>CM061748.1:50782202-51982202 GCA_030979885.1 Lolium multiflorum
TCTGCCTACCCAGATTGAAGGTTGCAACTCAGGTGTACTTCTGCTCCTTTTTGTATCTTAATCATCAGTCCAGAATAAATGCCCTTATTATTTATTTTCATTAGATTATTAGTTTCATCATTGCCCATATATACTTCAGCCCCTTTTTGTATCTTAATCATCAGTCCAGAATAAATGTCTTTCTTATTTATTTTCATTAGATTATTAGTTTCATCATTGCCCATATACTGCACAACGATATGTTTCATTCATTTATGTGCTATATATCTTATTTACTCTTTATCCAAATGGAAGATCCAGTGAAATCATTTCCGCTTTTAACTTTTATCCTCTTATTATGTTATTTCTTTGAGTATGCTTACATATATTTCTTATCAAGTATGCTTACATATATTTCTTCGCTTGTCGGTCTTTGTGATATAAGAGCTGGAGATTTACACTGTGCCCTCTATGCTCATACCATTTTCTGTTGTAGGCAGGGTACGAAAGTTCTTTATTTGTTTATTAGCCTTGGTTGATTGATATGAAATTTTGTTTGGTTACATAACGTTTATTGATTTCACCATCGGGAGCATAGTTTGATGAGAACATTCTGATATGAGGCGCCTCCAACTTTTCTGTCATATCAGGGATATACGCCGTCAATGGTATATAATTATACACATTGATATGAGGTATGTGAGTGATTTTTTATAAATTTTGTCCTTTGTTGGCTCATATCCTGTTAGGCTATTTAGAAAATGGGAGAAATTTAGAAACTTAGTACTAACTACATAGTAATCATGAGAGGAGATGTACACATATTGGTGAAAATTGTCTAAAGCTATTTCTGTGGTTGTTATTATATGATTCACTGAAAAAGGCCTCAAATGATTTCTGCACTAATTTAAGGTGTTTGCATTTTTCTGTGTATGCCAACTTGCCAATGGTGATGTGCTTCAGTATTGCTTCTGTCTTATGTACAACTCAGTGCTCATGGCCATATTGTACAGAAAACAAAAATGCCTTTCATATGAAGTAGTTACATTAATGAGTTGAGTTGATACTAGCCACCCTGCCTCTTTGAAGATTCGTTTTTAAAAAATTAGCATCAAGCCTCCATTCTAGCTTCTTTCTTGAGTTATATATATCTATAAAATTGTATGGCCAGAACGTATTCATTTTCCAATAAGAACTAAATTTTTTATTTCACCAACAGAAATACGAGACCTCCATTCTGTTTTTCTTCATATCTTGCAGCCGCAAGTTATTGTCCACAAAGCTATTCTTAAATTGTACATTCCTTGGATTAATATCTGAAGCTATTGTTCATGCTAACACTAAAACATGCATCACTTTTATGAAGGCTTTGCTGATATTTTTAGATTTTGGTTGTCTGCGAGTCACCATATGCAGAAGATAGACATAGCTTTTGAGTAATTTTCTTCTATTGTGGATACTAGCTTTTAGGTATGTTTCTTTGTTATGGATAGTGAAAAGTTATTTGTTTGGTGAAGTAATTATTTAAGAATAAAAAAACGACTTGCATCAGATGTTTTTGTCAACACGAGATGTTTTTTTTTTGTTACTGATTTGCATATGTTGAGGTATGGCCTCGAATGGTTCGATTTGCTGATAGGAGATACCTATGCTGGTGGCAACAACGGCCAGCATCGGTCACGAGGTTTAAGTCTATGGTATGCTTTTTTCATATAGTGTCGCTAGCACAATGCTTCCCCTCTTGCTATGTGTTTGCTAGGAAGCTCATCGCACAATCTGAGTGGCACTGATACGAGGCAGGGGCAGCGTGTGTGTTTTAGTGAGCTCAATGTATTGTATTTTGGCACGGTTTATTCATGTATAGTTGCTTTACAGTTGGTTAGCAGTCTATTCGTTCTGCCTTTCTCACAAACCTATTCTAGGTACTCCAGCAAGCAAAACAATATAAGTAGCACATCTGAGTAAACATGAACATGTGCTTTTATATATTCTCTCTGACTCTAGAGCTAGCAGTACATCCTAGACATTGGGGGATTGCGGGAAAGTGTCCAGTCCTGTCATATTCTCAAATTGTTTGTATAATCAATACCGTAGCTTTTGTGAACAAAGTCTCACGGCTCTTTCTTTCAGTTTCCTGGTCTGAACTCTGAACCATAATCAATCATTTTTCATGTGGAAACTGTCTCTCATCAGCCTTCACAATTGGCTGCCTTTCATTTATTTTGTTGCGGCCAAGTATGAGCTTAATGACTTAATAATGGTGTTACACTCTGTCTTTGACGGACTGAATTTTTATGTGAACATTGCTAGCCACCAGGTAGTCCGCTATTCAGATCGGCCTAAAGCCGTTAGACCATGTCTAGCTTGATTTTGGGTCCTACTAATCTTCCTACTATGGCAGTGCACTGCATTTCATTTGCTCGGGTGCCTGACTGACATATTCTTTCTTTCAAAGAGGGGGGGCAAGCCAGGAACACGTCACCCACCGAGTCCGTAACGGCAGTCTCCGAGGCCAAGTCGGTGGTGGCGGTGGCCGTCAACCCTGACCAGGAAAATATATTTCCTAAACAGTACTATGTTTAGCTAGCTACCAGCTATTAATTTACATTTGATTTTATTTTTGCGCTATCTCTCTAATGAATACAATTTACCTTTTATGATATAGCTTGTTAATTACTTTGAAGACCTATTGAAGAACATCATGACTCAACCTCTCCTCAAGCTTATTAATCCATATACGAAGAAGGATTATATTCATTTCATATGTGAGTATTGACTTGTGCAAATCCACACTTTTTCTTGCTACCCAACTTTGCTATTTCAGTTGGAATCATGTCATTTTTGTTGTCAGTCCCATAATTGTTTTATGTAGAGGCATCAAGTTTAGCCCATTGTACCTACAGGACGCTATGAGCTTGCAAAGATAGATATGGATTGTTTTGCGTCTTTTTACTTCCTAAAATGAATTGTACTTAAGTTTGACTCTAAGCACCTGTAACAAAATTTCTATTTATTTCCGAGGATGCAGGTTTCATATAGTTAATTGGCCAGAATGTCACATGTTCTGTAGCCATCTGTTTCGCAAAAGAAGCCCACAACACTCTTCGTTCATTCGCTAAAAAACAACTTTCGTCCTGTAGCGAACTGCTTTGCAGTCCCGAACTATCCAAACTTTCTGTTAGGCTTGTATGTAGTCGCCCACGCCGCTCTGGTGAGCTGAATATCACGTCTGCTCCCTGTCGACGAGCTACAGGTGGCGCTGGCTGAAGAAGTCGGCCGTAGCTATTGCCTGGCAAAAAGGAGTGGGAAGACGGCTAAGTGGTCGTTGATGAGGCAATGTCAGAGGTGACCATTACGCCATCGTAATGAACATGATGCATACCAGTGCTTCTTCTCTCCTACCACATATGTTCAGTTGAATGCTTATATGGAATACACACTTTCAGCTCCATTCAAATAATACATAGCTTTAGCTTTAGTGTGTAGTAGAGACTAGAGCAAAGTATAATTGAGATGGGTTTAATAATGAGATAGTTGACTGTTGTGCATGCGGTCCGACAACCAATAATTTTGAAGTAAATCGATGTGCATAGATACAACCTAGATGAAGAAAATATTCAATGTGCTCATAGAGTAGTACCCATATAACCCATGAGGAGTAAATGTTGCTACTTTTCATGATTCTCCCCAAATATACTACGTACCAAAGTTAGTTTAAAAGGTGTTTTTTATAGATTTGCTTTGCTTATCATTCCATGTGATCTAAAATAAATATCTTCTCTTTTGTAGGGTGAAGATAAAGATCAGGAGAGGCTTGCATGAATATTGTCCAATCACAAGAGAAATGAAACAGACCATGCTAGCCATGGACCAATGATCTAAGTGCACCGTAAGATGTTGCTCATGTTCAGTGAGCCAGGGTACCTTATCATCAGAGGAAAATATTAGCTTCTGATCAATTACATTTTAGTGCTCACACTTTTTGCTGGTGACTAAATCTGAGACGACGGATATACGTGCGGACATGAAGATGACCCACCAGATGCTTAAACCACATTATGTACGGACTCGAAACACAATGCTATTTTTCTAGCCCAAGCATCAAGCTGTATTTTTAGCTCATTCTACACCTTTCGAAGTGTTTAATCACTCTTTTATTCTGCCATGTCCGGCTTGTTCATGAATGTACCTTATAAGGTTGTATTTGAGCTGTAAGTGCGGCTGGTAGTAATTTAGAAAAGAAGGTGACCCTCCTCCCAGTTAAACTTTTCTATGAGATGTATCTTTTTTTCGAAATGGGGAGCGAATGAGATGTATTCTGTTGCTTGCACTTTCTTTTCTAGCATTTGGAGAGATGTGCATGCTGAAACATTGAGGAGTTTGAGGAGTTTGAGAAGGTGTCTGAGAAGTGATGTTTTGTTGAAGTCCTCCAGTTTTACTAGACTTAGAAATAAAACACAACCAACAATAACATTGTAAGGGGATTTTTTGGCCGTCCACAATCATGTATATTAAGTTATCAGTGGAGCATTGCCACATACAATTATCCACATTGATTTTCCGTTCAAAGGTTTTATTTCTTTTAAGATATTGATTAATCAGCATCAACTGTGAATGCCAATTACAACCAACATTTTTATAAAAGTCGATTCAGATTTACCCTGCACACTTGTTGATTCAGATGCTTGTCTTTTCAGCTAAAATTTATGCCATACTTTTTCTTGATTCAGATTTGTTGCAATAAAAATGTAAAAGTCTTCCTTCTGTTAAACCTTAAAGCAAGCCTTAAACTGCAGTCCACCATGTAGGACATAAAAAATGTGTAAAGAAATAATACATGAAGAGAGAAACGGTTAGAGAACAATAACATGCAAAAAATAGAATTGAGGGCCCGGCAACGCATGGGCCTCAAATGGACACTTAGAGAGGAAGTAAACAAGGAATAGTGATAGAATATTCTTAAAAATATACTATATTTTATTCAAAAGTTGTTAATATAGTTTTGTATATGTTATATAATACCTTTTCATTAATTCTTAATGTATATTTATTGTTGCTTGCATTTAGCATTGTTGTTCAAGATTCTTACACTTTTTAGAATAACTTTAGACTCAGGGTAAACAAAACATTTCTTATTATTGACTATGCTTACATATTGAAATTGTTCATAATTGTCTTCTCCAAATATGTATAAAATGATGGGTAGTCCCTAGACTGAACACGAGAGAATGAGACACATGATAGAGTGAAAAAGGCTAGAAACATATAGAAATAGGGCATGCTTGTCTTTGGACGATTATGCGAGGGAGAGGGGGAATGTGTGGGGTATTTAAAAATCAAGTATTTTCATGTCTTATTTTCCCGTGGCAACGCACGGGCACTTTAACTAGTTAATTAAAAAAGATAGTTTATTTAGTGTCGGTTCATAAAACATTTTTTTTTCTAAATTGGAGATGCATGGAGAGAACCATCGGTACTAATAAAATAACAGACTCTTGTACAATTTGTGTGCATCATTTCATGCAGAGGACATGCTCTCCATTTCGAAAGAATAGACTCTTCTAAAAGGATTCTGTCTCTAGCCATGCTCTGTCAAGTAGAATCACAACTTGATCCATTGTACATCCCCCCAGAATAAGATACACACACATATCAAAGCTAATCAAGAGACTGGATATAAGTCCCAAAAGAATCAGGCTTGATAGAGAACACAGACACAATGAAACAACAAAAGCATACTTTTCTCATGGACATTGGTCCACTGAAAAAAATGAAATAAATATGATTTCAGTTGAAAATGTTGTAGTGAAGCTAAAAACTATTTAGTTAGTACAACTTTGACATTAGTCAAGTCGCCCTTTGTACAATCGTTATAGTACCAGTAAATGATTCAAATCACTCTAAAAAAAAGAAATGATTCAAATCCTGCTGAACCCTTACGCCTCTCAAACATGTATATGGCGCATAAAAGGACGTCAGCACAGGTGAAGAAAATGCTGCTCGTGTCGCTGTCCTTGTCGTCCACCGTTGTTGGCACCTTTTCTCTTCCCCACAACATCACCCCCTTTGGTACTGGGGAGCGACCAGTTGGTTCTGTCTCTCTTTGTGCAATTCCTCCAGGATGTAGTCGTCCGACACTCTGATTTACATAATCCTATCTCACCTCTGCCATATAGAAAAAGGAAACATGTCATGCAAGCATAAAACTTAATTACTCCATCCGATCCATAATAAGTGTTCTAGTTTTAGTTCAAATAAACTATTGAACCAAAACCACAGTACTTATTATCAATCAGAGGGAATAATATTTCTTGAAGGTAATAGGAGGTGCTAAGCTGACGCACGATCTGATGATCAATCAACCGCTTACTTGTAAATGTAGATGGGCTCCACAACCGATCTGGTGGAGCAGATCGTGTGGAGTAGATCCAGTAGTGCAGAAGCAGTTATGTAGTACGGGAGCTCGGAACCAGAACGCCTTCCGGTGGTAGCAGCGGAGGCTCGGAACTCTAAACGCTAAACCCTAAACCCTCCATGCATTATCAAGACAAGGATTTTTTTTTGAGAATTTGAGTTGGACTATAGGGCTACCTTGCATTGATCCAGATTTGGTGGGTACGGGTGAAAAGTGCTATTTTAAATTTTCAGAGAAAATTGAAATAATTCACGCATGTACATATATATCACCTTGATACGTACTCATTTTTTTAGGGCAAAATACGACCATATATAACCTACACAAAAAGAGAAAAGAGAATTTCTATTTACTTGGACATCTTTCAGTTTTGTGTAGGCCACGTACTTGCATATTTTTCTTGAAAATTAACATGAGTATCCAGCTAATATGTACATACAAATAGATATTCTATTTTTTTTTTTGAAAAATCTTCAAATAACATTTTTGAGGTTTCTGGAAAATCAGGTCACCTAGATCCTTGTTCCATGGCCTATTTTCGTACCTACCCTTGTCTATTTGGAGTACTAATATTAACATTGGGAACCTGGTATTTGTATTCCACTTGGACTCCTTGGTCCCATATCACATACTATTCATTATCCCTGGTTAACTAAAATTGCGAACTAAGTATATTCACACCTCCCAACTATTTCTGTAAGAAGAAACTTTAAAACATTTAAATAGGTTCTTTCCTTTGGTATAGTTTCAATATAAAGTTTACACATATAAAGTTACTTAAGATCCATTTCATTACTTCGTCTATTATTTTACATCAACCCATAAGATATGGTGGGAAACAAGATCCTACCCTACCAACACTACTGGAAATATGGCTATAGGTGCATCAACGTTAGTGGCGTGCCTGGTTTTACACACGCTACTGGTATTAGCTGGAGCGTGTGAGAAAATATGCCACGTTACAGCTAAGGGGTACCCATATCCTGGGCTCCTAAGCAACACGCTACAGCTAAGTGGGTCCCATTATCCTGCCTGGCGAAAGATATCTGTAGCGTGCTCGTTCAAATTTGGCACGCTACAGCACACCATCGTTCGTACGTCCACATATGGGGGCCCACCATGCACTAGTGCCCCTACCGGAAATATCTCCTCTTCCGTCCTTATCTTCTCCTCACGCACACGTTCCTCTCCACCCCACGCGGTCGCACGCAGCGATGGGGGCTGGTGGCGAGCAGAAACTGGGCCGACGCGGCCGCACCTAGTCACGCCCATCGACGGGAGCCGGTGGCGAGCAGAAACTGGAGCGGGGGCGCCCAGTCGCGCCCATCGACGAGGGGCGATGGCGAGCGGAAGCCAGGAAACGACGGGGGTCGGTGGCTAGCAGAAGCCGAGACGGATCGGCGACGCCTAGTCGCGCCCATCGACGGGGGCCGGTGGCGAGCGGAAGCCGGAAAGGCAGTGCCCAGTCGCGTCCATCGATGGTCCCTGTTGGCAAGCGGAAGCCGGAGTGGCGGCGCCCAGTCACGCTCATGGACGGGGGCCGGTGGCGAGTGGAAGCCGGGCCGGAGCGGCGGTGCCCAGTGCGGTGACCCAGCATACCACTGCATGTTGTAGTATACAAGTCGTTGATATGATCTTCATGAAGTGACTTCTTCACAAATATCACATCCCTCAGAGTGGTACAACAGAAACATTGCAGGTCATAACACTCGATAAAATATTACAATCATGGTCTTAACAAGTTGGTATTCTCACAGGTCCGATGAGAACACCCTACATTATTTAAGTACTATTACAAACCAATATAGATATGAAAGAGAGCTCAGCAACTTATTTAAGTATGCCACTACGCTGCTCGGCTCTAAGATAACTATAGCATTCCACTACTCCTCGGCTTCCGTGTTGTCTGCTCCATAGACTATCCCATAGTCTACGCCTTCCACCCCTCCGGATAAGTCTGGTTCCTCGTAGACCAGCTCATAGTCTCCTTCCGGTAGCACCTCGGTGTTTGCCTCCACTCCCGGATCACCGTCTAGCAAGGGTGTCGAAAGAAAGTGAGTACAGGGGTACTCAGCAAGTTCAAAAGAGTAAAAGGTGTCTGATGCACTAGCTACGACCCTCGATCAGAAAATCTTAGGTCAATGCATGTTTCGAAATCATTTCTTCAAAAGGTTTATTTTATTCTGAAAACTATGCCCGTCAGTCTTCACAGGTTGACTAGAACTTCACGGAGTTCCTTTCTGCCGTTCGCAGTTCCCTTCCGGAACAAGGAGTGACAGCCACAACTTAATACACTCTGCAGAGGTGCGTTACTTTTCCCATAAGAGATCTCATCCTTTTTGCCAGCCGCAGGGACTTGCCCCCGTTCACACTTCCTTTGTGTGAGGCCAGGTATAAAGATCCAAGCCCACACCGCCTTCTCCGCGACCTCGCAGACCCACCCTTTTGTAAGTCTGTCCTCTCCTATATCTATGGGTAGACCGACACAGGCCCTTGTTCTCACCTTTACCAATAAGGTAGACCGTTCCGAACAATTAATATGCCCTGTCCTATACACCATAGGTAGACCGATCCGGATAACCCTTACAATCCTTCATAGACCGATAATAAGTCTACCCTCTCCTGTATCTAATGGTAGACCGTGCAGGACCACATGTCCCCACCTTTACCAAAGATAGACCGATCCGGGCAACCCCTATTACCAGTCCGTTGGCATGAGAGAGGGAAAATATACAGCTGGCTTCCCCAGAGCCATTATAGATCTTATGGTCAACGCGATATGTACGGCGCTAGAATCACTGGACGGCATTGGTACTTAGTCCTAGATGAATAGTACCCTTGCAATGGAACCTCCACCAATCAACACATACCATGGTTCCATTGCCAACCACATAGTCATATTCATAATTGGAAAAGTAACATTTCATTTTCAATGCAGGAGTGATAAGTAATATAGCTTTGCATTAAAGTGATAGAAAATACTCAATTTGACATGAGCAAGGGTGAACTTGCCTGTGAACTGCGAGGTAGTGCAGTTCGATGCGTTGAATGGAACCTGGACCTCGGGTTCTGTAAAGAAGCATCATTGTCCGGTAAGGAAAATGTTATAAAATCCAAATAATGCATGCATGGATGTATTATTTTATGTGGAATCCCTGACCCCATATTTAATTAAAATTTAGGTTAAGTTAAGATTTGTGCCTTTGGCGGTAATTTGCAATTACTTTAACTTATAAACTTGCATGAATGAATACTTTTAAAAGTAATACAATTTCCTTCTTAAAAATATTTATTTCAAAATTATTTTGAAATAATAGAATTTGTTTAAATAGAGTAATAAAATATTTTCCTTTGGAAAATACTTTCTTTTTAAAAGAAATGACTTGGAATTATAGAATTCCATTTTGAAATGTTTGAAAATAAATATTTGAACTTATTTGGGATTTTTCCTTGATTTATCAATACAAGGAAATAATAATTTGAAATTCCAAATATTTATTTTAAATTCATAAAATTCACAAATTTGAATTTGTTCCTTAAATTTTATTTTATATTTTATTCTTGTTAAGAATAATTTTTCATTCACCAATTCAATTTTTAATGAATTTTTAGAGGTGTATTTTATTTATTAAAAATTGGTGAAATTCTGGCTATTTTTAAATGTGAAATGACTAAAATACCCCTCCTGGCCCCTATTGGGCCAGCCCACTAACTAAGGCCCATGGGACAGCCCACTAAGGCGTGTCCCATAACGGGTTGGTGGCACCGAAGCGGCCCACCTCGCTCGCTCACTCACTCGTCTCTCACTCGCTCGACCTAACCCTAACCTCTCGCGACTCCCGTGGCGATGGAGTCGCCGCCATGGCCGCCGCCGTGCTCCGGCCGTCTCTGTGCTCCCCTGCCTTCGCCACCTAGCAGATCTGGACCGCCACGCGACGATCTACCGATCTGTCCGCGTGGTTTCCCCGATTGCTTGCTCGTCCGTGAATCGCCTCCTCTCGTGTGACTCGTGGAAAATCGCCTCGGGCGATTGGGGATCTCCGACGAGCTCTCGTCGCGCCGACGCGCGCTCCGAGACCGACCGGCGCGGGTGCGTGCTCACGCGCCGTGCGCGTCTTGCGGTCGTTGCCGGTGTTTGTCGGCGAACGCCGACGACTTGCTTTGCTGCTATGGCCGCGGCACGCTCGCCATGCCATAGCTTCTGCCTCCAGGCGCGGGTAAGGTCTTCTGCTCCTCCTCCTTCTCCTCTCCATGCCTATGCGTCTTCTTCCTCTTGCTCTACGGTTCCCTGGTGATCATGTGATCACACAGAGCCTTGCTACTACTGTCTAAGCTGCCTGTGCTTCCCTCCTTTGCAAGCTCTGGCCAATTCACCATTCAATGGTACTGGCCAGTGTTGCTTTGCTTACTGTGCATGCCATGTGTTGCTTGCCCACTGCCCCTATCATGCTAGGATCTTACTATGCCATGTTGTTCATGCTTATGAGCTTGCTAGTGCTCACTGGCATGCTATCCTTGCTTGTCTAGGTATATTACTAGGCCTGTGCTGCTGAGGGTGTGCTTTCTGTCATGCTCTGTTGTGTGCTTGACACCTGTGCTGCTAGTGGTGTGCTCAGTAGCTTGTGCATGATCCAATTGATCTCTTGGATCATCAGATATGCTTGGTTATTGTGGCTTCTTTTGCTAAATGGATGGGTTGCTTCTATTACTGCTACTCAAGCATGCTTATGATCCTGGATGTGTGGCCTGTGGCATGGTTACTGATACGTCGCAAACGTATCTATAATTTCTTATGTTCCATGCTACTTTTATTACAATACTTGAATGTTTTATACATACTTTACAACATTATTTTACATTTTCCGGCACTAACCTATTAACAAGATGCCGAAGTGCCAGTTCTTTTTCTGCTGTTTTTGGTTTCAGAAATCCTAGTAAGGAAATATTCTTAATTGGACGAAATCAACGCCCGGGTCCTATTTTTGCACGAAGCTTCCGAAGACCGAAGAGGAGACGAAGTGGGCCACGAGGCCACACACCAAGGCGGCGCGGCCCAAGCCCTGGCCGCGCCGCCCTAGTGTGTGGGCCCCCGTGACGCCCTTTGACCTACCCTTCCGCCAACTTAAAGCCTTCGTCGCGAAACCCCCTGTACCGAGAGCCGCGATACGGAAAACATTACGAGCCGCCGCCGCGAATCCCATCTCGGGGATTCAGGAGATCACCTCCGCACCCTGCCGGAGAGGGGAATCATCACCGGAGGGGCTCTACATCATCATGCCCGCCTCCGGATCGATGCGTGAGTAGTTCATCCTTGGACTATGGGTCCATAGCAGTAGCTAGATGGTTGTCTTCTCCGCTTGTGCTTTCATTGTATTAGATCTTGTGAGCTGCCTAACATGATCAAGATCATCTATTTGTAATGCTACATGTTGTGTTTGGTGAGATCCGATGAATAGAGAATACTATGTTAAGTTGATTATCAATCTATCATATATGTGTTGTTTATGTTCTTGCATGCTCTCCGTTGCTAGTAGAGGCTCTGGCCAAGTTTATACTTGTAACTCCAAGAGGGAGTAATTATGCTCGATAGTGGGTTCATGCCTCCATTAAATCTGGGATCGTGACAGTAGGTTCTAAGGTTGTGGATGTGCTGTTGCTACTAGGGATAAAACATTGATGCTTTGTCTAAGGATATTTGTGTTGATTACATTACGCACCATACTTAATGCAATTATCTGTTGTTCGCAACTTAATACTGGAAGGGGTTCGGATGATAACCTGAAGGTGGATTATTTAGGCATAGATGCATGTGGATAGCGGTCTATGTACTTTGTCGTAATGCCCCGATTAAATCACATAGTAATCATCGTTGATATGTATTGAATCTTCATTTGTCAATTGCTCACCTGTAATTTGTTCACCCGCATGTTAGTTATCTTATTGGAGAGACACCACTAGTGAACTGTGGACCCCGGTCCATTCTTTACATCTCAATTCTTTTTACTGTTCTTTGCAAACAAACACCATCTTCCACTCGATACACTTAATCCTTTGTTTTCAGCAAGCCGGTGAGATTGACAACCTCATGTTACGTTGGGGCAAAGTACTTTGATTGTGTTGTGCAGGTTCCACGTTGGCGCCGGTTTCACTGGTGTTGCGCCGCACTACACTCCTCCACCAACAACCTTCACGTGCTTCTTGGCTCCTACTGGTTCGATAACCTTGGTTTCATACCGAGGGAAACTTGCTTCTATACGCATCATACCTTCCACTTGGGGTTCCCAACGGACGTGTGCTTCGCGCGTATCAAGCTAAATTTCTGGCGCCGTTGCGGGGATCTGAAGAAAGTTACACCACAGAGAATTGCCTCCCACGGCAACACTAAATCTGCGCCGTTGCCGGGGAGATCAAGACACGCTGCAAGGGAGTCTCCACTTCCAATCTCTTTACTTTGTTTTTGTCTTGCTTTATTTTATTTACTACTTTGTTTGCTGCACTTAAACAAAACACAAAAAAATTAGTTGCTAGCTTTACTTTATTTACTGTCTTGTTTGCTCTATATCAAAAACACAAAAAAATTAGTTACTTGTCTTTACTTTATTTGCCTAGTTTACTTTATTGCTACTAAAATGAGTAATCCTGAAGTTGAAGTTCGTTCTTTTAAGCAACAAGGTGGAGAAAGTTTTAAAGATGCTTGGTACAGAATTAGTAATGCTCATCATAGGTGCATTAAGAAACACTCCACCACTATCCTTCTTAGGAACTTTTATGTTGGTTTATCTAGTTGGAATAGGTATGTTCTTGACACTCTTTCGGGAGGTAATTTCCTAGGTACTCCCGCTTTAGAAGCTAGTTGCATCATTGAGAGTCTAGTTGGAATACCACCTGTTAATGAAGTTAAAATTGAAATCTCTCTTGAGGATGTTATGAAAAAATTGGAAACCATAGAGAAAATTTTTCCAAGTATTGAAACTAAATTGGAAATGTTACTTGATAAAACTGATGAACTTGATAAATCCTTAGGAGGAATTGATGAAAGAATTAGTGTCCTAGGAACTTGTGTTGCCCAGGATAATCAAACCAATAGGATTGATGAACTTGAAAAAGCTATGGGAACCTTGGGTTCAACCTTTTCTTCTCTCAAGTATAATGAGAAAGCTTATGTGGGTAAAGAGCAAAAATTCATGTATGCCTCTAAAGTGCCTAAACAAAAGAATTATTATAGGCCTAAAATTGCTAAAACCCCTAGCACTACTATAGAAAATTTAGATAATGGAGCACCTAAAGTACCCTCTGCAACAAGTTGTGTTTGCAAGAAAAATAATGTTGATGCTTCTACTCTTGATGTTACTTGATTTGCACTTTCTGCGCCTAGCTGAAAGGCGTTAAAGAAAAGCACTTCTTGGGAGATAACCCATGTGTTTATTTTACTACAGGAATTTTTGTTTTGTTGAGTCTTGGAAGTTGTTTACTACTGTAGCAACCTCTCCTTATCATGTTTTTGTGCCAAGTAAAGTTTCTATGTTAAAGTTGATGTTATATTTGGGATCGCTGCGCAGAAACAGCATTGCTGTCTGTCACGAATTCTGGCATAAGTATCTGTAAAAAATTCTAAAAAATATGCAAAATTACGAGCGTGATCCTCAGATATGTACGCAACTTTCATTAGTTTTGAGTTTTTCCATTTGAGCAAGTTAAGTGCCCAGTCCAGAAGCATCTTTACGGACTGTTCTGTTTTTGACAGATTCTGTCTTTTATTTCGCATTGCCGCTTTTGCTATGTTGAATGAGTTTCTTTGTTTCATTAACTTTTGGAAGCTTTGTGAAATGTCCAGAAGTGTTAAGAATGATTGTGTCACCTCTGAATATGTGAATTTGTGGTTAAGCACTAACCCTCTCATGAGTTTGCTTGAAGTTTGTGTGAAGGAAGTTTTCAAGGGTCAAGAGAAGAGGATGATATACTATGATCAAGAAGAGTGAAAGTTCTAAGCTTGGGGATGCCCCGGTGGTTCATCCCTGCATATTTTAGGAAGACTCAAGCATCTAAGCTTGGGATGCCCAAGGCATCCCCTTCTTCATCGACAACATTATCAGGTCACTTCTAGTGAAACTATATTTTTATTCCGTCACATTCTTATGTTCTTTACTTGGAGCGTCGGTTTGTTTTTATTTTTGTTTTGTTTTGAATAAAGTTGGATCTCGCCATTCTTATATTGGAGATATTACGCTCCGCTTTTTCATATGGAACACTTGTGTTCTCAATTGTGCTTTAATGTTCATGGCGAAAGCTTATCGCTTCGTTAAATTGCTATATGGTTGGAATTGGAAAATGATGCATATGGTTTGATAATTTGGCAATTGTTTGAGCTCTCTTAGATCATGTTTAAGCTCTTGCATCATGTAGTTTAATCCATTAATGAAGAACTACTGTAGAGCTTGTTTAATTTGGTTTGCATGATTGATCTCTCTAAGTCTAGATATTTTCGGGTAAAGTGTTTGAACAACAAGGAAGACAGTGTAGAGCCTTATAATGCTTGCAATATGTTCTTGTGTGAGTTTTGCTTTACCTGTTCATACTTGTGTTTGCTTCAAACAACCTTGCTAGCCCAAACCTTGTACTGAGAGGAAATGCTTCTCGTGCATCCAAACACCTTGAGCCAAACTCCATGCCATTTGTGTCCACCATATCTACCTACTATGTGGTATTTTCCGCCATTCCAAAGTAAATTACTTGAGTGCTACCTTTAAATTTCATTCCTCTACCTTTACAATATATAGCTCATGGGACAAATAGCTTAAAAACTATTGTGGTGATGAATATGTAGTTATGTGTCTTAATTTTTATAAGTTGCTTGTTGAGCGGTAACCATGTTTTCTGGGGACGCCATCAACTTTATCTTTGTTGGATATCATGTGAGATGCTATGCATGTTCGTCTTGTCTGAAGTAGTGGATTTCACGATCAAATGGTTTGAGTATGCATATGTTAGAGAAGAACATTGGGCCGCTAACTAAAGCCATGTATCATGGTGGAAGTTTCAGTTTGGACATACAACCTCAATCTCTTATGAGAATATTAACTATTGTTGAATGCTTAAGCATTAAAAAGAGGAGTCCATTATCTGTTGTCTATGTTGTCCCGGTATGGATGTCTAAGTTGAGAATAATCAAAAGCGAGAAATCCAATGCGTGCTTTCTCCTTAGACACTTGTACAGGCGGCATAGAGGTACCCCTTTGTGACACTTGGTTGAAACATATGTTATGCGATGAGAATCCGTGTTTTCCGAGATAGTAGGACAAGGTGCGAGCACTATTGGTACTCTATGCATGAGGCATGCAACTTGTAGGAAGTATTATGCATAGCACATATGAATTATTACTACCGTTGACAAAATTGTTTCTATGTTTTCAAAACAAAAGCTCTAGCACAAAAATAGTAATCAATGCTTCCCTCTGCGAAGGGCCAATCTTTTACTTTATTGTTGAGTCAGTTTACCCATTCCCTTCTATCTTAGAAGCAAACACTTGTGTTAACTGTGTGCATTGATTCTTACATGTTTACTTATTGCACTTGTTATATTACTCTATGTTGACAAATATCCATGAGATATACATGTTACAAGTTGAAAGCAATTGCCGAAACTTAATCATCCTTTGTGTTGCTTCAATTCATTCTACTTTGAATTTATTGCTTATGAGTTATCTCTTATGCAAGTCTTATTGATACTTGTTTGAAAGTATTATTCATGAAAAGTTTTGCTATATGATTCATTTGCTTAGTCACTATCTTTGTTAGCAATCTTTTGTTCAGATCACTCCATTCATCTCATATGCTTTACAATAATGTTGATCAAGATTATGTTGGTAGCATGTCACTTCAGAAATTATTTGTGTTATCGTTTACCTACTCGAGGACGAGTAGGAACTAAGCTTGGGGATGCTTGATACGTCGCAAACGTATCTATAATTTCTTATGTTCCATGCTACTTTTATTACAATACTTGAATGTTTTATACATACTTTACAACATTATTTTACATTTTCCGGCACTAACCTATTAACAAGATGCCGAAGTGCCTTGTTTTTCTGCTGTTTTTGGTTTCAGAAATCCTAGTAAGGAAATATTCTCGGAATTGGACGAAATCAACGCCAGGGTCCTATTTTTGCACGAAGCTTCGGAAGACCGAAGAGGAGACGGGGCCACGAGGTGGCCACACACCAAGGCGGCGCGGCCCAAGCCCTGGCCGCGCCGCCTAGTGTGTGGGCCCCCGTGACGCCCTTTGACCTACCCTTCCGCCTACTTAAAGCCTCCGTCGCGAAACCCCCTGTACCGAGAGCCACGATACGGAAAACATCACTGAGAGGCCGCCGCCGCGAATCCCATCTCGGGGGATCCAGGAGATCGCCTCCGGCACCCTGCCGGAGAGGGGAATCATCACCGGAGGGGCTCTACATCATCATGCCCGCCTCCGGATCGATGCGTGAGTAGTTCATCCTTGGACTATGGGTCCATAGCGGTAGCTAGATGGTTGTCTTCTCCGCTTGTGCTTTCATTGTATTAGATCTTGTGAGCTGCCTAACATGATCAAGATCATCTATTTGTAATGCTACATGTTGTGTTTGGTGAGATCCGATGAATAGAGAATACTATGGTAAGTTGATTATCAATCTATCATATATGTGTTGTTTATGTTCTTGCATGCTCTCCGTTGCTAGTAGAGGCTCTGGCCAAGTTGATACTTGTAACTCCAAGAGGGAGTAATTATGCTCGATAGTGGGTTCATGCCTCCATTAAATCTGGGATCGTGACAGTAGGTTCTAAGGTTGTGGATGTGCTGTTGCTACTAGGGATAAAACATTGATGCTTTGTCTAAGGATATTTGTGTTGATTACATTACGCAACATACTTAATGCAATTATCTGTTGTTCGCAACTTAATACTGGAAGGGGTTCGGATGATAACCTGAAGGTGGATTATTTAGGCATAGATGCATGCTGGATAGCGGTCTATGTACTTTGTCGTAATGCCCTGATTAAATCACATAGTAATCATCGTTGATATGTATTGAATCTTTATTTGTCAATTGCTCACCTGTAATTTGTTCACCCAGCATGTTAGTTATCTTATTGGAGAGACACCACTAGTGAACTGTGGACCCCGGTCCATTCTTTACATCTGAATACATTCTACTGCTTTTACTATTCTTTGCAAACAAACACCATCTTCCACTCGATACACTTAATCCTTTGTTTTCAGCAAGCCGGTGAGATTGACAACCCACTGTTACGTTGGGGCAAAGTACTTTGATTGTGTTGTGCAGGTTCCACGTTGGCGCCGGTTTCACCTGTTGCGCCGCACTACACTCCTCCACCAACAACCTTCACGTGCTTCTTGGCTCCTACTGGTTCGATAACCTTGGTTTCATACTGAGGGAAACTTGCTTCTATACGCATCATACCTTCCACTTGGGGTTCCCAACGGACATGTGCTTCACGCGTATCAGTTACTGGTTAATCTCTGTGGCTAAATGAGTCATCTACTTACTGATGCTGATGCTCAAACATGCTATTGCCTCTGTGTATATGTGCTGCTGCTCTCTCTAGCTCACTGGACTTGATCCAGAAGCTATGATGCAGTGACATGTGCTTGTTTTGCCTAACGGTATGCTACTGTCAATAAATAGCATGGATCTGTGATATATTCATGCTTGAATAAATTAACTTATGATGAACTGCTTATGCAGTGATGATTTAAAGTCTTGCTTGTGTATGAATGTACTGTTCTTGATTATTTGACAAGCAATAAAATCTGAATCCATTTCTGGATAATGATGTTTTGTAAATGGCTTTTCTTTGGATGGTTATAAGTGTGATGTGACCTCAGTAGCCTTGCTACTGACTGGTTGCTCACCTAAATGGTTGGATCTTGTGGGCTACTCAACTTTGCTTGCATAGTTGGGGATCATACTAGCTATGAATGCCAATATGCTTGCCTGTGATGAAATCTAGGGTTTTACTGATGGTTATGTGCCTAGGATTTTCTGTGTAGTCTTTACTAGCTGCTATTTATTGCAATACATCTACTGGTGCTCTCTGTGCATGAGATCTAGCTTCTGTGCACAAGATCTGTATCTGGATGTTTTTCTATCTTAGTGGCTTCTAGACTGACAGTGATCCTTGGTGAACCAAGTGATGATTTCCCTTTGAGCATCTGCTCAATCCCATGACTATGTCATGCATAATGGATAGATTGGATCCTTTGGATCCAATCCAGGAACTTGGTATACCTTGTTCCAGCTCCTAGAAAGAAATGTTTTGTTGATGCAGACTTGTGGTGTGTGTCACAGCTCTTCACCTCCAGGTCTTGGATGATCCTCTCAGGTCACCATGATTTATGGTGGCTGAGTGGTTGTGTGTGTTGTTCTAGCTTCACCTTATCCTGTGAATCCTATCTGGTCGACTGGTTACTACTGCTAGGGTTTATGCCCTTTTATATGAGCTCTACTTTTGTTCCTGCCATGACACATAAGCATGCTTTGCTCTGGTGACTAAGCTGGTGTACTGCCTTGCTGTTGTGTGCACAGCACACATGAGCAGTGTGCTCATATGCTGAAACTTGAGCCCCTGATGGTTGCTCAGTTTTGGTCTGCCCCTTCTTATCCTGGTGCTGTCCTTGGTTTTGGACAAGCACAAGTGTCAATGACACTTGGTTACTGACCAAACTGAATCTGTCAACACTACTCTGTCCAAACTGCATATCTGTGTAATTCATAACCCTTGTCTAGTGTTGGTGTTTTATTTTGCAGGTTTTGAAGTTGAATATGACCAGAAGATATTCCTCAAGGCATTTAGTATAGATTTTAATTTAGAACAACCTTGTAATTTTCCTCTTTCATTTCTGTTGATTATTTATCAATTCTTGTATCAAGAATAATGTAAAGACAATGTATTCTGTGTTAATTATCAATAAAGCTCAAATTTTTGTTTATGAGCGTTTTGCTTTATGTAATATTTATATTCTGAATTAAATATTGTATGTCATATCCAAAGTGAAAATCAAATTCATTTGATTTCATAAGTTGTGTTTGAATTGTAAATTCATATTTATGTTGTTCAATGCTTATTGTTAAATGTATTAACACTTGTCAAATGAATTCATTCCCCAAATCAATAAGATACAAAAGAGATCATGTCGAAATTTCCCTAACTCACATTGCCTAACCCTAAGTGCAAAATGAGAGAGAACCTCGATCCCTCTTAGGTTTAGTTGCAATAAGGCGCGAAAATTTCCCCCGTTTTGCGATACAATGCACATCCCATTTCTAAATCTACCCTTCGTTGTTCCTATGTTCTGGGTTATTACACCCAGTCACGCCCATCGACGGGCCCTGTGGCGAGCGAAAGCTGGGCCCGATCAGCAACATCCAATCCCCTATCAACGGGGGCGAGCGGCGAGCGGCGAGCGAAGCCCGGCCGGAGTGGCGGCTTCGTGGCTGGTACGCGCGCATAGAGAAGATATGCATGAAATTAGAAGAAATTGATGGGAAAGCAGGTGCACCTATCTGTAGCGTGCCCCCAAGCCTGATGTAAGTAGTCATGAACCTGTAGCATATTAGCACTGGCGTGATAGCTGTAGCGTGGAAGGAACACGCTGCTAACATAAAAAAACACACGCTACAAATAAGTTTTTTTTCCTAGTAGTGCAAAGCCCCATACTCGTATAGTCAAAACATAAAACCTGTCAATGAGGGACTGCAACAAATGCGCACAAACGCACGCACACAAAGTAAAACAAATATACTAAGGTCAAGCACTTAGACATGAAACTCTCTGTTCTTGTTCTAAGGTCCTTGTGCACCGCCGCTGTTCTTGTTCTAAGGTCAAGCACATAGACATGAAACTCTCTGTTAACAAAGTGAAAACAAATATACTAACTAATTTAAGTATACTTGTTACCCAAATATTCATCCTTTATAAAGATATTCAAAGGAGTGTTATGTTAGAAAAGGTCATTACATCTCCTCTTAATATGACTCTCATGGACATTCCTCTAGAAGGCACACCTCCGATATCTGGTTACCTTAATTTTATTTCTCTTACTGGTGGATCCAGACCTCTTCCAGTCCCCCTCTTTATAGTCGGTACACAATAATTTCATCAAATTTTACCGCTTTATGATCTTTACAACAAGAAGAGTTTACACACAGTTGTGCCATGTGTCAGTACTGGGGCGTGAGGGAAGAAGGGGTGAGAGTATATTTTTTCTTCAAAAACCTGAGGGGGGCAAGTGAGAGTTGCTAAGGATTGAGGAGAGATAACCATATCATGTCCTGATGATCTAGGCTTGGTGACGTGACATCAAAATCTCTCAACTATAGTTCGACCGAACATGTTCCATCTCATAGCCAAAGTAAACCAATTTTTTCTCAACATGTGCAGTGGTGCAAAAGCGTTTCATGCGTTACTAGCCTTTCCTACTAAACGATGACACCTAGGTAGATAGGCACACACAAATACATAGAATGGTTGCATTTATTTAATTTTCTTCTATCGACCAATTGATTTAAAAACTTACAGAATCATTTACACACCACTATTCCGCATGTAGCCATTGGTTTGATGGAGATGATGGTTTTTTTTAAATGACGATAGGCATGTTGGGTGAGCCATGGTAAGTTACCGAACTTGATTCTTCAAAGAGGTAAATTCGAGACTAAAGAAAACAGTTGTACAGCCCCCCACTTCAAGTCCACTAAAACAGATTTTGGCTCGATGTTTGGAACAATGCATAAGTACTACACGGTTCACTAGCTCTATCTACTATATGGTGACAATTTCAGTTTTTTTTTTGCAGGGATGGTGAAAATTGTTGTTAGGCAGACAACAAATACAAAAGCATATGATGCTCCTCGTTTTGCTACAAATTGTCTTGGATCCTAGTGAGCAGATTGTCTCAAAGCCAAACAATATTTGTTGCAGGGTTAGCAAACGTATAAAACATTGTAGCTTTCAGGTTGAGCTAATCGTGACAATATATACTTGGAACAAATACTGTTTGGCTTTGAGACAATCTGTGTAGCACGCAATGTGTGTCTCAGTATGGTGTATTGTAACATACATGCCTTGTTACATGTGGATGCGGTGTGTGTCTTAGTGTTGTGTACTGTAACATACATGCCTTGTTACATGTGGATGCGGAGATAAACACATACCACGTCAAAAGTATATGTTGCTTCCTAAAGTCAGTTTTAAGTTACAAAAGCGCCTTGGCTTTTACTAGCTTTTAGCTAGAGTTGTGACAATTGTTGTTGGGAAATGGTCACACGCCGTCACGCGAACAGACACATGGGTTTGGACAAACAACAAGGCACGGTGGTGAACCAAATAGTTGCCGCATTCTGTTCAGCACAGTATGGTTGTAAACTACTTTTGTTCCATATTGATTGTCGATCTGTAACATTACAAAACATATGCGAGGCACATATATGGAGAAAAACTATCAGCACTGAACTAGTGATAACAAAACAACGAGACTATTATGAAAAGATTTCTCTCGCACACATGCTTTATATATCAACAATAATTCTCATATAAACCAATTGGGTCGCTCCAATGTAAGATACAATATATGAAAGCTAATCAAGTCGCCGAAACATGAGGCCCGATGACACAAAGACAAAATGATACAGCAAGAGTAGTATACTTTTCTCATGGACATTGGTCCACTGAAGAAAACAATCAAATGAATATGATTCCAGGTGACATTGTTGGAATCAGCCTAAAACATATTTAGTTAATAGTCACGAAAATACCGGCAAGCGATTCAAATCCTTGTAAATCCTTAATTACACCTCTGAAACATGTATCATAGAATGTCGTCGGCACATGTGAAGAAGATGCTGCTTGTGTGGCCGTCGGCCATTGTTGTCGCCTCTTCTCTTCCTTTGTAGTTTGTAAAGTCGTGAATCTACCGCGATTGAAATCCTTGTAAACCCTTAATTACACCTCTGAAACATACACATATGTGTGTGTATCATAGGATGTCGTCAACACATGTGAAGAAGATGCTGCCTGTGTTGCCGTCTCTTCCTCGCGATCTCACTCCTATTGGCGCCGGCGAGCCAGCAGCTCGCTCTCGTCGTCGTCTCTGATCTCTGTGCAGCTCCTCCAGAATGTAGTCTTCCCGACACTCTGGCTTGCAGAATCCTATTTCACCTCTGCCACACATGGAAAAAAAAGGGAAATTAACATGCCGTGCATGCAAAAGGAAGTGCTGAGTTGAGACACAGTGTGATGATGGATTGCTTACTTGTACATGTATACGGCGCGACTGCCGATCCAGCTGGAGCATCGGGCGCAAGAGAGTAGGGCGGCTCGGAACGGCCTCCCGTGGCCGCCGCTCTGGCAGCAGGCGCTCGGCAGTGCCACCTCCAGGATGTCGCGGGCGCCGAAGTGGACCAGCGGCCCAAGGACGCGCTGGCGCTTTCCCTGGACAACCGAGAGAATCCCGACGCCGGTGCTCTCTGGGTTGTAGCGGGCGACCGTCGGCGACTGTGGCGCTCCAAGCAACCGCCTCAGCAGCGAGTCTAGGGACTGAGCCATGGAGCGCCAGCATGATGGCTTGGCCTTGAGGCTGCACGAAGCCGAGGTGCTGCTTGCTGGCATTTCCATGGCAAATGCTATCAGGTGACAGGGGTAGTATGTGGGTACGAGGTAGGTGTGTGCGTGAGCGACTGTGTGTGTGAACTGTGGAGGAGGAGGGGGTTTATATAGAGCGCTGTGAGTTCACGGCATATTTCCCCCTTCTGGCACCATTGTGTAGCTCG
The DNA here is from genome assembly GCA_030979885.1 of Lolium multiflorum. NCBI lineage: Eukaryota > Viridiplantae > Streptophyta > Magnoliopsida > Poales > Poaceae > Lolium > Lolium multiflorum. The sequence goes on from CM061748.1 coordinate 50,805,422, forward strand.
AGCAACACCAAGAGGGCACTTGCGTGGTCCATCTCCCTCTAAGCCACGAGATTTTTTCTGGATTCGAGCTGATATTGAACTGTTTCCTCTGAAATTCCAGCAAGATTCCTACAATACAGACACAGAGTAAAAAAAAATCTGAAAATTTGAGTTGAATTTTTGGGCTACCTCTTAAATATCATAGACCCGGACTTAATTAGCCTGTTAACCATATACCAGCTGCACAGCTATATATTATGATATTAATTGGGTAGAATCTAGATGAAGATCACAACATTTAACTCTCTAACCGCTTTAGAAGAACCATGTAATTTGGGAGTTACTTCCATTTATGGTTTTGTATTGAAAAATATATTCAATCAATTGTTTCTATACTTCTAAAATCGACATCGGGGAACCTGGTACTTTTATTCCTCTCGGTCTCATAGCTCGTACAATTCATTTGCCCCCGCTACCTAAATTGCCAGCCCAAGATGCTCGCACCCTTCTCTACTTCATGTTTAAGATCTTTTCAGCAAATTAATAAGGTTCTTTCCCTTGGTATAACCCCACCATTGATGGGTCTTGTGCACCGCGGGCTACATGTGTTCGTGTTCTAAGTGATAACAAATATACCAACTATTTAAAATAAACTTGTTACATAAATACTCCCCCTCTCTATAAAGATTCAAAGGATTGTTATGTTATAAGAGAAATATTACCTCGGCTCCGAACTCGACTCTCATCGGCGTACTCCTCTCAAAGGCACGCCTCCGATTATTGGTTAGCTTAATATTATTTGCTTGTTGTAGCTGTTCCGGACCACTCCCCCCTCTCCCCCCTTTTATAGTCGGCGCACGATAACTTTCCTACCGGTTTGATACTTACAAATGGAAAACCCTTACACGCAATGGTGTCGTGTGCCACTAGAGGGGCGTGAGCGAGGAAGGGGGATGATGGTACAATTCTAATTGGAGAAGGGTAATTATGTGTTGGGGTGGATTTACCGAAGTTGAGTCCCGAAAAAGGAAGAAGCCGGAGTTGCTAAAGCGTGAAGAGATATAACCATATCATGTCCCGATGATCCGGGTGTGCTGACAAGACATCCAGATCTCTCTATTACGGTTCTTCTTGACCAAACAAGTTTCATCCCGACGCTGAAGTAAACAGATTGTTTTCACAATGTTTGCAATGGTACAAAAGCACCCCATCTATCAATAGCCATTATATTTCTACTACACGATGTCAATAACGTTTGGACAAATGCATATAATGGTTGAATTTATTTAAAAATTCCACCGAGAAAAATATTTACACGCTGATTTGCTGCATGCCAGCATTGGGTTGATGAAGAGAAGAAGAGTGAATTAGGTTTTAAAAATAATAGGAGGGAGTTAACTGCAGTTTGCGTGAGTGGTGTGGATTTACCCTTGAATCCAAAAAAAAAGGCAGAATCGAGAGCTTCTATAGCGCGAGGACTCCATGTCATATCCCGACATTTTAGTTTGCTAACGTAGCATCTAATCTCCACACTACACCTCCACTAGCCTGAACACGTACATCTCATCTCAAGACAAAAGTAAACAGATTTTGTCTCGGTGTTTTGAACCGTGCGGAAGTGCTCCACCGTTCACTAGTTAGCAAATTGGAGCCTTTTTCCCTAAAAAGAAGGGAGTCTTTTAAATGGGCTGGGGTTAACTAGATCTTGGGTGAGCGGTGGGCATTTACCAAGACCAAGTCTCAAAAAAAAGAGCACAACTGAGATCCGCTGAAGCATGAGGAGAAAGGACACATCATAGACAACATCCACATCTACAACCTTTGATTGCACTCATCCGAGTATGTTTCGTCATATATAGGACTAAAGCAAACAGATTTTGTCTCCGACATTTGCAGCAGTGCAAGTGTACTCCGCAATTCACTAGTCATTTACACGATATGATAAAAATAGCCAAAGTAAACCAAATTTGTCTCAAACTATGCATTGGTGCAAAAGTGTCTCATCCTTTACTATCATCTCGTACTAAACGATGACATCTGGGTAGATAGCCACCAGCTCGCTCTTGTCCTCTCCAATCTCTATGCAGCTCCTCCAGGATGTAGTCGTCTCGACACTCTGGCTTGCAGAATCCTATCTCACCTCTACCACACACACAAAAATGGGAAATTAACATGCCGTGCATGCATAAAGGAAGTGCTGAGTTTAGACAAAGTGTGATGAATGACTGATGGATTGCTTTCTTATACATGTATACGGCATGAAGGCCGATCCCTCGAACCCACAAGATTTTTTCTCGATTCGAGCTGAATTTGAACAGTTTCCTCTGAAATTCCAGCGAGATCCCTACAATACAGACACAAAGTTCAAAAATATATCTGAAAATTTTAATTGGATTTTGGGCTACCTCTTAAATATCATATACCTGGACTTAATTAGCCTGTTAGCCATATGTCACCAGATGTGCAGCTATATATTATGAATTAATTTGATAGCACCTAGATGAAGATCACAACATTTAACTCTCTAACCAGTTTAGAAGAACCATTTAAATGTGAAGTTACATCCATTTGTAGTTTTGTATTGAAATATATATTCAATCAATCCTTTCTCTACTTCTAACATCGATATCACACTTACGATCCATTTGCCCTCACTATCTAAATTGTCAACTGAAGATGCTCACACCCTTCTCTACTTCATGGTTTCCAATACTTCACAATTAATGCGATGTCCGTTAATGGCGAAGAGCCGTTGGAGGCGATTCTCGGGCGATTCTGGGCGATTGCCGACGACGAGGAGTCGGTGATCTCCGTCGAGGATGAGGATCCGCCACCGGGGCTTTTACGTATCTCATGTGCTCGCCGGCGGCAGAAGCTTGCACGTTGGTGGAGGCGGGAGATTCAACGCTGCAACGACGTGAAGAGAAGAAGAGGAGACAGCGTTTGGCGGTGATTACTCTTCGATCGGGTGAGTCTTTCAGTTCAGCTTTATCTGATTCATCTGTTATTGTTCATGAACAATGGGAGAAGATCGAAGATATCTACACCTGTCTTGTCGCCATCAACATTTTTGCTCGAATCCTTTGACGCTAATAAATGGGTTCTTGTGCAAAGGAGACGGTGGAGGGCTAGGATGGCCGGACCGGTGGAGCGCAGGTGGGTGCGCGATTCCCCCTCCCATCGCCGGCAGAGATCACCATACTTGCGTGTTACTACACCGATCCATCAACGGGGTTTGTTAAATTTCAAATCTCATGATTATGAGTTGGACCGGGCTGTATCAAGTCCATCTGCGTTGACTCATTTGGTTCTGAATAAGGGCAGTATGGGCCCTGAACCTGTGATCACGACCCGATCGGCCACACGCGTGACTCGTTTTGATCGTAGTCCACAGTGTAGGCTAAGAGATCGTTTCATCCTGCTCCTCGTATTCCTCCGCTGTCGCCTGTTATCGCCACCGTCATGAACCGCGGTGGAGGGAACTCGTCGAGGGGAGGACGTGGAAGTGGAAGATGGGATGGTGGCGGAAACGGTCCACCGCCGGGAGGGAGATCCAACTTCGATCAAGGATGCCCGAGTGGCACGGCTGGCCATGGGGGCAACTTTGGTAATGGAGCTGAGCGCTCTCATGATGTGTTCGGAGATGGAATTTTTCGTGCTTGATCTGGGCGCCCCAATAATGCCGGGAGTGCATATAGGAATCAGTAAGGGTACAACAGAGGCTACAATCGGAGGTTCGGAGGTAAAAATTTCAATAGACGACCGTCCAATACATATGTTCGTCGGGATAATCCGCCTAGAGATGGCCCTGATCTCAGTGGTCTCAATGATGCCCAAGGAGTACCTTCTTCAAGTTCACCGGCTTAGAGTCCTGCCGGGCCTGGCAGGAGTATTTTTTCTATGTCCGAAACTCTGGCGCTTCCGACTTCATCAATCTTCCGGCGTACATTCCCGGCAGGCCCTCCAAGACCAACTGGCGATACAACCCCAGGGAGGATCACGATGAGACCAACCGGGTCGTCCGGTACATGGAGACGCTTACCGACACCACCGAGATCTGCCCGACGATATTGTGCGCACATTTTTCTCGCGCTCGGTTCTACCCTTACAGCGTCGTGCACATAAGATATGCTATATGACTGGGCGGAGGGATCCCACGAGGATCACTACCTTCCCCCGCGCAAATCTGAAGTGGTCCTCAAGGCCAAACAGATTTGCAAAACTAAGATGTCGGTTGCCTGAAATTGGGGCCTGCGGCCTTTCAGCCGCTCCAACTCTCCAACGTTCCAAGTAAGATCTTGGGGCTTCCGGAATGTTCTTTCCGGAATGCTGTAAACTATTCTCTTAACTTGCTTTTTTCTTGTATTGCAGGATTTTCCTCGCACCCTTGCTGAGGAGCCGGAATCCTTCGCCTCCAAGCGCATCTTTGAGGACGACGAGGACCCGGATCCATTCGTGCCCGGAAGCAAATACAAGATGGGCCCGACGCCTCCCGACGCCTCCCGACGCCCCGGTAACACTTCTGCTCGGACGAATGCTTCCGACAGCGATGATGACGATTGCATCATGCTCGAGGTACTTGATCCACTTCCTTTATCTTATGTTTTCTCTGTTATGTCAGTTTCAGCTGATCAGGATCGTCAGGTGCTGGAGCACGTGACTCCACTTGCTGCTGAGGTTGGGGATCCTCCGGTTCGTCAAACCCGGAAGACTCTAGCCTCCGATGCCAGTCCAAGCGCCGAGCCAGCTCCCAAGCGCCGGAAGACCCCTGGCTCCGGGCCGGAGAGGAAGAAAAGGAAGAACGAGATTCCGATCGGCTCCGGGTTAACTTTATCGATGCATCTTTCCGGTTCGAATCTCACTTTTGATAGTCCTCGCGGCTAACTCTTATCTTTTATCTTTCAGGCCTGCTCTCGAATTAACCAGGAGCGTTCCGGAATGAGGGAGGCCCCAAGGATACCAGGGACCCAGCACCCTCCTCAACAAAGCCCGGCACACTTTGGTGCCGGCAAAGCTCACTCCTCCCCTCGGGGAGGCACCACAATGAAAGATCGAGATGTCGCCTAGAGGGGGGGTGAATAGGCAATTACAAACTCTTTCGGATTTGTCTTGTAAGAATGCGGAATTAAACTATCGTTTAGTTTACAAGCACAAACCCTAGATATGCTAAGCTCAACTAGGTATAACAATAACAACTAGAGCTAAGCAAGATAGGCACAAGATATATGTAGCACAAGTGATAGCAAGATATATATACTTCAAGCACGATGGCTATCACAAGGAAAGAGAGCTCGGGTATAGAAATAACCGAGGCACGCGGAGACGAGGATGTATTCCCGTGTTCCCTTGCTTTGCAACAAGGTACGTCACGTTTGGAGGAGTGGAGGTCCCACGAAGGATTCCCCGCGCCACGAAGGCTCACCCTATTCTCCGAACCACACCCACGAAGGATAATGGCCCTTTCCTTATGGTTAGCTTTTCCTCCGCTCCGGAGATGGCAAGCTCCACAACCACTTCACAAGCTCCACGAAGGAGAAGCCCGGGCCTCTTCACAATCTTCTTGAAGAGATCACCGGAGCACCAACCGCCAAGCCAACTAGGAGGTTTCCCTCCAAGAGTAACAAGCTCACGGTCTCTCACTCGAACTAATCGTGGTGGAGAGCTCAACACTATGCAATGATGCAAAGCAAGAACACCGGAGGTGTTCAAGTCCTTCACACTCAAATCCCACCAAAGCAACGAATGCTAGGATGAGATTGGAGAGGAAGAACAAGGGGGAAAGTCAACCAAAGACTCCAAGATCTAGATCCCAAGAGATTCCCTCACTTAGAGAAGAAATGGTTTGGTGGAAGTGTAGATCTAGATCTCCTCTCTCAAATCCTCAAATATGAGCAAGAATGATTGGAGGAATCAAGGGGGAGAGCAAGTTCTTCAAATAGCAACAATGGAGGTGAAGAAAGGGGAAGAACTACTTGCTCAAGGTGGAAGAAGGGCTATTTATAGTCTAGGGAGAAAAATAACCGTTGGGGAAGAAACGGGGTGTAAAACGCATAAAAAACGAGCTGAAAAAGACAGCCCAGCCAGCAGGCCGGTCGACCGGAGCCTGGGCCGGAGAGGCCGGTGGCCTGCCCGGTCGGACCGGCCCACCGACCGGGCGGAGCAAGTGGCGCGCTGGGCGGCGAGAAGGGCTTCAGCCGCGCGGGGGAAGCCAGGCCGCATGGGCCAGGCGGTGCAGAGGCGGCCCGGTGGGAATCCGGCTGGGCCGGGGAGGCAGCCAGGCCTGCCAGGCCGTGGGCTGAGGGCGACGCCGGTCAAGGCCGCGCGGGAGAGAGGCGAGGCCGAAGGCGGAGAGGCGGCCCGGTGCGGCTCCCGGTCGGACCGGAGGTTTGGCTGGGCTGCCCGGCGCGTGGGCCGGTGGCCGCCCGGTCGACCGGGTGGGCCGGCGTCAGGCCCGGCAGGCCGGTCGCCCAACCGGCAGCCTCCCCCCTTTTTCCTTTTTCTTTTCTTTTTCTTCTTTTACTCTTTCTTTAATAACTTTTGCTCCCGAACCCCGATTCGAATGAAACCAGTTTTGTTTGGAAGAAAATAACAAATGCTATCCTATGGAAAGTGAAAACACAAGAATCTATAGGAGGGGATTTTATCATGAATATAAAAGGTAGAACCTTATATCATGAATAACCGGTAAAATCACCCAACCTCGAAAACGCAATAGAAGATGCATGCGGATTCCGTTTTCGATGAACTTGGGCTTGTTGTAAAGCTAGCAACAAGCTCAAGAACCTCACACAGAGAAACACCAAGAAGCAATACGGATATGCAAAGTATGCAAAGGATTGAGCTCCCTAAGACGATGTGATCAAGTTACCCAACCGAAAGCCCCTCTTAATAGTGCGGCTATGTATCCTATAATCCGGTCTCCCATCAACCACCTTGAGACCGGTAAAAGGAAAACCTAGCAAAGCCATACCTTTGCCTTGCGCATCCCGCTTGATCTTGATGATAACTCTTCAAGCTTCACTCAAGCCGGAATGCCTCTCTTGATCAATGTTGCTTTGTGAAGACTCACAAATGCTCCCCCATACACTATGATGGGAAAGCTCCATTGATACACATCTTCACATGTCCATTGTCACCAAATGGACGGCAAGCTTCAAGCATGTGATCCACTCAAGATGCTCATCTTGAACTTGCCCAACTTAACCTTGTATCTTCTCATACTCACTTAAGATAGAGCATGGCTAATATTGAGTTCCACATAAGAACTCCATCTTCATTTCTTCTTCTTGATCATATCACATATATATCTTCATACCGATGATCTTGATGCCAATACACAAGGTATACCTTTATCTTCATGGCATCCATACTTGAATCCAACACATGGAGTACAAGTAGTACCTATGGAATATTCCTTCATATAAACTCAATGAAAACATTAGTCCATAGGGGTTGTCATTAATTACCAAAACCACACATAGGGGCAATATACCCTTACAATCTCCCCATTTTGGTAATTGATGACAACCACAATAAGAGGGTTTATATAATGAATATTAGAGACAAGTACGCAACTTATCCGAGAATAAGTTGTATACAAGAGGTTGTATTTGATATGGTCAAGTAACACAAAGCTACTATCCCATATCAAAACCAACTCTACTCACACAACTACAACTAATGCAAGGGATGTGAGTAGAACCAATATATATAGAGCAAACTCCCCCACAATGTATGCACGTGTGATGAACATGAATTCATTGCATACATTGTCAAGATTAACCTTTGGGGCAATTTCCACTATATATATACAACCATGCAAGACATATAAATATGGAATGCATGAGAGGCAAAACACTTAAGCACAAACCAAACTTAAGTATAAAACCATCCCCTTAAACCCTCTAAACTTCTCCCCCATTGGCATCGATTGTCAAAATGGGTGAAAAATTTAGAAAGCCAACATAATGTGAGTTCCTCCCCAAGGTGTGCACTTCTCATAATTTGAGTGGAATCAAATGCACATATCCAATGATGAATACTTGAAGGAAGTCAAACTATATTGAGGATCAAAGATTGCACAAGGATAACATGGTGAAGGAAGCTTTAACAAATAAAGCAAGCAATCAAAGATCCAATTGGACGAACAAAGATATCATGATAAGAGAGATATAGTGCTCTAAATAAAAATAAGGAAGCTCCCCAAGGTTCGTGCATAATTTATAATGTTTGCATTTGAATACAATATGCATAAACATGGAATCCTCACTCCCTATATATCACTTAGAACGCAACTAGGATAAAGAGAATATGCTTATCAAGAACAACTTTAGTCCAACAATTACGAGATATGAGTGCAAGAAGAAAGACAAATAAACCAAGCACTCATAAATCTCCTTTACCAACACCACTAAGAAACAAAGGATAAAAGATGGTTGGCAAAGAACAAAGATATCAAGGTGATGGATTAACGCTCTTATGTATATAAGTTTCTAAAGTGGACAAAATGATCCATAAAGAAACATGCACACACAAGAGGTTAACAAAATAAATAGGACTAGATATCCAAAATGAAGTCATAAAATATACCAAAGGATGTTTGCTTAAAAGCATATATAGCCTATGGCTCCACTTTTCACTTATGGTATATAAATGAACTTCAACCAAATAAAATCTCAAAAACATCACAACTAACAATAAGGGAAGTAAGGCTAGTTGGAATGTTTTGAGAAAGGCAACAAGTATCTCAAATACGGATTTATTTTACAAATTCATCAATATTGCACACAAGAGCTCTTTGAGGAATTGATATGCAATAAATTGCTAGAGGGCATATTTGTGATAGGTGAATCATAAAATATGATATATATATATAACCTATCATATGCATCTTCTCAAATTACTCAAGTGTTCAATAAGAGGTTTTATTTTAAAAGGGTTTTTCAAGAACCGCAATATTTTCGAAATAAATAATTTCATGCCAAGATACAACCTACAAGAGATTGGATGCTATATGAGAATGCATGAATAAGATACTTGTTACCGAGATAGCAATGGCTTGATGTAGTGGATAAGAGTTCATCGATCATCCTAACTTGACTCCAATTCTCATATGGTGACAACACCTTCCTTATAGATGAGACAAGCCTCCATTGCATCTCCAATGTACCTAAAACATCATTCAAGTACATCTTGGTCCCCAAACTTATTGGGTCCAAAAATGGTTAGACTAACCACAATACATAGGATACACTCCATATCAATATGTGCATATTTGTAGATGAAATTTGAATTTCATGCACATCTTAGCCGTTTAGGATTTGATGGAGTATACCCTATATAATGGATCGAAGAAAGAAAGCATGCTATAAATATAAATAAATTGCATATAAGCACGCACAAAGACTTTTAAAGATCCAAGAAAGATATACTTTGGACAAAACACCAAATGAATTGAATAAGGCATAAAGGTGTGACCAAACAAATTTGTTGTCCAAATTATATCAAAGACGCAAATCACAAAAGATTTGTTCAACAAAGTTCAACGAATGAACTAAGAAGAAACCATTGAGCATAAAAGATGAAATAAAGCAAGCATGCTCAAAGATTTATCTCATTCAACAAATAAAGCATAGAAGAAGGAATGAGATAGCAAAACTCCCAAAAAGAGCAAGGTTCAAACAAATAAACCAAACCCTCTACACTTTTCACAATGGCACAATGTACCGTAAGGAAAAGTTTGTCTTCCAAAACAAACACTTGATATGAATCAAGAGAATTTATCAAAAGATTTTTCAAAGGGACAAGGAAGACACATGGGAGAAACAAAGATTTCTTGGAAATAAAATAAGTAAATAGGAAGCAATCCAAGGTGAGGATGATCCATGAATTCAACCACATAAAAGGTTATCAATTGTCAAAGACAATGAGTATATTGGAAATAATTTCCGGTGGTGAATTGACAATGATAGCAAGGATCAACTTCACAATAAAAGGCATAGGATAAGTATATAGAATTAAGCACTATGCACGGATGAAGATTCTTGATAGCTTCAACTAGTCAAACAATCACGCACGACAATGATTAGAATAACATGAAGCAAACGGTGTCCTAAATAAGATATAGAAATATGTATTTGAGGAAAAACCGTACCAAGAATTTCTTACTCAAACAAGAATCCATAAGATGAGCCAATAAAAGTTTTTCAATAGAAATGGAGCTTGTTTGAGCAAACATGCCACCTAGAAACAAGATAATTAAGAGCATCAACTCTAAGTGGCATAACCTCATATGTTCACATTTTCTAGGCTTGTGATATGTACAAAACATATTACTCCCCCATAATGTGATAAAACATTTCTTCTAAACAAGAGGCAACTAAAATTCAACTAGAGATGATTAATGGACATTTAGAATTTGAATTCTCATGAGTATGGCATGCCACATAGTGACTAGATAATCTTGCAATATCAATACTAGGTGGTGATACCCATGTACACACATTTTAGAGAAAGAGAGATGCACAATGCATATCACTCCCCCAAAATGGGATATTCCATTAATCACTCAAAGAGAGCCAAATAAGATATCATCAAGATGCATTAGGCTCAAAACAATACACAAGTATATGATGAGACAAACAAACATACTTGAATACACAAGATAGGCAAGTAAGACTCAACACATACAAACACATATTTGATACACAACCAAACATGCAAAGGGGCAAATAACTTACAATGAATATGAAGAGTTGAAGTATAAGTTACCGCAAGGAGGAACATTGGATATAAGATATAGATAATGATCCATACGACTTGGCTTGGTAAAAATAATATATGAAGATCCCTTAATTCTTCATGAATTAGCCAAGTCTCCAATGACCTCCACATGTACCTATTGATCACGTTTGAGCTTGTTGGTCCCCAACCGAGTTGGGTCCTAAGAGGTTAGCCACAATAGGCTTGGCAACCCAAATGGTCCTTTTCTTGAGACCACTTTGAGTTCCAACAAACTTGGCAAACACATTGCCATCCTTATCCTTCCCTAGAGAATAATCATCATCAACAATTATAGGGTTAGATAAGGTACTACCTAAACATGAAGAAGCAAAGTGTCCCTTCACACGACATAAGTAGCAAGTGTTCCCCTTTCTCTTCTTTATTGATTTCTTCTCTTGGGGAACAATATCTTGATTCTTCTTGGGAAGTGGCCTATCTTCAACTTGAGGTCGAGCATGAGCTTGACCTTGACCTTGTGGCCGTTTCCCTTGTTGTTTCTCACTCAAGTGCTTCTTCTTCTTCAATGGGCATGATCTAACATGATGCCCTTCAACCTTGCACTTGAAGCAAACCATCTTGGCCGGATCCTTGACTTTGTCTTGGCCCTTCTTTTTGTTGCTCTTGCTCTTGGACTTGTTCTTGTTATTGGAATTGAATCCAAGTCCACTCTTGTCATTGGGGGATTGTTGCATACTCAACATCTTGTCAAGTGCGGATTTCCCTTCATGACGCTTTTCCAAGTCTTTCTTTAAAGAAAGGACTTGGGCCTCGAGCTCTTTTATTTCCTCTACATGGTTAGTAGAAATACAAGTACTAGAGGAAGTAGAAGTTTCATTGTTAGAGCAACAAGGCAAGGCAAGTAATCCAACACAAGGTGTATCACTAGTTTGACTAGATGGACTACTAGGACTAGCACATGTCGATATAGCATTTGTAGTAGAGATTGTGCTAATGTCCACATGAGGCTCACAAGATGTTACCTTAGTGATACAAGCCTCATGAGCTAACTTTAGCCCATCATAGGAAGTTAGAAGATCCTCAAGAGAGTGTGAGAGCGTTTTATTGCTTTCTTCCAATTCCCTACAATTACTAGTTAGCAACTCAAGTTGAGCCCTTAGCTCAACATTCTCCTTTAAGGTAGATGCTTCACAAGAAGTAGAGTTAGTAGCACAAGCATCAACAATAGTTTTCTCATTTTCATGCATATAGGATTCAATTTTTTGTGTAAGCATAAAATTAGTATGCTTCTCATCTTTTAGCTCATGCTTGAGGAGAGTGAATCTCTTTTCCCCATTTTCAACATGGGACTCCAACTCCACTATGGTTTCCCTATATTTACTCAAGGTATCCATAGAGTGTTCGAGATTAGCACGAGCTTCTTTATTACCATGAAGAGAAGCATATACCATTGCCATATTATGCACCAAGATATTATATTCTTCATCATTATCATCATCATCACTCTCATCATTAGAGGAAGTGTTAGGAGTCAAAGTAGGAGATACCTTTGATCCATTTGCCATAAGGCACATGTGCATACCGGAGGATGAAGATGAAGAAATTCTTGAATCCTCATTTGAAAACATGTCTTGATCCATAGAGTGTTCGGTTTCCTCTACATTGTTAGTCAACAAGCAACTAGAGGAAATAGAAGCATTTTGATTATGGGAGCAAGACAAGACAAGCATATCATCATGGGGTTTATGTGAGCAATTTACACATGATATGCGAGGGCTATCAACACAAGCATGTAGATTATTTTCAATGCTAGATGTGTTTAAGTCCAAGGAGGAAGCATTGCAATGGGATAGAGATGAAGAATCATCACTATTGAGCACAATATCAACATTGCAATTTTCCTCACCACTCACCATATCATTACCTCGTGTCTTGCTACACGTTGGTGAAGTGGAAGAAGATGAGAACTCATCACGGCCGGAGGTGGAAGCAACTTGGAGCTCTTCATGATGTGAAGGGGAAGAGAGCTCCTCGGAATCACCACCAACCAAATGAGAAGTGGATCCACCAAACATTTCCTTAAGCTTGATCCACATCTCATGAGACGATTTTCGCTTTATATATATCAAGAACCTATGAAAATCTGGTCTCAAAGAGAATACAAGCTCATTAGATACTAGAGCTTCAAGATGTAAGTTTTTCTCATCCTCTAAAGATAGATTTTGAGAGTCCATCGGAGGAGAAAAACCTACATCTAGAAATTGCTCAATGTTTGGACACAAGGTCCGAAGTTTGCAAAGCAAGCAATTTCGCCACAAAAGATAATTTGTGCCAACAAAGATAATTGTGTCATTGTGCACTATATTACTAGCCGACATCTTTACTCTCAAGGCGGTGAAGCCTTAAACAAGGAGAGACCTTGCTCTGATACCAATTGAAAGATCGAGATGTCGCCTAGAGGGGGGGTGAATAGGCAATTACAAACTCTTTCGGATTTGTCTTGTAAGAATGCGGAATTAAACTATCGTTTAGTTTACAAGCACAAACCCTAGATATGCTAAGCTCAACTAGGTATAACAATAACAACTAGAGCTAAGCAAGATAGGCACAAGATATATGTAGCACAAGTGATAGCAAGCACGATATATCGATGGTATAGAAATAACCGAGGCACGCGGAGACGAGGATGTATTCCCGTGTTCCCTTGCTTTGCAACAAGGTACGTCACGTTTGGAGGAGTGGAGGTCCCACGAAGGATTCCCCGCGCCACGAAGGCTCACCCTATTCTCCGAACCACACCCACGAAGGATAATGGCCCTTTCCTTATGGTTAGCTTTTCCTCCGCTCCGGAGATGGCAAGCTCCACAACCACTTCACAAGCTCCACGAAGGAGAAGCCCGGGCCTCTTCACAATCTTCTTGAAGAGATCACCGGAGCACCAACCGCCAAGCCAACTAGGAGGTTTCCCTCCAAGAGTAACAAGCTCACGGTCTCTCACTCGAACTAATCGTGGTGGAGAGCTCAACACTATGCAATGATGCAAAGCAAGAACACCGGAGGTGTTCAAGTCCTTCACACTCAAATCCCACCAAAGCAACGAATGCTAGGATGAGATTGGAGAGGAAGAACAAGGGGAAAAGTCAACCAAAGACTCCAAGATCTAGATCCCAAGAGATTCCCTCACTTAGAGAAGAAATGGTTTGGTGGAAGTGTAGATCTAGATCTCCTCTCTCAAATCCTCAAATATGAGCAAGAATGATTGGAGGAATCAAGGGGGAGAGCAAGTTCTTCAAATAGCAACAATGGAGGTGAAGAAAGGGGAAGAACTACTTGCTCAAGGTGGAAGAAGGGCTATTTATAGTCTAGGGAGAAAAATAACCGTTGGGGAAGAAACGGGGTGTAAAACGCATAAAAAACGAGCTGAAAAAGACAGCCCAGCCGGCCAGCAGGCCGGTCGACCGGAGCCTGGGCCGGAGAGGCCGGTGGCCTGCCCGGTCGGACCGGCCCACCGACCGGGCGGAGCAAGTGGCGCGCTGGGCGGCGAGAAGGGCTTCAGCCGCGCGGGGGAAGCCAGGCCGCATGGGCCAGGCGGTGCAGAGGCGGCCCGGTGGGAATCCGGCTGGGCCGGGGAGGCAGCCAGGCCTGCCAGGCCGTGGGCTGAGGGCGACGCCGGTCAAGGCCGCGCGGGAGAGAGGCGAGGCCGAAGGCGGAGAGGCGGCCCGGTGCGGCTCCCGGTCGGACCGGAGGTTTGGCTGGGCTGCCCGGCGCGTGGGCCGGTGGCCGCCCGGTCGACCGGGTGGGCCGGCGTCAGGCCCGGCAGGCCGGTCGCCCAACCGGCAGCCTCCCCCCTTTTTCCTTTTTCTTTTCTTTTTCTTCTTTTACTCTTTCTTTAATAACTTTTGCTCCCGAACCCCGATTCGAATGAAACCAGTTTTGTTTGGAAGAAAATAACAAATGCTATCCTATGGAAAGTGAAAACACAAGAATCTATAGGAGGGGATTTTATCATGAATATAAAAGGTAGAACCTTATATCATGAATAACCGGTAAAATCACCCAACCTCGAAAACGCAATAGAAGATGCATGCGGATTCCGTTTTCGATGAACTTGGGCTTGTTGTAAAGCTAGCAACAAGCTCAAGAACCTCACACAGAGAAACACCAAGAAGCAATACGGATATGCAAAGTATGCAAAGGATTGAGCTCCCTAAGACGATGTGATCAAGTTACCCAACCGAAAGCCCCTCTTAATAGTGCGGCTATGTATCCTATAATCCGGTCTCCCATCAACCACCTTGAGACCGGTAAAAGGAAAACCTAGCAAGGCCATACCTTTGCCTTGCGCATCCCGCTTGATCTTGATGATAACTCTTCAAGCTTCACTCAAGCCGGAATGCCTCTCTTGATCAATGTTGCTTTGTGAAGACTCACAAATGCTCCCCCATACACTATGATGGGAAAGCTCCATTGATACACATCTTCACATGTCCATTGTCACCAAATGGACGGCAAGCTTCAAGCATGTGATCCACTCAAGATGCTCATCTTGAACTTGCCCAACTTAACCTTGTATCTTCTCATACTCACTTAAGATAGAGCATGGCTAATATTGAGTTCCACATAAGAACTCCATCTTCATTTCTTCTTCTTGATCATATCACATATATATCTTCATACCGATGATCTTGATGCCAATACACAAGGTATACCTTTATCTTCATGGCATCCATACTTGAATCCAACACATGGAGTACAAGTAGTACCTATGGAATATTCCTTCATATAAACTCAATGAAAACATTAGTCCATAGGGGTTGTCATTAATTACCAAAACCACACATAGGGGCAATATACCCTTACACACAAGTTTGGGGAGCGCGGCCCCAAAATGGAGACATCACCGCGCGGAGGAGGTTCTTTCTTCCCCTCCAGAGATCGAAGATACTGGCGCCGGCAACATGGGCGTCGACTCAACTGCGGGCGGTCGGAACCTTTGGTTCCGCCCGTTCGAGAAGACCAAGCACCAACCGCTTCTCCCAGCAAGACCTCCTCTTCTACACCAAGCAAACCTTCACCGGCCAAGGGCGCCGTTGCGCCACCGCCGACATCTGCCGCAAGCCTCCTCGTGCTCCTCGCCAAAGCTCCCGGAAGGGCGAGGTTACCGCCGAGCTCTCGCTGCCGCCACGCTGCGGCGGCTCCCCTTACCGGCTCACGGGCACAAGCCCTCGTTCTGCATGCCGCGCGCGCTGCCATCACTGCCAGCGAGAAGGTCCCAGCGCAGCTGGGCCGGATCGTCGAGCTAAACCGCGGCGACACCAACCTGGGCGCGCTACAACGCTACATGGACAAGTGGAATGTTGCCGACCTTACCGATGCCACCCTCGGTGTTGGCAAGGATAAGAAGCTGGTGGTTGACATCCGCGGCTCCCTCAGCACCGTGCATCATCTTGGCCGGCTCAAGCATGCCGTCAAGGAGTTTGACAACGTCTGGCATGATGCCAACAACAACGTGATGGTAAGCTTCTAACCGGAACTAGAACCCATTTTCCCCATACCGAGTCATTTTTCAATTTCAAAATCCATAGATATATCCTCATAGTCCCCGAGTTTCGGGTTAAGCACACACTACTTACCACGCAACTTGCTTCGAAAAATCGGCATAGCTAGTCCCCGAGTTTTGGGTTAAGCACGCAGTACTTGGCGCAAAACTTGCCTCGAAAAACCGGCATAGCTAGTCCCCGAGTTTTGGGTTAAGCACGAAGTACTTGGCGCAAAACTTGCCTCGAAAAACCGGCATAGCTAGTCCCGAGTTTTGGGTTAAGCACGCAGTACTTGGCACAAAACTTGCTTCAAAAAACCGGCATAGCTAGTCCCCGAGTTTTGGGTTAAGCACGCAGTTTTGGCGCAAAACTTGCCGCGAAAAAATCGGCATAGCTAGTCTCCGAGTTTTGGGTTAAGCACGCAGTACTTGGCGTAAAACTTGCCTCGAAAAACCGGCATAACTAGTCCCCGAGTTTTGGGTTAAGCACGAAGTACTTGGCGCAAAACTTGCCTCGAAAAACCGGCATAGCTAGTCCCCGAGTTTTGGGTTAAGCACGCAGTACTTGGCACAAAACTTGCCTCGAAAAACCGGCATAGCTAGTCCCCGAGTTTTGGGTTAAGCACGAAGTACTTGGCGCAAAACTTGCCTCGAAAAACCGGCAGAGCTAGTCCCCGAGTTTTGGGTTAAGCACGCAGTACTTGGCGCAAAACTTGCCTCGAAAAACCGGCATAGCTAGTCCCCGAGTTTTGGGTTAAGCACGAAGTACTTGGTGCAAAACTAGCATCAAAAAACCGGCATAGCTAGTCCCCGAGTTTTGGGTTAAGCACGCAGTACTTGGCGCAAAACTTGCCTCGAAAAACCGGCATAGCTCACAATTTCTTTTGACTTCTGCAGGGCGTGTTGGACTCCGGAAAGAATTATTTGAAGAGATGTTGTGGGAGCATTGGGATCTGACCGAGGCGTTCGCCGCCTCCTGCGACCCATACAGTGCCAATGTTTGTTTGAGCCTACGGCTTCTTTGTACCGGTGCTTGCCTTTGACGAATTTTGTTAACATGTTTATTTTGCAGCTGCCTGCAGAGGTTTCCCTGGATGACCCCACCGCCTAGGTCGATGCGCTCAAAGGTAAGCAAGCCGCATCCGTAGGTTTGTTTTTTATCTTGTTATCTTTTTGTACTAACTCCATTCATTACGGACTTCAAGCGCCAAGGAAGAGTTGTCCGCCAAGTACAGCGTGAGCTGAAAGCCTAGCGGGATGAAACCGCCAACCTGAAGGATCAGCTGATCCGGACGGGCTGCAAGACGCCAAGGCGCTGAAGGAGGCCATCATGTCGGCAACACCCAGGTCGAGGAGGCCAAAAGCAATTCGCTGATGCTGAGGAGCAGCTGCGTCGGGAGCTAGAGGATGCGAGGAAGTGATACGTCTCCAACGTATCCATAATTTCTGATGTTCCATGCTTGTTTTATGACAATACCTACATGTTTTGTTCACACTTTATATCGTTTTGATGCGTTTTCCGGAACTAACCTATTGACGAGATGCCGAAGTGCCAGTTTTCTGCTGTTTTTGGTTTCAGAAATCCTAGTAAGGAAATATTCTCGGAATTGGACGAAATCAACGCCCGCATCTTAGAATCACACGAAGCTTGGGACCACCCGAGAGCCACCGGAGGAGGGCCTGTGGGCCCCGATGATAGGTCGCGCCGGGGTGGGCCGCGCCCCCCTGTTGTCTGGTCGCCTCGTCAGCCCTCCGCCTCCGCCCCTTCGCCTATTTAAGGGTCCCTGACCTAAACCTCGATACGAATAAGCCACGGTACAAGAAAAGTTCCAGAGCCGCCGCCATCGCGAAGCCAAGATCTGGGGGACATGAGTCTCTGTTTCGCACGCCGCCGGACGGGGAAGTGCCCCCGAAAGGCTTCTCCATCGACACCACCGCCATCTTCATCACCGCTGCTGTCTCCCATGAGGAGGGAGTAGTTCTCCATCGAGGCTCGGGGCTGTACCGGTAGCTATGTGGTTCATCTCTCTCCTATGTACTTCAATACAATAATCTCATGAGCTGCCTTACATGATTGAGATTCATATGATGATGCTTGTAATCTAGATGTCATTATGCTAGTCAAGTGGGTTTTACTTATGTGATCTCCGGAGACTCCTTGTCCCACGTGTGTAAAGGTGACAGTGTGTGCACCGTGTGGGTCTCTTAGGCTATATTTCACAGAATACTTATTCACTGTTATGAATGGCATAGTGAAGTGCTTATTTATATCCCTTTATGATTGCAATGTGCTTTGTATCACTACTAGTCTATGTGCTACTCATGTGATGTTATTAAAGTAGTCTATTCCTCCTGCATGGTGTAATGGTGACAATGTGTGCATCGTGTGGTTCTTGTCGTAGATTATGATCATAATCTCTTGTAGGTTATGGAGTTGATTATCGCTATGATAGTATTGATGTGATTTATTCCCCCTTCATAGTGTAAAGGTGACAGTGTGTATGCTATGTTAGTACTCGGTCTATTTTGCAAAGATCTATTATGCTCTAAGGTTACTTAAACATGAATATCGAATGTTGTGGAGCTTGTTAACTCCGGCATTGAGGGTTCGTGTAATCCTACGCAACGAATGATGTTCATTATCAAACAAAGAGTGTATGTAGCACAAATGAGAGAAGTTATTATTTATTATGCGATCAATGTTGAGAGTGTCCACTAGTGAAAGTATGATCCCTAGGCCTTGTTTCCAATACTGAAAACACCGTTTATTTACTGTTCTGTTGCATGTTTACTCGCTGCCATATTTTATTCAGATTGCTATTACCACTCATATACATCCATACTACTTGTATTTCACTATCTCTTCGCCGAACTAGTGCACCTATACATCCGACAAGTGTATTAGGTGTGTTGGGGACACAAGAGACTTCTTGTATCGTGATTGCAGGGTTGCTTGAGAGGGATATCTTTGACCTCTTCCTCCCTGAGTTCGATAAACCTTGGGTGATCCACTTAAGGGAAAACTTGCTGCTGTTCTACAAACCTCTGCTCTTGGAGGCCCAACACTGTCTACAGGAAAAGAAGCGTGAGTAGACATCAAGCTATTTTCTGGCGCCGTTGCCGGGGAGGAAAGGTAAAAGGTACTCACACTCCGGATCTCGGCTACTAAGCTATTTTTCGGCGCCGTTGTAAGTACTCGAAGCTATTTCCTTTAGATCATGCAATTGCATCTTTTGGTTTCTTGTTTACACTAGTTAGGCATAATGGAAAGTAACAATGAGCTTCTTATTCTATTTCTGAGTTAAGACATGGATTGTTTGCTGCGAAAATTAAAAAACCTATGGAATCTTATTTGCATGCTAGTAGCAATGATATTAGTATGCACGCTTTGAACACCATTGTTACTAATGATATGGAAAATTCTAAGCTTGGGGAAGCTGGTTTTGATGAGCTTGATATTTTTAGTCCCCCAAGCATTGAGGAGAAAATTTTCTTTGATGATACTTTGCCTCCTATTTATGATGATTATAATGATAGTGGTCTTTTGGTGCCGCCTACTATGGAGAGTAAATTTTATTATGACTATACTATGCCTCCTACACTTGATGAGAATAATAATGATAGCTACTTTGTTGAATTTGCTCCCACTACAACTAATAAAATTGATTATGCTTATGTGGAGAGTAATAATTTTATGCATGTGGCTCATGACAAGAATGTTTTATGTGATAGTTATATTGTTGAGTTTGTTCATGATGCTACTGAAAGTTATTATGAGAGAGGGAAACATGGTTATATGCATCTTAATAATATTAAGTTTCCCCTCTTTATGTTGAGAATCTTGAAATTGCGCTTGTGTTGCTTTTCTATGCTTGCCACTTTGTTCTTCATGAATTTATTTGTGTACAAGATTCCTTTTCATAGGAAGTGGGTTAGGCTTAAATGTGTTTTGAATTTGCTTCTTGATGCTCTCTTTTGCTTCAACTCTCATCCTTATGAGAGCATTATCATTAAAATTGCTGAGCCCATCTTAATGGCTATAAAGAAAGAACTTCTTGGGAGATAACCCATGTGTTTATTTTACTACAGCACTTTTGTTTTGTTGAGTCTTGGAAGTTGTTTACTACTGTAGCAACCTCTCCTTATCATGTTTTTGTGCCAAGTGAAGTCTCTATGGTAAAGTTGATACTAGATTTGGATTACTGCGCAGAAACAGATTTGTCTGTCTGTCACGAATTCGCGCAAAGTCTCTGTAGGTAACTCAGAAAAATCTGCAAATTTACGTGTGTGATCCTCGATATGAACGTACGCAACTTTCATTAGTTTTGAGTTTTTCCATTTGAGCAAGTTAAGTGCCCTGCCAAATTCGTCTTTACGGATGTTCTGTTTTGATGATTCGCCTTTTATTTCGCATTGCCGCTTTTGCTATGTTGAATGAGTTTCCTTGTTCCATTAACTTTCAGAAGCTTTGTGCAATGTCCAGAAGTGTTAAGAATGATTGTGTCACCTCTGAACATGTGAATTTTTGATTATGCACTAACCCTCTAATGAGTTTGTTTGAAGTTTGGTGTGGAGGAAGTTTTCAAGGGTCAAGAGAAGAGGATGATATACTATGATCAAGAAGAGTGAAAGGTCTAAGCTTGGGGATGCCCCGGTGGTTCATCCCTGCATATTTTAAGAAGACTCAAGCATCTAAGCTTGGGGATGCCCAAGGCATCCCCTTCTTCATCGACAACTTATCAGGTCACTTCTAGTGAAACTATATTTTTATTCCGTCACATCTTATGTACTTTACTTGGAGCGTCTGTGTGCTTTTATTTTAGTTTTGTTATTTTCATTCTCTGAATAAATTCATGCTCATGTGTGGGAGAGAGACACGCTCCGCTTTTTCATATGAACACTAGTGTTCTTCATTTTTGCTTTTAATGTTCAAGGGCGAAAGTTGATCGCTTCACTTGTTGCTATTTGGTTGGAATCAGAAAATGCTTCATATGGTCTTGAATAATTTGATACTTGGCAATTGTTTTGAGCTCTCATAAATCATGTTTAAGCTCTTGCATCATGTAGTTTAAATCTAGTAGTGGAGAACTACTGTAGAGCTTGTTGAAATTTGGTTTGCATGATTGGTCTCTCTAAGGTCTAGATATTTTCTAGTAGAAGTGTTTGAGCAACAAGGAAGACAGTGTAGAGTTTTATAATGCTTGCAATATGTTCTTATGTAAGTTTTGCTGTACCGGTTCATACTTGTGTTTGCTTCAAACAACTTTGCTAGCCAAAGCCTTGTACCGAATACTTCTCGTGCATCCAAAACCTTGAGCCAAAACCCATGCCATTTGTGTCCACCATATCTACCTACTATGTGGTATTTCCTGCCATTCCAAGTAAATACTTCATGTGCTACCTTTAAACAATTCAAAAACTATTATCTCTTATTTGTGTCAATGTTTTATAGCTCATGAGGAAGTATGTGGTGTTTTATCTTTCAATCTTGTCATTTACTTTTGACAGACTTTCACAATGGACTAGTGGCTCATCCGCTTATCCAATAATTTTGCAAAAAGAGTGGCAATGGGGTTCCCAGCCCCAATTAATTACAACTTGCATTAATGATTCTCTTCACGTGTTTTGCTCTGATCTATCAGTAAGCAACTTAAATTTTCAAATAGACACTCCTCCATGGTATGTGAATGTTGGAAGGCACCCGAGGATTCGGTTAGCCATGGCTTGTGTAAGTAAAGGTTGGGAGGAGTGTCATCTAATAAAGAAAACTAAAGTACATGTGTAAACAAAAGAGAAGAGGGATGATCTACCTTGCTGGTAGAGATAACGTCCTTCATGGGAGCCGCTCTTGAAAGTCTGGTTGATAAGGTAGTTAGAGTACCCCATTACCATTCGTTGACAACAACAAACACCTCTCAAAATTTTACTTTTATGCTCTCTATATGATTTCAAAACTTTAAAAGCTCTAGCACATGATTTAATCCCTGCTTCCCTCTGCGAAGGGCCTATCTTTTACTTTATTGTTGAGTCAGTTTACCTATTCCTTCCATCTTAGAAGCAAACACTTGTGTCAACTGTGCATTGATTCTTACATACTTGCTTATTTGCATTCATCATATTACTCTATGTTGACAATTATCCATGAGATATGCATGTTAACAGTTGAAAGCAACTGCTGAAACTTATATCTTCCTTTGTGTTGCTTCGATACCTCTACTTTGAATTTATTGCTTTATGAGTTAACTCTTATGCAAGTCTTTTTGATGCTTGTCTTGAAAGTACTATTCATGAAAAGTTTTGCTATATGTTATCTATTTGTTAGCAACCTATATTTCATTGCTTTGGATCACTCCATTCATGTCATATGCTTTACAATAATGTTGATCAACATTATGATGGTAGCATGTCACCTCAGAAATTATTTGTGTTATCGTTTACCTACTCGAGGGCGAGTAGGAACTAAGCTTGGGGATGCTGATACGTCTCCAACGTATCCATAATTCCGATGTTCCATGCTTGTTTTATGACAATACCTACATGTTTTGTTCACACTTTATATCGTTTTGATGCGTTTTCCGGAACTAACCTATTGACGAGGTGCCGAAGTGCCAGTTCATGTTTTCTGCTGTTTTTGGTTTCAGAAATCCTAGTAAGGAAATATTCTCGGAATTAGACGAAATTAACGCCCAGCATCTTAGAATCACACGAAGCTTCCAGAACACCCGAGAGCCACGAGGAGGGCCTGTGGGCCCTGATGATAGGCGCGGCGGCCGGGCCGCGCCCCCCTGTTGTCTGGTCGCCTCGTCAACCCTCCGACTCCGCCTCTTCGCCTATTTAAGGGTCCCTGACCTAAACCTCGATACGAATAAGCCACGATACGAGAAAAGTTCCAGAGCCGCCGCCATCGCGAAGCCAAGATCTGGGGGACATGAGTCTCTGTTCCGCACGCCGCCGGACGGGAAGTGCCCGGAAGGCTTCTCCATCGACACCACCGCCATCTTCATCACCGCTGTTGTCTCCCATGAGGAGGAGTAGTTCTCCATCGAGGCTCGGGGCTGTACCGGTAGCTATGTGGTTCATCTCTCCTATGTACTTCAATACAATAATCTCATGAGCTGCCTTACATGATTGAGATTCATATGATGATGCTTGTAATATAGATGTCATTATGCTAGTCAAGTGGGTTTTACTTATGTGATCTCCGGAGACTCCTTGTCCCACGTGTGTAAAGGTGACAGTGTGTGCACCGTGTGGGTCTCTTAGGCTATATTTCACAGAATACTTATTCACTGTTATGAATGGCATAGTGAAGTGCTTATTTATATCCCTTTATGATTGCAATGTTCTTTGTATCGCTACTAGTCTATGTGCTACTCATGTGATGTTATTAAAGTCTATTCCTCCTGCATGGTGTAATGGTGACAGTGTGTGCATCGTGTGGTTCTTGTCGTAGATTACGATCATAATCTCTTGTAGGTTATGGAGTTGATTATCGCTATGATAGTATTGATGTGATTTATTCCCCCTTCATAGTGTAAAGGTGACAGTGTGTATGCTATGTTAGTACTCGGTCTATTTTGCAAAGATCTATTATGCTCTAAGGTTACTTAAACATGAATATCGAATGTTGTGGAGCTTGTTAACTCCGGCATTGAGGGTTCGTGTAATCCTACGCAATGAATGGTGTTCATTATCAAACAAGAGTGTATGTAGCACAAATGAGAGAAGTTATTATTTATTATGCGATCAATGTTGAGAGTGTCCACTAGTGAAAGTATGATCCCTAGGCCTTGTTTCCAATACTGAAAACACCGTTTATTTACTGTTCTACTGCATGTTTACTCGCTGCCATATTTTATTCAGATTGCTATTACCACTCATACACATCCATACTACTTGTATTTCACTATCTCTTCGCCGAACTAGTGCACCTATACATCCGACAAGTGTATTAGGTGTGTTGGGGACACAAGAGACTTCTTGTATCGTGATTGCAGGGTTGCTTGAGAGGGATATCTTTGACCTCTTCCTCCCTGAGTTCGATAAACCTTGGGTGATCCACTTAAGGGAAAACTTGCTGCTGTTCTACAAACCTCTGCTCTTGGAGGCCCAACACTGTCTACAGGAAAAGAAGCGTGAGTAGACATCAGGAAGTTGCAGCAGCAGGAGAAGGAGCGGAGCGAGGAGCTCGAGGCGGTCCTGGCCGGCATTGATGCCATGGTCAAGGATGTTGATGAAAAAACACTGAGTAAGTTTTCTTTCCTTTTGCTTATAAGCTTTCTCTTCTTTAGGTTTGTTCTTATGCTGGCTTCTTTCGATCTTTGTATAGAATTCTTCCCGGATTTCCAGACCCGTGCCGAGGCTACAGTCGCCAAAACCGGTTCGAGGAACTGGTTGACGCCAACGCCCCTGGACCACAAAGGATCACCTCCTTGCTCTGTACTCCCGCATTTCTCACATGCGGATTATTGATCGGCATGTTGCCCAGCTGCCCGACGCTGCCATCGCGGCCTTCCAGAGCCTTGGGCCTGGAGAGCCTGTTCGGAGAGCACCAGCCTCGTTGCTGAGCGGCCTGAAACCGGCAGGCGGCCGAGTGAGTGGCAGCATTCGCTGCTCGTGCCGGAGTTGATACCGCATTGCGCTTCGCCTGTTCTTGGTACGAGGGTCTGGACTTGGATGCAGCACATCATGGGGACGCCCCCACCAACATTGATCCGGAAATAGCTGCTGCGCCGCGATCGGGCCTATCGCCTTGCAGCTACGCCTCCACCACAACACCTTCATCCCTCCTCCTCCGACTTCGAGGAAGAATTTGCGATGACGAAGAGGAGGATGAAGAAGTCGGCGATGGTGAAGCCGAAGAAGAAGAAGGCTGTTGTGAATCCTGCTGAAGAACCAGTTGCCGATAACCCCGAGCAAGCTACCGAGGAACCTGCTGCCCCGAACCAGCCCCGAGGAACCAGTTCTTGCACCCAAACCAGCCCTGAGGAACAGTTGTTAAACTCCAACCAGCCCCGAAGAGCTCATCTCCGCTTTACCAGTGAAGTTCTGAACCTGTCTTATGATGAAAACAATGTCGTGAAATTTCTCCGGTATGCCGGGTGAGGAGATGTAATATACAACTTAAGTCCTTTTGGTTGTTGTGAACTGTAGTAGCATAGTAGGTTTGCACATTTGAACCTTGAAGCTTATTATGCTTTAACTTGCTAAGTTTGGTTTAACGAAAACCTTTCCGGTTTGCTTTCTTTCGTGGTGAAGACTCCGGATTCATTCCCGAGTTCAATTTGGTGTATGCTCGGTTCTTTTTCTTTTGCTCTGTCTACCTCTTTTGGGTGTTTGACGTATGAGGCCCAAAGTTCTTTTGCCAAGCAAGCACTTTCTCGAACTTAGAGAAAAAACTCGAATTTTTCACAAAAAACCGGTATGACCGGGGTTAGTTAAAAAATTCCGGACTGTTTGTTTTGGTTCCCTTTTTCGTTTTGTGTATGTTCAAATCCTTCCGGTTTGTCTTGCTTGCCATGAAGCCAGGTTGCAGACAGCAGCAGAGTCAAAGATTTACCTTTAGGTCAAACACATTACTAAATCGGAAAAGAAAATTTCAAACAAAGAAACCGGCATACAGAAAAAATAAACACATTGCATGCAATTCCGGTAAAGGCAGTCCCCGAGATACATTCGAGGTGCCGGCATGTTTATTGATAACACATAAGGTACAAAAAAGAACCCCTTACATTACACCTTCAGGAATAGAAAGGGCGAAGTAGAGCTATGTTCCACGGGCGTTTGGTCTCCTCTCCTGACTTGTCCTTCTTTCCGTCCTTGGGGTCTTGTGCATCTATCAGGTAATAGGCATCATTGTGGAGAGACTTGATCACGATGAAGGGTCCCTCCCATGGGGGTGAAACTTTGTGCCGTCATTCAGTGCGCTGCACTAGATGTAACACCGGGTCTCCTTCTTGGAATACCCTTGGTTTACCTTCCGGCTATGATAGCGTCTGAGGTTTTATTGGTATATGGCCGATCTTGCCAATGCCACCTCTCTTTGCTCCTCGAGCAAGTCAACATCATTTTCTCTGGCCTCTTTGACCTCTTCCTCTGTATAGAGTTGAACTCGTGGTGAGTCATGGATAATGTCGGTTGGTATGACCGCTTCTGCTCCATATACCATGAAAAATGGTGTGTAGCCGGTTGACCGGTTTGGTGTGGTTCTTATACTCCACATCACAGATGGTAGTTCATCAAGCCAACATCCTGGCGTTTTTTCGAGTGGCTCGATAAGCCGAGGTTTTATACCGGACAGCACGAGTGCATTCATCCTTTCCACTTGGCCATTGGCATGTGGGTTTGCCACTAAGGCTAGATCCAACCGGATTCTGTTATCCTTGCAAAACCACTTGAATTCTCCTTCGGCAAAGGTTGAGCCGTTATCCGTGATGATGATGTGTGGGTAACCATACCGCAAGATGATGTCCTTCAGAATTTTGACGGCTGTGTGCCCATCACATTTCCGGATTGGTTTAACCTCAACCCACTTGGTAAACTTGTCCACCATGAACAGAATGTGCGTCATACTTCCTCTCGCTAGCCGGAATGGTCCGACCATGTCCAGGTACCAAACCGCAAAGGGCCATGTTATCGGTATTGTTTTTAAGCCGGAGACTGGGGTATGATTTTTCTTGTTGTACCTCTACACCCATTGAACTTCCGGACCAAGTCCTCAGCGTCTTCCAAAGTTGTGGGCCAGTAAAACCCATGCGGGAATACTTTTGCCACCAATGCTGAATGAAGCATGGTGCCCACATTCCCCTTGGTGAATTTCCCGGAGCATCTCTTTTCCTTCTTCCGGTTCCACACATGCAGGACACCGGTAACACTTCTCTTGTACATCTCACCATTGATGATGGTGTACGCTTTGGACCTCCTTTGAATTCTCCTCGATTCGGCTTCATCAACCGGCAAGGTGCCGTTGACTAGGAATTCCTTAATAGGTTTTACCCAGGTTGGCGCTTCTCGAACCAGAAAGACCGGCATATCGATCTCCATGCAGTCCACTGATACGTCTCAAACGTATCTATAATTTCTTATGTTCCATGCTACTTTTATTACAATACTTGAATGTTTTATACATACTTTACAACATTATTATACATTTTCCGCACTAACCTATTAACAAGATGCCGAAGTGCCGTTTGTCTGCTGTTTTTGGTTTCAGAAATCTAGTAAGGAAATATTCTCGAATTGGACGAAATCAACGCTGGTCTATTTTTACACGAAGTCTGAAGACCGAAAGGGAGACGAAGTGGGCCACGAGGTGGCCACACACCGGGCGCGCGGCCTGGCCCCTGGCTGCGCCCCTGTTGTGTGGGCCCCTGACGCCCCCGACCTACCCTTCCTCCTACAAATAGCCTTCGTCGCGAAACCCCCGTACCGAGAGCCACGATACGGAAACCTTCCAGAGACGCCGCCGTCGCAATCCCATCTCGGGGATTCGGGAGATCGCCTCCGGCACCCGGAGAGGGGAATCATCACCGGAGGGGCTCTACATCATCATGCCCGCCTCCGGATTGATGCGTGAGTAGTTTATCCTTGGACTATGGGTCCATAGCGGTAGCTAGATGGTTGTCTTCTCCGCTTGTGCTATCATTGTTTAGATCTTGTGAGCTGCCTAACATGATCAAGATCATCTATTTGTAATGCTACATGTTGTGTTTGGGGATCCGATGAATATAGAATATTATGTTAAGTTGATTATCAATCTATCATATATGTGTTGTTTATGTTCTTGCATGCTCTTCGTTGCTAGTAGAGGCTCTGGCCAAGTTGATACTTGTAACTCCAAGAGGGAGTAATTATGCTCGATAGTGGGTTCATGTCTCCATTGAATTTGGGATCGTGACAGTAGGTTCTAAGGTTGTGGATGTGCTGTTGCTATTAGGGATAAAACATCAATGCTTTGTCTAAGGATATTTGTGTTGATTACATTACGCGCCATACTTAATGCAATTATCTGTTGTTTACAACTTAATACCGGAAGGGGTTCGGATGATAACCCGAAGGTGGATTATTTAGGCATAGATGCATGTTGGATAGCGGTCTATGTACTTTGTCGTAATGCCCTGATTAAATCACATAGTAATCATCATTGATATGTATTGAATCTTTATTTGTCAATTGCCACCTGTAATTTGTTCACCCAGCATGTTAGTTATCTTATTGGAGAGACACCTCTAGTGAACTGTGGACCCCGGTCCATTCTTTTACATCTGAATACATTCTACAATTTTTACTGTTCTTTGCAAACAAACACATCATCTTCCGCTCGATACGCTTAATCCTTTGTTTTCAGCAAGCCGGTGAGATTGATAACCTCACTGTTACGTTGGGGCAAAGTACTTTGATTGTGTTGTGTATGCAGGTTCCACGTTGGCGCCGGTTTCACTGGTGTTGCGCCACACTACATTCCTCCACCAACAACCTTCACGTGCTTCTTGGCTCCTACTGGTTCGATAACCTTGGTTTCTTACTGAGGGAAAACTTGCTGCTGT
The DNA here is from genome assembly GCA_030979885.1 of Lolium multiflorum. NCBI lineage: Eukaryota > Viridiplantae > Streptophyta > Magnoliopsida > Poales > Poaceae > Lolium > Lolium multiflorum. The sequence continues at coordinate 50,834,225 of CM061748.1, forward strand.
GTGCATCACACCTTCCTCTTGGGGTTCCCAACGGATGTGTACATCTACGCGCATCAAGATGTTTTTCTGTTGCCGGGAGATCAAGACACGCTGCAAGGGGAGTCTCCACTTCTAATCTCTTTACTTTGTTTTTGTCTTGCTTTACTTTATTTTATTTACTGTCTTGTTTGCTTCATATTAAAAACACACAAAAATTAGTTACTTTACTTTCTGTCTTATTTACTAGCTCTATATCAAAACACACAAAAAATCAGTTACTTTACTTATTGTCTTGTTTACTTGTTCTATATCAAAACACAAAAAAAATAGTTACTTGTCTTTACTTTATTTGCCTAGTTTACCTTATTACTATTAAAATGAGTAATCCTGAAGTTGAAGTTCGTTCTTTTAAGCAACAAGGTGGAGAAAGTTTTAAAGATGCTTGGTACAGAATTAGTAATGCTCATCATAGGTGCATTAAGAAACACTCCACTATTATCCTTCTTAGGAACTTTTATGTTGGCTTATCTAGTTGGAATAGGTATGTTCTTGATACTCTTTCGGGAGGTAATTTCCTAGGTACTCCCGCTTTAGAAGCTAGTTGCATCATTGAGAGTCTAGTTGGAATACCACCTGTTAATGAAGTTAAAATTGAAATCTCTCTTGAGGATGTTATGAAAAAATTGGAAACCATAGAGAAAATTTTTCCAAGTATTGAAACTAAATTGGAAATGTTATTTGATAAAACTGATGAACTTGATAAATCCCTAGGAGGAATTGATGAAAGAATTAGTGTCCTAGGAACTTGTGTTGTCCATGATAATCAAACCAATAGGATTGATGAACTTGAAAAAGCTATGGGAACCTTGGGTTCAACCTTTTCTTCTCTCAAGTATAAGGAAAAAGCTTATGTGGGTAAAGAGCAAAAATTCATGTATGCCTCTAAGGTGTCTAAACAAAAGAATTATTATAGGCCTAAAATTGATAAAACCCCTAGCACCACCATAGGAAATTTAGATAATGGAGCATCTAAGGTACCCTCTGCAACAAGTTGTGTTTGCAAGAAAAGTAATAATGTTGATGCATCATCTCTTGAAAATACTTGATTTGCACTTTCTGCGCCTAGCTGAAAGGCGTTAAAGAAAAGCACTTCTTGGGAGATAACCCAAGTTTCATTTTATTTACTGTATTGTTGAGTCTTGAAAGTTGTTTACTACTGTAGCAACCTCTCCTTATCATGTTTTTGTGCCAAGTAAAGTTTCTATGTTAAAGTTGATACTATATTTTGGATCGCTGCGCAGAAGCAGCATTGCTGTCTGTCACGAATTCTCGCAGAAGTCTCTGTAAAAAAATCTAAAAAATATGCAAATTTACGAGTGTGATCCTCAGATATGTACGCAACTTTCATTAGTTTTGAGTTTTTCCATTTGAGCAAGTTAAGTGCCCCTGCCAGATTCATCTTTACGGACTGTTCTGTTTTGACAGATTCTGTCTTTTATTTCGCATTGCCGCTTTTGCTATGTTGAATGAGTTTTTTTGTTCCATTAACTTTCAGAAGCTTTGTGCAATGTCCAGAAGTGTTAATAATGGTTGTGTCACCTCTGAATATGTGAATTTTTAGTTATGCACTAACCCTCTAATGAGTTTGCTTGAAGTTTGTGTGAAGGAAGTTTTCAAGGGTCAAGAGAAGAGGATGATATACTATGATCAAGAAGAGTGAAAGGTCTAAGCTTGGGGATGCCCCGGTGGTTCATCCCTGCATATTTTAAGAAGACTCAAGCATATAAGCTTGGGGATGCCCAAGGCATCCCCTTCTTCATCGACAACATTATCAGGTCACTTCTAGTGAAACTATATTTTTATTCCATCACATCTTATGTTCTTTACTTGGAGCGTCGGTTTGCTTTTATTTTTGTTTTGTTTTGAATAAAGTTGGATCCCACCATCCTTATATTGGAGATATTACGCTCCGCTTTTTCATATGGAACACTTGTGTTCTTAGTTGTGCTTTAATGTTCATGGCGAAGGCTGAAATTGCTTCGTTAAATTGCTATTTGGTTGGAATCGGAAAATGCTGCATATGGTTTGGCAACTTGGCAATTGTTTGAGCTCTCATAGATCATGTTTAAGCTCTTGCATCATGTAGTTTAATCTATTAATGAAGAACTACCGTAGAGCTTGTTTAATTTGGTTTGCATGATTGGTCTCTCTAAGTCTAGATATTTTCGGGTAAAGTGTTTGAACAACAAGGAAGACAGTGTAGAGCCTTATAATGCTTGCAATATGTTCTTGTGTGAGTTTTGCTGTACCTGTTCATACTTGTGTTTGCTTCAAACAACCTTGCTAGCCCAAACCTTGTACTGAGAGGAAATGCTTCTCGTGCATTGAAAGTGCATGGAGCCCCCATGTGTGGTTTTGGTAATTAATGACAATCCCTATGGACTAATGTTTGCATTGAGTTATATTTGTAGGAGTTGTCCATAGGCAATTCTTGAACCATATGTTGGCTTCAAGGTTGCAATAAGAAGAAATTGATGAAGGATATCAAGTGTCAAGTATGTCTTGAAGATGAAGATGAAGTGAGCCCTAGAGTTACTTCAAGACATCAACATGATGAAGAATGAAGAAATGAAGTGCAAGTTCAAGATGAGCCAACTCGAAGAGTTCATAAGCTTGAAGCTTGCCATGGAGAAATGAAGTGCAAGTTCAAGATGAGCCATCTCGAAGAGGTCCTTTGCTTGAGTCTTGCCATCCATATGGTGATCATGGTTATGTGAAGATGCGCCGAAGAAGAAGCTCTCCCATGGTGGATTATGGGGGAGCAATCCACAAGACTTCGTCAAGCAAACACAAGCAAGAAAGGCGTTCCATCTTGTTGAGGTCAAGATCGTCGTCATCGAGCTCAAGTGGAATGCGCAAGTATAAGGTTTGCTCTTGATAGGGTTTCTTTCTCACCGGTCTCATAGTGTAGTTGGAGACCGGTTTATAGTTTAGTTGCCGTACTATCAAGAGGGCTCTCGAGTGAGTAACTCGATCGTATCATTCGGAGAGAGCTCAAACCTTTGCATCCTTGCATCATCTTTCTTGGTTGTTATTTGGACCTTATCCATGTGATGTTTTAGAGCTTGTGCTTATTCTCATGACAAGCTCTAGTTCATCGAAAACGGATTTCGCATAGATCACTTGTTGCGTTTTCGAGTTTGGTTCATCATCTTTCTTGGTTTTATTTGGATCTTATCCATGTGATGTTTTAGAGCTTGTGCTTATTCTCATGACAAGCTCTAGTTCATTGAGAATGGTTTTTGCATGGGCAACTTGTTGCATTTTCAAGATTGGATGTTTTACCGGTATGTCTTTTTTAGATAGGTCAAACCTTTCATCATTTGTTTCTATCCTCCCTTGTTGGACTATGATGGTTTCCTGCATGATCTTGTAGAGCTTGTTCCTAGCTTCAAAACAAGCCCAAGATCATCAAAATCGGAGTCCGGATGCTAAAGTTATGCCCGTTTTAGTTTTGGTGATTCTGCAGTTTTCTGGGGGGCGGATAATCCGGCCCGAAGGACAAAACATGGACAATATCCGGCCAAATATCCGGCCCGAGCCAGGGGCGATTTTCGGGGGCGGATTATCCGGCCCGGGGGCGGATTTTCCGGCCTGGGAGGTCCCAAACGGTCATATTTCGTTGGGAGGGGGTATATAAGACCCCCTTCTTCCTCCTTGGGCTGGTTGGTTCACTCTCTCTCTCCCCTCCATTGTTGTCCTTCAAAGCTTGCCCTAGTTCTTGATTCCTCCCATGATTCTTGCATATTCTTGAGGGAAAAGAGAGAGGAGATCTAGATCTACATCTTCACCAATCAAATCCCTCTCTTTGTGAGGGGAACCCACTAGATCTTGATCTTGGAGGATTTTGTGTTCTCCTCTTTGTTCTTCCTCTCTTATTCCCCCAATAGCTTTTGTAGCTTTGTTGGAATTTGAGAGAGAAGGATTTGAGCATCTTTGTGGTGTTCTTGCCATTGCATTTGGTGCATCGGTTTGAGTTCTCCACGGTGATTCGTGGTGGTGAAAGCAAGAAGGTTGTTACTCTTGGGTTCTTGGAACCCTAGACGGATTCTACGCCTTTGTGGCGATTTGTTGGGAGCCTCCAATTAAGTTGTGGATGTGTGCCCCAATCTTTGTGTAAGGCCCGGTTTCCGCCTCGAAGGAAATCCCTTAGTGGAACCGTGACCTAGGCCTTTGTGGCGAGGGTCACCGGAGATTTAGGTGAGGCGCCTTCGTGGCGTTCGGTGTGTGGTGTGAGTACCGCATCTTGGGGTGAGGCCTTTGTGGCGTTGGTGTGCATCGAGCAACCACACCTCAAGGTGAGCCTCTTGTGGCGTTCGGGAGCACTAAGCAACCGCACCTCTCCACCGGAGATTAGCACTCGCAAGAGTGTGAACTCCGGGATAAATCATCGTCTCCCACGTGCCTCGGTTATCTCTATACCCGAGCTCTTTACTTATGCACTTTACCTTGTGATAGCCATCGTGCTTGAAGTTATATATATCTTGCTATCACATACTTGCTTGTATTGCTTAGCTTAAGTTGTTGGTGCACATAGGTGAACCTTTGCTTAGAATAAGTTGTTGGTGCACATAGGTGAACCATAGTATATAGGCTTTGGGCTTGACAAAGTAAACGCTAGTTTTATTCCGCATTTGTTAAGCCCATCTCGTAAAAGTTTTAAACCGCCTATTCACCCCCCCTCTAGGCGACATCCGTGTCCTTTCAATTGGTATCAGAGCAAGGTCTCTCATTCTTAGGCTTCACCGCCTTGAGAGTAAAGATGTCGGCTAGAGGATTAGTGCACGATAACACTCTTATATTAGATGGCACAAATTATGATGTTTGGAAAATTTGCATGCTTAGTCATTTTCGGGACATTGACCCTCATATGGAGAAAATTGTAGATATAGGTTTTTCTCCTCCTATGGATTCACAAAATCTATCGTTAGAGGATGAGAAAAATTTATATCTCAATTCTCAAGCTTCTTATGTTCTTATGAATGCTTTGAGAGATGTAGGACTTTTTCCATACTTGCCTTTTTGGAGCGCTCATGAGTTATGGACAAAGATTCAAGATAAATATGATGTGTCCAATATTATTGAGGATGATAGTATTGCTTCCACTTCCGGCCGTGATGAGTTCTCATCTTCATCCACTTCACCAAAGTGTGTCAAGACACAAGGTAATGATATGGTGAGTGGTGATGAAAATTGCAATGTTGATATTGAGCTTACTATTGATGATTCTTCATCTCTATCTCATTGCAATGCTTCATCTACGGACTCAAACACATCTAGCACTAGAAATGATTTACATGCTTGTGTTGATAGTCTTTGCATATCATGTGTAAGTTGCTTGAATAAATCTAATGATGATATGCTTGCATTGTCTTGTGGCCATGATAAAAATGCTTCTATTTCCTCTAGTTGTTGTGTGTCTAACAATGTAGAGGAAACCAAAGATTCTATTGGTCAAGACAAGATCTTGAAAGGAGCCTCAAGTAACTCCTCATCTTTATCTCACGGTCCTCATATATGCCTTATGGCCAAGGGTTCCACGGTACCTCCTAGCATGGAACCTAATATGTCTCGTGGTGATAAGGATGAGGATGAATATGAAGAAGAGGATTGGGTTGTCTCTCTACGCGATAAGGGTAAGAGCGTATTCAAGGTTATTTGCAAAGATAAAATTGCTAGCACTCACTTCTTTGAAATCTTGACTACCGCTATTGAGAGCCAAAAACTTATTTGGATGCATGAGAACACCATTGATAAAAAGGGTGCTCTTGAACGAGAGTATGCCGATGATGTAGCATCATTAAAAAATGAACTTGAAGAAGAACAAACCATCAAGGAAGCTCTTGAGGAGACCTTTGCTCTAGAATTGTCTAGAGAAAAGGAAAACCATGATAGAGCTCTTGAGATGGCAAATGAACTAAAGCTAAAAAATGATAAGCTTGTGTTTGTTAATGCTAAACTCCTTGAGGATTTTGAGCAACTCAAAAAGGGCTCAAGGGTCATTGAGAGTGCGCTCGCCAAACTCACCGAGTCGCATGAGCAACTTAAAGCTTCTTATCTAAAAGAGCATGCCAACTTGCCTTCTCCTATTACTACTAATATTGATGCTTGTGCTACTAACTCTACTTCTTGTGAAGCATCTATCTTGAAGGAGAATGTTGAGCTAAGGGCTCAACTTGAGTTGCTAACTTGCAATTATGGGAAATTGGAAGAAAATCATGGAAAGCTTTCTCGCTCCCATGAGGATCTTCTAGCCTCTCATGATAGGCTAAAGTTAGCTCATGAGGCTATCATATTTAAGGCAACACCTTGTGAGCCTCATGTGGATACTAGCACTACTACTCAAAATGCTATATTTCCATGTGCTAGTCCTAGTAATTCATCCACTCATAATATTGCTAAATCTTGTGATGAATTATCTTCCTTGCCTTGTTGCTCTAACAATGAAGATTCTACTTCCTCTAGTACTTGTGTTGTTACTAACCATGTAGAGGAAATCAAAGAGCTCAAGGCCCAAGTCACTTCTTTGAAGAATGACTTGGTAAAGGGTCATGAAGGGAAATGCAAACTTGACACGATGTTGAGTATGCAACAATCCCCCAATGACAAGAGTGGACTTGGATTCAAATCCAACAACAAGAACAAGTCCAAGAACAACAACAAGAAGAAGGGCCAAGTACAAGTCAAAGACCCGGCCAAGATTGTTTGCTTCAAGTGCAATATTGAAGGGCACCATGTTAGATCTTGCCCTTTGAAGAAGAAGCAAAAAGGGAAGCGGCCTCAAGCTCAAACTTACATTCAACCTCAAGTTGAAGAAATGCCACTTCCCAAGAAGAAACAAGCCAATACTCCCATTGTGGAGAAACCTAGTGAGAAGAAGGAGAAGAAAAGAACTTGCTACATATGCCGTGAGAAGGGCCACATCTCCTCCTTGTGCACTATTGGTACCTCATCCAACTCTATCACCATTGATGATGTTTATTCTCTTCGTAAGGATGAGGGTGGCAATGTGTTTGCCAAATATGTTGGTGCTCAAAGTGGTGTCAAGAAAGGAACCATTTGGGTTGCCAAGCCTATTGTGACTAACCTCTTAGGACCCAACTTAGTTGGGGACCAACAATCCAAAACTTGATCAATAGGTGCTTGTTGGAGGGCATTGGAGACTTGGCTACATCATGAAGAATTAAGGGATCTTCATCATTTATATTATCTCAAGCCAAGTCTTTTGATTATCTTGCTACTATCATATATCCAATGTTCCTCCTTGCGGTAACATGTTCTCAACTCATTTATATTGAAAGTTACTCGCCCCTTTGCATGTGTTAGTTTTGTTCCTAGCATGTGTTTGTATATGTTGTGCTTCCTACTTGCTTTTCTTGAGAAATCAAGTCTATGTATGTTGGGTTGCACACCATGTATTTGTGTTTGTGTTGGAGCCACTTTGCATCTTGTTGTATCTTATATGGCTCTTATGAGCGATTAATGGACTATCCCATTTTGGGGGAGTGATATTCCTTTGGGAATTTCATGATCCTAACAATGTGTGTACATGAGGAATATCACTTAGAATTGATATTGCAAGATTATCTAGTCTCTATGTGGTATGTCATCTTCATGAGAAATTCAAATTCCAATGTCCATTAATATCTCTAGTTGGATCTTATTTGCCTCTTGTGAAATTAAATTCCTTATCACATTATGGGGGAGTAATAAGCTTTGTGCATATTACAAGCCTAGAAAATGTGAACATTTGAGGTTGTGTCACATAGAATTGATATTGTAAATTATCTCTCTCCTATGTGGCATGTTTGCTCAAACAAGTTCCAATTTTCTTAAATGGCTTCATTGCAAATATATTTGTGGATCTTATTTGTGAAAGTTTTTCTTGGCATGGTTTTTCACAACGTGTCCCTCAATACATTTTTGGAAAACCATGTGCTTCAAGTCATACTATTAATTGCTTTGCATGTTGGTATGAATACTATTAATTGCTTTGCATGTTGGTATGAATACTATTAATTGCCTTGCATGTTGGTATGACTAAATGAAGCTATCAAGAAACTATCTTTGCATGATGGTTAACTCTTATCTTTTACCATATGCTTTGTTCGTTGTAAATATGATCTTATGTATACTTACAAACTACCACCGGAAAATATTTCCTAATACCTCTTGTCCTAGGACAATTGGTAATCAATTATGAGGTAGATATTTATTGATCATATCTACATTGGCTCTTGTGTTTAAATTGCCTTATTTATTGCCATGAATTTGTTGTGCTTTGACTCCCATGTGTCTTCCTTGCATCTCATGGATCTAATTTGTCTATTCAAACTTTCTTAGCATTTTTAGTAGATATAGGTAGCGTGATGATCCTAGTTTTGTGCATTTTGTATCCATATTCTAAATCCTAGATAATGCACTAATCTTGGGGGAGCTCTCCTATATTTGTTATAATGCTTAATCTTCTCTTGATCATTATCAAAAATTTGGTTTTGGGAGACATAAATTTTCTTTTTTGGTACTTTGTGCCATCATAAAAAGTGTTGAGGGTTTGGTTTATTTGTTGGAACCTTGCTCTCTTGGGAGTTGGTTATCTCATTCCTTTGTGCTTAGGCTTAATTAGCTTCTTATAATGAGATAAGTCTTTGGAGTCAATCTTGTGTTGATTTGATTCTTTGATATAATTTGGGCAACCATTGTCTCTTGATTTATTTGGTGTTTTGTCCAAATTGTATCTTCCTTTGGTCCTTGAAAGTATTGTGCATGCATATTTAATATATGTATATCTTATGGCATGTGTCACTTTCATTGATCCAATATATAGGGTAAACTCCATCAAATCCTAATTTGGCTAAGATGTGCATGAAATTCAATTTCATATCTATATGCACATAGAATTGTGGAGTTTGTCCTATATGTTGTAGTGTGTCTAACTACTTCGGACCCAATTAGTTTGGGGACCATTTTGTACTTACCTTTGTGTTAGGTACAATGGATATGCATTGGATGCTTGTCTCACTCTTGGAAAGAAGTGGTGACTCAATGGTAACGTGAGGCAAGCTAGGATGGTCAACGAACACATATCTACTACATCCACACCAATGCTATCTTGGTAACAAGTATCTTCTCATGCATACTTTTCTTGTATCCAACCTTATGGTTGCATCTTGGCATGAATCTCTTGATTTGCAAATGTTGTGCTTCTTGCAAAAGTCTTAATGAAACCTCTTTATTGTGAATGTGAGTAATTTGAGATGAGTGCATTTGTTGGGAAGTATTTTAAATCATGCTCATGATTCATCCATCCCAACTATGTCTATCTAGCAATTTTATTGCATATCAATTCCTCAAGGCTCTCACATGTGCAATATAGATGAAAGTGCAAATTTAGTTACTTCTTTTGGTATCCTCGTTTGTGATACTTGTTGCCTTTCTCAAATGCATCCCAACTATCTTCTATCCCTTGTTGATATTTGTGATGTATTTTATTTGTTTGTGGTTGAAGTTCATGAATGTACAATAAGATAAAATTGAGCCTTTGGCCATGCTATTAAGCAAAAATTCTTATTGGTATATTGCATGACTTCGTCTTGGATATCATACTATTTTTCTTGCGTATCTATTTTGTGTGTGCATGTTTCTTTGTGGATAAATATCTTTGTGATATTGCCCACTTAGAGAAACTTATACACATAAGAGATGATACATCTCCTTTTGATATCTTATTTATTTATTGCGTGTTGATTGGTCATGCTAAGCAATATAATTCATTGAAGACTATGATGATGCTTTTTTCTCATCCTTGTAATAGTCTTATAATATGTTTTATCATGCCTTTCACATATCATCTTGGTTGAGCCTTTTTATTATGGTGCCTCTTACTTGTTGCTCAACTATTTGTTTGTTGCAAGTGTTTAGCTTATTTTTCTATCTATGATCTATTACAAATGTTTGTGTTTTAAATGAGGGAGTGAGGATTCCATGTTATGCATATTTTATTCAAATGCAACATTTTATTTTATGCATGTACCTTGGGGAGCTTCCTCATTTGATTTAGAGCACTATCTTGTGGTGATCATTAGAGTTTGATTCACTTGGTATCTTTTGTTTTTGAATGATATTATGGGAGTGATGATTCCATGTTTGTGCACTTTATACTCCAATGCAAATTGTCTTGTTTTGTGCACAAACCTTGGGGAGCTTCCTCATATTATTTAGAGCAATCTTCTTGATCTTATCATAATATCTATCTTTCTTTTGGTATCCTCTTTGTGGTTCATTTGGTTGCTTGCTTCATTTGTTGAAGCTTCTTGACTTTGTTATCTTTTTGCAATCTTTGATCCTATCTATAGTGTGATTCCTTCCGAATATTCGTCATTGGATATGTGCATTTGATTCCACTCAAATTATGAGAAATGCACACGCTATGGAGGAACTCTCACTATATTGGCCTTCTAAATTTTTCACCCATTTCGGCAATTGGTGCCAATGGGGGAGAAGTTTGGAGGGTTTAAGGGAATTTGGTTATGTCTTTGCTTTGTGCTTAAGCATGTGCCTTTATTGCATTGCATCTTGTTGCTTTGCATAGTTGAATATTTAGAGGAAACTCCACTAGGCTTTGAATGCCAATATATGCAATGAAAGTCAAGATCATTCACACATGCATATATTATGGGGGAGTTTGCTCTATATATTCAACTTATTTGTTACTTAAATTCCTTATATAAACCCTCTCAAAGAGATTGTCATCAATTACCAAAATGGGGGAGATTGAAAGTGCATGGAGCCCCCATGTGTGGTTTTGGTAATTAATGACAATCCCTATGGACTAATGTTTGCATTGAGTTATATTTGTAGGAGTTGTCCATAGGCAATTCTTGAACCATATGTTGGCTTCAAGGTTGCAATAAGAAGAAATTGATGAAGGATATCAAGTGTCAAGTATGTCTTGAAGATGAAGATGAAGTGAGCCCTAGAGTTACTTCAAGACATCAACATGATGAAGAATGAAGAAATGAAGTGCAAGTTCAAGATGAGCCAACTCGAAGAGTTCATAAGCTTGAAGCTTGCCATGGAGAAATGAAGTGCAAGTTCAAGATGAGCCATCTCGAAGAGGTCCTTTGCTTGAGTCTTGCCATCCATATGGTGATCATGGTTATGTGAAGATGCGCCGAAGAAGAAGCTCTCCCATGGTGGATTATGGGGGAGCAATCCACAAGACTTCGTCAAGCAAACACAAGCAAGAAAGGTGTTCCATCTTGTTGAGGTCAAGATCGTCGTCATCGAGCTCAAGTGGAATGCGCAAGTATAAGGTTTGCTCTTGATAGGGTTTCTTTCTCACCGGTCTCATAGTGTAGTTGGAGACCGGTTTATAGTTTAGTTGCCGTACTATCAAGAGGGCTCTCGAGTGAGTAACTCGATCGTATCGTTCGGAGAGAGCTCAAACCTTTGCATCCTTGCATCATCTTTCTTGGTTGTTATTTGGACCTTATCCATGTGATGTTTTAGAGCTTGTGCTTATTCTCATGACAAGCTCTAGTTCATCGAAAACGGATTTCGCATAGATCACTTGTTGCGTTTTTGAGTTTGGTTCATCATCTTTCTTGGTTTTATTTGGATCTTATCCATGTGATGTTTTAGAGCTTGTGCTTATTCTCATGACAAGCTCTAGTTCATTGAGAATGGTTTTTGCATGGGCAACTTGTTGCATTTTCAAGATTGGAGGTTTTACCGGTATGTCTTTTTTAGATAGGTCAAACCTTTCATCATTTGTTTCTATCCTCCCTTGTTGGACTATGATGGTTTCCTGCATGATCTTGTAGAGCTTGTTCCTAGCTTCAAAACAAGCCCAAGATCATCAAAATCGGAGTCCGGATGCTAAAGTTATGCCCGTTTTAGTTTTGGTGATTCTGCAGTTTTCTGGGGGGCGGATAATCCGGCCCGAAGGACAAAACATGGACAATATCCGGCCAAATATCCGGCCCGAGCCAGGGGCGATTTTCGGGGGCGGATTATCCGGCCCGGGGGCGGATTTTCCGGCCTGGGAGGTCCCAAACGGTCATATTTCGTTGGGAGGGGGTATATAAGACCCCCTTCTTCCTCCTTGGGCTGGTTGGTTCACTCTCTCTCTCTCCCCTCCATTGTTGTCCTTCAAAGCTTGCCCTAGTTCTTGATTCCTCCCATGATTCTTGCATATTCTTGAGGGAAAAGAGAGAGGAGATCTAGATCTACATCTTCACCAATCAAATCCCTCTCTTTGTGAGGGGAACCCACTAGATCTTGATCTTGGAGGATTTTGTGTTCTCCTCTTTGTTCTTCCTCTCTTATTCCCCCAATAGCTTTTGTAGCTTTGTTGGAATTTGAGAGAGAAGGATTTGAGCATCTTTGTGTTGTTCTTGCCATTGCATTTGGTGCATCGGTTTGAGTTCTCCACGGTGATTCGTGGTGGTGAAAGCAAGAAGGTTGTTACTCTTGGGTTCTTGGAACCCTAGACGGATTCTACGCCTTTGTGGCGATTTGTTGGGAGCCTCCAATTAAGTTGTGGATGTGTGCCCCAATCTTTGTGTAAGGCCCGGTTTCCGCCTCGAAGGAAATCCCTTAGTGGAACCGTGACCTAGGCCTTTGTGGCGAGGGTCACCGGAGATTTAGGTGAGGCGCCTTCGTGGCGTTCGGTGTGTGGTGTGAGTACCGCATCTTGGGGTGAGGCCTTTGTGGCGTTGGTGTGCATCGAGCAACCACACCTCAAGGTGAGCCTCTTGTGGCGTTCGGGAGCACTAAGCAACCGCACCTCTCCACCGGAGATTAGCACTCGCAAGAGTGTGAACTCCGGGATAAATCATCGTCTCCCGCGTGCCTCGGTTATCTCTATACCCGAGCTCTTTACTTATGCACTTTACCTTGTGATAGCCATCGTGCTTGAAGTTATATATATCTTGCTATCACATACTTGCTTGTATTGCTTAGCTTAAGTTGTTGGTGCACATAGGTGAACCTTTGCTTAGAATAAGTTGTTGGTGCACATAGGTGAACCATAGTATATAGGCTTTGGGCTTGACAAAGTAAACGCTAGTTTTATTCCGCATTTGTTAAGCCCATCTCGTAAAAGTTTTAAACCGCCTATTCACCCCCCCTCTAGGCGACATCGTGTCCGTGCATCCAAACACCTTGAGCCAAAACCCATGCCATTTGTGTCCACCATATCTACCTACTATGTGGTATTTTTCTGCCATTCCAAAGTAAATTACTTGAGTGCTACCTTTAAAATTTCATTCATTTACCTTTACAATATATAGCTCATGGGACAAATAGCTTAAAAACTATTGTGGTGATGAATATGTAGTTATGTGTCTTAATTCTTATAAGTTGATTGTTGAGCGGTAACCATGTTTCTGGGGACGCCATCAACTTTACCTTTGTTGGATATCATGTGAGATGCTATGCATGTTTGTCTTGTCTGAAGTAAGTGCGATTTCATGATCAAATGGTTTGAGTATGCATATGTTAGAAAAGAACATTGGGCCGCTAACTAAAGCCATGCATCATGGTGGAAGTTTCAGTTTGGACATACAACCTCAATCTCTTATGAGAATATTATTTGTTGTTGAATGCTTAAGCATTAAAGAGGAGTCCATTATCTGTTGTCTATGTTGTCCCGGTATGGATGTCTAAGTTGAGAATAATCAAAAGCGAGAAATCCAATGCGTGCTTTCTCCTTAGACATTTGTACAGGCGGCATAGAGGTACCCCTTTGTGACACTTGGTTGAAACATATGTTATGCAATGATAATCCGTGTTCTCCGAGCTAAGTAGGACAAGGTGCGAGCACTATTAGTACTCTATGCATGAGACATGCAACTTGTAGGAAGTATTATGCATAGCACATATGAATTATTACTACCGTTGACAAAATTGTTTCTATGTTTTCAAAACAAAAGCTCTAGCACAAAAATAGTAATCCATGCTTCCCTCTGCGAAGGGCCATTCTTTTAGTTTATTGTTGAGTCAGTTTACCCACTTCTTTCTATCTTAGAAGCAAACACTTGTGTTAACTGTGTGCATTGATTCTTACATGTTTACTTATTGCACATGTTATATTACTCTATGTTGACAAATATCCATGAGATATACATGTTACAAGTTGAAAGCAATTGCTGAAACTTAATCATCCTTTGTGTTGCTTCAATGCATTCTACTTTGAATTTATTGCTTATGAGTTAGCTCTTATGCAAGTCTTATTGATACTTGTTTGAAAGTATTATTCATGAAAAGTTTTGCTATATGATTCATTTGTTTAGTCATTATCTTTGTTAGCAATCTTTTGTTCAGATCACTCCATTCATCTCATATGCTTTACAATAATGTTGATCAAGATTATGTTGGTAGCATGTCACTTCAGAAATTATTTGTGTTATCGTTTACCTACTCGAGGGCGAGTAGGAACTAAGCTTGGGGATGCTTGATACGTCTCAAACGTATCTATAAATTCTTATGTTCCATGCTACTTTTATTACAATACTTGAATGTTTTATACATACTTTACACATTATTATACATTTTCCGGCACTAACCTATTAACAAGATGCCGAAGTGCCAGTTGTTTTTTCTGCTGTTTTTGGTTTCAGAAATCCTAGTAAGGAAATATCGGAATTGGACGAAATCAATGCCCGGGGGCCTATTTTTACACGAAGCTTCCCGAAGACCGAAGGGAGAAGTGGGGCCACGAGGTGGCCACACCGGCGCGCGGCCTGGCCTGGCCGCGCGGCCTGTTGTGTGGGCCCTCGTGGCGCCCTGACCTACCCTTCCGCCTACAAATAGCCGTCGCGAAACCCCCTGTGAGAGCCACGATACGGAAAACCTTCCGAGAGACGCCGCCGTTGCGAATCCCATCTCGGGGGATTCAGGAGATCGCCTCCGGCACCCTGTCGGAGAGGGAATCATCACCGGAGGGCTCTACATCATCATGCCCGCCTCCGGATTGATGCGTGAGTAGTTCATCCTTGGACTATGGGTCCATAGCAGTATCTAGATGGTTGTCTTCTCCGCTTGTGCTATCATTGTTTAGATCTTGTGAGTTTCCTAACATGATCAAGATCATCTATTTGTAATACTACATGTTGTGTTTGGCGGGATCCGATGAATATAGAATATTATGTTAAGTTGATTATCAATCTATCATATATGTGTTGTTTATGTTCTTCCATGCTCTCCGTTGCTAGTAGAGGCTCTGGCCAAGTTGATACTTGTAACTCCAAGAGGGAGTAATTATGCTCGATAGTGGGTTCATGCCTCCATTGAATCTGGGATCGTGACAGTAGGTTCTAAGGTTGTGGATGTGATGTTGCTATTAGGGATAAAACATCAATGCTTTGTCTAAGGATATTTGTGTTGATTACATTACGCCATACTTAATGCAATTGTCGTTGTTTACAACTTAATGGAAGGGGTTCGGATGATAACCGAAGGTGGATTATTTAGGCATAGATGCATGCTGGATAGCGGTCTATGTACTTTGTCGTAATGCCCTGATTAAATCACATAGTAATCATCATTGATATGTATTGAATCTTTATTTGTCAATTTCCCGCCTGTAATTTGTTCACCCAACATGTTAGTTATCTTATTGGAGAGACACCTCTAGTGAACTGTGGACCCGGTCCATTCTTTTACATCTGAATACATTCTACTGTTTTCTTGTTCTTTGCAAACAAACACATCATCTTCCACTCGATATGCTTAATCCTTTGTTTCAGCAAGCCGGTGAGATTGACAACCTCCACTGTTGGGGCAAAGTACTTTGATTGTGTTGTGCAGGTTCCACGTTGGCGCCGGTTTCACTGGTGTTGCGCCGCACTACATTCCTCCACCAACAACCTTCACGTGCTTCTTGGCTCCTACTGGTTCGATAACCTTGGTTTCTTACTGAGGAAAACTTGCTGCTGTGTGCATCACACCTTCCTCTTGGGGTTCCCAACGGACGTGTACATCTACGTGCATCATCCACCGATATGATTTCTTACGGCTTCAACCCCGAAGTCCCCGGGTTGGACGCAGCAGTCCCCGAGCCAGAGGGAGTGATACGTCTCCAACGTATCGATAATTTCTTATGTTCCATGCCACATTATTGATGTTACCTACATGTTTTATGCACATTATATGTCATATTTATGCATTTACGGAACTAACCTATTAACAAGATGCCGAAAAGTTCCTGTTTTCTGCTGTTTTGGTTTCAGAAATCCTAGTAAGGAAATATTCTCGGAATTGGACGAAATCAACGCCAGGGTCCTATTTTGCCACGAAGCTTCCAGAAGTCCGAAGATGAGACGAAGAGGGGCCACGAGGGGCCACACCCTAGGCGGCGGCCCCCCCTTGGCCGCGCGGCCCTGTGGTGTGGGGCCCTCGTGCCGCCTCTTGACCTACCCTTCCGTCTACTTAAAGCCTCCGTGCGAAACCCCAGTACGGAGAGCCACGATACGGAAAACCTTCCAGAGACGCAGCCGCCGCCGATCCCATCTCGGGGGATCCAGGAGATCGCCTCCGGGGGGGAGGGGATTCATCTCCCGGAGGACTCTACACCGCCATGGTCGCCTCCGGAGTGATGAGTGAGTAGTTCACCCCTGGACTATGGGTCCATAGCAGTAGCTAGATGGTTGTCTTCTCCTTGTTGTGCTTCATTGTTGGATCTTGTGAGCTGCCTAACATGATCAAGATTATCTATCTGTAATACTATATGTTGTGTTTGTCGGGATCCGATTGATAGAGAATACTATGCTATGGTAATTATCAATTTATTACATATGTGTTGTTTAAGATCTTGCATGCTCTCCGTTATTAGTAGAGGCTCTGGCCAAGTTTTTACTCTTAACTCCAAGAGGGAGTATTTATGCTCGATAGTGGGTTCATGCCTGATTTGGGACAGTGACAGAAAGTTCTAAGGTTGTGTTGTGTTGTTGCCACTAGGGATAAAATATTGATGCTATGTCCAAGGATGTAGTTGTTGATTACATTACGCACCATACTTAATGCAATTGTCTGTTGTTTGCAACTTAATACCGGAGGGGTTCGGATGATAACCTGAAGGTGGACTTTTTAGGCATAGATGCGGTTGGATGGCGGTCTATGTACTTTGTCGTAATGCCCAATTAAATCTCACTATATTTACCATGTCATGTATGTGCATCGCGGTGCCCTCTCTATTTGTCAATTGCCCGACTGTAATTTGTTCACCCAACATGCTTTTATCTTATGGGAGAGACACCTCTAGTGAACTGTGGACCCCGGTCCAATTCTCTTTACTGAAATACAATCTACTGCAATACTTGTGTTTTACTATTTTCTTTGCAAACATCTTCCACTCGATACGTTTAATCCTTTGTTACAGCAAGCCGGTGAGATTGACAACCTCACTGTCGTTGGGACAAAGTACTTGGTTGTGTTGTGCAGGTTCCTAGTTGGCGCCGGAATCCCTGGTGTTGCGCCGCATCACATTTCGCGACCATCAACCTTCAACGTGCTTCTTGGCTCCTCCTGGTTCGATAAACCTTGGTTTCTTTCTGAGGGAAAACTTGCCGCTGTGCGCATCATACCTTCCTCTTGGGGTTCCCAACGGACGTGTACATCTACGCGCATCAAGCAACTTTTTTGCCGTTGCCGGGAGATCAAGACACGCTGCAAGGGGAGTCTCCACTTCTCAATCTCTTTACTTTGTTTTTGTCTTGCTTTATTTTATTTACTACTTTGTTTGCTGCACCTAAACAAAACACACAAAAAATTAGTTGCTAGTTTTACTTTATTTACTGTCTTGCTCTCTATATCAAAAACACAAAAAAATTAGTTACTTGCATTTACTTTATCTAGTTTGTTTTATTTACTGTAAAATGGCCAACCATGAGAACACTAAGTTGTGTGACTTCACAACCACAAATAATAATGATTTCCTATGCACACCTATTGCTCCACCTGCTACTAGCAGAATTCTTTGAAATTAAACCTGCTTTACTAAATCTTGTCATGAGAGATCAATTTTCTGGTATTAGTTCTGATGATGCTGCTGCCCATCTTAATAATTTTGTTGAACTTTGTGAAATGCAAAAGTACAAGGATGTAGATGGTGATATTATTAAATTGAAATTGTTTCCTTTCTCATTAAGAGGAAGAGCTAAAGATTGGTTGCTATCTTTGCCTAAGAATAGTATTGATTCATGGACTAAATGCAAGGATGCTTTTATTGGTAGATATTATCCTCCCGCTAAAATTATATCTTTGAGAAGTAGCATAATGAATTTTAAGCAATTAGATACTGAACATGTTGCTCAAGCATGGGAGAGAATGAAATCTAAAGAATTGCCCAACCCATGGACTGACTACTTGGATGATCATCCAAACCTTCTATGCAGGACTAAATTTTTCTTCGCGGAATTTATTGGATTCAGCTGCTGGAGGTACCTTTATGTCCATCACATTGGGGCGGCTACAAAACTTCTTGATGATATGATGATAAATTACTCTGAATGGCACACGGAAAGAGCTCCACAAGGTAAGAAGGTAAATTCTGTTGAAGAATCCTCCTCCTTGAGTGATAAAATTGATGTGATTATGTCTATGCTTGTGAATGGAAGATCTAATGTTGATCCTAATAATGTTCCTTTAGCTTCATTGGTTGCTCAAGAAGAAAATGTTGATGTGAATTTCATTAAAAATAATAATTTCAACAACAATGCTTATCGGAACAATTCTAGTAATAACTATAGGCCATATCCTTCTGCTAATGGTAATGGTTATGGTAATTCTTATGGTAATTCTTACAACAATAATAGGAGTGTACCCCCTGGTCTTGAAGCTATGCTTAAAGAATTTATTAGTACACAAATTGCTTTTAACAAATCTGTTGAGGAAAAGCTTAATAAAATTGATATTCTTGCTTCTAGAGTTGATAGACTTGCCTCGATGTTGATCTTTTAAAATTGAAAGTTATGCCTAATAATGATATTGATAATAAGATTACTACTACAGCAAATGCCATCGAAGTTATAATTAATGAGAATATAAGATTAATGGCTGAACTGCGTGCTAGGTGGGATAGAGAAGAAAATGAAAAACTAGCTAAAGAGAATAATGTAGCTAAAGTTTGGACTATTACCACCACTAGTAATGTTGATTCCTCACATGTTGCTGCACCTCCTACTATCAATGATAAAATAATTGGTGTTGGCGCTTCTACTCCTAGTGCAAAGCGTGCAAAACTGCCTGAAATTGCTAAAACTGCTGAAACTGCTTGTGATAAAGCTGCTGAAATTTTTTCCAACCTTGGGGATGATGATCCCATTGCTGTAGCTCATAATGATTTAGATTTTGATGATTGCCACATCTCTGAAGTTATAAAGTTCTTGCAAAAACTTGCTAAAAGTCCTAATGCTAGTACTATAAATTTGGCTTTCACAAAACATATTACAAATGCTCTCATAAAAGCTAGAGAAGATAAACTAAAACGTGAAACTTCTATTCCTAGAAAGCTAGAAGATGGTTGGGAGCCCATCATTAAAATGAGGGTCAATGATTTTGATTGTAATGCTTTATGTGATCTTGGTGCAAGTATTTCTGTTATGCCTAAGAAAGTCTATGATATGCTTGACTTGCCACCATTAAAGAATTGTTATTTGGATGTTAATCTCTGATAATGCTAAAAAGAAACCTTTGGGGAGAGTTGATAATGTTCATATTGTGGTTAACAATAACCTTGTCCCCGTTGATTTTGTTGTCTTGGATATTGAATGCAATGCATCTTGTCCCATTATATTGGGAAGACCTTTTCTTCGAACCGTTGGTGCTACTATTGATATGAAGGAAGGTAATATTAAATATCAATTTCCTCTCAAGAAAGGTATGGAACACTTCCCTAGAAAAAGAATGAAGTTACCTTATGACTCTATTATTAGAGCAAATTATGATGTTGATGCTTCTACTCTCGATGTTACTTGATTACACTTTCTGCGCCTAGCTGAAAGGCGTTAAAAAAACGCTTATGGGAGACAACCCATGTTTTTACCTACAGCAATTTTTTGTTTTGTTGAGTCTTGGAAGTTGTTTACTACTGTAGCAACCTCTCCTTATCATGTTTTTGTGCCAAGTAAAGTCTCTATAGTAAGGTTCATACTAGATTTGGATTACTGCGCAGAGACAGATTTCTTTGCTGTCACGAATCTGGGTCTAATTCTCTGTAGGAAACTCAGAAAATTATGCCAATTTACGTGAGTGATCCTCAGATATGTACGCAACTTTCATTAGTTTTGAGTTTTTCCATTTGAGCAAGTCTGGTGCCATCTTAAAATTCGTCTTTACGAACTGTTCTGTTTTGACAGATTCTGCCTTTTATTTCGCATTGCCTCTTTTGCTATGTTGGATTCATTTCTTTGATCCATTAATGTCCAGTAGCTTTATGCAATGTCCAGAAGTGTAAAGAATGGTTGTGTCACCTCTGAACATGTAAATTTTTATTATGCACTAACTCTCTAATGAGTTTGCTTGAAGTTTGGTGTGAAGGAAGTTTTCAAGGATCAAGAGAGGAGTATGATATACTATGATCAAGAGGAGTGAAAGCTCTAAGCTTGGGGATGCCCGGTGGTTCACCCCTGCATATTCTAAGAAGACTCAAGCGTCTAAGCTTGGGGATGCCCAAGGCATCCCCTTCTTCATCGACAACATCATCAGGTTCCTCCCTGAAACTACATTTTTATTCCGTCACATTTTATGCACTTTGCTTGGAGCGTCGGTTTGTTTTTGTTTTTGTTTTTGTTTTGTTTGAATAAAGTTGGATCCTAGCATTCACTTTGTGGAGAGAGACACGCTCCGCTGTTGCATATGGACAAATATGTCCTTAGGCTTTACTCATAATGTTCATGGCGAAGTTTCTTCTTCGTTAAATTGTTATATTGTTGGAATTGGAAAATGCTACATGTAGTAATTGCTATAATGTCTTGGGTAATGTGATACTTGGCAATTGTTGTGTTCATGTTTAAGCTCTTGCATCATATACTTTGCACCCATTAATGAAGAAATACATAGAGCTTGCTAAAATTTGGTTTGCATATTTGGTTTCTCTAGAGTCTAGATAATATCTAGTATTGAGTTTTGAACAACAAGGAAGACGGTGTAGAGTCTTATAATGTTTACAATATGTCTCTTATGTGAGTTTTGCTGTACCGTTCATCCTTGAGTTTGCTTCAAATAACCTTGCTAGCCTAAACCTTGTATCGAGAGGAATACTTCTCATGCATCCAAAATCCTTGAGCCAACTACTATGCCATTTGTGTCCACCATACCTACCTACTACATGGTATTTTCCGCCATTCCAAAGTAAATTGCTTGAGTGCTACCTTTAAAATTCCATCATTCGCCTTTACAATATATAGCTCATGGGACAAAATAGCCTTAAAAACTATCGTAGTATTGAATATGTACTTATGCACTTTATCTTTTATTAAGTTGCTTGTTGTGCGATAACCATGTTCTGGGGACGCCATCAACTACTCCTTGTTGAATATCATGTGAGTTGCTATGCATGTTCGTCTTGTCTGAAGTAAGGGAGATCTACCACCATATGGTTAAGCATGCATATTGTTAGAGAAGAACATTGGGCCGCTAACTAAAGCCATGAATCATGGTGGAAGTTTCAGTTTTGGACACATATCCTCAATCTCCAGTGAGAATAATAATTGTTGTTACATGCTTATGCATTAAAGAGGAGTCCATTATCTGTTGTTCATGTTGTCCCGGTATGGGTGTCTAAGTTGAAGAATGATCAAAAGCGAGAAATCCAATGCGAACTTTCTCCTTAGACCCTTGTACAGGCGGCATGGAGGTACCCCATTGTGACACTTGGTTGAAACATGTGCATTGTGATGATCCGGTAGTCCAAGCTAAGTAGGACAAGGTGCGGGCACTATTAGTATACTATGCATGAGGCTTGCAACTTGTAAGATATAATTTACATAACTCATATGCTTTATTACTACCGTTGACAAAATTGTTTCATATTTTCAAAATAAAAGCTCTAGCACAAATACAGCAATCGATGCTTTCCTCTTTGAAGGATCATTCTTTTACTTTTATGTTGAGTCAGTTCACCTATTTCTCTCCACCTCAAGAAGCAAACACTTGTGTGAACTGTGCATTGATTCCTACATACTTGCATATTGCACTTGTTATATTACTCTATGTTGACAATATCCATGAGATATACATGTTACAAGTTGAAAGCAACCGCTGAAACTTAATCTTCTTTTGTGTTGCTTCAATACCTTTACTTTGATTTATTGCTTTATGAGTTAACTCTTATGCAAGACTTATTGATGCTTGTCTTGAAGTACTATTCATGAAAAGTCTTTGCTTTATGATTCACTTGTTTACTCATGTCATTACCATTGTTTTGATCGCTGCATTCATTACATATGCTTTACAAATAGTATGATCAAGATTATGATGGCATGTCACTTCAGAAATTATCTTTGTTATCGTTTTACCTGCTCGGGACGAGCAGAACTAAGGGGATGCTGATACGTCTCCAACGTATCGATAATTTCTTATGTTCCATGCCACATTATTGATGTTACCTACATGTTTTATGCACATTATATGTCATATTTATGCATTTTACGGAACTAACCTATTATCAAGATGCCGAAGAGCCGATTCTGTTTCTGCTGTTTTTGGTTTCAGAAATCCTAGTAAGGAAATATTCTCGGAATTGGACGAAATCAACGCCCGGGGTCCTATTTTGCCACGAAGCTTCCAGAAGTCCGAAGATGAGACGAAGAGGGGCCACGAGGGGGCCACACCCTAGGGCGGCGCGGCCCCCTTGGCCGCGCGGCCGTGGTGTGGGGCCCTCGTGCGCCTCTTGACCTACCCTTACTTAAAGCCTCCGTGACGAAACCCCCGGTACGGAGAGCCACGATACGGAAAACCTTCCAGAGACGGCGCCGCCGATCCCATCTCGGGGGATCGGGAGATCGCCTCCGGCACCCTGCCGGAGGGGATTCATCTCCGGAGGACTCTACACCGCCATGGTCGCCTCGGAGTGATGAGTGAGTAGTTCACCCCTGGACTATGGGTCCATAGCGTAGCTAGATGGTTGTCTTCTCCTTGTTGTGCTTCATTGTTGGATCTTGTGAGCTGCCTAACATGATCAAGATTATCTATCTGTAATACTATATGTTGTGTTTGTCGGGATCCGATTGATAGAGAATACTATGCTATGGTAATTATCAAGTTATTACATATGTGTTGTTTAAGATCTTGCATGCTCTCCGTTATTAGTAGAGGCTCTGGCCAAGTTTTTACTCTTAACTCCAAGAGGGAGTATTTATGCTCGATAGTGGGTTCATGCCTGCATTGACACTGGACAGTGAGAAAGTTCTAAGGTTGTGTTGTGCTGTTGCCACTAGGGATAAAACATTGATGCTATGTCCAAGGATGTAGTTGTTGATTACATTACGCACCATACTTAATGCAATTGTCTTTGTTTGCAACTTAATACGGAGGGGTTCGGATGATAACCTGAAGGTGGACTTTTTAGGCATAGATGCGGTTGGATGGCGGTCTATGTACTTTGTCGTAATGCCCAATTAAATCTCACTATATTTACCATGTCATGTATGTGCATCGCGGTGCCCTCTCTATTTGTCAATTGCCCACTGTAATTTGTTCACCCAACATGCTTTTATCTTATGGGAGAGACACCTCTAGTGGTGGACCCCGGTCCAATTCTCTTTCTTGAAATACAATCTCTGCAATACTTGTGTTTCTTGTTTTCTTTGCAAACATCTTCCACTCGATACGTTTAATCCTTTGTTACAGCAAGCCGGTGAGATTGACAACCTCACTGTTTCGTTGGGACAAAGTACTTGGTTGTGTTGTGGGTTCCTAGTTGGCGCCGGAATCCCTGGTATTGCGCCGCATCACATTTCGCGACCATCAACCTTCAACGTGCTTCTTGGCTCCTCCTGGTTCGATAAACCTTGGTTTCTTTCTGAGGAAAACTTGCCGCTGTGCGCATCATACCTTCCTCTTGGGGTTCCCAACGGACGTGTACATCTACGCGCATCAGGGAGCAGTCCCCGGGTTTTGGTTGTCAATGTCCATCGGAACGATGTGCGATTCCGGTACAAAGATTGACTTCGATTCTGGACTCGGTTTGATTGAGGGCTTCCTTAGGTGGGATAGTGCTATTTCGGCCGGTATCTCTTGCCTAGATGATCCTAGCTTGGACAAAGTGTCAGCTGCTTCGTTTTCCGCCAGCGGCACATGGTGAAACTCGCACCCTTCAAAGTATCCGGCGATTTGCTGTACGTAAAACCGGTATGATGCCATGTTCGCATCTTACGCATCCTAATCTCCGGAACACTGCTGTACCACAAGATCCGAATCACCGTAATATATGATCCGGCGCACTCCGACTTCTTTTGCGACCTTAAGGCCGTGGACCAAAGCCTCGTATTCAGTCACATTGTTTGATGCCCTGAAATGTATTTGCAGGACATACCGTAGGTGATCTCCCTTTGGTGAGGTTAGCACCACTTCGGCTCCAAGCCCTTCCTTGAGTTTCGACCCATCAAAATGCATCCTCCAGTATTCTATTTCCGGTGGTGGCGGCTTGTATTGCATCTCAGCCCAATCCATGAGGAAATCCGTTAGTGCCTGCGACTTAATCGCGTCTCTTCTCTCGTACCACGGCATGTATGGTGACAATTGGATTGCCCACTTTGCGATCCTGCCGCTGGCATCTTTGTTGCCGATGATCTCCGAGACACGGGCCTCGCATACCACCGTCATCGGGTGTTCCTTGAAGTAATGCTTGAGCTTTGTGGTGGCCATGTACAAGCCATAAGTCATATTTTGGTAGTGTGGGTAGTTTTGTTTTGAGAGGGAGAGCACCTCGCTCAGGTAATATACCGGCCTCTGCACGTTTTTCCTTCCTGCTCTCTTTCCACCACAACCACAACACTTACGACCCGGTTTGTTTCTGCTATGTACAACATCATGGGTTCTTTTTCCAAAGGAGATGCCAGAATAGGTGCGATGGCCAGAATCTTTTTCAGCTCTTTGAATGCTGCATCTGCCTGTGGGGTCCAGACGAAAGTATCAGATTTTCTCATTAGCGCATACAAGGGTATGGCTTTTTCTCCCAACCGGCTTACGAACCGGCTCAAGGATGCTAAGCATCCGGTGAACTTTTGCACATCCTTAAGACATTGTGGTAGCTCCATCCTTTCGATGGCTCGGATTTTAACCGGATTCACTCGATGCCGCGGCTTGATACCAAGAAACCGAGAAGTTTTCCGGCTGGTACTCCAAAGGTACATTTTGCCGGGTTAAGTTTCATCCGGAACCTTCTTAGGTTATCAAAGGTTTGTATCAGATCGTTGAGCAAGGTATCTTTCACCTTAGTTTTTATCATGACATCGTCGACATAGACGTGCACGTTTTTACCGATTTGATCGTGAAGGAATTTTTGCATACATCGCTGGTATGTTGCGCCGGCTTCCTCAAACCAAAGGGCATAGTGACATAGCAATAAGCCTCGTGCGGGGTAATGAACGCAGTCTTTATTTGATCCTCCTTTTTAGTGGAATTTGTTGGAAACCGGAATAAGCATCCAGGAATCAAGATAGTTCACATCCAGGAATGACAACGGCAAGCCTCTCCGGCACCCATTGCAGAACCAAGCTATGACATGTGCTTCAATTACACCCTCACAGGAGTTTCTTGTCGAGCTCCACCGGGTCAGATATTCCCGGTCTGTTTTATTGTCGCGCTACTGGCACATGGCGAGCTCCTGCGGCCGGTTTGGTCTATAACATATAGGAGATTTTTGCTCATGAAAAAAAAGAAACATGGGAAACATTGTTACATTGTTTCACATAACACTAGAAAACGATGGGCATGCGCGCATTATTTAGATAGTTTTTGAGTTCTTTAAGTCTGCAAGTATCAAATACAAAATATTTAAACCCTAAATATTAGATTATTTGAGTAAGCACCAGATGATGTACCTGAAACACGGCATACATAGATACAAAGATTTGTTAGAAAAAATCCACACAAAAAACAAAGGGGAAGTTTATGTCCATTTCATATTCCTATTTCTGGGCTCGATTGGGTATCCAACTGAGCAGGTCGCACTTGGCCTAGGCCAGTTAGTGCTATGGTGTGTGGCATAAATACTAGTAAAGAAAGGATAAAAAATAAAGTAGGAGGAGAAAGGAGGAGTAGGGGAAGAAAGTAAAGTTGTAGGGTCATTGTATTACCTTAGTACAACTCATAATAAAAATAGAAACAAACTCGTAATTGATTTGGAAACAACATGGTAACCTTTTATGGGACAAAACCTTTCCTTTTACAAATCTAAGACTCTACTAACTCAAAACTTTAGATGTTGGGTCAGACACTGGTAACATTGTTGGCATGGATGACATCTTTGATATTCTTGATGACACGACAAAGCAGGTTCCCGGCGTTGTCCATAGACTCTAAAGATGTCTCCTCTAGTTCTTCGATATTCAGTAAATTCTGATACATGACACAGAGGAGCGATCCAGCGTTGCTTGTGAGACTGGTGACATTGCTGGAGGAGCACGCGACCGGAATTTGGGGACATGCCATCAGTGAGGATTACCAGCCCAGAGGGCAGGAGGGAGAGTGAGGCGGTGCCACCATTGGTCAAGGCATGTGCATCACCGAATGATAGAGTTTGAACTATTTCCTCTCAAATTCCCTATAATATTCCTGCATCACCGACAAGGATTTAGTCAATCATTCAACAAATTATGATTTTTTTACTATTATTATAGGGTTACCTTTTTTGCATAAGCATGGCGCGATACTAGAGTTATGTCATCTTTGCATGGCTAGGCTCCTCACTAGTGTTAATTATTAGTGCTTCTAGATCTAGATTTTCTTGTGGTGATGCACATGCACATCCAGATTAAAAACACTATGTTTTGCCCTTTACCCATTCTAAAACACTATATTGTGCCCTTTAGCCTTTCTAGATGTACTGTGTACATAAGTAGGTCATTTTAATTATAGTTTTACACTCAAAATAGCTTCATTTAATAGTTCTCTTTGTTCTAGCATACAAAGAACAACGTCAAGCAACCTATCATTTTCCCTCTCAACCATAAATAATCTATTTTTTCATCTATAACTCAGTACCTGCTACTGCTATCACTCTAACATCAACAACTAAAGTAGCCAACTAAATTAATTCATCCTTTTCCATTTTTAAGAAGAATTCAAAGTCATGCTAATATTCTTATTTTGGCACACCTACTTTAGAAAAAAAAACCATCTCTATGGTAAAAACCAAAATTTTGTCATTGCCAAGGGACTAGAACAAAAACACATAGAACAAACCCTGGCCGAACTTAGCCCATAGTTGAATGCATGTGTTCTTATTCTAGCGTCGAGCAACTACATATGGAATGATGGTAAGAAACATAATGACTAATATAGCAAAAAAGTGCATCTTCCAATATGTAATTTTGATACAAATCTTGTTCTGCAGAACAAATCTAACGAGGAAAATTGTATGTTCTGATATATAACTTGGTCACCACTACTCGACCAATTTACTCAAATGTAAAATGAGTGGAATGCTATAAAATGATCACCTTGGCCTTCTGAAACGACTCTCATAGGAAAATCTTCTCGGCGAGTGGACACTTTCAAACTTTGGTTACCTATATCTGTATTTTCACTTGCAATGCACTTTTGGTTATCCTGACCTCGCCCCTCCTCTTATAGGAGATTCATGCACCTCGGTATCATCGAAGATTTACTAATTTATTACAACCGACAAAAATATTTACAACCAATTTTGTCTTGTGCTAGTGGTTGCGGTGGTGGTAGGTGGAGAGGTGTTTTATTATCATGTATCCTTTGGTTCTTTTATGCCAACCTTGGTTCTACCAATTTATTGGTTTTCAATAATGAATAAGAAAATTTACACACAATGATGTTGTGTATCGACTACAAGCAATGCAGAACCTCTTATCGCTTTTTAATTTTTTTTCTACACCACCTTGGTCTCATTGAAAGATGTACTTATTTGTTACAATCAACAAAAAATAAATACAATTTTGTCGCATACCGGTGGTTGTGGTGGTGGTAGGTGGGCGATGGTGTTGTCATATTATAGTGCATCCTTATTTAGTTCTTTGATGCCTACCTTGGTCCTATCGACTTGCTACGATTTTTATAAGTTATAGAAATATTTACACGCAATAGTGTCTTGTATGCAATACACACACAATCTTTTGAAATAAATGTGGTTCTTTTATTATTATTTTTTACACCCACTTCGGTTCCATCGAAGATTTAATATTTGTTTACAAGAGAACAAATATTTACGTACAATTTTTGTATGTGCTTGTGGTTGTGGTTGTGGTAGATGGGGACACACTACACCATGAACCAAATGTGGGGGAACTTTTTTGCCAGGAAAAGTCGCCTAACTTGACAATTTAACAGCTGGCAAAGGATTTTCCCCAGCTGTTTGGCATGCCCACTATAACCCTGCTAGAAAACTTGGACCGTGGTGTAGGAGAGGTAGTCTCATAATGTTGTGTTTCCTTTTGGTTTCATAATTTCTAAAAAATTACATTCAATAGTGCCTTTTTATCGATGGTGGTGGTGGATGGGGAGAGATGGTGCTCTATTATGATGTGTATTGCTTGTGGTCGTGGGTAAGGAAAAATGACGTTATAATGTGTCATGCGTTTATGGTGGTGCTAGGCGTGGGAGGTCTGTGTGTGCCCAAAACAAAGTGTTCCATAGGAAAAATGTGGGGTTGCAGGCAAAGAGGGAAGGTACAGGTAGAGAGAACCATGACCTGGTGTTGCTGATGGGATGCCTTTAAACTTCATATCCTCCCGCCAAATATGCTCCTTCTTGACATCTAAGTTCCTGCACCAACAACAGGGTTATTATACTACTTGTAGCAAAAAAAATATTTATAAAGCTCATCCCATGAAAGCTTTGGAAATGGAAATAACATAGACCCGCAGCTATATTGTTATGTGGCCTTGTTCGCACCCAAAATGGTTTTTGGAAATAGTCTACTAGCTCTATAGGTTGATAGGATAATTGTGATTGAGAGAGATTTAAAGTAACTAAAAACAAAGTAAATAAAGAGCATGCGAGTGTTTTTGCATGGAGTTTCGATATAACTAAGGAGTTCTCAGGAAGTGTAGGATCCACTACTAGCATTGGTACTATTTATTATTAGGATAAATCTATATCGTCCTTCATGTGCATGTATGGGAAGAGCTCCATAATCTTTGATCCCAGACAAGCCATCTGATATTTCATCCTGAATAACCATTATAATAATGATGATCCACAAGTATAGGAGACCGTAACAGTCTTCGAGGAAGTAAAACCCAAATTTATTGATTCGACACAAGGGGAGCCAAAGAATATTTATAACCTTTAACAGATGAGTTGTCAACTGCACCTGAAAATAGACTTGATCGCAACAGTTTATCAGTAGTAACAGTTTTATAGTAGTGGTAGTAGTGAAGTAACAACAGTAGTGAAGTAAAAATAGCAGTAGCGATGATTGCGATGAACAACGATTAAAATACGTAGGCACGGGGATGGATGAACGGGCGTTGCATGAATGAGAGAGTTCATATAATAGCAAGACCTAGGCATTGAAAGTAATAATGATATAAGTATCCTAGCATAATATAACCATAGGGCGTGTGTTCCTATTTAGTCATGTGTGCTCGTAATGAGAAACTTGCATGACATCTTTTGTCCTACCAGCCCGTTGCAACGGGGCCTCTAGGGAAACTACTGGTAATTAAGGTACTCCTTTTAATAGAGTACCGGAGAAAAGCATTAACACTCCGTGAACACACGTGATCCTCACATCATAGCCATCCCCTCCGGTTATTCCAATTATTTTCACTTTGGGGCTCAGGTTCCGGACAACAATATATGTATACAACTTGTAGGTATGATCAAAAACAACAATTATCCTCATGAAACAATAACATGTTCAGATCTGAGATCATGGCACTCGGGCCCAAAGTGACAAGCATAAGCATAGCAAGTTGCAACAATGTCAAAAATACTAACAACGGATACTAGGAACTATGCCCACAACAATCTTATAGCTATTAAATGACCAATCTCAGCCAATCCCTACCATCCCCTACAACCTACAGCGGGGAATTACTCACACATGGATGGAGGAATCATGGTTGGTTGATGGAGAGGCATCGGTGATGATGATGGCAATGATATCCTCCAATTCCCCGTCCCGGCAGGGTGCCAGGACAGAGTTTCTGGTCCCCAGAATGGGGTTTCTGGTGGCGGTGGAGCAGCGGAACTCTTTCTGGAAAAATATCAAATCCCCCTCGGTTTTCAGGTTAGGGGCTTCTTATAGTGCGAAGGAGAGGTCGAGGGGGTGGCCGAGGCGGCCAGACCACCCCTAGGCACGACCAAGGCCTAGCCCGTGCCTAGGGTAGGTGTGGGCCCCTCGTGCCCCCCTCCGTCTCGTCTTCTGGCTCCGAGAGTCTTCAGGTGAAATATGAGTTTTTCTATATTTTCCGGGAATTTTCATGAAAGTTGGATTTCTGCACAAAAACGAGACACCGGAGCAATTATGCTGAAAACAGCGTTAGTCCGCGTTAGTTGTATTCAAAACACACAAGATAGAGGGCAAACAACAACAAAAGTGTTTGGGAAAGTAGATACATTTTGGACGTATCAAATAATTATAAGCAAGACAATCTAACCCCTCAGAATTAAGGGTTTCACCATGGATATGTATATG
This sequence comes from Lolium multiflorum, assembly GCA_030979885.1. NCBI lineage: Eukaryota > Viridiplantae > Streptophyta > Magnoliopsida > Poales > Poaceae > Lolium > Lolium multiflorum. Next base: position 50,865,105 of record CM061748.1, read on the forward strand.
AGCTTAGTGAATCTCTTCAAATCCCTGTTACCCACATGAATATCACATCGGTACGTTATGTCACTTAGCACCGTACGCACTACCATATGAACAATGTAATACGTCGCAAACGTATCTATAATTTTTGATGATCCATGCTTGTTTTACACCAATTGCTATATGTTTTGTTTACACTTCGTGTGGCACTTTTATGCATTTTCGGGAACTAACCTATTGACAAGATGCCACAGTGCCAGTTCTCTGTTTTCTGCTGTTTTTGTATTTCGGAAAAGTTGTACAGGAAATATTCTCGGAATTGGATGAAAGAAAAGCCAAAGTTCCTATTTTTCCCGGAGCGAAGTGGAAGTCCAATGGAGAGACGAAGGACGGCCACAGGGTGGCAAGACCTACCCTAGGTGCGGCCTGGCCCGCGCCTAGGGGTGGTCTGGGGCCACCAGGCCTCCACCGACCTCGCCCTTACGCCTATATAAAGCTCATGATGCAAAAACCCTAAATATACAAGCCTCCATCCACGAAAAGTTCCGTAGCTCCGCCGCCGCCACAGACAAGATCCGGGGGACACAAGTCTCTGTTACGGCACCCTGCCCAACAGGGAATTGTCCCCGGAGCCATCTCCATCAACTCCACCGCCATCTCCATCACCGTTGCTAACTCCTACGATGAGGAGTGAGTAGTTCTCCCCCGGGGTTGAGGGCTCTACCGGTAGCCGTGTGGTTTATCTCTCTCTCCCATGGTGTGATCTTTATGTGACCACGAGCTTTGTAATCTAGATGTCATTATGCTATTCAAGTGGATTTTACTTATGTGATCTCCGGAGACTCCTTGTCCCACGTGTGTAAAGGTGAGGGTGTGTGGATCGTCTGGGTGAGTTCGATAAACCTTGGGTGATCCACTTAAGGGAAACTTGATGTTGTTCTACAAACCTCTGCACTTGGAGGCCCAACACATTCTACAAGGATAGAAGCGTGCGTAGACATCAGACTCTTTTCTGGCGCCGTTGCCGGGGAGGTAAGGTAAAAGGTACTCACATCCTCTGGCTACTAAGTCTTCTATTTGCTGGTGAGTGCTCAAAGTTATTTCCTTTAGATTCTGCAATTACATCTTTTCGTTTCTTGTTTTTATTTTCACTAGTTAGGCTTAATGGAAAACAACAACAATATTAGAGAGCTTTATAGTATTTATCTTGAGTTAGGACATGAGGTGTTTGAAGAGAAAATTTAAAACCCTATGAAACTTTACTTGCATGCTAATAGTCATGTTATTGGTATGAATGCTTTGAACACTATTATTGCTAATACTATGGAAAAGTCTAAGCTTGGGGAAGCTAGTTTTTATGATCTTTTTAGTCCCCTAGCTTTAGAGGAGAAAATTTTCTCTGATGATATTTTATCTCCCATATGTGGTAATTCTAATGATTCTTGTGATATTTTAAATCAACCTACTAAAAGTATTTTTTTTAAAATACCTATGGAAATTGTTGAAAAGATCATGGATGAACGTTATGCAGGGGATGGAACAGTCCATCCAAGTGATCACTTGTTGAAATTTAAAGAACTTTGTGAGTTGTTTGCAGGTTTATCAAGAAAAATGCCATGAAGAAATTATTTCTGTTGTCACTTAAGGAAAAAAGCAAGGGAGTGGTATCGGTTACTAGATGATCCTCATCATCTGGAGTGGAAGGAGTTTGAAACTCTCTTTTACTTTAAATTTTATCCTCCTCATAAAGTGCATATAGATAGGAATTATATTTACAATTTTCATCCTCATGATGGAGAAGGTATTTCCCAAGCATGGGGGAGATTGAAGTCGTTATTGCTCAAATGTCCCACCCATGAGCTCCCCATTAATATTGTTATTAATAATTTTTATGCAAGGCTTTCGGAACAATACAAGGACTATCTGGATGCTTGTTTGGAAGGATCTTTCACAAGTAAGGAGGTTGAAGCTAAGTGTGATCTTCTTGAAGCGATTCAAAGCAATACCGAAGATTGGGATAACGACCAATGTGAAGAATCAGGTATAAACTATGAGTATGATTGCATTAAGTCTTTCGCTGAAACTGCTGATTTTCAAGAGCTTAGTGCTAAATATGGTCTTGATCCTAAAATTATTGTTGATTGATGTAGAGATTTTTCTTCTCGTATTAATGTTCCTAAAGGAAATTGGGACATGTATCATGAACCTTATAAAGACACTTGCATGGAAAATGAAATTGTTATTAATGATTGCAATACACATGCTCAAACTTTAGAAAGTACTATTTCTTATAAGCATGTTAATTTTTGTGGGGCACTTAGACCTTGTGAAAAGAATCAAATCAAAAAAGAATATTGTATCCATCACAGGAATGAAAAAACTAGAATGTGGGACAGGGCTTTAAATGATCTTAGTAAAAAAGTTTGTGGCCTCTACCCTTTTATTTGTGAACTTTGCTATGAAGTAGGTCATTTCAATTTTCAATGCTTAGGCCATGATAATAGCCTTTCGAATCCAATGAGTACTGCAAGTTTGTATTGTGATAACATGATCACTCCTAATCAGCATGATGAACTTACATTATTTTTGGGGTGTGAAGAGTTATCAACGAAAACTTCTTTGGTAGATATGAGTGCTCTTGATATGAATAGCGTCCTACATGGATTTCATCTTTATTGTGTTGATAATTTCCATGCAAATACTTACATACAAAATATTGTAAGAGATGAAAGTTTACCAAAATATGATAGGACTAATATGTGTTTCGCTCTTATTAATGAAAAGGAGGAATCCTCCAAAGTTTCTTCTATTGTTTCTCACAATAAACCAGGGTATGTGGAGAAGCTCCCTTTCAAGCCTCTCCCTCCTAAAGAGAAGAAGAAGAAGAAGAAGAAGAAGAAGAAGAAGAGGTGGAGAAGTAAAAGGAGATAGGAAACGGTATTTTCCCCTAAACATGTTGCTCCTATTATAGTTTTTGATGAGTCTGAACTCGATGATGTTCCTATGCCTGTTACCTATAGTAGTGATCATGATTGGGAAAAGCACACTACTTTTGATATTGAAAATCTCTTTGGTACCAATTCTGAAAATGATGACGTTAATAATTGTTGTACTATTAGTACTATCCATATTCCTTCCAATGATGATATATTTACAAATGAGAACACTTATAATGATACTATACCTCCGATATATGATGATTATAATGATGAATATGATATTTTCGGTCCACCTAGTATTGAGGAGAAAATTAATATTGATTTCAATATGCCTCCTATATTTGATGATTATGGTGATGAGAATAATAATGATAGCTATTTTGTTGAATTTGCTCCCACTACAATTAATAAGAATGACTATGCTTATGTGGGGTGTAATAATTTATGCATGCGGCTCATGATAAGAATGTTTTAGGTGATAGTTATAATGTTGATTTTATTCATGATGCTACTGAAAGTCATTACGATAAAGGGAAACATGGTTCTATGCATCTCAATAATATTAAGTTTCACCTCTTTATGTTGAAAATTTTGAAGTTGCACTTGTTTTGCTTTCCTATACTTGTTGCTTTGGGCTTCCATGACTTGTTTCTTTACAAGATTATTTTTCATAGGAAGTGGATTAGACTTAAATTTGTTTTATATTTTATTCCTAATGCTCTCTTTTACTTCAATTCATATTTCTTATGTGAGCATCTTCTCAAACTACTGCGCCTAGCTGAAAGGAGTTAAAGAAAAGCGTTTATGGGAGACAACCCATGTTTATTTTCTATAATTTTTATTTTTGTTGAGTCTTGGAAGTTATTACCTCTGTAATAAACTCTCCTTATCATTTTTATTTCGTTTTTGTGCCAAGAATAGGCTCTAATAGGAAGAAAGTAAGATTTGGGGAAGTTGCTATCCTGAAAACAGATTTTGTGCTGTCACCACAAAAATTCGTAAAAATAGTTAGAGCGGGATTTTGAGCTGTCATTTTTATGCATATGCCCCAGGTTATCATCTGACTTTCGTTAGTTGTGCACTTAAAGATATGATCAACAGAGGATTTTTTTTAAATCAATCGTTACCTGCTGTTCTATGTTGACAGATTTATGCACTATTTGCATTTGCCTCTTAAATCTCTTTCTTTTTGAGTTCTTTTGATCAAAGCGATTTTTGAAGAGTTGCTAAAGTAGCTAATGCTTTAATAGATCTCTGATATATTCTAGAACTTAACCCAAGTGGATTTATTATTTAGATTGTACTAATGCTGCTAATAAGAATTGTGTGAATTTTTGTATGAAGGGAGTTTTCAAGTGTAGGGAGAGAAGAATGATGTGATGAGATGAAGAATGGACAAAAGCTCAAGCTTGGGGATGCCCCTGCACCCCAAGAAATATCCAAGATGTACAAGCGTCAAAGATTGGGAATGCGCCCCTCTTCATCAACAAAGCAACAGGTCATCTCTCTATGCGCTATATTTTTATTGCTTCATACACTATGTGTTGTTGTTGGAGCGTCTTCATTTTTGTTTTTAGTTTTGTTTTGTTTTCCTTGTTGTAGCACATGGTTGGATCCTAGGATTATTGTGTGGGATAGATACACGCTCCATTTTTATTGCATAGAACGCTCTAGTTTTCACTGTTATTGTTCTGCGAGTGTTCTAGTTTGCTAGTACTGCGTTTAGCTCTTGTTCTTTCACTTGAATTTTTTTCAGAGCTCATTATTATTCTTTATTTGTGTATTATTAGCTCTCCGGTCCATAATGTATTTCATCTCTGAGAGTTATTTCAAATAAGTTGATTGGTGTTGGATACGAGTAAAATGTTTCATGACTATAGTGATGCAAAAAGAAGCTTGTCTAGACTGTGGCATAGATTTTGGCAAGTCATGTTGGATGTTATTCTTTTCATATACTTAGTATTTATTGTTGTAGCATGACTTGTCTCAAATGGCTGAGAGTGCATAATGTGTCATTGAAATAATCATGACTTTTATGCATTTTCCGGAACTAACCTATTGACAAGATGCCACAGTGTCAGTTCCCTGTTTTCTTTTGTTTTTGTATTTCAGAAAAGTTGTACAGCAAATATTCTCAGAATTGGACGAAACAAAAGCCAAAGTTCCTATTTTCCTGGAGCAAAGACGGAGTCCAGAGGAGAGACGAAGGGGGCCACAGGGTGGCCAGACCTACCCTAGGCGCGGCCTGGCCCTAGCCCGCGCCTAGGGGTGGTATGGGGCCACCAGGCCTCCACCGACCTCGCCCTTCCGCCTACATAAAGCTCCCGGCGCACCCTAAATATACAAGCTTCTGTCCACGAAAAGTTCTGTAGCTCCGCTGTCATCGCAGACAAGATTCGGGGCCAAAAGTCTCCGTTCCGGCACCCTGCCGAGACGGGAAATTGCCCTGTCGGGGGAATGACCCCTGGTACGGTAAAGTCCTCGAGTCTACGAGCGCGCCGCATGTTGCGGATCAAGAAAATATGAAACAATGCAAAAGATATGAAGGAAACAGTGAAGAAAAGAATAAGAGACGAGGCCTGGACCGGCTTCCGGCTGTGCGCCCCGCGGCCCGCCCGGATGCGCCGTTCCTGGGCTGGCTTGCCCTTCCGCACCTGGGCTGACTCCGGCTGGCAGGCCCTTGGCCGGCTCCTCCCTCCACAGCCCGGCTGGGCCGGTGCTCTCCCTGGGCTGGGTGACGCCCCCAGCGCTGGTCGAATCCGTGGATCCTCTCCAGCCTCCTCCATGGTCTCCTTTGATGCTTCCAACACCCTCGTCTGACGCCATGTAGCCACTCTGCCGGTTCATCAGCAGCAAGGCGTGTTGCGAGCTCACACCCAATGCAAAGGCCAGGAGCCCACTCTAGCTCCTTGTGGTGCTCCCCAATTTGAGCTCCTCCTCCAACTCATCGCTAGCACGGGAAGAACGCATACTTCTGAGTACCATGCCCTCTAGTTTTAGTTATGAGCTTGTGTTTGCAGTTTTGCACTATGTCGTTTAGGTTGAACTATCTTCGACCTATGTTGTTTAAGTTGAACTATAGAGTTGTAATGTTTGAGCTTTGCTTGATCAATGTTTCGTCTCAATTATATGTGATGAGAAGTTGCAAGAAACATAAGTTTGAGTTAGAGTGAAAAAGGAATTTGCGTAAAAGTTTTTGCATGAATGTTCAGTATCTGCTAGAGTTGCTTTTAAGAGACAAAAGTCTGGCACAGTCATCGAAGAATCAGGAGAAATCAAGGTAAGGATCGCTTTGAGAGCTAAATGCCTAGTTAATAAAAAGGGAAGATGCACATCACTCAATTCTAAGAAGTTGTACCCCTCTGCAGTATAAAGATTGAAGAGGACGATCCCAGAAACAGTATACTCACATCAGCCAAGTCATATGAAACTTCGGAACCTAGATACCACAAGCTACAAAGTTAAGGTGAACAACAACACATGGCCAGTCAAGTCTCAGTGCCAGGAAATAGCACTTTGTTCTGTGGTCAGTCCCTCCACCTGTGACCACAGGTAGGGCTGCAGCAGATGAAGTACAGCGTCAGGCCTTGCTCTCCCTTTGTCGGGGCCTGCAGTTGGAAGAATCGAGGTTAATGGGAATGTAAACCAACAGAGAAGAATGCAGGAACAGAGTATTTACCCATACTTGCACAGATGGTAGTTATAACCATTAGCGACAACTGCAGAGGTAAACAATGCTCATTAACAGACCTGAAAATAGGCAGCTTCTGGGTAGCCACAGTTGTAGCATCTAACACTTCTGGTGCGAGGGAGAGTAGGATCAGTTGCTGCATCTTTTAGGACATCTGTAGGTTCCCCGGCAGATTTACGGAGAACCCTTTTGTACACGCATGTATCAGTGGCAACCTCCTGTCAATGATTTATACAGATGGAAATGATTACTCAACCTGCGTGAAAATTTGTGGATAAAAAATATATGATGTTGATGAAAAAAATATAAATTGCGTATAACTGAAAAGAATAAAATCATCGACAAAAGCTCATCTGTCACTCCGAAAAAAAGAGCATCTTGTGGAAGAAGAGCACCTCAAATACCACATATAACACCACATATCTATATCTTCTTTTTAGAGTTGCTTCCAACTTGGTAGTTCGCAAATCATGGACATATATGTTTTGGAAACATCACAAACACCAGAAAGGAAATATACAAGTTCTTTTCAGGGTTATTTAGTTAAAAGTAAGGCCATCCTTGCATAAGCATCTTCAGGGACAGGGTGTTCAACCATTTCATCCAACCATGCCTAGAAATGGGTTGATGTTACGAGGGTAAGCTCAAAATAACTACTGCATTTCACCAAACTTGAGCTAACCTAGAAGCATGCTACAAAATAAGCCTTGCTGAGTGCTGGTTCTATCAACCCGAAAGTGAATGTGTCTATCTAAACTTCAGACTATTTACTTTTCTTACATGATAACAGTGTCCTTTATTAACTGGTAACGTTAGTTAAGGCTATTTCAATTCCTTTGCTTTTATAAGATGCTGTTGCATAATTCTGGCAAGGAAGAGTGGCAAGCAATAGCATAAACAGGAAGTCATTAAAAGATCAAAATGGAGAAGTAGACAGAGTATTTAATACATTGACATTTATTTAATACGTGTAAAGTTTAAGGTTGGGGCGTAACAAATCGATAATAAAATTACCACCAGTTCCACATGTAGGAAATAAACGAAGAAAACGAAGAAGGATGTTATACAAATTATGGACAAAGCTACAAAAAAAACTAAAGTAACAAGTTTTTAGAAATTTGTAGCATATCATGTTCGTCAGGAGATAGCAGAACAAGTTAAATGGCATGACAGGTTCTCTAAGTTCTCTTAGGGGAGCAAAAAATGGTTAAACAAGATCATGCCTGACAATGGCTAGTGATTTCAAAAATCTTGTATGTAGATTTCCTTTTAGGATAATTGATAACGCTAATTTGTTAAAGAAATGTAAATAGAAGGATCAGGTTAACAATCGACAGATACAGACCACAGTCACAAGATTTACTGTTTGCTCGGATCGAATGAACAGAGTGATGTGCCTGTGGAGAGGGGGGCGGGGGGGGGGGAGGGGAACATAACTTCAGTTCGCAGGTACAGTAGCAGGTGTCTCAATTCATAAAAAGATAAAATGCTAAACCAGCAGATGCACATCCAAACTTTTGTTTCCAAGGAAAAGTAGTGATTGTGCATCTCAATGATCATGTGGCTCCAAAAGGCACTTCGGTAGGCATGGTTTAATCCTACAGGTCACATGTTCCAAAAACTAATGGGAGAATGCATTGAGGTAAAATCTCTACTCTTTACTGCCATAAAGAACGGAGTTGGTGGAGAGTTCACTGTCCCACCATCTGGACCGTCTGATTTGATCCAACGGCTGTTGTGCTTTGCGCGACAGGTGGGCGCCAACATGATCCTTATCCATTCAGCCAAGGGGAAAAATCTTGCTCCTTCTCTCATCTATTCGTCCATTGCTCCCGGGCTCCTGGCTACACATCATGGCCTCCCTGCTACAGCTGACTAGCCCTCCGCCAACTTCTGCATCCATGCCCTCCTCCTTTCTTGTTTCTATGGTCGAGAGAGGCGGGGCAGCGCTGCCTCTGGACATCCTCCTACACGACACCCTCCTTCCCGATCGAAGGCTACACCATGGACAGTGGCCATGCACAGGCGATGTGTATCCGGTCCGCTAGGAATGGTGGCTTGTCCATATTGGAGCCCCTCGACCGGGCAGGCCACAGCTGAGTCAGACCTAGAGAGGCGATGTAGCGACATACATGCAGTGGCAGCCATGTAGGATCCAGTTGAGCAGGCGGTCAACCTCTGTGTCATCGAGCGCGCCATGGCCCACGGCCTCAAGGTTGAGGGAGTGGCGGAGGAAACCAGCAGTCACTTACAAGGGGATTTGTGCGGATGGCGAGGCGGAAGAGCTGTGTATCGCTTGTGCGCCCTCTCTGCTGGATGTGTGCCTGTGTCACGCTTGTCCCCTTCTTTTGCAGTGTTTCATTTGGCATGTCAATAATATGTGCGTCGATAATTGGCAGAAGATTATGTGGTTTAGGCCATATCAGATTATTAGTTACAAGAATTCTTTTATGCACGTCGATAATTTCATGTATCCATGTTGTACACTTTCGGTTATCCACTATTTCAAGCAATCGTTGTTGTTTAAAAATTACTGACCAGCTGGCGCCAATCAATCTCTAGAAGAGAAAGACAGAGAAGGTTAGAGAGAGCAGAAAAGGATTAGCATCTGCTACTCGAAAAGAAAAGGTCCAAAAGAATTTGGAAATAATGGCTTCCTTCTTATATTTGTGTGTGATGCAGGTACACTTGTAAGCAAATATTACCCTTTCTCAATTTCTCATGCATCTTCGATACAGCTTTGGCATTCTTAAGGAACCCGTAAGGATAATTTGGGTTACAATTTTCAAAAATCGTACCTCAAATTTTGGAAAAAAAAGATTTGCAGTACGTAGCGAAGCATGGTCAATGTGCTAGTCCTGCTAAAATTATGACTTGCTTAGGCCCACCAGTCAATCAAGCCACATGATCTTCTCAAGAGATTCCCAAAATAAAAGCCCCAAATTCTCGCTCATGGCCTTGACTTGTGAATTTATGATCTTTCGAGAAAATATAAATGCAATGATATGGACTAAACTAAGGCTCCGCGTGTGAGCTTATCGAACCTTCCACACTTCACCGACCTCAGATTTTTACCGGGGGCTCAGCAAACAAGGCCAAGAGAAACCGGTTGTGTAGTCTCCAATCCTCAATTTTGAAGCCACAAACATGGGCAGACACGCCCTTGGTAAAATGAAAAGATGAGTATAAGCATGGCCTAAACCAACTATCCACACCTAAGAGGAACAAAACCAACAAATCACAACCTCAACAATGCGCCACCAAATCTAAATCCTTATCCACCGCCAGATCCCAGAACCCCAGCCCCCCCTCGGTTTCCCAGACAAATCTTTGAGTTAGGGTTTCGAGAATGCGCAATCACCAAATACAGACACAGGAAAAATCGTCATCCGAAAGGGAGCAAGGGAATCAACAACCTTGTGGTCGCAGGCTGAGCAGGCGTAGTGGAGGGTGCGCATCTCCTTGTCCTCCTGCGGGTACAGCATGTTGTTGCTGCGACAAAAAGAAAATACATTGGGATTAAATCACCTTGATCCATCGGAGAACAGATCACGGAAGACGGACGCTAAGGGATTCGTCTGCTCACCATTGGCCGCAGAACTTGAGGGCGCTCATGGCGACGCTGATGTCCTCTCCTCTCCTCGTCTCTCTCTTCCCTGTTCGCTGTTGTCCCCTTCTCGCCTCGGCTTCTCCGGTTCTCCGCTCCGGCTATGAGGAAAGATTTATGGCAGGTGGGACCCACGCTATGTGGTCCCAAAATGTCAGGGAAAATGGAGGAATGGCTAGATCCTGGACGTACACGTGTCGGGCGATGGGTGAGACCACACGAGGCCACCTACCGCGCCGCCGCATCGGATCCCAGCACCCCTCTCCCCTCCCCACTCCGCTCATCCCCTTGGCGCTCCAAACCCTAGCTCCAATCCGCACAAATCTCCAAAATTCCCACAAATTTTCGTCCCAGACCCCTCGCGGGTGCTCCCAAAGGTACAAATTCAAGTCAAATTCTCCATATGTGCAGTATTTTTTATCGAATTCTTAATGTGAGTGTGGCCTTGGCAGGGTGGTGATGCTATGATGCACATGCTGGTGGCCTCGGATGGGGGCGGGGGAGAGATGCATCCGTACGCCGCTGTGCCGGCGGAGCAGGAGCTGGAGCTCCACCGCGACAACGCCGACGACAGCCTCGACGGCCACGTCCGGTACGTGCTTCCGCCAGCCGTTCTGCTGAAAAAAATCACTTGTGGTGATGTTTGGTCACCGTTGGTGATTGCTACTGAACTATGAAATGGTCTTGCGGTGTTCTGATTGAACAGTTACAGTGCACTTGTTCAAGTCCAGTTATGTTTGCTTCTCATGTTGCACAAGTGGCTTCAGTTCAGCTGTAGGCTTGTACCTGTCATTCTTACAGCTTACTCCTGTTTTATCAGGTGCCTGCGGTGTGGTATATCCGGTAACGCGACACCCCATATGCGGCGTGGTCCGGATGGCCCAAGAACTCTTTGCAACGCATGTGGCATTGCTTACAGGAAGGTGAAACCACAATCTTATGTTCCGAGGCACTGACCCCATAATCCTTGTTTTTTTTTTGCATATGCTATGGTTTCACAATTTTAGAGCAGCTTGTATGCTTCAGAAGAACCATCCATCTCCTTGAATGCTGGAGGTTGAACTTCTGTGAATTATGTTACAGTCAGTTGCTAGAACAACCATAGTACCTGTAACAGAGTTCAATGTGCCTAGTTCTTTGGCGGTCTGCTACAACTTGTGCAATTTTAACTCCTTTCCAAATTGGAATTTCTGACCCAGCGAGTGCACAATCCTTGACTCATAAAAATATAAAATACTTGCAGAGTTCTCTCTATGAGATATCTCTGTGTTCCGTTCCTTGATTGTAAACCTATGTGCCTGCATTGTGTTCAGTTAAGATCTTCATACAGAATAAGTCCCCGTGTGGCCATGAAATCATAAAAGGAAAGGAAAACCAATTTTGCGTGCAAGGGTGGGCGCTTTAGGTGATGGTTTAGCTACTTGTGCATCTCGAAAAATTCTCAAAACACACGTAGAATTATACTATGTTAGAACATTTCAGTCTGCAAAAACTCATCCAAATATATAATAAAATGAGTCCTGTGCAAAAAATTACAAGAGGTTGAAGTTGTACTGTTCAAAAAATAAGTTGATACTTTTTTTTTCTTTTCTATCTGGATTATTTGATCATATTTTTGCATGATTTTTGCAGACTCGCATTTCTAACATGTTTGGTATCTATTATTTTTTAGAATTCTTTTAGATGTACAAGTCCTGAACTACAGAAACCCTAAACTCAAAGCACCCACACTTGCATGGACAAAATCTCTAAATGGTTTTTTCCCCGAAATTTTCAAGTTGTACCTAAACCATAAAACAGAATTAGATTTTTTCAGAGTTGAATTTTAGGTTGTGGCCCAAGCATGTAGATCCGTTTACTGTTTTCATCTTATTATGGTGGTACTGGTTAAGGTCTGGTACAATTCTATGTGCTTCCTTTTTCTTGTTACTCAACTTATTTATGCTTGGTTCTTCAGGGGAAAATGAGAAGAATGATAGAAGCTGAACCACCTATAGATGAGGCTTCGCTTGCTAAGCTGGTTCCTGAGGTGGACATGGAATTTGATAGCGAGGAAAAATCATATGAATTCTACAATAAATATGCTGGGCATATTGGTTTTAGTGTTCGAAAAAGCACATCACATAAATCTTCTGAAAATATTACCAAAGTAAGGACATTTGTGTGCTCAAGAGAGGGTTACAACAGGGATAAGAAGTCATTGGAAGCCAAGAAGCCAAGGTTAGATACAAGAATTGGCTGTCCAGCACGGTTGATTATTAAAGTAACACCAGAGTGTAAATATAGAGTCACTGATTTTAAAGCAGAGCACAATCATCAGCTGGCCCCTCCTTCGACGATGCATATGCTAAGGTCACAGAGGATATTGACGGAACTTCAGACTGGGGAAACTGAACTGTCAGATGATTCTGTAGTGACACCAACAACAAAAGCAACTGGTGATCTTGTTGTGAGACAAGTTGGTTTCCTTCGAAATATTTCTCTCCTCCCAGCAGATTATAAGAATTATCTCCATTCAAAGCGCATGAAGGCGATGCAACCTGGCGATGGTGGAGCCATATTGAAATATTTGCAGACTATGCAAATGGATAACCCCTCGTTCTTTTATACCATGCAGATTGATGAGGATGACAAGCTAACCAACTTCTTTTGGGCAGATCCAAAATCTAGAGATGACTTCAACTACTTCAGCGATGTGCTCTGTCTAGACACAACATACAAGATAAATGGATATGGCAGGCCATTGGCATTATTCCTTGGCGTGAATCATCACAGGCAAACAATTATTTTTGGTGCAGCTTTGCTTTATGATGAATCATTTGAGTCGTTTAAGTGGCTGTTTGAGAGTTTTAAGATCGCCATGCATGGGAAACAGCCAGCGGTAGCTTTAATAGATCAATCTATTCAGTTGAGTAGTGCAATGGCTGCAGCCTGGCCAAATACTACTCAGCAAGTTTGTGCTTGGCAGGTATATCAGAATTCTGTAAAGCACCTGAATCAAGTGTTCCAAGGTTCAAAGACATTTGCAAAGGATTTTAGCAAATGTGTCTTTGGCTATGAGGAAGAGGAAGAATTTGTGTTTGCATGGAGAAGTATGCTAGAGAAGCATGATCTTAGGCATAATGAGTGGCTGGCTAAACTATTTGACGAGAGGGGAAGATGGGCATTGGCATATGATAGACATATATTTTGTGCTGACATAATAAGCTCACTTCAAGCTGAGAGTTTCAGCAGTGTTTTGAAGAAATTCTTGAGCCCTCAACTAGATCTGCTCTCCTTCTTCAAACACTATGAAAGAGCAGTAGATGAACATCGTTACGCTGAGCTCCAAGCTGATTTCCAAGCTAGCCAAAGTTATCCAAGAATACCCCCGGCCAAGATGTTAAAGCAAACATCCCATACATATACACCAGTGGTGTTTGAGATCTTTCGAAAAGAGTTTGAACTATTCATGGACTCGGTGTTATTCAGTTGTGGAGAGAATGGGACAACCTCTGAGTACAAAGTTGCTCCCTCTGAGAAACCCAAGGAACACTATGTTAGATTTGACTCAAGTGATAACTCCTGTATGTGCACTTGTAGGAAGTTTGAGCATATGGGTATTCCATGTTGTCACATGTTGAAGGTGTTTGATTACAGAAATATCAAAGAGTTGCCTCAGAGATACATGTTGAAGCGATGGAGAAGGACTGCCAAGTCTACAGATGAAGACCACCAAAACCAGGCAGCAACTGACAACAGGTTGTCATTAAACGTCTCTGTACCTTCTGCAAATCACCACCATGGACTCCAAAGCATCAATGCAAGGATTCAAGTAACTACCTCTCAGCTCTTGTGATTCATGTGGAAAACGAATTTCCTTGTATATATACTGTTTCTGATACAAGTTTTTGGTCAAATGCAGGACACATCTCTTTCTAGTATGCATGAGAACCCATTTCATAGAAGCTCATAATGAAGGTACCGATTTTATAGATGTACTATCATATGCCAAGTTTGTTGTTCATTTTATTCCCTTCATAATGGAAAATAGAATATCCAGCTTAGGTCATTCGTGAATTCATAACTGAAGTTTTTTCTCAAAAGGAACAAATTTTCCTTGCCTGCTAACAGAAATCCAGATTGTTAAGTGTTGTTCATCAGTTCGAAGAACAAAATCTTGGCATGAGCTATCCACTGCCCTGTGGGGTTGTGGGTTCAATATTGTTTCTCTGCCTGTTTTTTCATGATAGAAATTGGCAAACAATTTTTTTTAATCGCCGAAGGCAATGCTCATTCGACTCTCTGAGTGCCTCAATCGAATTATGATTTTAAAGCTAGTTTGTGGTTACACTTAGGAGCATCATAGCTCTGTTTGGTCAAACAGTTGAAAGCTAAAACCTTCTACTGTAGATTATATGCTCTGTATGCCTTTAATTCTGCTGTCCAGTCCAGTAATTTAACCGCTTCAGTTATCATGCAGGTCGCTTCACTCTGAAGATTTATGCTTCCACCATGTGTACCTTGTCAGATGTCATAATATTGACGGTTGAAGCAGTGAATATGGCAGTTGGGACTTGGGAGCCCCGGGAATAAGTTTCAGAACCTGTAAATTATGCAGCCGTAGGAAATTTGAGCTGTTGAGGCGCCCATCCTTAGCATAGTCTAGATGCTGATACAACTCCGTGCTTGTATTGCACTGGAAATGATTCAGATTTTTTTTTGTATTCATTCAAGCCCATTTGTTCCAAGTGAAAGAAAATCAATTTACCAGCCCAGCTTACTGCGTGCCCCAGAAAGGTGCATAAACAGAGACTGTTTCTGTGCCTGTACAGCTGAAACTTGTGCAGACATCCTGACCATTGTGTGGACAGCAAGTAGACCCACTCATGATGACGGAAGGGCTTCAGTTAGATTCAGATCTGGTGTTTCACCCTGCGGGTGAGCTCTGAACAGCTCATGCATTGAAACGTTTGAAGCAAGATAAACCAGCTTGGCGGTCGATCTCGGACGGAGGGAGCTGGCGTTGACGGCTTGACGCTCCAGTGGTAGTGTACCATCGTGTTTCTTTCACCCTTCGTGATCTCCCCTGTCTATATGCAGAATCGCATAATGCAATCAAGCATGAAGCATGATACTGTATTTAATCACATTATTATGGGTGTTGGTTCGAAACGCGTTATCTTTGTTGGGGAATGGCGTGTGCCTTCTTGGAGTACTGAGGGAGATTTATTTCTTGTTCTTCTTCCATTTCTGCAATGAGTATGTGCTACAGGACTATCATTTTCATCGGGATGAAGAACCACCCCGTTGTTTATATTACAGTACCCTCTTGGTTCCATAATTCTTCTTGTAGTTTTAATTCAAAACTAAAACCGCAAGAAGAAATATGAAACGGCGTACTATATACCCCTTTCTTGAATTTGTCTTGTCAAAATTTCTAAATTTCTACTACGGTCCCTTGAAAACATTTAGAGTCAGTGTTTTCTGAGCACCGTGATTTGATTTCTTTTCGATGGTGTGCTGACCGTGTGTGTGAAATCGACAACGTGTCATGAGTCATGCCGCTTTTATTGAGTCCATAGACAATACTTGCCCTTATTTCGAAAGTTTAAGGTCTGCATAGTCTCCCAGGCACCTGTCTCACTCAACTCGGCACCGTTACGGATTCGTTCATCCGGAAGAAAGGATATAGAGCCGGCCGGTATTGTATTTCATTAGAAAAATGCTGACACCCGTGCTCTCCCTCCTTCTTTGATCCATTCATTGATAAAGTCTTCGGGACGGAGTCTATACGAGCAGAGGAAAGCGAAGCGTATTGGTTGGTTCGGATTTCAGAGTGGACGTAGGTACGGGAGTGTGCCGTACTGCTTCGACCGGGACGCCGCAACGAACTGACTAATACTGCAATACACCATGTCTTGCAGCGCGAGCGACGATTGACATTGACTGATGTTTTCTGGGGTTTCTGCGACGAGGTTGTTGGTGCCGTCCTTCGTTAGCGACGCGTATGGGCAATCCACACGGGACAGGACGATCGGAGACGGGATTCTGCGGCTGCCGGAAGTGGTCCATGGCGGCAGACGACGCCATTTCTCTCGCTCTCGGGGAGACCCCGCTCAGGCGCTCAGCTTGCGTCCTGCCTAATTTTCTCCTGCGGCGATCTATCTCTTCTAGCGTTTTCTTTCTGATTTCTCAGTGCAAGAGGAGCAAGCACATGCCATTGGGTGGGTGTGGCTACCCAAAAGCTAGAATCGAGATATCTTAATATATTCTATTTGAAGCACATATTATCAAAATTTCTGTCTTTTCTCTCGAAAAGTGCAACCACTTGATCGACATATCTCCGGATAGCTCGGCTCTAGCCGTACTACCTACTTGTTTTCTAAAGCTCATGTGTATTGCTCTGTTCATCACTGCTAGTCTCCTCGTGTACGGATGGTGGAAAATTGGAAACCGTTGATTATTAAATTGGGTTGTTCATCAGTCTTGGTCACGGGCAGAAATAACACCTATGTGGGCATGGTGTTTTGGCTCCTAGGTCTAGATGCACATATTAAGTAAAATGCATTTTAAATTTTATTTTAAGATTAAAAAAAGAATTCTGGTTGTGCATCTCGATATTCTATGTTCACTCACAAAAGTTTGTGCAAAAACGACATTTTGTGTGGCCTACGTAAAAAAGATAAAAACACATCTCTTAAAAAACTATTTTGAATCACCAAAAATTGTCTTTTTTATACAGCCCATAAAAAATGTTATTTCTTTGCGAAACTTAGTGTTGAGAATAATAACGAGAAAATAATCTCATATGAAATTTGGTTAGCATTTCAAGATTTATTTACAGTTCACGGTGAAATTCTTACCTTTTCCATTTCAACATGAAGAAACATGAAAAGTGTAAAAATAACGAAACATGAAACATTGTAAAAAAATCACTGAGAAAATAGAGCACAAACGAACAAACATTAACGATGATGGGATCATATGGGTTGCCATTCCTGAGGGTGCAGAGGTATGTGTGCTTCTGCAGTTGTACATATAGCAAATTCTGGGCTCAAGGAGGGGTTCCAGTGCTAGAATGGATATAAAATGACATGGCATGTTGAAAATAATTATGAGAAAATAATCCCATATGGAATTTGTTTCACTAAATAATCTAGCATATACTGTAATCTTCAATCTCTTTGCAACCACGCCAACCATCGGAGCACTATGAATAAGGAATAAAGCACAACAACACACATAAAAAATAGTAAGCATGTCGCATTAGATTCGGGCAACCATGGAAATATTGTGATTGTGAGAACAACTAGATGATTTATTTTTAGCTAAAGACTGTATTTATATATATGTCGACTATGAATGGATATATAACTCACCACCATCCTTGAGTGGCACAGAGGGGGGGGAGAGAGAGGGAGGTAGAGTAAAGAGACAAAAGATACAAAAGATACATGACCATGGGTCTTGTTGGATCCGTTGTTGGTGCCACTGGGAGGTTGTAATGAAGCAAAACCCATGAGAAAGATTTGAGCCAACGATTGTGGTTGTGTGTAGAATTATGACCATGAAGATGACTGGACGACACTTTATTTATAAAATAATGGATATATTGCATAATAAAAGATAGAGTAGGGAAGACAAACTTGAATGAATTAAACAAAATATCCTAGTTTAATATATTAATATTGGATAATTCATTCAAGTTTAACTCATTCAAGTGTAATATTGGATAATTCATTCAAGCAAAACCCATATATTTTTTAATTCATTCAAGTTTGTCTTCCCTACTCTACAATAGACCTTTATTGTTGAAAAATGGTATTCATGTTTTTTAAGCATTTGTGTGTATTATCCAAAAATCTTAGTTGCGCTGAAGCTTGTGGAGCCAGTGTGTCGGTTGTTAAATGAGTTAAACCTTTCATTGGACTCCCTGCAATTATCTCCGTATTTGGGGTTTTGCGCACAGAAATACAACAATTGTGGTTTTGTGCAAAAAGTGTCCCGGCTGGGGGTTTTGTGCAGTGCCATCAAGCATCAATTCCCTCAAATGATTCTTCCTTCCGTCTGTACAAAAAAATGCTAGAATAAACAAATCATATTTAATTGGGAAAATTTGCTACATGACACTATCATTTTACATTGTTGGCTAAAATACATCGTTCGATTGTGTTTTTGCCAGGTACCATTATAATTTTGTGTCATATTTGCCAGAACACACGACCTACCTAAAAATGGAAAGTTTTGCACTTTTTCTTCAAAACCGGTCATAGCGTGGTCATCCCGGCCAAAAGTGCAATTTTTTTCTTTTTGGACAGGTGATGTGTTCTGACAAGTGTGCCATAAAAATATAATGGTACCTTTCAAAGACACAATTAGGCGGGGTGTTTTAGCAAACGACGCAAAATAATGATATCTTGTAGCAAAATTCCTTTAATTAAAGCATAGCTATGCTCCTGTGGAGTTTCAAATCTGCTCTCCAAAAGAGCATCACCCACTCGAGATCGAGATACCATATAAGATGGAAGATAGCTCAACTTTCAGCACCGTTAGGGCCAATAGAAGTGCATCGAACTAGCTTTATTTTCCTCTGTGTTCCTGCTCCACTAAAAATTAAAGGTTCCTGCATGATAGGATCCGCTTCTGTGTCTGCAGTGGTTAACATGTGGGCTGACCGGGCCTCCAAATCTCTCTTGATTTGGATGTGCGTCTATCTTCCACAATTAGAAGCCAAAGAAAAGAAAAAAACTGGAATCTTGCTGCGCTTTTGTCAAGGTAGAGCTCCACTGATTATGGCTTAGCTTCGAATTAATGTTTAAAGCTGAGTTCTCTTTCTTGCCGTAGTCACAACATCAACATGTATCGTACTGTTGTGTGTAAAATAAGCAGAATTTGGTTGCATCAGAGATGTCATCACCACTAGTTCACAGTCCGTTACAGAAAACTATAGTTCACAGTAATGTCAAATACTCCTTTGTTGGTGATTGGTTGTATTATTTATTAATATAAGTACCACTTCTACTCCATGATTATTTAATAATTTCACAGGTGTGCACAAAACGCATCATTGAAGCTACGTACACACCACTAATTCAGTACTTAATCATTACCCGCATACCTACAACCTCAAAAGATTATCCGAAGCCACCATCATGGACAAGATACCTCCCAGGTAAGCTTCCCAGCTGAGTGACACGTCTGACACCGTAAACCAATCCCCCGATGGACGTGTGCGAATCTTAAAGCTTGGTTCGAGTAGAGTGATCAAGCTACCAGTCAAATCTCAAGTGGGAGAAAGGAGGAAGAGACGAGACAAATTGATAAAACGATGTGATTAGACCAATCACAAAACATGCTTAACAAGAGTACAAAGCAAGATACTTCCTCCTCCTCGTTGATCAACCAGAGCACCAGCACTTTTCATTAAAGAAATGAAAAAGCAGAGCACTTTGATCACTCGGCAATTAATCTCCATCTTCTCCTAGCTAGCTAGTGTCGGCTGGTTAATTTTCTGACACATAAAAGGACTTTTCAACCACAAAACCATGAAACCAGTAGTAGCATGTGAAATGAAGCAGATGATGATATTCTCAAATATGATAGACATGAGGGGCCTGCTTGCAAATGCGCATGGATTATTGTTTACTTGTTTTTATACTGCACAAAAGTCAAATACCAGAGCTGCACAGTACTGGTGTTACGAGGACAGAAGATGGAGCTAATAATTAAGAAGAGTTCAGTTTAGAATCAGAAGGCCAGGCAGGCTAGCTAACTGACTTGACACTTGACAGGGGCATGTATGCGGAGAGTAGAACGCTGTACAGAAGAATGTCTTAACGTGCCATGAGCAGTATAACAGGTTCAGATTAGCAGTGTTTATTAATTTGTTTTGTTGTCTCTTGGACCATTACGTACCGAGTGCAGTGATCTGTGTGCCTACATACCTTAATTAATCAGATTTCCTGGAATCATCTGCAACTAGTGTTCATTGAGCAATGCACCATCCTGATATTTTTAATGGTAAAACTGTACCCATTTCTTCAGTCGAAACTTAACCTCGGGGAGTTGAGAACTGCGATCCCTATTTTAATCAAGGAACAGGAGGCGACATGTTAGTACTTTTCCTTAGGTTAAGATATTTCTAATTATTATTTAACAGATCATCAGTGTAAGTTGGCACGTGCATGCTCAATTGATGAAGTTTGGTTGAATGATATTTTGAAGAGAGCTGGATTATGGTTTTTTGAGAGTAAGAGCTAACTGAACTATACTCCAAATACTTTTCTTTCTGGCTAGCAACTTAGTACAGTGTGTTAATGATTGCTCAGAAATGCTACTACCAAAAGCCATGACTATTCAACATGCACGGTACTGCAAGGCGGGTGATCAACTCCTATCCTAGAGTTGACCTAGCTACTTTAAGGAAAGCTTGAGTGGAGGTGAAACATTGCAATCACATTAACACAAGAGCTTAGCAGTCAAATAAAGCACAGTACTCATCAGACTGACATAGTACGGTAACTGTGTTAGCTATTTATAGACATCAATATTAGTCCATCGATCATCGGAAATGCATTTTTGATTTTGGGCTCATATACTGCTGCTACAGGAAAAAAATCAAAAAAAATTCAAACAAAAATTTCACGCGTATATTTTGACATTCTATTTGCGCATACCAAGTTTCGCGGAAAACCAACATTTTAGGTGTCATGTGTAAAAAAGACAAGGAAATATGTACTTACATCTTAATGTACTTTACACTTGTCTAGGACTTACTTGTGTCGTTAAATCAGTAGCAATAACTCGATTAAAGCTTGGAGGAAAAAACTTCAACGTCTCCTGGGAGCATTTTAATGGGTAGGAGAAAGTTGTGATAAAAAAATGTGTTTTCTATTCCTTTGGAATAAAGAAAAGCTGGGGATGTTACGTCAGACATACCTATAAACAAACCCAAAGTAATGGATAAATCAAAGTTAGTTAGAAACCTTGAGGCAGAATCTAATGACCTCAGTTGAAAGGGGCTCCCTGGACATCGAGTGATGTGTGAGATTAATGTGCCAACGACTCCCTCTCCTCTTTAAGAATGGTACCATCACTATTCTGCCTCAAATTGCTTTCTACATTCGTAGTCTCGTTCTCTCTTTCTGTCAGGTGAGTTTTCCTTGAGCAAAAAATTTCATCCTCAACGATGTCTCCGGATGCACATAATTTGTTACATATGAGACAGTACGGGCTCATACACATCGCTTCCACGGGCAACACCCCTAGCCGTCGTGCCTCACCCCCTCCTCCTCTGCCGGCACCTGCGAGAGCCACCGGGAAAAGCCCGCACGGTGCCGCCGCCGGCGGCGGGACTTCCCTTACCAGCACTCAAGGGGCTCTGCACGGGGTAGGAGCTTCTGGCGGCGGTGCTCCTCGGGGCTACGAGGGCGTTGTCCGACGGCGACAACAAGGTGTAGCGACGGAGGATCCCGACGGAGGCGGTGGCTGGCGTAGCGTGGTGCCATGGGCGGCGGTGGGGGTTCCTCCGAGGCAGCTCCGCCGTTGACACCAGATCTAGGCTAGGCAGGTCCGACACCTCTTGGTAGCACTGGCCACTCGGCTTCTCTCCTTCATCTGGGAGGGTCATCACAACGGTCCTGCTGGCGCGCGAAGGTGGGCTCTTGGATGCCGGAAAAATGATCGTCTTGACCGGCACCGGTGCAACGTCGGTAACGGCGCGGCTCTATCCCTGGGATGTTACAGTCGTGGTGCTCCTTTAAAGCGGTGTGTGGCCTCGGTCGGGGCCGTCTCGCGAGGAGTGAGGCAGCAGTGACGCCGCTCGTGGCGGCTGGCTAGGACATGGCGGGTTCGGTCGGTGGTGGCAAGAACAACGACACAAATCTGCAGGGGGTGGCAGCGGCGGCTCGGGCGCAAAAGCGTCAATGGCACGGCTAATGGGGCATGATCGGGGTTTGTCACGTAGTCGGACCTAATCTAGGCCTAATCGGCCATGCTACTACATCCAGACGGCGAGCACCTCAGGTGGCGGAGGGCGGACCCCCCCCCCCCCCTGGCGTGGGCTCTGATGGTTGTTGGTTCTTTTGTTGTCATACCTTGTCCATTCCGCAAGCACTATGGTGTGTTGGTCAAGTCATGGGCTTGAGCTTGGGGGATGTCAGGGCGGCGACCCTGGAAGGTGGACTGCGCGGATGGCTCTACGGCTGGTAACGTGGCGGTGGTGGTGGTCTCACTCTTTGTTCATGTGAGTGACGTGGAGAGGACGGTAGGGGATCTTGATGTTAGCGGCGTATCAGCTTTGGCAATTCCCATATCGCGGTTCGAAAACCTAAAGCAGGCGCATTGGGCGAAAAAGTTCTCAAGGGTGGTGTGAGGATGATTCCGGGCAAAAGCTCAGCGCTTTGGCGCCACACGAGTGTCGTAACCCTCTTGGGGGGTATCATTGTGGGTATCCTCCCCGTGGTTCGGCTCTGAGTGAAAACCCTATATGTTGCAGTCTCGACGGCGGCGACGCAGTGCGTCGTTACCCTCTTGGGGGTGTCGTCGTGGATCCCCGACTTGACTCGTTCTCGTTTCAATGTCTTCGGTGGCATGTTCTGGTTTTTCGTGTTCTTTCTTGTTTTTCTTTGATCTGCTTTGTAAGAGGGTCTCCTCTCCACCTTGTCTCGGTTCGGCCGTTGCGGTTTTATTTATAAAGCGGGGTGAAAGTCTATTTCAAGGAGGCATTATTTTTTACATACAAACAATTTCGAAAATGATGTTGGCATCATAAATTTCTTATATTGCATATGTTTAAAAATGATGTTGGTGTCATAAAATATTAAAGTTGCAAAGTGAAAATGTTTCACAAAGACAAAATTGGATTTTTTTTCAAGTAATACGCCATAGAAAGACGTATCGTTTTCACAAAAGAGAGCGGTTGTTACAACGCCATAGGCATACAACACACTCGGGGATCACATGATGGTCTCACAACACCATACAACTCAACCCATGCTACAACACTAAGAAACTAATTCCTATCGACGGTCTATCAGACCCTTCGCCAAACCAGTCACCTTGGATTAGTCTGGAACACCTCCATAAGTTCATCTCCTTGTGCACCTTCTACACTATCTTGGTCGTTTTCGGTGCTTCTCCCTCGAACACCACATCATTTCGATGTCGCCAAATGCTCCATAGCCCCAAAGTGAGCATCGTCCAAACGTCGTGGCAATCACGACTTCTCATGTGTGTGTTGGTCTGCCACTCGACCAAGCAAATGCACGTTGTAGGCATCCACTACAGGAGCTCTCGCTCCAAAAGGATAGAGGGCCATGCTTCCCTAGCCATGGCTGGCACAGTGCAATAGGAGATGCTCAAGGGTCTCTGGCGCCTAGTCATAAGGGGCAAACTACCATGTGCGGCGGTCATCATTAAGAAAGCCTATTGACAGTCCAACACTTATCCTTTACCACTAACCATGCAATGAACTTGCATGTCATCGAAGCTCAATATCTCCAAATCTGGTCAGAGGCTGGATCCGTCGTTTGGACGGTGAAATACTCCGCATGCGCATACCGTGTCGGATATGCTCCATTTCTGCCCCACACTGATACGTCTCCAACGTATCGATAATTTCTTATGTTCCATGCTACTTTATTGATGATACCTACATGTTTTATGCACATTATATGTCGTATTTACGCATTTTCTGGAACTAACATTAAATCCGAAGAAGAGTTGTTGTTTTGCTTTTTGGTTTGAAATCCTAGTAACGAAATATTCTAATTGGACGAAATCAACGCCCGGGGTCCTATTTTTGCACGAAGCTTCGGAAGACCGAAGGGAGTCGAAGTGGGGCCATGAGGTGGCAGACGACAGGCGGCGCGGCCCAGGCCCTGGCCGCGCCGGCCTGTCACCTGGGCCCTCGTGCCGCCTCTTGACCTGCCCTTTCGCCTACTTATAGCCTCCGTCGCGAAACCCTCAGTACCGAGAGCCACGATACGGAAAACCTTCCAGAGACGCCGCCGCCGCGAATCCCATCTCGGGGGATTCAGGAGATCGCCTCCGGCACCCTGCCGGGATTCATCTCCCGGAGGACTCTTCATCGCCATGATCGCCTCCGGAGTGATGAGTGAGTAGTTCACCCCTGGACTATGGGTCCATAGCAGTAGCTAGATGGTCGTCTTCTCCTAATTGTGCTTCATTGTTGGATCTTGTGAGCTGCCTAACATGATCAAGATCATCTATCTGTAATACTATATGTTGTGTTTGTCGGGATCCGATGGATAGAGAATACTATGTTATGGTGATTATCAATCTATTGTTTATGTGTTGTTTATGATCTTGCATGCTCTCCGTTATTAGTAGAGGCTCTGGCCAAGTTTTTGCTCTTAACTCCAAGAGGGAGTATTTATGCTCGATAGTGGGTTCATGCCTTCATTGACACCTGGGATCGTGACAGAGGTTCTAAGGTTGTGTTGTGTTGTTGCCACTAGGGATAAAACATTGATGCTATGTCTAAGGATGTAGTTGTTGATTACATTACGCACCATACTTAATGCAATTGTGTTGCTTTGCAACTTAATTGAATGGGGTTCGGATGATAACCTGAAGGTGGACTTTTTAGGCATAGATGCGGTTGGATGGCGGTCTATGTACTTTGTCGTAATGCCGGATTAAATCTCACTATATTTATCATATCATGTATATGCATTGTTATGCCCTTTTCTATTTGTCAATTTCCCGACTGTAATTCGTTCACCCAACATGCTTTTATCTTATGGGAGAGACACCTCTAGTGAACTGTGGACCCCGGTCCTATTCTTTACATCGCATACAATCTGCAATACTTGTTTTACTGTTTTCTTGCAAACAATCATCTTCCACACAATACGGTTAATCCTTTGTTACAGCAAGCCGGTGAGATTGACAACCTCACTGTTTCGTTGGGGCAAAGTACTTTGGTTGTGTTGTGCAGGTTCCACGTTGGCGCCGGAATCCCTGGTGTTGCGCCGCATCACATTTCGCCACCATCAACCTTCAACGTGCTTCTTGGCTCCTACTGGTCGATTAAACCTTGGTTTCTTTCGAGAAACTTGCCACGTGCGCATCATACCTTCCTCTTGGGGTTCCCAACGGACGTGTACATTTACGCGCATCAAGCACTTTTCTGGCGCCGTTGCCGGGAGATCAAGACACGCTGCAAGGGAGTCTCCACTTCTCAATCTCTTTACTTTGTTTTTGTCTTGCTTTATTTTATTTACTACTTTGTTTCCTGCACCTAAAACACAAAAAAATTAGTTGCTAGTTTTACTTTATTTACTGTCTTGCTCTCCATATCAAAAACACAAAAAAATTAGTTACTTGCATTTACTTTATCTAGTTTGTTTTATTTACCGTTGTTAAAATGAATACCCCTGAAAATACTAAGTTATGTGACTTCACAAACGCAAATAATAATGATTTCCTATGCACACCTATTGCTCTACTACAGCAGAATTCTTTGAAATTAAACCTGCTTTCTGAACCTGGTTATGAGAGATCAATTTTCTGGTGTTAGTTCGATGATGCTGCTGCCCATCTTAATAATTTTGTTGAACTTTGTGAAATGCAAAAGTATAAGGATGTAGATGGTGATATTATTAAATTGAAAGTGTTTCCTTTCTCATTAAGAGGAAGAGCTAAAGATTGGTTGCTATCTTTGCCTAAAAATAGTATTGATTCATGGACTAAATGTAAGGATGCTTTTATTGGTAGATATTATCCTCCGCTAAAATTATATCTTTGAGAAGTAGCATAATGAATTTTAAGCAATTGGATACTGAACATGTTGCTCAAGCATGGGAGAGAATGAAAACTTTGGTAAAGAATTGCCCAACCCATGGACTAACTACTTGGATGATCATCCAAACCTTCTATGCAGGACTAAATTTTTCTTCGCGGAATTTATTGGATTCAGCTGCTGGAGGTACCTTTATGTCCATCATCTTGGGGGCTACAAAACTTCTTGATGATATGATGATAAATTACTTGAATGGCACACGGAAAGAGCTCCACAAGGTAAGAAGGTAAATTCTGTTGAAGAAACCTCTTCCTTGAGTGATAAGATTGATGTGATTATGTCTATGCTTGTGAATGGTAGATCTAATGTTGATCCTAATAATGTTCCTTTAGCTTCATTGGTTGCTCAAGAAGAAAATGTTGATGTGAATTTCATTAAAAATAATAATTTCAACAACAATGCTTATAGGAACAACTCTGGTAATAACTATAGGCCATATCCTTGCTAATGGTAATGGTTATGGTAAATCTTATGGGAATTCTTACAACAATAATAGGAGTGTACCCTCTGGTCTTGAAGCTATGCTTAAAGAATTTATTAGTACACAAACTGCTTTTAACAAATCTGTTGAGGAAAAGCTTGATAAAATTGATATTATTGCTTCTAGAGTTGATAGACTTGCCTCGGAAATCTTTTAAAATTGAAAGTTATGCCTAATAATGATATTGATAATAAGATTACTACTACATCAAATGCCATCCAAGTTAGAATTAATGAGAATTAATGCTAAAGTTTGGACTATTACCACCACTAGTAATGTGAATTCTTCACATGTTGCTGCACCTCCTACTATCAATGGTAAAATAATTGGTGTTGGCAATGTTTCTACTCCTAGTGCAAAGCGTACAAAACTGCCTAAAATTGCTAAAACTGCTGAAACTGCTTGTGATAAAACTGCTGAAAATTTTTTCCAACCTTGGGAACAATGATCCCATTGCTGTAGCTCATAATGATTTAGATTTTGATGATTGCCACATCTCTGAAGTTATAAAGTTCTTACAAAAACTTGCTAAAAGTCCTAATGCTAGTGCTATAAATTTAGCCTTTACAAAACATATTACAAATGCTCTCATAAAAGCTAGAGAAGAGAAACTAAAACTTGAAACTTCTATTCCTAGAAAGTTAGAAGATGGTTGGGAGCCCATCATTAAAATGAAATTCAATGACTTTGAATGTAATGCTTTATGTGATCTTGGTGCAAGTATTTCTGTTATGCCTAAGAAGATTTATGATATGCTTGACTTGCCACCATTGAAGAATTGTTATTTGGATGTTAATCTTGCCGATAATGTTAAAAAGAAACCTTTGGGGAGGATTGATAATGTGCACATTACGGTTAACAATAACCTTGTCCCCGTTGATTTTGTTGTCTTGGATATCGAATGCAATGCATCTTGTCCTATTGTATTGGGAAGACCTTTTCTTCGAACCGTTGGTGTTGTTATTGATATGAGGGAAGGTAATATTAAATATCAATTTCCTCTCAAGAAAGGTATGGAACACTTCCCTAGAAAGAGAATGAAGTTGCCTTTTGATACTATTATTAGAACAAGTTATGATGTTGATGCTTCTACTCTTGATGTTACTTGATTTGCACTTTCTGCGCCTAGCTGAAAGGCGTTAAAGAAAAGCGCTTATGGGAGACAACCCATGTTTTTACTACAGTAATTTGTTTTATATTTGAGTCTTGGAAGTTGTTTACTACTGTAGCAACCTCTCCTTATCATGTTTTTGTGCCAAGTAAAGTTTCTATGTTAAAGTTGATGTTATATTTGGGATCGCTGCGCAGAAACAGCATTGCTGTCTGTCACGAATCTGGGCACAAGTCTCTGTAGAAAATTCTAAAAAATCTGCCAATTTAAGATCGTGATCCTCAGATATGTACGCAACTTTCATTAGTTTTGAGTTTTTCCATTTGAGCAAGTCTGGTGCCATTTTAAAATTCGTCTTTACGGACTGTTCTGTTTTTGACAGATTCTGCCTTTTATTTCGCATTGCCTCTTTTGCTATATTGGATGAATTTCTTTGATCCATTAATGTCCAGTAGCTTTATGCAATGTCCAGAAGTGTAAAGAATGTTTGTGTCACCTCTGAATGTGTGAATTATTAATTGTGCACTAACCCTCTAATGAGTTTGCTTGAAGTTTGGTGTGAAGGAAGTTTTCAAGGGTCAAGAGAGGAGTATGATATACTATGATCAAGAGGAGTGAAAGCTCTAAGCTTGGGGATGCCCCGTGGTTCATCCCTGCATATTTTAAGAAGACTCAAGCGTCTAAGCTTGGGGATGCCCAAGGCATCCCTTCTTCATCGACAACATCATCAGGTTCCTCCCCTGAAACTATATTTTTATTCAGTCACATCTTGTGTTCTTTACTTGGAGCGTCGGTTTGTTTTTGTTTTTGTTTTTGTTTGAATAAAATGGATCCTAGCATTCACTTTGTGGGAGAGAGACACGCTCCGCTGTTGCATATGGACAAATATGTCCTTAGGCTTTACTCATAATGTTCATGGCGAAGTTTCTTCTTCGTTAAATTGTTATATGGTTGGAATTGGAAAATGCTACATGTAGTAACTCTAAAAATGTCTTGAATAATGTGATACTTGGCAATTGTTGTGCTCATGTTTAAGCTCTTGCATCATATACTTTGCACCCATTAATGAAGAAATACATAGAGCTTGCTAAAATTTGATTTGCATATTTGGTCTCTCTAAGGTCTAGATAATATCTAGTATTGAGTTTTGAACAACAAGGAAGACGGTGTAGAGTCTTATAATGTTTACAATATGTCTTTTATGTGAGTTTTGCTGCACCGTTTCATCCTTGAGTTTGCTTCAAATAACCTTGCTAGCCTAAACCTTGTATCGAGAGGGAATACTTCTCATGCATCCAAAATCCTTGAGCCAACTACTATGCCATTTGTGTCCACCATACCTACCTACTACATGGTATTTCTCCGCCATTCCAAAGTAAATTGCTTGAGTGCTACCTTTAAAATTCCATCATTTACCTTTGCAATATATAGCTCATGGGACAAAATAGCCTTAAAAACTATCGTAGTATTGAATATGTACTTATGCACTTTATCTTTTATTAAGTTGCTTGTTGTGCGATAACCATGCTTCTGGGGAACGCCATCAACTATTCTTTGTTGAATATCATGTGAGTTGCTATGCATGTCCGTCTTGTATGAAAGGATCTATCACCTTAATGATTGGAGCATGCATATTGTTAGAAAAGAACATTGGGCCGCTAACTAAAGCCATGAATCATGGTTGAAGTTTCAGTTTTGGACATATATCCTCAATCTCATATGAGAATAATAATTGTTGCCACATGCTTATGCATTAAAGAGGAGTCCATTATCTGTTGTCCATGTTGTATGGATGTCTAAGTTGAGAATAATCAAAAGCGAGAAATCCAAAATGCGAGCTTTCTCCTTAGACCTTTGTACAGGCGGCATGGAGGTACCCCTTTGTGACACTTGGTTGAAACATGGCATTGCAAAGATCCGGTAGTCCAAGCTAAGTAGGACAAGGTGCGGGCACTATTAGTATACTATGCATGAGGCTTGCAACTTGTAAGATATAATTTACATAACTCATATGCTTTATTACTACCGTTGACAAAATTGTTTCATGTTTTCAAAATAAAAGCTCTAGCACAAATACAGCAATCGATGCTTTCCTTGAAGGACCATTCTTTTACTTTTATTGTTGAGTCAGTTTACCTATCTCCCTCCACCTTAAGAAGCAAACACTTGTGTGAACTGTGCATTGATTCCTACATACTTGCATATTGCACTTGTTATATTACTTTATGTTGACACTATCCATGAGATATACATGTTATAAGTTGAAAGCAACCGCTGAAACTTAATCTTCCTTTGTGTTGCTTCAATACCTTTACTTTGATTTATTGCTTTATGAGTTAACTCTTATGCAAGACTTATTGATGCTTGTCTTGAAGTACTATTCATGAAAAGTCTTTGCTTTATGATTCATTTGTTTACTCATGTCATTACCATTGTTTTGATCGCTGCATTCATTACATATGTTTACAAATAGTATGATCAAGATTATGATGGCATGTCACTTCAGAAATTATCTTTGTTATCATTTTACCTGCTCGGGACGAGCAGAACTAAGCGGGATGCTGATACGTCTCCAACGTATCGATAATTTCTTATGTTCCATGCTACTTTATTAATGATACCTACATGTTTTATGCACATTATATGTCGTATTTACGCATTTTGGAACTAACCTATTAACAAGATGCCGAAGAGCCAGTTGCTGTTTTGCTGTTTTTGGTTTCAGAAATCCTAGTAACGAAATATTCTCGGAATTGGACGAAATCAACGCCCAGGGTCCTATTTTTGCACGAAGCTTCGGAAGACCGAAGGGGAGTCGAAGTGGGGCCATGAGGTGGCCAGACGACAGGGCGGCGCGGCCCAGGCCCTGGCCGCGCCGGCCTGTCACTGGGCCCTCGTGCCGCCTCTTGACCTGCCCTTTCGCCTACTTATAGCCTCCGTCGCGAAACCCCCAGTCGAGAGCCACGATACGGAAAACCTTACGGAGACGCCGCGAATCCCATCTCGGGGATTCAGGAGATCACCTCCGGCACCTGCCGGAGAGGGGATTCATCTCCCGGAGGACTCTTCATCGCCATGATCGCCTCCGGAGTGATGAGTAGTAGTTCACCCCTGGACTATGGGTCCATAGCAGTAGCTAGATGGTCGTCTTCTCCTAATTGTGCTTCATTGTTGGATCTTGTGAGCTGCCTAACATGATCAAGATCATCTATCGTAATACTATATGTTGTGTTTGTCGGGATCCGATGGATAGAGAATACTATGTTATGGTGATTATCAATCTATTGTTTATGTGTTGTTTATGATCTTGCATGCTCTCCGTTATTAGTAGAGGCTCGGCCAAGTTTTTTGCTCTTAACTCCAAGAGGAGTATTTATGCTCGATACGGGTTCATGCCTTCATTGACACCTGGGATCGTGTGGTAGGTTCTAAGGTTGTGTTGTCTTGTTGCCACTAGGGATAAAACATTGATGCTATGTCTAAGGATGTAGTTGTTGATTACATTACGCACCATACTTAATGCAATTGTCTGTTGCTTTGCAACTTAATACTGAATGGGGTTCGGATGATAACCGAAGGTGGACTTTTTAGGCATAGATGCAGTTGGATGGCGGTCTATGTACTTTGTCGTAATGCGGATTAAATCTCACTATATTTATCATATCATGTATATGCATTGTTATTCCTTTTCTATTTGTCAATTGCCGACTGTAATTCGTTCACCCAACATGCTTTTATCTTATGGGAGAGACACCTCTAGTGAACTGTGGACCCGGTCCTATTCTTTACATCGCATACAATCTAATACTTGTTTTTCTTGTTTTCTTGCAAACAATCATCTTCCACACAATACGGTTAATCCTTTGTTACAGCAAGCCGGTGAGATTGACAACCTCATGTTTCGTTGGGGCAAAGTACTTTGGTTGTGTTGTGCGGGTTCCACGTTGGCGCCGGAATCCCTGGTGTTGCGCCGCATCACATTTCGCCACCATCAACCTTCAACGTGCTTCTTGGCTCCTACTGGTCCGATTAAACCTTGGTTTCTTTCTGAGGGAAAACTTGCCACTGTGTGCATCATACCTTCCTCTTGGGGTTCCCAACGGACGTGTACATTTACGCGCATCACACACCAAACTGATGGCGCCCTCACCCTCGATGAGTTATGGATCCGACGATACCCCGCAAAGGTTGAAGAACTATCTAGTGTCATTTTCATCCAGGTTGACTCCAAGGTCAACAATCCAACCACCTTCTACTGCGTCGGACACCGTACGTCCTTCCAGGACATTCTTCCTCACCTTCCTCTCTATGTGGGGAAAACGATCTCGCAATCGCTCCCCACCGTACCATCGGTCCACCCAAAAGAGGCAAATGAGGTGAAAGGATACGAATGTCGTCTAGTGGGGGGTGAATAGGCGGTTTAAAAACTTATACAAGATGGGCTTAACAAATGGGGAATAGACTAGCATTTAATTTGTCAAGCACAATAGCTATAAAACTAGGGTTCGCCTATCTGCACCAACAACTTATGTTAAGCAAGACAAGCAACTATGTGATATCAAGATATATAACTTCAAGCACAAAGGCTATCACAAAGTAAAGTGCATAAGTAAAGAGGTCAGGTATAGAAATAACCGAGGCATGTGGAGATGATGATTTATCCTGAAGTTCACACTCTTTCGAGTGCTACTCTCCGTTGGAGCGGTGTGGAGGCCAAAGCAACCCAAACACCAGGACTCACGATATTATACGCGAGCCTTCCCACCAAAAGGGAAGTCTTCGATCCACTAAGGGACCCTTAAGGGCAGTCACAAACTCGTACAAGCTTGGGGAAATCTCCAAAACTTAATTGAAGGATCCCAACAAATTGCCACGAAGGTGTCACGCCTGAGGAATCTTCACAACTCAATTGGAGGTCCCAAGAACACCACTAAGGTCACCAAGCCGTCTAGGTTTCACCTCCATGCATCATCATCACAGATAACTCAAATCGATGCATCAAATGCAATGGAAAGAACCTCATTCTCAAATTCAACCAATGCTACAAAAGATATTGGATGGATAAGAGAGGAAGAACAAACGAAGTGATGAGGTCTAAGACCTAGATTGTGGCCCAATCTTGCGAATTCGACCCAAAATCAAAAGGGGAAAAGAGGGGAAACGAAGAACACGATGAACACGACGAACGCGAAGAACACGAGGACACACGCACGCACACCAACCCGATACAATCGATACTTACCCCCGTGGCTCGATGGACCACGCCAATAGAATCACCACGGAAGAGACCGCGGTAGAATTCCGAGGTGAGAGACCGGTGTTGGAGACGGAGATCGGTGAGGGAGAGAGAGTGCACACACTAGAATCTCACTCACAAATCCAATCAACAACAAGGGTGGCCTTGATTACAGAGGGATGATACCCTAGGGAGACAAAGCTCAAAATCTATTCTAAGCTAAATCTTGTCTAACCCTAGGAAAGTGCAGGTACGGGAGCACATATAGGCTCACTTACAGGCAGGGGTAAAGTAGGGATTACAGCTGAATGATTTCGGAGCGTCCAGATGTAAAGGGATGGTTCAGATTCGAGGGAAAAGTGCACGAGCGGTACCTCGGGCGGAGGTACCGGCCGTGGTACCGGAAAAAGCACCAAAACATGGCAAAGTATCCAGTATGGTCTGGCGCACGAGCGGTACCTCGGGCGGTACCTCGGGTGGAGGCTCCACCCGTGCCTGGGTGGAGGTACCGCCCAATGGTACCGGTCCTGCTTCCCCGCGTGGCCTTCTCCATGAAGAGGTACCGGCCAGGGGACCCTGGAGGCTCCGGCCAGAGCTGCCTGGAGGCTCCGGCCTAGCATGGTGGCCGGCCAAGGCAGCCTGGAGGCTCCGGCCCCCCCTTGGGTAGAGGCTCCGGCCTCCCCTTGGGTGGAGGCTCCGGCCTCCCTCTCTCTTCCTCTCTTCTCTTCTTCTCCTTTCTTCTTCCTTCTTCTTTCTTCTTCTTCCTTCTCCCTTGTGCAAAGTGAGTGGTTCCTCCTCTCCGAATCCTTGACGAAGCTCGTACCTAGTAACACAATGAATATCGACATGAGGTAGTACTCTATCCAAGGGTGTACCGAGGTCGAGGGTAAAGAGGATTGGGTTCACCTTGTCATGTATCGCACGGGTTCGGGTTGTCGGTCCCCTTGGGGGAATCTTTGGCCATGGTGTAGCGTCGATGATAGGCGGGGTTGCACTTGATGGTCTTGAGGCGTAGGTGTCCGAGCCACCCCGCATCATCTCCCCCCCTTGGGGAAGAGTCGTCCTCGACTCTTGTTCCTCCTCATCGATGATGTAGTCCATGACGGATCTCCCATGTAGTGGTGGAGGGACAAAGTCTCGGTCGAAGAAGAACGTGGGGAAAAACAACTTGCGAATGGAAAGCTTGTGGATGCCAACGTCGAACAAGAGGCTCTCAATCAAATACGAAGCATCAAGTCGTTTCTCCAAGAGGCATTTGGCAAAAATGGAAACCAAAAGAGTGTCGATATATCCAAAATTTGGTAGGGCAAAAATTTGTGCATGTAAGAGTTGTAAGGTGTCAAAAATGTGTGGTGTAGCATTGTCCCAAACAAGTGGAACAAACAAAAGGCAAGTGTCGGCGGCAAAATTTGGGGCAAAATTGTTATGTGCAATGGCAAAGGGATGGAAACTTCTAGCTTGGGAAAGTATGGTTGGCGTGAGCCAAGTATGGGTATCCTCAAGTGTCAAAGAATCCATGTCAAATGCCAAAGATGAAATGAGAAATCCAAAGAAGAGCAACTTTATGAGTGACATGTGGCACAAGATGCATAAGGTGTCTCTCACATGTATGACATGGTCCTTGAGATTCTCGGAGTGTATGATGATAACATCAAGACATACAACAACCATTGTGCCAACATGATGTGTCAAGATATGTTGCATAAGAAGCAAAAGAGGTGACAAGGAGTTTGACCAAACCGGAAACTCGACAAGGCAAGTCGGAAACACATGAGGGTGAAGGCTTGTGGGAACATACCCTTTGGTGTGAATCCCGCGGGTTAGGTCCTTGATGGGGTAGCTCTCAATTGCGCGTTTCGTGAGCTCATGCTCCGTAGCGGTGGAAGTGGTCGTCCGTGTACCTACACATGGAATAAACAAGACAAAGAGCGTGTGTGCATGGTAGATGAACACATCATCCATCATGATGGTCCAAGTCTTGTGCACATCACCATTAGTGTCAATCAACATAGTATGGAATGCATGGCGATGGTGCAAATGGCAAGTAGGTGCATTCATGGCATATGGTAACTCATGATCATCAAAAATAGAGAAGGCTATGGGGGCCATCTTATGGACAATGAAATAAGCATTCTTGCATACCAAGCATAAGAAAGAGCAATTGTTCACAATCTTAGATGCAAGGATCATGGAATGGTGTAAACATTTGGGGCAAAGCATGTGGAACATGTTATCATTGTTGTCGACAACCCTATGTAAAGAGCAAGTGTTCATCAAGGGTGTCACAACACAAGCATGATCATAATCATTATCATTACAAGCAAGCGGGGAAAATGTGAAGCTCTCGTAGCATGGCATGGTCATGGTATCACAAGCAATCAATTCCACATGATCAACAATGTTGTCAAGCAAAGCATCACATGGGAAAGTGAAAGTAGCATGTGAAGTAGCAAATGGATCATCGAGATCATGCATGCACTCAAAATTCATCATGTCCACTAGTGGGATCATGGCATCATCAACACCTATGTTGTTACCTTTGGAGGCCGACTCATTTGAAGTAGGTGTTGTGGAAGTAGGGGGATCCATGTGGTCGACATGTCCATCTTGGAGCAAGCATGGTGAGATATCATCGTCGTCATGCACCATGTACATCTTCTCCATGATCGGGAACTCGTCCTCCGTGGAACCTAGTGCAACATAAGAAGACACAAACGAGGAGAGGTTAATGTGTTAGCAAATGCGGTGTCCTCCATGGACCTATCATCTACCTCTCTCAACTCACTTAGTGTATCACTCATGTCCTCCAAACGGAAGCACTCAAACTCACATGTGGGGTGGAAGTCACTCAACTCACTATCACTCTCACTCAAGTGGGCTAAGTGGCTCTCATGCTCACATGGGATTGGTACCAACTCATCAATCAAGCATATAGGAGTAGGCTCGACTTTCTCATCTCCATGCGCCTCCTTGGTTGAAGGGAAGTTCCCATGCTCAACCATCTCAACTCCATCGCCTCCCAAGTCGTCCTCCATCGGTGGCGCCGTAGTGTCGTGGAGAGCTAGGCTCGGATCCACTTCATCCTTGCGATGGCCTTGGAGGTCTTCATCTTGAAGTGTGGGCGCCGTAGGCTTCTTGGTGGCTTGGCCTTGTAGCTCGTCGAAGTAGAGCGTCTTGGCGCTTGGCTTTGTGCATTGCCATGCCTCATGACCCTTGGCCTTGCACACCTCACATAGGAGATTGGGACATTCCCGTGGGAGGTGGCCTTGTTGCTTGCACTTGTAGCATCGGAGTCCATAGGCATGGGACGAGGTAGGGGCCATTATGGTGGTGGCACAAGATGTAGGAGTCGCCTTATGAGGAAAGTCCTCTTGATGTGCTCTCTCCATCCTTGGAGTGGTAGACACCCTATGATGGTGTTTGACGCCTTCATGTCGAGGCTCTCGTCGTCGTGCATCATCACCATGTCTTGATAAGTGTCGTCGAAGATCCTTGGGGGATGTTGGTCGATGGCGATCATGA
Source organism: Lolium multiflorum (assembly GCA_030979885.1). NCBI lineage: Eukaryota > Viridiplantae > Streptophyta > Magnoliopsida > Poales > Poaceae > Lolium > Lolium multiflorum. Next base: position 50,901,476 of record CM061748.1, read on the forward strand.
AGTGGCTTGTGGCGGCGAAGCTCATGTGGTGACGTATGTCGATGTAGACCATGAGGTGGTAGTGGTTGACGACTATCATGAGATGGTGTGAGTCGATGACGGTCCTTGCCATGCCTAGATGATGGCTCATGCGACTTGGCATGTTGCTTGCGGTGCCTTGTGGAGCTTGGAGAAGAGTGTCGACGACGATCATGTTGGGGACGCTCTTGATGCTCCATATGATGTACTTGAGGTCGATGATCTTGTGCATAAGCACTCTCATGGTGGCGCCTTGTGGAGCTCGGAGAAGTGTGTCGATGCCGAACATGTTGGGGACGCTCTTGATGATCCACATGATGGTGCCATCGTGGAGGTCCTCTATCTTCATATGTAGCTCCATTCGCCAAGTAGGGGTATGTGGGAGCATCGGCGGTGGACATGGTGGGGTCGATGTCGTCCTCGTGGTGGTGCTCCACCATGTCGTCCATGCTTGGTGAGCCATTGTCGATGTAGAGCTCGTCGAAGTCGTCCTCAAGGTGGTGCTCCACCATGTCGTCCATGTTGGCGATGCTCGCGGAGCCATAGTCGGTGTAGAGCTCCTCGATGTCGGTCATGTTGGCGATGCTCGTGGAACCATAGTCGGTGTAGAGCTCCACATGTTCCTCCACATCCGCGGTGCTTGAAGAGGCATCCTCCTCGAAGTGCTCCGTGTACTCCTCCGTATCTTCTTCGTCGCTATACATGTTAGCAAGATGGTATCTATATGGTGTATGTTAGTGGAAGAACACTACCTCGCAATCTTACCGTGGTATGACAAGATTGGGGTGATCCAACAAACCGAGAGTTAGAACAATTGTATCGGGCACTCACACAAAGACACACGCAAAAGCTAGCAAATATGGTGGTAGGTGAGTGTGGTGGAAAGCCAAAAGACGAAATCCAAAATCAAGTTTGTTGTTAAGGGTGGGTGAAATCAAAAACTCAAATGTCAAAGCGATGATCACTATAAACACGGAAAAGATGTGGAACTCACACACGGGATAAGCGGGGTTAGTGCGACCAAGGAATGAGCGGAAAAGTGTATGAAGCCCGAAAGCAAGGTTGCTCGGTGTCACACTAACACAAGGAGAGGCAAAGCTTTGGTTGCAACATGAGAGACAACAAGATTCACACGCGGCCTCTCTTCTCTTTCTCTCTTTTGCTTAAAAGCTTTTTCCTCTTTTTGTATTTGGTGGCACTTACACTCTTTGTGTATATGTATGTATGATGGCACTCGCACACTTTTGCTCTATGGTGCACTTGCACTCTTTTTGTGTTTTGGCGGCTTTTCTCGCACTATGTTAGCATTAGCTCGCTTTTGCTATCTTGCCACACGAGTTTTGCTTAGAAGCTTGACTCCACACTACACACACACCTCACAATCGGGGCCACGTGCAATGTCTCGCAACACTAGATAAGCAATGCTCGATAGGATAGATCGCAAAAGAAGAGGGGTTACAAGGTGATGCAAGTTATACCTAGATGTTAGGCGGTGTCGGAACACACAACTTGCGATGATGGCGGTGGTGTCAAGAGTACGTTTGCAAGTTCGGGGTGCCAAAGATGTCGCCGCTTGCTTCGGAGCTGCGGGTTAGTTTCACAAATAAGGCACTCAAACCGGAACAAGCAAACACAAGTTAGCGGAAGAAAAGGGTCAAAGTAGCTTGGCGTCGATGGCGGTGGTATGCCGGTGGTGATATCGGTGAGCTCGTGGTGGCGGCGGTGGTGGTGGTGGGGTAGCGGCGGTGTTTGCCGGTGGTATGCCGATGGCGGTATCGGTGAGCTCGCGGCGGCGGTGGTGGTGGTGGGGTAGCGGCGGTGTTTGCCGGTGGTATGCCGATGGCGGTATCGGTGAGCTTGCGGTGGCGGCGGTGGTGGTCGTGGTGCCGCGGCGGTGTTTACCGATCGTTTGGGGGGTTGGCGGTGTTTGCCGGTGATGAAGGGGGGTGGCGGTGTTTGCCGATGATTAAGAGGGGTGGCGGTGCTTGCCGGCTGCGGAGAGGAGTGGTGGTGGTCGGCGATGGTGGGGCGGACACGGTGGTGGTGGCCGGCTTAGGAGGAGCGGTAGTGGAGGGTGGAGCCTCCACCCGGAGGTACCGCTCGTGCACGGGTGGAGGCTCCACCGGAGGTACCGCTCGTGTGAGCTGCTCCTTCTTCCTCACGTGCACGCACACACTTTCTCTTCCCAAATCCAAATCCAATTGACCCAAAACTCGAAAATCGAAGGAATTTGTGGATAGAAAGTGGGGGAATTAGTAGATCAACACTAAAGACACCGAATCCATGGACCAAAACCACTCAAAACGCAACAAAATCGCAGATCCATCAAAAGGCAAATTAGGGCTATTTTTGGGGATTTTTGGGGAAATTTTTCAGAGATGAAATTGGGTGGGTGGGGGGTCAAATTCGCGGAAACCAAAGGCTGCTGATACCATATGATGAGGTCTAAGACCTAGATTGTGGCCCAATCTTGCGAATTCGACCCAAAATCAAAAGGGGAAAAGAGGGGAAACGAAGAACACGATGAACACGACGAACGCGAAGAACACGAGGACACACGCACGCACACCAACCCGATACAATCGATACTTACCCCCGTGGCTCGATGGACCACGCCAATAGAATCACCCACGAAAGAGACCGCGGTAGAATTTCGAGGTGAGAGACCGGTGTTGGAGACGGAGATCGGTGAGGGAGAGAGAGTGCACACACTAGAATCTCACTCACAAATCCAATCAAGGGTGGCCTTGATTACAGAGGGATGATACCCTAGGGAGACAAAGCTCAAAATCTATTCTAAGCTAAATCTTGTCTAACCCTAGGAAAGTGCAGGTACGGGAGCACATATAGGCTCACTTACAGGCAGGGGTAAAGTAGGGATTACAGCTGAATGATTTCGGAGCGTCCAGATGTAAAGGGATGGTTCAGATTCGAGGGAAAAGTGCACGAGCGGTACCTCGGGCGGAGGTACCGGCCGTGGTACCGGAAAAAGCACCAAAACATGGCAAAGTATCCAGTATGGTCTGGCGCACGAGCGGTACCTCGGGCGGTACCTCGGGTGGAGGCTCCACCCGTGCCTGGGTGGAGGTACCGCCCAATGGTACCGGTCCTGCCCCCTTCCCCGCGTGGCCTTCTCCATGAAGAGGTACCGGCCAGGGGACCCTGGAGGCTCCGGCCAGAGCTGCCTGGAGGCTCCGGCCTAGCATGGTGGCCGGCCAAGGCAGCCTGGAGGCTCCGGCCCCCCCTTGGGTAGAGGCTCCGGCCTCCCCTTGGGTGGAGGCTCCGGCCTCCCTCTCTCTTCCTCTCTTCTCTTCTTCTCCTTTCTTCTTCCTTCTTCTTTCTTCTTCTTCCTTCTCCCTTGTGCAAAGTGAGTGGTTCCTCCTCTCCGAATCCTTGACGAAGCTCGTACCTAGTAACACAATGAATATCGACATGAGGTAGTACTCTATCCAAGGGTGTACCGAGGTCGAGGGTAAAGAGGATTGGGTTCACCTTGTCATGTATCGCACGGGTTCGGGTTGTCGGTCCCCTTGGGGGAATCTTTGGCCATGGTGTAGCGTCGATGATAGGCGGGGTTGCACTTGATGGTCTTGAGGCGTAGGTGTACGAAGGCCACCCCGCATCACGAAGAGAACAACAAATTTCTCCAAGAACTAGATGTAGAGGTTTCTCCTCACAAAGAAGGGGATTTGGTTGATGAACTTGTAGATCTAGATCTCCTCTATCTTTTCTCTCAAATAGATGCAACAATCATGGGAGGGAGAGGGAGATAGAAATATCAAGAGGGTTAAGAATGCATGTCAAAAAAATGATCAATAACTCTTATGAATGTTGGGGAAGAAGACCCCTTTTTATAGGTGGGAGTGGAATTTTAGCCGTTGAAAACACGCAGCCGTTGAAAACACGCAGCCGTTTTTCCCGCGGCCTGGAATGGCTGGCATGGCTGGACAAGTCAGGCCTAGCCGGACCACTCCGGCCACTTAGTCTGGTTGGGGCAGATCAGTAGGGTACTGCAAGCACAAAATTTATCCCAGGCCAAAGCCGTACGACTCCGGGTAGCCGGACCAAATGGTCGTGGCCGAATTAGTTTGGCCAAATAGATAACAAGAACAAAAAAAGTCATTACTTTGACACCCAAACTCTGAATTTTATGATCTTGAGCTCGTCGGAATAACAAAAATGAGCTCTTAAAGAACATGCAGATAAAATTCATAGTCCAAAAAGGAGTATAAAACAAAATGAATAAAGGTTTAACCCATCTACAAGAGACAAAACGGTGAAACCGCTAACATCGAAAACACACCAGCTTAAGTTAGGAAACTCCGATTTAGGTGAAAATATTAAGAACAAGTTTGGTATAATTTTCCATTAATTAAGAGGGGAAACTCTCAATACAAGAATCGGGGAAAACTCTAATATCAAAAACGCAATAAGTATTTCATGCGAAATCCGTTTTTGATGAACTAGAGCTTGTTATGAGAATAATTAAAAGCTCTAAGAAATCATATGGATAAGTACCAAATAACAACCAAGAAATATGATGGCAAGTTTGCAAATTTTTGAGCTCTCTCTGAACGATTCGATCAAGTTACTCACTTGGGAGCCCCTTGATAGTATGACGAACTATCCTATAAACCGGTCTCCCGACTACAACACAAGATTGGTAATAAATAAACCCTATCAAGAACAAACCTTAACCTTGCACATTGAACTTTGAAGGGGTTCACAGCAGAAAACAATATTTCTTCTAACTAGCGTACTCCGAATGCCTAGATCTGTCTAAGAGTAATATTGTAACAGAGAATTTCAATGATGTACCCCTCATAGACCTTCGGTTAATGTTCCGCGGGAACATGGATGATGTAGTCGTACTTCGTCGCCGACCTCAAGGCTATGATGATCTTCGTACAATGACATGCACCACAAATGGCAACACCTACGTGGTTTCGTAGACATACGGTGTCCAGCGATGACCCCCAGTTCTCCCATCTAGCCGAGAGTGTGGAAGTAGATCTCTTGGATCGAAACACCATCAACACGACGGCGTACTGGGATGGAGTTGACTCCCCACTGATGTCTACGTGTGCTTCTGTTCTTGTAGACAGTGTTGGGCCTCCAAGAGCATAGGTTTGTAGAACAGCAGCAAGTTTCCCTTAAGTGAATCACCCAAGGTTTATCGAACTCAGGGAGGTAGAGGTCAAAGATAGTCCTCTCAAGCAACCCTGCAATTAAGATACAAGAAGTCTCTTGTGTCCCCAACACACCTAATACACTTGTCGGATGTATAGGTGCACTAGTTCGGCAAAGAGATAGTAAAACACAGGTGGTATAGATGGTGGTAATATTAGGAAGTAAAGATGCAGTAAAACAGTAAACAAGCGATGTTTGCAGTATTTGGAAACAAGGCCTAGGGATCCTACTTTCACTAGTGGACACTCTCAACATTGATCACATAATAAATAAATAACTTCTCCTCACTTGTGCTACATTCACACTCTCTTGTTGGATAACAAACACCATTCATTGTGTAGGGCTACAAGAGCACACCTCAAGCCGGAGTAAACAAGCTCCACAACATTCGGAATTCATATTTAAGTAACCTCTAGAGTGCATAATAGACCATTGCAATATAGACCGAGTACTAACATAGCATACACACTGTCACCAATAGCTATGAAAGGGGGAATAGATCACATCAATACTATCATAGTAATAGTTAACTCCATAATCTACAAGAGATTACAATCATAACCTATGCCAAGTACTACATGATGCACACACTGTCACCTTTACATCATGGAGGAGGAATAGACTACTTTAATAACATCACTAGAGTAGCACATAGATTAATAGTGATACAAAGCTCATCATATGGATCTCAATCATGTAAGACAGCTCATGAGATCATTGTATTGAGGTACATGAGAGAGAGATTAACCACATAGCTACGGTAGAGCCCTTAGCCTGGGAGAACTACTCCCTCCTCATCATGGGAGACAACAACGGCGATGAAGATGGCGGTGGTGTCGATGGAGATGGATTCCGGGGCAATTCCCCGTCCCGGCGTCGAACAGACTCTGTCCCCGAACTTGACTTCACGATGGCGGCAGCTGCGTAACTTTTCTCGTCCTGTGGCTTATTTCTTTAGGGTTTTCGAAGCAGAGAGAATATATAGGCGGAAGGGCAGCGCGGGGGCAGAGGGCCCACCCATAGTGTGGGGCCCCTCCTGGCGCGCCGCCTATGGTAGCGGCTGTTGGAGATATGCCCAAGAGGCAATAATAAAATGGTTATTATAATATATCTTTGTGTTTATGATAATGTTTGCATACCATGCTATAATTGTATTAACCGAAACATTGATACATGTGTGTTATGTAAACAACAAGGAGTCCCTAGTAAGCCTCTTGTATAACTAGCTTGTTGATTAATGGATGATCATGGTTTCGTGATCATGAACATTGGATGTTATTAATAACAAGGTTATGTCATTAGGTGAATGATATAATGGACACACACCCAAATGAGCGTAGCATAAGATCAAGTCATTAAGTTCAATTTGCTATAAGCTTTCGATACATAGTTGCCTAAGTCCTAAGACCATGAGATCATGTAAATCACTTACACCGGAAGGGTACTTTGATTACATCAAACGCCATTGCATAAATGGGTGGTTATAAAGATGGGATTAAGTATTCGGAAAGTGTGAGTTGAGGCATATGGATCAATAGTGGGATTTGTCCATCCTGATGACGGATAGATATACTCTGGGCCCTCTCGGTGGAATGTCATCTGATTAGCTTGCAAGCATATGAATGGTTCATAAGAGATCACATATACGGTAAAAGAGTACTTGTCGGTAACGAGGTTGAACAAGGTATGGAGATACCGATGATCGAACCTCGGACAAGTAAAATATCGCGTGACAAAGGAATCGGCATCGTATGTAAATGGTTCAATCGATCACTAAGTCATTATTGAATATGTGGGAGCCATTATGGATCTCCAGATCCCGCTATTGGTTATTGCTCGGAGAGGAGTCTCGACCATGTCGCATAGTTAACCGAGGGTGACGCGCTTAAGGTTCGATGTCGCATAAGTAGATTCGAATATGAGATGGAGACCGAAGTTTGTTGAGTCTCGGATGGGATCCAGGACATCACGAGGAGGTCCGAATGGTCGGAGAATAAGATTCATATAAGGGAAATTAATTTCTGGGGTTCGGAAAAGTTCGGGATTTTCGGTGGAAGACCAGAAGGTTCTAGAAGGTTCGGAGGGACCCTAGTGGGCCCACGACCCGGGAGGGCCATTTGGGCCAGGGGGTGCCTTGCCCTAATGGGCCAGGCGCACCAAGCCCTAAAGGCCCAAGCCGGCCACAACCCTAGGGTTTAGGGGAAACCCTAAATTTGGAAGGCTTGGGGAAGGAAAGTTCCCCCTCCCCTTTGGCCGGCCCTAGATGGGTTTGGGCGTGGGGGCACCCCAACCGACCCTCCCCACTATATAAAGAGGGAGGGGTGGCCGGCCAAGTCCCCAACCTGAAACCCTAGCCGCCACCTCTCCTCCCTCCTCCTTCTTCTGCCAGGCGAAGCCCTGCAGAGATTCTCCTCCACCACCACCACCACGCCGTCGTCCTGCTTGGGATTCCGAGGGGATCTACCACCTCCGCTGCCCGCTGGAACGGGGAGAGGAAGGGCTTCATCGACACCGTACGCGCGACCGAGTACGAAAGTGCTGCCGGATTGCAGCACTGGGGATGATCGTCTACACCAACAATGAGATCTAATCTCGTAGGCTTTGGAAATCTTCGAGGGTTAGTCTCATATCAATCTCGTTGCTCCGATCTTGTAGATTAGATCTTGGGTGTTCCATAGATTAGATCTTGGATTTATTCGTCTTGCGGTAGGAAATTTTTTGTTTTCTATGCTACGAACCCCTACAGCGGCTCCTCGTGGCCCCACTTCGTATCCTCTTCGGTCTTCTGGAAACTCCATGGAAAAATAAGACCGTGGGCTTTTGTTTCGTCCAATTGCGAGAATATTTCCTGTGTAGGATTTCTGAAACCAAAAACAGCAGAAAACAAGAACTTGCGCTTCGGCATCTTGTTAGGTTAGTGCCGGAAAATGCATCAAAACATCATAAAGTGTGAACAAAACATGTAGGTATTGTCATAAAACTAGCATGGAACATAATAAATTATAGATACGTTGGAGACGTATCACCCACATGCACATATCTTCAGGGATCCATGCTTAGGAGAGAAAACGTGAGAGAGAGGGAGAGAGGCGCATGGGAGGGGGCTCTCCTTTTTCCCACATGCTACCAACATAATCTAGATCAACATTATTATAAAGCATATGAGATGAATGGAGTGATTCGAAGCAATAGATTGCTAACAAAGAGATAATGACTAAACAACTGAATCATATAGTAAAACTTTTCACGAATAGTACTTTCAAGACAAGCATCAACAAGACTTGCATAAGAGCTAACTCATAAAGCAATAGATTCAAAGTAGAAGGTTTCGAAGCAATACAAAGGATGATTAAGTTTTAGCAATTGCTTTCAACTTGTAACATGTATATCTCATGGATAATTGTCAACATAAAGTAATATAACAAGTGCAATAAGTAAGCATGTAAGAATCAATGCACACAGTTGACACAAGTGTTTGCTTCTAAGATAGAAAGAAGTAGGTAAACTGACTCAACATAAAGTAAAAGAAAGGCCCTTCGGAGAGGGAAGCATGGATTACTCATGTGCTAGAGCTTTTTATTTTGAAAACATAGAAACAATTTTGTCAACGGTAGTAATAATTCATATGTGTTATGCATAAAACTTCCTACAAGTTGCAAGCCTCGTGCATCGAATACCAATAGTGTTCGCACCTTGTCCTAATTAGCTCGGATTTCCATGGATTATCATTGCATTACATATGTTTCAACCAAGTGTCACAAAGGGGTACCTCTATGCCACCTGTACAAAGGTCCAAGGAGATAGATCGCATTTGATTTCTCAGTTTTGATAAATCTCAACTTGTGGATGATGTCTACGGGAGCTTCTATTCTTGTAGACAGTGTTGGGCCTCCAAGAGCAGAGGTTTGTAGAACAGCAGCAAGTTTCCCTTAAGTGGATTACCCAAGGTTTATCGAACTCAGGGAGGAAGAGGTCAAAGATATCCCTCTCATGCAACCCTGCAACCACAAAGCAAGAAGTCTCTTGTGTCCCCAACACACCTAATAGGTGCACTAGTTCGCGAAGAGATAGTGAAATACAGGTGGTATGAATAAGTATGAGAGATAGTACGGCGCCAGAAAAGTGCTTGCTGGCGTGCGGTTGATGGTAATATTGCGGGAAGTAAACATGCATGTAGTAGCGGCAGTAGTAATGCGATAAAACAGTAACAAGGTGATAGCAGTATTTAGGAACAAGGCCTAGGGAATAGACTTTCACTAGTGGACACTCTCAACATTGATCACATAACAGAATAGATAAATGCATACTCTACACTTTTGTTGGATGATGAACACATTGCGTAGGATTACACGAACCCTCAATGCCGGAGTTAACAAGCTCCACAATAATGCTCATATTTTAGTAACCTTTAGTGTAAGATAGATCAAAAGACTGGGCCTCCAAGAGCGAGAGGTTTGTAGAGCATGCAAGTTTCCCTTAAGTGGATTACCCAAGGTTTATCGAACTCCGGGAGGAAGAGGTCAAAGATATCCCTCTCATGCAACTGCAACCACAAAGCAAGAAGTCTCTTGTGTCCCCAACACACCTAATAGGTGCACTAGTTCGGCGAAGAGATAGTGAAATACAGGTGGTATGAATAAGTATGAGCAGTAGTACGGCGCCAGAAAAGTGCAGCCCCGAGCCTCAATGGAGAACTACTCCCTCTTCATGGGAGCAGCAGCGGTGATGAAGATGGCGGTGGAGATGGCAGCGGTGTCGATGGAGAAGCCTTCCGGGGGCACTTCCCCGTCCGGCAGGGTGCCGGAACAGAGACTCCTGTCCCCCAGATCTTGGCTTCGCGATGGTGGCGGCTCTGGAAGGTTTTCCGTATCGTGGCTCTCGGTGCTGGGGGTTTCGCGACGGAGGCTTTAAGTAGGCGGAGGGTCAACGCGGGGGCCACACGAGGGGCCCAGGGGGTAGGTCGGCGCGGCGGGCCTGGGCCGCGCCGCCTAGCCTGGCTGCCTCGTGGCCCCACTTCGTTATCTCTTCGGTCTTCTGGAAGCTTCGTGCAAAAATAGGACCCTGGGCGAAAGTTTCGTCCAATTCCGAGAATATTTCTTTACTAGGATTTCTGAAACCAAAAACAGCAGAAAACAGCAACTGGCTCTTCGGCATCTCGTTAATAGGTTAGTTCCAGAAAATGCATAAATATGACATATAATGTGCATAAAACATGTAGGTATCATCAATAAAGTAGCATGGAACATAAGAAATTATCGATACGTTGGAGACGTATCAGCATCCCCAAGCTTAGTTCTGCTCGTCCCGAGCAGGTAAAACGATAACAAAGATAATTTCTGAAGTGACATGCCATCATAACCTTGATCATATTGTAAACATATGTAATGAATGCAGCGATCAAAACAATGGTAATGACATGAGTAAACAAGTGAATCATAAAGCAAAGACTTTTCATGAATAGTACTTCAAGACAAGCATCAATAAGTCTTGCATAAGAGTTAACTCATAAAGCAATAAATCAAAGTAAAGGTATTGAAGCAACACAAAGGAAGATTAAGTTTCAGCGGTTGCTTTCAACTTATAACATGTATATCTCATGGATATTGTCAACATAAAGTAATATAATAAGTGCAATATGCAAGTATGTAGGAATCAATGCACAGTTCACACAAGTGTTTGCTTCTTGAGGTGGAGAGAGATAGGTAAACTGACTCAACAATAAAAGTAAAAGAATGGTCCTTCAAAGAGGAAAGCATCGATTGCTATATTTGTGCTAGAGCTTTGGTTTTGAAAACATAAAGAGAGCATAAAAGTAAAGTTTTGAGAGGTGTTTGTTGTTGTCAACGAATGGTAATGGGTACTCTAACTACCTTATCAGACAAACCTTCAAAGAGCGGCTCCCATTTTATTTTATTTTGGGTGACACTCCTTCCAACCTTGCTTTCACAAACCATGGCTAACCGAATCCTCGGGTCCCTGCCAACAATCTCATACCATGAAGGAGTGCCTTTTTATTTTAGTTTTATTTAGATGACACTCCTCCCCACCTTTGCTTTCTCAAGCCATGGCTAACCGAATCCTTCGGGTGCCGTCCAACAATCACATACCATGGAGGAGTGTCTATTTTTGTTAATTAATTTGGGACTGGGAATCCCATTGCCAGCTCTTTTTGCAAAGTTATTGGATAAGCGGATGAAGCCACTAGTCCATTGGTGAAAGTTGCCCAACAAGATTGAAAGATAAACACCACATACTTCCTCATGAGCTATAAAACATTAACACAAATCAGAGGTAATAAATTTTGAATTGTTTAAAGGTAGCACTCAAGCAATTTACTTTGGAATGGCGGAGAAATACCATGTAGTAGGTAGGTATGGTGGACACAAATGGCATGAATATTGGCTCAAGTATTTGGATGCATGAGAAGTATTCCCTCTCGATACAAGGTTTAGGCTAGCAAGGTTATTTGAAGCAAACTCAAGGATGAACCGGTGCAGCAAAACTCACATAAAAGACATATTGTAAACATTATAAGACTCTACACCGTCTTCCTTGTTGTTCAAACTCAATACTAGAAATTATCTAGACCTTAGAGAGACAAATTATGCAAACCAAATTTTAGCATGCTCTATGTATTTCTTCACTAATAGGTGCAAAGTATATGATGCAAGAGCTTAAACATGAGCACAACAATTGCCAAGTATCACATTACCCAAGACATTATAGCAATTACTACATGTAGCATTTTCCAATTCCAACCATATAACAATTTAACGAAGAAGAAACTTCGCCATGAATATTATGAGCTAAGAACACATGTGTTCATACGAACCAGCGGAGAGTGTCTCTCTCCCACACAAGGATGAACTTATTCAGAGAACTAAGATAACAAAACAAAAATAAAAGCACACAGACGCTCCAAGTAAAGAACATAAGATGTGACCGAATAAAAATATAGTTTCACTAGAAAAACCTGATAAGTTGTCGATGAAGAAGGGGATGCCTTGGGCATCCCCAAGCTTAGATGCTGGAGTCTTCTTAAAATATGCAGGGATGAACCACCGGGGCATCCCCAAGCTTAGACCTTTCACTCTTCTCGATCACATTATATCACCCTCTTCTATTGACCCTTGAAAACTTCTACACACCAAACTTCAAGCAAACTCATTAGAGGGTTAGTGCATAATCAAAATTCACATGTTCAGAGGTGACACAATCATTCTTAACACTTCTGGACATTGCACAAAACTTCTGAAAGTTAATGGAACAAAGAAACTCATTCAACTTAACAAAAGCGGCAATGCGAAATAAAGGCAGAATCTGTCAAAAACAGAACAGTCCGTAAAGACGAATTGAAAGCTGGCACCAGACTTGCTCAAATGGAAAAACTCAAACTAATGAAAGTTGCGTACATATCTGAGGATCACGCTCGTAAATTGGCAGATTTTTTGAATTTTCTACAGAGCTGTGCCCAGATTCGTGACAGACAACAATGCTGTTTCTGCGCAGCGATCCCAAATATAATATCAACTTTAACATAGAAACTTTACTTGGCACAAAAACATGATAAGGAGAGGTTGCTACAGTAGTAAACAACTTCCAAGACTCAAATATAAAACAAAGTACTGTAGTAAAAAAAAACACATGGGTTATCTCCCAAGAAGTTCTTTCTTTATAGCCATTAAGATGGGCTCAGCAGTTTTAATGATGCACTCGCAAGAAATAAAAGTTGAAGCAAAAGAGAGCATCAAGAGGCCAATTCAAAACACATTTAAGTCTAACATGCTTCCTATGCATAAGAATCTTGTAAATAAACAAGTTCATGAAGAGCAAAGTAACAAGCATAGGAAGATAAAACAAGTGTAGCTTCAAAAATTTCAGCACATAGAAAGGTGTTTTAGTAACATGAAAATTTTTACAACCATATTTTCCTCTCTCATAATAACTTTCAGTAGCAACATGAGCAAACTCAACAATATAACTATCACATAAAGCATTCTTATCATGAGTCTCATGCATAAAATAATTACTACTCCCAACATAAGCATAGTCATTCTTATTAATTGTAGTGGGAGCAAATTCAACAAAGTAGCTATCAAATATAGGAGGTATATTGTAATCATAATCAAATTTATCCTCCATAACAGGTGGTAACAAAAGACTACTATCATTATAATCATCATAAATGGGAGGCAAAGTATCATCAAAGTAAATTTTCTCCTCAATGCTTGGGGGACTAAAAAATCAGCCAGCTTCCCCAAGCTTAGAATTTTCCATATCATTAACAACAATGGTGTTCAAAGCATTCATATTAATATGTTCCATGGTTTTTTTAATTTTCGCATCAAACCATCCATGTCTTAAATCAGGAAATAGAATAAAAAGGTCATTGTTGTCCATTATGCCTAACTAGTGTAAACAAGAAACCAAATGTCGCAATTGCAGAGTCTAAAGGAAATAGCTTCGAGCACACACACAATAGCGCCAGAAAAGTACTGTTACCTGGTATGAGTGCCTTTTACCTTTCCTCCCGGCAACGGCGCCAGAAAAGTACTTGGCGCGTAGTTGACGAGGGAGGAAAAGTGCTTAGTTGCCGGGCTTGCCAATGTGTGAGTGCCGTTTACCTTCCCTCCCCGGCAACGGCGCCAAGTGCTTGATGTCTACGGGAGCTTCTATTCTTGTAGACAGTGTTGGGCCTCCAAAGGAGAGGTTTGTAGAACAGCGGCAAGTTTCCCTTAAGTGGATTACCCAAGGTTTATCGAACTCAGGGAGGAAGAGGTCAAAGATATCCCTCTCATGCAACCCTGCAACCACAAAGCAAGAAGTCTCTTGTGTCCCCAACACACCTAATAGGTGCACTAGTTCGGCGAAGAGATAGTGAAATACAGGTGGTATGAATAAGTATGAGCAGTAGTACGGCGCAGAAAAAGTGCTTGCGTGATGGTAATATAGAAGTAAACATGCAGTAGTAAGCAGTAAACAGTAACAATGATAGCAGTATTTAGGAACAAGGCCTAGGGAATAGACTTTCACTAGTGGACACTCTCAACATTGATCACATAACAGAATAGATAAATGCATACTCTACACTTTTGTTGGATGATGAACACATTGCGTAGGATTACACGAACCCTCAATGCCGGAGTTAACAAGCTCCACAATAATGCTCATATTTTAGTAACCTTTAGTGTAAGATAGATCAAAAGACTAAACCAAGTACTAGCATAGCATGCACACTGTCACCTTCACGCCAGTTAGGAGGAATAGATCACATCAATACCATCATAGTAATAGTTAACTTCATAATCTACAAGAGATCATAATCATAGCCTACGCCAAGTACTAACACGGTGCACACACTGTCACCTTTACACACGTGCAGGAGGAATAGAACTACTTTAATAACTTTGCTAGAGTAGCACATAGATAGTAGTGATACAAAACTCATATGAATCTCAATCATGTAAAGCAGCTCATGAGATCATTGTATTGAGGTACATAGGAGAGATTAACCACATAGCTACCGGTACAGCCCCGAGCCTCAATGGAGAACTACTCCCTCTTCATGGGAGCAGCAGCGGTGATGAAGATGGCGGTGGAGATGGCAGCGGTGTCGATGGAGAAGCCTTGGGGCACTTCCCCGTCCGGCGGGGTGCGAACGAGACTCCTGTCCCCAGATCTTGGCTTCGCGATGGCGGCGGCTGGAAGGTTTCCGTATCGTGGCTCTCGGTGCGGGGTTTCGCGACGGAGGCTTTAAGTAGGCGGAGGGTCAACGCGGGGGCACACGGGGCCCCGGGGGTCGGCGCGGCCGGGGCCGGGCGCGCTGCCCTAGCCTGCAGCTGCCTCGTGGCCCCACGTTATCTCTTCGGTCTTCTGGAAGCTTCGTGCAAAAATAGGACCCTGGGCGAAAGTTTCGTCCAATTCCGAGAATATTTCTTTACTAGGATTTCTGAAACCAAAAAGCAGAAAACAGCAACTGGCTCTTCGGCATCTCGTTAATAGGTTAGTTCCAGAAAATGCATAAATATGACATATAATGTGCATAAAACATGTAGGTATCATCAATAAAGTAGCATGGAACATAAGAAATTATCGATACGTTGGAGACGTATCAGTGGACATCCATACCGGGACAACATAGAAAATAGATAATGGACTCCTCTTTAATGCTTAAGCATTCAACAACAGATAATATTCTCATAAGAGATTGAGGGTTAATGTCCAAACTGAAAACTCCCACCATGATACATGGCTTTGGTTGGCGGCCCAATGGTCTTATCTAACAATATGCATACTCAAACCATTTAATCATGATAAATCACCCTTACTTCAGACAAGACGAACATGCATAGCAACTCACATGATATTCAACAAAGGTGTAAAAAGTTGATGGCGTCCCCAGAAACATGGTTACCGCTCAACAAGCAACTTATAAGAACTAAGATACATAGCTACATATTCATCACCACAATAGTTTTTAAGCTATTTTCCCATGAGCTATATATTGCAAAGACAAAGGAATGAAGTTTTAAAGGTAGAACTCAAGTAATTTACTTTGGAATGGCAGAAAAATACCACATATAGGTAGTTATGGTGGACACAAATGTCATGGGTTTTGGCTCAAGGTGTTTGGATGCACGAGAAGCATTTCCTCTCAGTACAAGGCTTTGGATAGCAAGGTTGTTTGAAGCAAACACAAGTATGAACAGGTACAGCAAAACTTACACAAGAACATATTGCAAGCATTATAAGACTCTACACTGTCTTCCTTGTTGTTCAAACACTTTTACTAGAAAATATCTAGACCTTAGAGAGATCAATCATGCAAACCAAATTTCCACAAGCTCTACGGTAGTTCTCCACTAATAGATTTAAACTACATGATGCAAGAGCTTAAACATGATCTATGAGAGCTCAAAACAATTGCCAAGTATCAAATTATTCAAGACCATATGAAGCATTTTCTGATTCCAACCAAATAGCAATCAACGAAGCAGTTTTCAACCTTCGCCATGAACATTAAAGCATAACTAAGAACACAAGTGTTCAAATGAAAAAGCGGAGCGTGTATATCTCCAATACAAGGATGGTGGGATCCAACTTTATTCAAACAAAAACAAAAACAAAAACAAAAACAAACACACGCTCCAAGTAAAGAACATAAGATGTGATGGAATAAAAATATAGTTTCACTAGAAGTGACCTGATAAGTTGTCGATGAAGAAGGGGATGCCTTGGGCATCCCCAAGCTTAGATGCTTGAGTCTTCTTGAAATATGCAGGGATGAACCACGGGGCATCCCCAAGCTTAGACTTTTCACTCTTCTTGATCATATTATATCATCCTCTTCTCTTGACCCTTGAAAACTTCCTCCACACAAAACTTTAAGCAAACTCATTAGAGGGTTAGTGCATAATCAAAAATTCACATGTTCAGAGGTGACATAATCATTCTTAACACTTCTGGACATTACCCAAGGCAAAGAAATCCATTCAACATAGCAAAAGAGGCAATGCGAAATAAAAAGGCAGAATCTATCAAAACAGAACAGTCCGTAAATACAAATTTTTCTGAGGCACTTAACTTGCTCAGATGGAAAAACTCAAAACTAATGAAAGTTGCGTACATATCTGGGGATCAGGCACGTAAATTGGTAGATTTTTTGATTCTTCTACAGAGAGAAGGATGTGAATTCGTAACAGACAGCAATTCTGTTTCTGGGGAGTAATCCAAATCTAGTATCAACCTTACTATCAGAGACTTTACTTGGCACAATAACATGATAAGGAGAGGTTGCCACAGTAGTAACAACTTCCAATACACAACAAAACAGTAGCAAAATAAAAACATGGGTTATCTCCCAAGAAGTGCTTTCTTTATAGCCATTAAGACGGGCTCAGTAATTTTAGTGATGCTTTCGCAAGAAATAAGAGTTGAAACAAAAGAGAGCATCAAAAAGCAAATTAAAAACACATTTAATCCTAACCCACTTCCTATGAAAAGGAATCTTGTACACAAATAAATTCATGAAGAACAAAGTAGCAAGCATAGGAAGACAAAACACGAGTAACTTCAAGATTCTCAACATAAAGAGGGGAAACTTAATATTATTAAGATGCATATAACCATGTTTCCCTCTCTCATAACTTTCAGTAGCATCATGAACAAACTCAACAATATAACTGTCACATACAACATTCTTGTCATGAGCTACATGCATAAAATTATTACTCTCCACATAAGCATAATCATTACTATTAATTGTAGTGGGAGCAAATTCAATAAGATAGCTATCTCATTATTATTCTCATCACCATAATCATCATATATAGGAAGCATATTGTAATCATAATTAATTTTCTCCTCAATAGTAGGTGGACTGAAAATATCATATTCATCATTGTAAACATCATATATAGGAGGTAAAGTATCATCAAAGTAAATTTTCTCCTCCATGCTTGGGGACTAAAAATATCACAACCAGCTTCCTCAAGCTTAAATTCTTCCATAGCATTAGCAATAATAGTGTTCAAAGAGATCATGCTAAAAACATTGCTACAACTATTTTGCAAACAAAATTCCATCGGTTTTTTAATTTTCTCTTCAAACACCTCATGTCCTAACTCAAGATTAATACTATAAAAATCTCTAATTTTTTTGTTGTTTTCCATTAAGCCTAACTAGTGAAAATAAAAACAAAAAACAAAAAGATATAATTGCAGAATCTAAAGGAGATAGCTTCGAGCACTCACACACCGGCAACAGTGCTAGGAAATAGCTTAGTAGTCGGAGGATGTGAATACCTTTTACCTTACCTCCTCGGCAACGGCGCCGGAAAATAGCTTGATGTCTACGTGTGCTTCTATTCTTGTAGACGGTGTTGGGCCTCCAAGAGCGAGGTTTGTAGAACAGCAACAAGTTTTCCTTAAGTGAATCACCCAAGGTTTATCGAACTCGGGAGGTAGAGGTCAAAGATAGTCCTCTCAAGCAACCCTGCAATTAAGATACAAGAAGTCTCTTGTGTCCCCAACACACCTAATACACTTGTCGGATGTATAGGTGCACTAGTTCGGCGAAGAGATAGTAAAACACATGTGGTATAGATGGTGGTAATATTGCAGGAAGTAAAGATGCAGTAAAACAGTAAACAAGCGATGTTTGCAATATTTGGAAACAAGGCCTAGGGATCCTACTTTCACTAGTGGACACTCTCAACATTGATCACATAATAAATAAATAACTTCTCCTCACTTTTGCTACATTCACACTCTCTTGTTGGATAACAAACACCATTCATTGTGTAGGGCTACAAGAGCACACCTCAAGCCGGAGTAAACAAGCTCCACAATATTCGGAATTCATATTTAAGTAACCTCTAGAGTGCATAATAGACCATTGCAATATAGACCGAGTACTAACATAGCATACACATTGTCACCAATAGCTATGAAAGGGGGAATAGATCACATCAATACTATCATAGTAATAGTTAACTCCATAATCTACAAGAGATTACAATCATAACCTACGCCAAGTACTACATGATGCACACACTGTCACCTTTACATCATGGAGGAGGAATAGACTACTTTAATAACATCACTAGAGTAGCACATAGATTAATAGTGATACAAAGCTCATCATATGGATCTCAATCATGTAAGACAGCTCATGAGATCATTGTATTGAGGTACATGAGAGAGATTAACCACATAGCTACCGGTAGAGCCCTTAGCCTCGAGGGAGAAATACTCCCTCCTCATCATAGGAGACAGCAACGGCGATGAAGATGGCGGTGGTGTCGATGGAGATGGATTCGGGGGCAATTCCCCGTCCGGAGTGCGAACGAGAGTCCTGCACGAACTTGACTTCGCGATGGCAGCGGCTGCGTAACTTTTCTCGTCCTGTGGCTTATTTCTTTAGGGTTTTCGAAGAGGAGAGAATATATAGGCGGAAAGGCAGCGCAGGGGGGCACCCGAGGGGCCCACCCCATAGGGTGGTGCGGGCCCCTCCTTGGTCGCGCCGCCCTATGGTGGCGGCTCCTCGTGGCCCACTTCGTATCCTCTTCGGTCTTCTGGAAACTCCGTGGAAAAATAAGACCGTGGGCTTTGTTTCACCAATTCCGAGAATATTTCTGTGTAGGATTTCTGAAACCAAAAACAGCAGACAACGAGCGCTTCGGCATCTTGTTAATAGGTTAGTGCCGGAAAATGCATCAAAACATCATAAAGTTTGAACAAAACATTTATGTATTATCATAAAACTAGCATGGACCATAAGAAATTATAGATACGTTGGAGACGTATCACCCACATGCACATATCTTCAGGGATCCATGCTTAGGAGAGAAAACGTGAGAGAGAGGGAGAGAGGCGCATGGGAGGGGGCTCTCCTTTTTCCCTCATGGCAATTATGTGATTTCCTCCTCCCCATGTGCCCACTACATATAAGGGGGAGGCGTGCGCCCAGCCTTGGGGAGGGGGCTGGGCCGGCGTCCAAAGGTGGGCCACCGTGCCCCAAACCCTATCCCTAGCCGCCCCCGCCACTTGGCCCATGTGGGGTTGGCGGTCACTTAATGAGCTCCCCTCTAGGAGGTGCCCATTAAGGTCGGCTACTCCTTTTATTAGTAAATAAAATATATATTCAATATTAATTAATTTCATTAATATATAATACATACTATTTAATTCTCGATGATCTGAGCCACCTCTCGAATCACTCCGAACATCCTTCAGATTCTCCCGGGACCCTTCTGGTTCTCTCTTCTCTTTTCTCCAGTGTTTCCAACGAATCCAAAAGCATCTCTAAGCATCACCAAACCCTTAGGTGTGTTATCCTACTGTTCAGGAACTCTCGAGTCATGATCAAGACACCACTCCGAACAATGATCATCAGCGGGACATGGATGCCCATAATGACCCTTGTGAATTCCACGAATATACATGTCGTTGAATCATAATGCCGAGTCATATTCCCTTTGTTTTGTTGATACCAGACTTTTCCGAGTCCCGGTCGTCGGTATCACCATACCTAGTTCTATATCATTAGCGACAATGTTATTCAACTCGCTCCTGTGATATTCCATCCTCATGACCTAGTGATACGTGGTGAAACTTCATGGATGTAATCTCACCGAGTGGGCCAAGAGTATCTTTCCATCACACGGATGAAAAAATCTTGATCCCGATACATACGCCTCAGCCTACCCCTTCGGAATACCTGAGAACACCTTTATGATCACCCTGTTACGATGTGACGGTTGCATTTTCATAAAAACTAGCTTCCCCAAGCTTAGACTTTTCCATAAAATTAGCAATAATGATGTTCAAAGAATTCATACTAATAACATTGCTACCAACATGCAAGTAAAGTTCCATATGTTTTTTTAATTTTCTCTTCAAACACATCATGTCCTAACTCAAGATAAATACTATAAAGCTCTCTAATTTTTTATTTTTTTTCATTAAGCCTAACTAGTGAAAATAAAAACAATAAACAAAAAGATATAACTGTAGAATCTAAAGGAAATAACTTCGAGCACTCACCAGCAACTAAAAGACTTAGTAGCCAGAGGATGTAAGTACCTTTTACCTTACCTCCCCGGCAACGACGCCAGAATAGAGCTTGATGTCTACACACACTTCTATTCTTGTAGACAGTGTTGGACCTCCAAGTGCAGAGGTTTGTAGAACAGCAACAAATTTCCCTTAAGTGGATCACCCAAGGTTTATCGAACTCAGGGAGGTAGAGGTCAAAGATATCCCTCTCAAGCAACCCTGCAATTACGATACAAGAAGTTCTTGTGTCCCCAACACGCCCAATACTCTTATCAGGTGTATAGGTGCACTAGTTCGGCGAAGAGAGTGAAATACAAGTAAGATGTATGATTATGAGTGGTAAATGCAATCTGAAATAAAAATGGCGGCAAGCACACATGTAACAGAACTGGTTGTAAACGGTGTTTCAATTCTTGGAAACAAGGCCTAGGGATCATACTTTCACTAGTGAACACTATCAACAATGAAACCATAATTGAATACGTAGATATTATCACCTCACTATGCTACTCTGAATCACTCTCTGGTTTGATAATAAACACAAATTCATTGCGTAGGTCTGCATAAGCATTCATTAAAGTTCGCATTCCCAATCTATGGACACCCCACGCTGTCACTTTAAAGCATACAAAGATGGTACTAACAAGTCACCACAATTCATAAGTATTTATATAAATTAAGCATAAGAAACAAACACGGTGTGCACACTGTCACCTTCACACCATTGGACAAGGTGTCCCCGGAGATCACATAATAAAACCACTTGAGTAGCACAGCAGTTGAAGCATAATAACAACTTATTCAACTAGATTACAAAGCTCATGATCACATAAATATCATACATGGAGAGATAGATAGACCACATAGCTACCGATAAAGCCCTCGGCCTCGGGGGAGAACTACTCCCTCCTCATCATGGGAGTCAGCAACGGCGATGGAGATGGTGGTGGAGTCGATGGAGATGGCTTCGGGGGCAATTCCCCATCCCGGCAGGGTGGTGGAACAGAGATATCTGTCCCTCGGATCTTGTCTTTGGCGGCGGCAGAGCTACCGAACTTTTCGTGGACGGAGGCTTATTGATTTAGAGTTCACACGTCGGGAGGCTTCTTATAGGCAGAAGGGCGGGGTCGGTGGAGACCAGGTGGCCCCACACCACCCCTAGGCGTGGGCCAGGGCCAGGCCGCGCCTAGGCATGGTCTGGTCACCCTATGGGCCCCCTTCTTCTCTCCTCCTGACTTCGTCTTCGTTACGGAAAAATAAGATCTTCGGCTTTTGTTTCGTCCAATTCCGAGAATATTTCCTGTACAAGTTTTCTAAAATACAAAACAACAGAAAACAGGGAACTGACATTGTGGCATCTTGTTAATAGGTTAGTGCCGGAAAATGTATAAAAGTGCAACGAAGTGTGAACAAAACATATAGGAATTGGTGTAAAACAAGCATGGAGCATCAAAAATTATAGATACGTTTGTAATGTATCAGCACCCCCAAGCTTAACTCCTGCTCGTCCTCGGGTAGGTAAGTGATAACAAAAATAATTTTTGACGTGATATGCAGCCAACACAATCTTGATCAAGTTATTGTAAAAGCATTGTGAGATGGGATCAAAGTACTCTAAACATAGACATGATAGATATAATTCTAACAATAGAACTTAATTAGCAACTATGTTATAACATGAGAAGTAACTCAAACAAAGGATCATGAATAATTTTGCACTGAAAGCAACTATTTGTTTTTTTAGCATAGATAAAACATAGCAAAGTGGTACTCAACTTGTCCTTTATGAAGTAGCAAAACATAAATGCCAGGAAAACTTTAAAGTTCAAAGGGTGACTAGATACAAGTAATTTGAGAACAAGCAATATCATAATCATGAATCAATCAATCATAAATTTTGGGACTATGCACATTATACTCGGAATGACAACTATGCTCTCTTAATTGGTGCGTGAAGCAAGAAGATGAAGACTCAACATAAAAGTAAAAGAAAGACTCTTTGAAGAGTAAGCAAGATTAACAAGTTTTATAAACCTTCCAAAAAGTATGGTACTCATTAGCTTTGAGCTCTCATTGGCCCTATCATAAGAATCTTGAATGGTTAAAGTTAATGTGATGACAAATATGACCTATATGCTTGACAAATCACAAGTTGAAAATATCATGCCCCTTGAATACGAATACCTAAAGCTCATGCTACTCAACTTAGGTCTCAAATAATTTCTTGTCATTGTAAGTATACATGTATCATCGAGAACCGCCAATGGGGTACCTCCTGCCCCATGACATGGAAGCATTCCCATACCAAAATGACAAGAAAAACAGACAATGAGCATCTCAGCAATATTTTTATCTAATGTGGGTATAGCTTTTTATTGAAAATGCTTCATAGAATGCTCACTATGGTTCTCTGTAAATTTCCACCATGAATGATGCATGGCTTAGATTAGCGGCCCAGACGTTTCTCTAACACATATACAAATTCCATGGACTTACAAGTTTCCATTTTATTTTGCACCGCTAGGCATCCATAAACAAAAGAACATGACATCAACTAAATATGAATAGGTGCAATGTTGAAAGCGTTCCCCATGAAACCATGGTTGTGCTAACTCCCAACTTCACTACAAGAAAATTCATGGTAGTCAAATTGAAGTGGTGGTTTGGTGCACCATGGCCGACGATTTTTGGTCCTCCGTGGTTCATGTCAAAACTTTTTCGTTTTTGAGGCCACCTAGGAAAGCGGCCAAAACGTCACGTATGGTGGCCCGGGACGTGGTGCATCGCGAATTCTTGGGTTCGCCGGCCGAGTCAACGCAAATCCGCACCCCAGGGATGTAGGGCCAGCCCTCTCAAGCATTGTTTTTCTCGATCGTGCCATCTCGTTCAACGCT
The DNA here is from genome assembly GCA_030979885.1 of Lolium multiflorum. Classification (NCBI taxonomy): domain Eukaryota; kingdom Viridiplantae; phylum Streptophyta; class Magnoliopsida; order Poales; family Poaceae; genus Lolium; species Lolium multiflorum. Next base: position 50,925,135 of record CM061748.1, read on the forward strand.
CTCCGATCGAGCCGTTTACGATGCAGGATCATGGGTCCCGCATGTCATCCTCTATGAACCAAATTTCTTTCTTTTCTTGGATTTTTTGACCCCCTGATTTCTGGCTACTTCCTTTTCTTTTGATCCCTTGCCGCCTTGGAAACGTTGAGACCGCTGCAGCTAAATGGGACCCGCATGTCATCCTCTATGAGCAATAAACTTTCTTTTCTTGGAGTTTTTGGCACCTCATATTTGGTCACTTGCCTTTTTCTTTCGATCCTCCGCCTCTCAAACGGTGAGACCGCTGCTGCTAAATGGGACCCGCATGTCATCCTCTATGTACTATAAAATTTCTTTTCTTGGATTTTTTTTGGCACCTCATATTTGGTCACTTGCCTTTTTCTTTCGATCCTGCCGCCTCTCAAACGGTGATACCGCTGATGCTAAATGGGACCCGCATGTCATCCTCTATGTACTATAAAACTTTCTTTTCTTGGATTATTTTTGGCTCCTGATATTTCGTTACTTGCCTTTTTCTTTCGATCCCCTGCCGCCTCTCAAACGGTGATACCGCTGCTGCTAAATGGGACCCGCATGTCATCCTCTATGTACTATAAAACTTTCTTTCTTGATTTTTTGGCACCTCATATTTGGTCACTTGCCTTTTTTCGATCCCTGCCGCCTCTCAAACGGTGATACCGCTGCTGCTAAATGGGACCCGCATGTCATCCTCTGTACTATAAAACTTTCTTTTCTTGGATTTTTTTGGCACCTCATATTCGGTCACTTGCCTTTTTCTTTCGATCCCTGCCACCTCTCAAACGGTGATACCTCTGCTGCTAAATGGGACCGCATGTCATCCTCTATGTACTATAAAACTTTCTTTTCTTGGATTTTTTTGGCTGATATTTCGTTACTTGCCTTTTTCTTTCGATCCCTGCCGCCTCTCAAACGGTGATACCGCTGCTGCTAAATGGGACCCGCATGTCATCCTCTATGGACTATAAAACTTTCTTTTCTTGAATTATTTTTGGCTCTGATATTTGGTCACTTGCCTTTTTCTTTCGATCCCTTGCCGCCTCAAACGGTGAGACCGCTTCAGCTAAATGGGACCCGCATGTCATCCTCTATGAGAAATCAACTTTCTTTTCTTGGAGTTTTTGACACCTCATATTTGGTCACTTGCCTTTTTCTTTCGATCTCATGCCACGTTTGAAACGTTGAGGAACCTGCGGCTCATGGGACCCGCATGTCATCCTCTATGTGCTATAAAGTTTCCTTTGTTGGTTTTTTCACCCTCTGATTTTTGGCTTGCCTTTTTCTTTTGATCCCTGCCCCCTTTGAAACGTTGAGTAAGTGTTGGCTCAAGGGACCCGCATGTCATCCTCTATGTCCATCAACTTTCTTTTCTTGGATTTTTTCACCCCCTAATTACTAGCTACTTTCTTTTTCTTTTGATCTCAAGCCGCATTACAAACATTGAGACCGCTGCTGCAAAATGGGACCCACATGTCATCCTCTATGTACAATAAATCTTGGATTATTTTTGGCTCGATATTTGGTCACTTGCCTTTTCTTTCGATCTCATGCCGCCTTTGAAACGTTGAGTAAGCTGCTAGCTCATGGGTCCCGCATGTCATCCTCTACGAACAATAAAGTTTCCTTTCTTGAGTTATTTTGACCCTAATTTCCGGCTATTTGCCTTTTTCTTTTGATCCTGCCCCTTTGAAACGATGAGGACGCTTTGGCAGGTCGGTCCCACATGTCATCCTCTATGAACAATAAAAGTTTCCTTTGGTGGATTTATTTTGACCCCTAATTAATTTCGGCTATTTCCTTTTTTCTTTTGATCCCTAGCCTTGGAATTGTTGAGAATCTGCTGCCTCATTTTCTTTTGGTCTGTGTCCGCCTTGGAAACGTTGAGACCGCTGCTACAAAATGGGACCCGCATGTCATCCTCTATGTACAATAAAGTTTCTTTTCTTGGATTATTTTTGGCTCCTAATATTATGTCACTTGGCTTTTTCTTTCGATCTCATGCCGACTTTGAAACGTTGAGGATGCTGTCTGCCTCATGGGTCCCGCATGTCATCCTCTTAGAACGATAAATGTTTTCTTTTCTTGTATTTTTTTACCAACTGATTTTGGCTTTTTTTATTTTCGATCCCCCGCCTTTGAAACGTTGACGACGCTGCTGGCTCATGGGTCCCGATGTCAACTCCCGTACAAGAAACATGTGATATTTTATTTTGCAGACAATAAACGTTGTATTTCGCTCTGAGCTATTGCAAACGGATAAATTAAATCTTTATATCTACATAAACAAACTTATATGTTGAATCTCCTTGTTTTTTTTTTTTGAAGCATAGGACTTTCCTGTTTTTTTTTTTGAGAAAAATCCCTTTCTGTTTTGGAGTGGGCTGAAATATGCGAGTCAAAAGGCCCAGCAGGATAGTTCGAAGGCTCGAGATGTCCAGATACATCCCAATTGAAATCTTTCTTTTCTTGGATTTTTTTCACACCTGATTTCTGGCTACTTCATTTTCTTTCGGTCTGTCGCCTTGGAGCGTTGAGACCGCTGCTACAAAATGGGACCCGCATGTCATCCTCTATGTACAATAAAGTTTCTTTTCTTGGATTATTTTGGCTCGATATTATGTCACTTGCCTTTTTCTTTCAATCTCATGCCGACTTTGAAACGTTGAGGAAGCTGTGGCTCATGGGTCCCGCATGTCATCCTCTATGAACAATAAAAGTTTCCTTTGTTGGATTTATTTTTTCCCATTTTGGCTATTTGCCTTTTTCTTTTGATCCCCTGTGTTTTTGGCCGGCCCACTTGCTATATGGTGGACCCACACACTAAATGGGCCGCCCTTTAACTGGAAAGTGGGACCCACATGTATTTTGGCCCGGCGCACTTGCTTCTTGGGCCGGCCCAATTGTGTAAGGTGGACCCACATGTTAAATGGGCGGCCCATTTAAGTTTTGACGTCAACCTTAGAGGTTAGGCCCGGCCCACGTAACTAATGGACCAGCCCAGCTATATAGTTGACCGGTCAAATATGTCATTGGCTTAAGACGTGGCAGGCCTCGTGTGGGCCTACCATCTACCACGGGGTTTGTAGGTTAACGCAGATTGCTAACGACGGCCGCTACGTGTCGGTTGCATGACGTCGGCGATCGGGCTCCCGAAACACTTGGCAACGGTCCGATTTTCCGTGCGCGCCAAGCGCGACGGACCGAAAAAATCGTCGTAGGACTTTGCTGACCAACAGAACCCATATCGTCGGGTTAGGCCCATAGGCGACGAAAAATACCCCTTAGCGGACGATTTTGAGACGTTGTCTATCAGAACTTTTCTTGTAGTGCTTGCAATTTGCAAACATATAAAATTTATAAGATATTCACAATGATCAAGTTTATTAAGTGCAAGAAAGTAAATGTACCATCAATTTCGTGAGAGCTTTACTGACTAATTTTCTCATGCCAAAATTTAATTTGGAAGATAAATAAAAACATGATGAATATACTTGGAATAACGATAATGCTAGTAAGTAGATATGGTGGACACAATTGGCAAACTTTGGTTATTGGTGGTTGGATGCACGAGTAGAGTTCATACTCAGTACAGGCGGAGGCTAGCAAAAGACTGAGAGTGACCAACTAAGAGAGCAATAATGGCACAATCATGCATAGCAACAAAACATTATCAATCAAAGCATAAAGTGATATTACAAGTCAAAAAATAAATTATCATAGAGGCTTTAGTTGACTGGTTATAGTCATAACATGGTATAAGCATGCGCCAAGTTAACCCAATAAAGCATCAAAGGAGAATACCACAATATTATGCTTTGTATGATGGAAACAACACGTGATTCTTTCAATAGCACATTATGCACTCTCAGCTATTTGAGACAAGTGATGCTACAACAATAAATACTAAGCATATGACAAGAATAACATCCAATATGACATTCCAACATCTATGCCACAGTCTAGACAAGCTTCCTTTTGCATCACTATAAGGATGAAATATTTTACTTGTTTCCAACACCAATCAACTTATTTGAAATAGCTCTCAGAGATGAAAATCAATATGGACCAGAGAGCTAATAATACATAAATAAATAATACTAACGAGCTCTGAACAAAATAAGAAATGAAAACCAAGAGCTAAACGCAGTACTAGCAAGTTAGAACACTCGCAGAACAATAAGAGCGAAATCTAGAGCGTTCTATGCAATTAAAACGGAGGGTGCCTCTCTCCAAAACAAATATACCGAGATCCAACCATATGCTACAGCAAATTAAACAAAACTAAACTAAAAACAAAAATAAAGACGCTCCAAGAACAACACATAGCGTATGAAGCAAAAATATAGCGCATAGAGAGATGACTTGTTTCTTTGTTGATGAAGTTATAAAGTCAATGTTTGGTTTGCTGGGATCCAATAAATATTGTACTATGTTAATATTGATTATAGATTCATGTCATATGTTATTTGTGATCTTGCATGCTCTCCGTTCCTAGTAGAAACTCTGGCCAAGTGGACACTTGTGACTCCAAGACGGGGTATTTATGCTCGATAGTAGGTTCATGCCTCTAGTAATTTGAGAGAGTGACTTTATAACTTCTAAGGTTGTAGATGTGCTATTGCTACTAGGGATAACTCAACAATGTCTTATTCGAGTGTAACTCTATTATTTACTTTACACACATTGCTTAATGCGATAGTCTGTTGCTTGCAACTTTATACTGCAATGGGTGCGAACGCTAACCTGAAGGTGAATTATTAGTCATATATGCAGTTGGATTACGGTCTATGTATTATGTTGTAATGCCCAATACCAAATTAGTAATCATCTTGTCATGTATTGATCGATATTCTGTCAATTGCCCAGCTGTAATTTGTTTACCCAACATGCTATTTCTTTATGGAGAGACACATCTAGTGACCTGTGAACCCCGGTCCTATTTCCTTCTGATAAATTCAACCAATCTTGTTTAGTTAATGCAAACATCTTCTTCCATTCGATACGTCTAATCCGTTGTGTTCAGCAAACCGGTGAGATTGACAACCTTACTGTAAGTTGGGGCAAAGTATTTGGGTTGTGTTGTTGATGACCCACAAGTATAGGGGATCGCAACAGTCTTCGAGGGAAGTATTACCCAATTTATTGATTCGACACAAGGGGAGACAAATAATACTTGTAAGCCTTAACGTGAGTTGTCAATTCAGCTGCACTGGAAACAGACTTTCTCGCAAGAGTTTATCAGTAGTAACAGTTTTATAGCAGTAGGAATAGTGAAATAGCAGCGGTGAAATAAAGACAGCAGTAGTGATTATAGTAAACAGCGATTAAAATACTGTAGGCACAGGGGACGGATTAAGGCGTTGCATGGATGAGAGAAACTCATATAACAATCAAAGCGGGGGCAGATAATAATAAAACGGTATCCAAGTACTAATCAATCAATAGGCATGTGTTCCATATTTAGTCGTACGTGCTCGCAATGAGAAACTTGCACAACATCTTTTGTCCTACCAGCCGGTGGCAGCCGGGCCTCTAGGGAAACTACTGGATATTAAGGTACTCCTTTTAATAGAATACCGAGCAAAGCATTAACACTCCGTGAACACATGTGATCCTCACATCACTACCATTCCCTCCGGTTGTCCCGACTTCGGGGCCATTGGTTCGGACAGCGACATGTGTATACAACTTGCAGGTAAGATCATAAACAACGAATATCTTCATGAATCAATAACATGTTCAGATCTGAGATCATGGCACTCGGGCCCTAGTGACAAGCATTAAGCATAACAAGTTGCAACAATATCATAAAAGTGACATCTACGGATACTAGGCACTATGCCCTAACAATCTTATGACTATTACATGACCAATCTCATCCAATCCCTACCATCCCCTTCAGCCTACAGGGGGAATTACTCACACATGGATGGGGAAACATGGCTGGTCGATGGAGGCGTCGGTGGTGATGGCGGTGAAGATCTCCTCCGATTCCCGTCCCGGCGAGTGCCGAGAACGGAGACTTCGGCTCCCGGACGGAGTTTCGCGATGTGGCGGCTCTCTGGAGGGTTTACGGCGACTTCGACTCTCGTGCGTTTTTAGGTCGAGGCGATAAGTAGTCGAAGGAGGGCGTCGGGGGCCAGGGGGCCACACACTAGGGCCGCGCGGGCCTCCTGGCCGCGCCGGCCTAGTGTGTGGGGCCCTCGTGTCCCCCTGGCTTGGCTTCGCCAATATTCAGGAAAATAGGGCCTTCTGTATAAATTCCGAGGTTTTCCTGAAAGTTGGATTTGCACAACGACACCAGAGCAATTCTGCTGAAAACGACGTTAGTCCGTGTTAGTTGTATCCAAAATACAAAAATTAGAGGCAAAACAATAGCAAAAGTGTTCGGAAAGTAGATACGTTTTGGACGTATCAACTCCCCCCAAGCTTAGCTTATTGCTTGTCCTCAAGCAATTCAGTTAACAACTGAGCGATAAAAGAACTTTCACGAACACATTTGCTCATATGATGTATATATTCTCATGCTATGGCTAATACTTAAGCAGTTCATAATGAGATACATGCAAATAAGATCATCCAACAGCTATGTCAATCATGGAGAGATACCAACAATTAATAATAAGCATCATGAATTATGTATATAAGCAGGATTGCAATGTTCATAAGAGAGTATGATAAAGTGGTATCTTGCTTGCCCGTATTTGATCGGCAAAACATAAATGCCCAGGCACCTCTGGAGTTCATAGAAAGACTAGAAGTAGTGATTGTCAAAGATAAAAGCATCAAAGTTATACCACAATCAATCATATTTTGAGACAAGCATATTATACTAAGAATGACGGTTGTGCTCTCAAGATAGTGCTCAAAGAAAGAATGGAGACACAACATAAAAGTAAAAGATTGACCCTTCAGAGGGAAGCATGGATTAACATGTGCTAGAGCTTTTCATTTTTAAAACAGGAGTAAAATTATTTTGAGAGGTGCTTGTTGTTGTCAACGAATGGTAATGGGTACACTAACTACCTCGTCAACCGGACTCCCAAGAGCGGCTCCCATGAATTATTTGTATGTTTATGTGGCACTCCTTCCAACCTTTCTTACACAAACCATGGCTAACCGAATTCTCGGGTGCCTGCCAACAATCACAAACCATGAAGGAGTGCCTTTTTATTTAAGTTTTATTATGATGATGACACTCCCCCAACCTTTGTTTACACAAGCCATGGCTAACCGAATCCTTCGGTGCCGTCCAACAATCACAACCCATGGAGGAGTGTCTATTTAAGTTAATTAATTTGGGACTGGGAATCCCATTGCGGCTCTTTTTGCAAAATTATTGGATAAGCGGATGTGCCACTAGTCCATATGAGAGTCCGTCAAAAGTAAATGACAAGGTTGAAAGCTAAACACCACATACTTCCTCATGAGCTATGAAACATTAACACAAATTGAGAAGCATTTTGAAAGTTTTAAAGGTAGCGCATGAGAATTTACTTGAAATGGTTTGAAATGCCATGCATAGGTATTTATGGTGGACACTTTGGAACAACTTGGTTTTCAGGTGTTTGGAAGCACAGCGGCGTTCCCGCTCAGTACAAGTGAAGGCTAGCAAAAGACTAGGGAGCGACAAATCAAGAGAGCAATAACTGTCATAATCATGCTTGCGGCAAAATAAATTAACGGAGGCATAAAAGTGATACAAGAACTCTGAAGCAATATAAATCATAGAGGCTTAATTGACTTTTTGTTCAGTCATATGCATGCGTGAGCATGTGCCAAGTCGATATAAATGAATTATTCAGAGGAGGATACCACAATGCCATACTTACTTATGAATAAAACAATGCAAGCGAACATCCATGACATGCTACTCATATTAATAAATTGGAGCTAAACATGAGAGATCATGAACTACTAGACTTTCTCAAATAACATATACCTCACATGAACCAACTAAGCATGCTCACATGGATGAGTATATGTACAAAAATGAAAACAAATAGAGTTCATACCAGCCTCTCACCACAATCCAATTGTTGTAGATCGTCATTATTGCCTTTCACTTGTGTAGCTTGGATAATATGAAATGAAAACCATGCTCCAACCACCGAAGACCATTGAACTCATGATGAACTTTACAAACCAAAGAAGAACAACAAATATTTTTGGTGTTTTCGAATTGGAAACAAGAACAAAAGAAACAAGAAAACAAAGCAAAATCTTTTTTGGGTTTTCTCATAGCAAACCAACGATAGCAAATAAAGTAAACTAAGAGCAAAGAACCAAATAAACAAATGGTGAAGAGAAACAGAAATATTTTTGGTCTTTTTGTGTTTTAGGAAAGAAACAAAGCGAAAACAAGAGAATGCAAACTAAGAAACACAGAAAAGCAGGATGACAAAATCTGCCAAATCCCAGCAGTACAGAAATCGAAATTAACAAAAATCTTCCATTGCTCAGCTCAACTAATGAAAGTTAGATAACAACCTGGGGCACATGCTCAAAAATTGGAAACTCAAAATAACGTTCTGGCTGTGCGTACGAATTTTTTTAACAGCCCAGGTGTTTTTGAAGACTTCCCCAAATATCATCTCCTTCTCATTAGAAAACCACTCTAAGAAACTAAACAAGTATGTACAAGTATCCAGCAACCATAATATGCAAAGAATGAGTGATGCCGGTATACCTCCCCCCAAGCTTAGGCTTTTGGCCTAAGTGGAGTTCAATCCCATCGAGGCCATGAGGTACTATCTCCATAGTACGACGAAGATGGATCATATTCCGGGTATGTGCTTGAAGAAGCACCCGGATACGTGACGGTGTAGTCGTAGGAGGGCTCGGCGTCCTCGGAGTCATGCTGCTGGTGGAAGTCTTGTATCTTCATATGTTCCTCCACCTCCTCCTTAGTGCGCGACCATGATTGCCTGTCAATATTGAACAAACCTGGCTGGGAAGAGGGATTTCCTTCTCCCCGTCAGAAACAACATTCTATAGACCATATTATCTAAAGTGGAATCGGTGGTAACAAAATGATGACTCTTCATAGCAGCAATATCAAGTCTCCTAGGGGTTAATGGCACATCATTAGGATCAAGAAGTCTTAAATGTGTTAAAATGCGCAGTGCAATAGTTCCTCCAAAAATAGGCCCCCTGTTAGACAGGCGGCGAGCAATAAGAGAACCAAGATGATAAGGTGTCTGTCCAGTAAAGCATTTAGAAAGCAAGATGGTAACTAGAAATATTACTAGTGTTCTCCCTACCAAGAATGCTAGTAGCAAGGTAATAAGCAAAATACTTAATGGCGGGGAGTTGAATGTTTCTTATCTTGCCGCGCTGAATGGTGCGACAATCATCATCTTTGATCCCTCGATAGAGCTCCAACAGGTCCCGGGGTTGTCATCAATCCTCCTTGCTGTACCTACAGGGGCAATATCCAATGCACGACAACATTCTTCCAATTCCATAGTAACAGGATTACCATAGATCTTGAATGCAACTGTCGGCTCATATTGCGTGTTGTGGAACTTGAAGCTCTCAACGAAAATTTTGGTGAGCATGTAGTATTGCTCCCTTTCATCTCCCACGTAGGTGGCTAAGCCCGCCCTGTTGACAAGGGTGAAGAAATCATCCAATATCCCTGCATTTGTCAGAAAATCATAACATGGGAAGGATGAAGCATTAGGAGCCCCATTGTCCTCTTCGGGCGCGAAGCTAGGCGCGATGATATCCTCATTGTAGGATCGCCTAAGTCGGGTGGCGGTCCTAGAAGGCCTCCCGGTGCTGGTTGTTCCTCTCTTGAATAATTCTCCAAAGTTGAATTTCTTCATCTTCCTCTTCTGAAATTTTTCAACAATCATTATAAAATTTGATTTCAAGGTATATAATTGAGGGGAACTACTATAGGAACTTGCTAGAGTACTAAACATGCATCAAAACTAGTTTCTACCACTTAGAACAAGCATGCAAGCTCACTAAACATGTTATCTACAGCAGCAAAATATTCAAGATATACTCAACCAAACAAAATTCTAATTGGACAATCAAAGGAGTCACATACCAAGGAGCAAATGTGCCAAATTTCAGACAGAAATCTGGGCTGAGCAAAGAGATCGAGAAATCGCGAGTTCTTGAGCAGCGAGTGAGAGAAAGTGAGTACGAGTTTTTCGGGAGAGAGAAGAGAATGAGTGAAAGAGATGATGGAGTGGGGCAAAGGGGGACCCACACACCGAGGTGGCGCGCCCTTTGGCAGCCCGCCTGTGGGGTGCCCACTGGTTAGCCCAGAGTGCTCAGGTGCCTCTTCGAAAAATAAGACTACCGGTATAATTTTTGTAAATTTTTGAGAACTTCGAAAAATGCACAGGTGTTAAATTAATTATTACTGCGCAGGAAAATGATTTCCAAAATCTTAAACAACTAAAGCATATTGCAAAACAAAAAGTGCTACAGCAAGTAAAACAAATGGAGGGAGAAAGAAAGAAAGAAATGTTGTTTAGCTCTCTTATGCATTAAAATATACTTGTTAACAAGGTTGATCAAGTCTTGCTACCAAATAAATTTTATATGACATAAGAAGAAATAAACCTCAAATCAATCATGTTACCTTATATTGAATTGATATGGATCCAATCACAAGAGTTTGATATTCTTCTTTAGGCTCATATATAGGACAATCAATGGATCCCACTTTGATAGTTTTCACATTAAAAATTGTATTAACTCCATATACTTTATCAATCCTCTTGGGAAAATAGACGGTATGTTCCTTGTCATCAACATTGAAAGTAACCTTGCCTTTATTGCAATCAATAACAGCCCCTGCAGTATTAAGAAAGGGTCTTCCAAGAATAATGGACATATTATCATCTTCGAGGCATTTCCAACACAACAAAATCGGTTAATATCAAGCAATGTTGAGTAACTTGAACAGGAACATTTTCACATACACCAACAGGAATAGCGGTAGATTTATCAGCCATTTGCAAAGATATATCAGTTGGTATCAACTTATCTAAATCAAGTCTCTTATAGAGAGAAAAGGGCATTACACTAACACCTGCTCCCAAATCACATAGAGCAGTTCTAACATAATTATTCTTGATGGAACAAGGAATAGTCGGTATACCTGGGTCTCCAAGATTCTTTGGAACCTTACCACTGAAGGAGTAATTAGCGAGCATAGTGGAAATCTCCTCATTGGGAATTTGCCTTTTGTTAGAGACAATATCTTTCATATACTTTGAATAAGGAGGCAATTTAATAGCATCAGTCAAAGGGATTTGCAAAAATAAAGGTTTCATCCAATCACAAAATTTATTATAATGTTCCTCCTCCTTTGATTTTAGTTTCTTAGCAGGAAAAGGCATTTGATTTTGAACCCAAGGTTCTCTTTCATTACCATGTTTCTCAGCAATAAAATCTTCTTTAGTGTACTTTTTATTTTTAGCATGCTTTTCAGGTTCTTCTTCAATTTCTTCTTTATCGGGAGTATCATTCTTATCATTATCTTCCTCATGTTCATTACCACTTTCAGTTTCAGCATCAGAAATAGAAATACTATTAGGATCATTAACAGGTTCAGAGGATTCTACAACAGTTTTATGTTTCTTCTTCTTTTTCTTGGAAGGACTACTAATTTTAGTTAGTTGAGAATCTTGTTCAACTCTTTTGGGATGCCCTTCAGGATATAGAGGATCCTGGGTAGAAACACCACCTCTAGTTGTTACTTCATAAGCATGTTTTTCTTTAGAATTATTTCCCAACAAGTCATTTTGCACTTTAGTGAGTTGATCAATTTGAGTTTGAACCATATGAAAATGTTTAACAAGTATCTTAACATCATTGGAGGTTCTCTCCACAATATCATGCAATTCATAAATAGCTCGAGAATTTTCCATTAAATGATTCTCTACTCTCATATTAAAGTTTTCTTGCTTAACAATATAATTATCAAACTCATCTAAGCATTGAGCAGGAGGTTTTGAATACGGAATATCTTCCCTAGTAAAGCATTGAAGAGAGTGTACCTCAATCATGGATGAAGGGGGGTTATCTTACATAAATCTTCTATAGGAGGTAAATTCTTCACATCTTCAGGTTTAATACCCTTCTCTTTAAGAGACTTCTTGGCTTCCCTCATATCTTCATCATTTAATTTAATCATACCCCTCTTCTTCAATATCGGTGTCGGGGTTGGTTCAGGTGTAGACCAATCATCATGATTCCGGCCTATTTTAGCCAATAATTCTTCAGCGTCGTCTGGAGTTCTTTTCCTGAAAACACAACCAGCACAACTATCCAGGTATGCCCTAGACTCAATGGTTAGTCCACTATAAAATATATCAAGTAAATCATACTTTTCCAAATCATGATCAGGCCGAGCTCTAATAAGAGGGCAAAATCTCGCCCAAGCCTCCGGCAATTTCTCTCCATCTTCCTGGTCAAAATTATAAATTCTGCAAGGCAATATGTTGAGCGCTAGAAAGTATTTTCGAAAGAAAACATCACGCAAGTCAATTGGACTTCTAATAGAACCAGGAGGCAAATTATTATACCAAGTTTTAGCATCATATTTTAATGAGAAAGGAAAAATTTTAGCGACAAAATAAGTACGCATCTTGACATCATCAGAAAACAAGCTACTCGAGTAGATAACTCAATCATGTGTTCGACAACACTTTCTTTTTCAGTACCACAAAAGGGTGTTTTCTCAACAATAGCTATATGAGATAGAGAGAGAAAAATCATAATCTTTATCCTTAATGTTTATAGGAGATGTGGCAAATTTAGGATCAGGAGATAGTTTATATCTAACAGCATGTGCAAGCAACTTTTTAATTTTTCTTGCATCAGTAGTAGCATTGCATTTTTCAATAAAATCATCATCAAGTTCCACATAATCTTCATCAAGATCATCACTAGAATATTCAACAGACTCAGGTGAATTAACGGGTGTAGCAGCATTTTCATTAGGAGTTTCAGTATTTTCAATTTGCCTAGACCTAGCAATTGTAGCATCTAGAAAAGATCCTAATGAACCATCATTATCAAGCACAGCAGAAGCATCATCACAATTATAAGAGGAATTTTCAGATTCAGCAGAAGTACCAGCATTTGAAGCTTGTGGTGGTGAAACAAGTTTACTTATCACAGATGGTGAATCAAGAGCAGCAGAAGTACTAAGAGTTGTACCTTTTCTTGTAGTGGATGGTAATATGGCGATCTTAGTATCGCGAGGTTTACCCATGATGGAGACTTTGCAGCGAACAATATCAATCCAAGTGAACTTCCAAATAAAGCTATGCTCCCAGGCAACGGCGCCAGAAAATAGTCTTGATGACCCACAAGTATAGGGGATCGCAGTCTTCGGGAAGTATTTCCCAATTTATTGATTCGACACAAGGGAGACAAAGAATACTTGTAAACCTTAACGGAGTTGTCAATTCAGCTGCACCTGGAAACAGACTTGCTCGCAAGAGTTTATCGAGTAACAGTTTTATAGCAGTAGGAATAGTGAAATAACGATGGTGAAATAAAGACAGCAGTAGTGATTATAGTAAACAGCAGGATTAAAATACGTAGGCACGGGGACGGATTAACGGGCGTTGCATGGATGAGAGAAACTCATATAACAATCAAAGCAGGGGCATTTGCAGATAATAATAAAACGGTATCCAAGTACTAATCAATCAATAGGCATGTGTTCCATATTTAGTCGTACGTGCTCGCAATGAGAAACTTGCACAACATCTTTTGTCCTACCAGCCGGTGGCCCGGGCCTCTAGGGAAACTACTGGATATTAAGGTACTCCTTTTAATAGAATACCGGAGCAAAGCATTAACACTCCGTGAACACATGTGATCCTCACATCACTACCATTCCCTCCGTTGTCCCGATTTCTGTCACTGGGGCCATTGGTTCCGGACAACGACGTGTGTATACAACTTGCGGGTAAGATCATAAACAACGAATATCTTCATGAATCAATAACATGTTCAGATCTGAGATCATGGCACTCGGGCCCTAGTGACAAGCATTAAGCATAACAAGTTGCAACAATATCATAAAAGTGACATCTACGGATACTAGGCACTATGTCCTAACAATCTTATGACTATTACATGACCAATCTCATCCAATCCCTACCATCCCCTTCAGCCTACGCGGGGGAATTACTCACACATGGATGGGGGAAACATGGCTGGTCGATGGAGAGGCGTCGGTGGTGATGGCGGTGAAGATCTCCTCCAATTCCCGTCCCGGAGTGCCAGAACGGAGACTTCTGGCTCCCGAGACGGAGTTTCGCGATGTGGCGGCTCTGGAGGGTTTCGCGACTTCGACTTCTCTCTCTGCGTTTTTAGGTCGAGGGCGAAATTAGGTCGGAGCCGTGGGGGCCACACCACGCGGGCCCGGGCCTCTCTGGGCGTCTGCCTAGTGTGTGGGGCCCTCGTGCCCCCACATTGCTTGCTCCGCCAATATTGCGGGAAAATAGGGCCTTCTGTATAAATTGAGGATTTTCCGAAGTTGGATTTGCACAAAAACGAGACACCAGAGAAATTCTGCTGAAAACAGCGTTAGTCCGTGTTAGTTGTATCCAAAATACACAAATTATAGGCAAAACAATAGCAAAAGTGTTCGGGAAAGTAGATACGTTTTGGACATATCAGTTGTGTGCAGGTTCCACGTTGTTGTTGACGCCGGTAGTGCGCCCTGCCACTAGTCAACCAGCAACACCTTCAGAAGTCACGTGTTTCTCCTATTGGTCGATTAAACCTTGGTTTTTTACTAAGGGAAAACTTGCTGCCGATCACACCTTCCTCTTGGGGTTCCCCAACAGCCTGTCCGCATACGCCGAGTACACGCCATCAAGCACTTTTTCTAGCGCCGTTGCCGGGGAGAAAGAGGATTTCTGCAAGGGGAGTCTCTCATCTCCAATCTCTTTACTTTGTTAAAGTTTGCTTAGTTCACTTTATCGTGTTTTGTTTGCTTTATTATATCAAAAACACAAAAATTAATTTACTTTTATAGTTGTCTTTATATTTGAAACACAAAAAATTAATTTCTTACAATAGTTGTTATTTCATTTCTAGCTCATTGTGTTGATTCCTAAGTACGATCTGAAGGACCTATATGTAGGTAGTGGTTCTATAATTGGGAAATATAACATTGAAAAATTCTTCAATCATGTTAGTAAGCATAAAGATATTGAGGATGTATCCCTGGTAGAACTTGCTCCTGATTATGAAATTGCTGCAGCTTGTTTAGTTCAAATGCTGGAGGCTAGATTTGTTAGCCTTAATCCTTTTATGCAGCACATGTTTTTTAAACTCCATGAAATTGAGGATGATGAAAAGAAAGATTTTATCCTAAAAACTTTGCTTAGAGAATTTAAAGATGTGGTTATAGAAGCTAGGATTTTTTTTGATCGATTTGATAAGCTAGGCTCATGTGTAGATATCTTTGGTACACTTGACCAAACTAAAAGTAGTAGGGAAGGTAGAATACCAATACCTTTCAAATTAGTAGCAATGCATGAAGCTTGGGAAAAGAATTTTAATTTGATTGTTCCTGAAAATCTATTTGATGAAAGTAGTGAACACAAAAGTGCAGAGAAAGGGTCTTCTAAGACTCATATTGATAAAATCCAAATCTTTGTTGAAAATACTTCTTGCATTGTGTTGCCTGCCAAAGCCCACCGGCGAGCAGTGGTTAAGCAACACGAAGAGCCGGGAGGCTTCCAAGGCGGGCGGCCCAGTCCTCGACGTCGTCCCGCAAATGCTCCGCACACGACCTGGCGGCAAAGGCGGACCTATACCTGGCCAGGAAGGTGTGGATTGCTTCGATTAGTTCCTGCATGGCGACACGTAAACATTAAATACGAGCCCTATCGGCTCCCAGGTTGCCCTGTGGATCGGAGCCGATCGCCCCATGGTTCATGTTGGATTTTCAATGACATGGGGATCCTGCTTGATCACAACAAAGCTAAACCAATCTACGACAGTTTAGGGTTTTCACCGTATGATCGGAACATCCTACGCGTAGTTGAGCCTAATAGACACGAAAGATAACGGAAAGCTAACCCTAAAAGAGGCCTAAAAACCAACATAACGTTAATTCCCGGAACATCCCTCTTAGGACTAGCCAACCATGCCTAACGCACTACCGGATCGTTCAACCCGTTTGCAAGGCCTAACCATACGGATATTAAACTAATCCTTGATGAACAAGGAGCACCTATAACAGATCGGATCTACTAAGTAACGAACAAGCAAGATGCTGCCCTTACACCTAGATAGGTGTAAGGGCAGATGTTGAGGACGGCATAGCTAAGCAGATATATGCAAGAAAAGCATCTACGCAAGCCCCAAAACACCTATGGTAAATAGTGCTACTCGCCATCAACAACGCTTCAGTACGAGCAACACAAGGTAAACGAATAAACGTAATGTTGCCTAGATCGCAAGATGCGATCTAGGCAGCATGGTGCTTACCCGGGAGAAACCCTCGAAAGAAGGGGTGGCGATGCGCCTGATTTGTGTTTGTTGTGAACGTGATTGTCCTCCTTTTCCGATAACCCTAGATACATATTTATAGTCCAAGGGACTTTCTAATTTGGACGTGCACCTAACCGTGCACGAGTTAAACTCTATCTTTTATTCTAAACTACGATGCGATCTACTATATTACAGATACACGGGCAATTAAGCCCAAACTCTTCGTACAAGGCCGCTTCAAAGATGCTCCACGTGTAATCTTCAAAGCCCATCTTCACTTACGGCCCATCTCTGATTTGGCCAAAATCCGGTGATAACACATGCCCCTGGTTTTGGTAATGATAATTTCAAAACCACTCTTTTTCCTTCGAGGGGTCATATCGTGGCAGAGCAGAACCGTCGCAGATATTTTCTCATCATGACGACTTGCCTTTCCAACTTCTGCACGATTTGGCAGTTTGGCACCACGCCCTCGAAAACTGCTCGACATTAAATTTCCATCTCCTTTTATTTAACCGCATCGAACAGTTCTCCTCCCCTTCGCACTAGCACTCCCAAAAACCCTTCTCGGCTACCATGTCTTCCTCCTCTTCTTCTTCATCAGGTCTTTTGGCAAAGTCCTCCCCACGAGCCGACGCCGGAGTGGAACCCGGAGGAGGCCCATGCGGCCAACATCCGCCGCGCCATCGAGGCCGGGGACGAGCCGAGCCACAAATTCTCCATCGTCGAGGACGACAAGTCCCACGACCGACGAAGAGCGACCTCCGCTTCCTCGCCAATGGGGAAGCGGAGGAGGAAGCGACGACGACCACCTTCCCTGGGACGGGGTCACCTCCTCCGAGGAGGTGAAGGAGGAGAAGGAGGAGGAGGACAGCTCCTCCGACGAGCCGCCGGCCAAACGCCCTGCCCTGGCCCGGGAATCTCAGCGACTTCGAGAGCGATGACGACGATGCGACGAGGAGGACGAGGACAACGAGGGTCTGCCGGCGCGCTGGCAGCGATGGAGCCGGCCGGGAGCGCCGACGACGGCGACAACGACGCGACGGAGCGAGCGCAACGGCCCCTAGATAGGATCTTAGCCTAGGGCCAGCAGTAGTGGACGAGGCAATGTAACCCCTAGGACTTCCTTTTGAGAGTAATCAGCTCTTCATGTAAGAAATTTCGTTCATCAATGAAGAATTTTCCCAATTTGATTTTGCCGATTTCCTTTATGATAATTTAGCCGATTATCCTTCGTACTGAGTCCGCCGATTGTCAATTCGGTCAATGCTCAATGAGCCGATGGCAACGCATCGGTCTCTCACGATAAATTTCGAGATAGATCCATCCAGACCTCCCAACTCCCGATCAAACAGGGCCAAGCCACAATCGTGCAAACCCCAGATCTTGGAAATGCAGATCCAACTGAATGGAATGTTAGACTTAGCGGCAAAACTCCTGAAATAATGTCCAGTCTCCTCATCAACTTTAAATTTCAGACATTCTTCCGCCGCATCCTTCTCTTCCAGATCCTCTTTGCCTTCGGAGAGCCCTAGATCGCTGGATCAACTCGAATGCTGAAGCTAGCACTTTTGCAAAACAGCACCACTTGCCCACATCTGTCCTTGTGATGCTCCATTTCTTTGCAACAACAAACTGGTCCAGAGCCCATCAATGATCATGGCTCCCTCTTCAAATCCTTTAGACCGACTCCAACGGTTCTTCTCTTCAATAATTCCCCACTGTTTTACAACAATTGTGGTGCAGAGCTAGCCGATTTTACCGAAATCGGCTCCCAAGAGCAAAGGATTTTCGAGGCAGCCCGAGCCTCGTCAAGGCGAGAATAGCGCAAGGAAGGTAACGCCAGGAAAGCACCAGGATTTGGTGTACCACAAGGGCTCAACAGGACCAGAAAATCCCTTCTCCGAACCAAGAAGCTTCTCATGCCACGGCTTTTTAACTCCTCCTGGCTCAATCCTTGTGATTCGCTGCTTAGATCAGTTCACCATCCTTGACGATGACTCTGCAGTTGAAGCCCTGGCCAATCACGAGGCCGATCAAGTGGCAGCTTAAACTCTGTATTTCTAAAGTCGATGTCCGAGCATCGGCTGTGCCGATTTTTTTGTATTTTCGATTTTTTATTAGCCGATAGATTCAAGAATCGGCTCCGCTGGGTACATACTTCATGGTGTCTTGTACCTTCTCTGTGTATGCCCCCGGAGCCGAATCCTTCAAGTGATTGAAGATATCGGCTTTTCAGCCAATTCAGGCTTGTCTCACAAATCACCATGTTAAAAACATGGCAACTAGCAAATGTGGTGAGACTGATTTTAGCCGATTGCTGGAATCGACTTCCCTTACAGATACACCATCCCTTGCAGTTGTTGATCTGACTATTTGCTGATAAATGTTGGCTATGGCTTATCCCCAGGACCAATTTCGATCTCTTCTAGTCCACCAGCTGCTGTAAACCCATATCTCAGCTTTCCATTGCCTGCCAAATCATTGATGAACACCGGCAGAAGGTATGGTGAGGATGATTTTGGCCGATCGCTAGAATCGGCCTCCTTTCCCATTGCAATGTTGAGCGTGGGTTTACAACTTCTTGGCTCCCTGCTATGACAACGTGGCATGTTTAAAGTGAGACCCTTATTTCCTATTTTTTGGGGCCGATCGCGAGGATTGCCACGTACGTCCGTAGACTCGGATCTTGCTACTCTGTCGGGCAGTGGATAAGACCAGCCTTACCCCGTTTTTGTAGCTTCGATGCGCTCGCAGTCCATTGATTCCGGAGAGCGGCTCTTGGTCGTTTGCTTCCCGAGATGTTCATGGCAGCCAAAGAGATATCAACTAAATCATCTGCATGAACAACCTCCACTTCATCTCCATCCCATTGTATGATGCAATGATTCATTGTGGATGGAATGCAACATTAGCGTGGATCCAATCCCTTCCTAACAACACAGCATAAGTGATCTTGTTGTCGACGATGAAGAAGGACGTGGGGATGGTCTTTCGGCCGACAGTTAAGTCCACGTTCAGAACACCCTTAGCTTCTGACGGTTGCCGTTGAAGTCGCTTAGCGTGACGTTGGTCTTGATCAGATCTTCAGTAGAACATCCCAAACGTCGTAACATGGAGTACGGCATTATGTTGACTGCTGCTCCCGTGTCAACCAACATCTTGCTAATAGGCTGCCCATTGATATAACCCTTTAGGTATAGGGCCTTGAGATGCCTGTAGCTCTTTTCTTTTGGCTTCTCGAAGATAACTGGTCGTGGACCGCAATCAAACTGCGCCACTGATACCTCTTCATCTCTCGGAGCACAAAACTCGACGGAGAACGAACACCATGTTTGTATCAGCCGATGTCCCTGCATCGGCTTTTGTCTGCTTGGGTCGCCACACTTTCTTTGGTGGGCGAGCCTGTCTCAGCGTTTGCTGAATTTTCACGGCCAGATCAGGCCGTGCCTTCCTCAACGTGTCAGTCTTGCGCCTCGGCTTCTTCCAAGTTCCTTAGCCGCACTCTGCGCTTTGGGAGTGGCTGAGTCCATCAGACACCACCTTGGTCGGTGATATCTATCTTCTTCTTGACTCGTCGAAGTCTTCATCTTGAGATGACTCGGCTCGTTTGTTCTGAGGTGGGAGAGGTCCTAGTCGCTCGAACACTGAAACTTCATTTGTTCCCTCCTCTTCTGTTTGCATTCTGGCAGTTCTCGATTGTAGGCAATCGGCTCATTCTGAGTCCCAGCAATGTTTGAAGAAAGGACAGTTCCGCTTATCCACGTCCTCTCGCTCTCGTGACCTCCCTCTAGCGTGGCTCGTACCCTTCGTGTCGACGATATTTCCTGTTGTCTGCATCAGACCGACGATATCTATCATCATCTTCGTCGTAGCGCCGACGTCGATCGTACTGCTGCTCATACTTGTTGAGGAGATGTGCGGAGAGTGGTTGTTGATACCAGACGCTTATCACCTCTTTCTCGGTTAAATACCGTCTGTCATCAAAGGGCCGGTCGCGTGGATCGGCCTCCTTCTTATCCTTGCCCGAGAGTGACTACTCTCTGGCTTATCATCTCCATGGCGATCTGCAAACCCTGCCATATTAAACGAGAAACCTGGCTCGCGTCCTATGCACTGGCTGAGATCGACCATGTTGACTTCCGGAAACGGCTGCGTGTCAACTCTCATGGCAAACTGACCAGCAATCGGCCTTGCTCTATCGCCATCTGAATCTTTCCGCGAAGGACTTTGCGGTCGTTGGTGGCATGGGTGAACGTGTGATGCCATTTGCGTATGGCTTGCCGTTCATCTCTTGGCGTGTGGGATTTTGTGACCTTCGGGTAACTCAGCTGTTTCTCCTTGACAAATCAAAAATCTGCTCCGTTTTGCTCAAATCGAAGTCGAACCCCTTTGCAGGCCCTGGTTGTTTCACCCACTTGCAGGACACGGGTTTTGCCCCCGAGTCCACTCAGCTACGGCGACCTCCTGATCTCCTTCGAAATCTTCATCTTCGTCTGTCTCGATCGGGCGACGCGCTTGTATTTGTCCTGGTACAATTCGGATGGCGCTGTTCATATGCGTCAACTTCGAACCATGTGCGCCGGTGAACGTACTGCTTGGAAGGTCGATCTTTGAGCGGCGCGATAATCCTGCTACCGCCAGCTCGTTCTTCCTTCTCGGGCGAACCGAATAACATCGGTTCCGACGGTCTGAACCTGGATGTACTCAGATACCGTCTCTCCTCGTCTCTGCCGAACTTGGGTTAGATCGGCAAGGCTAGCTTCCGTGGCTTCTGAATGGTATTGTTCATGGAATTGCTCTTCCAGCTGCTTCCACGTCCGAACCGAGTTTGGTAGCAACGAGGTGTACCACCCAAAGGCTGGACCCGTGAGAGACTGCGAGAAGAACCGCACGCGTAGCTCATCCGGCTGAGACCATGCCCAATGTGCAAGTATCGCTCACGTGCTCGATCGAGCTGGTTCCTTCCGATCCACTGAATTTTGTGAAGTCGGGAGCCGATACTTAGGTGGCAGCGGGATCGGGTCGTAGTCGTTGGGATACGGCTTGGAATAGCCGATCATCCTCTTCTTCGGCAATATGCCGAACTTGTCTCTCATGATGGCGGTGATCTCATCCACCGTAGGAGCTGCAGAAGCCGATCGTTCATGACTTGTACTGGTGGCATATTTAGTTAGCCACGCCTGTTTCTCGCATCCGCTCCAGAACGCTTCTGCTCAACGACTCCTCTGCCGTGGCAGTCCTTCCTGCCTGGGGTCATCCAGTTGTTGCGTCCGGCACGTATGTGCACACGTATCCATGTGGAACTTCTTTGGGCGGCTCATACAGAATTGGTAGTCGTCAGGATCACCTCCATCTTGTAGACAACGTACGCGGTGAACCTTGTTGCTGTGGAGCTGCAAACGTGTGTTGCGGTGGTGGCCTTGTGTAGAGCGGTACCTCCCCTTGGTGAGTTCCTAGAGCAGGACCTGACGGAGAGTACTTGTGCTTCGTGACTTCTTGCACCACATTGAGGCGACACGCTCCAGAGTATTCACCAAGCTCTCAGCATGCCGATGAAGAGAGTGAGCAACGGCATAATTGACTTCCTGTCGCAGGGCTCTGGTACGTTCGTCGAAGGGAGAGATAGATCCACCATCTAGCGCCTTCGGGTTGGAACCCTTTGAACTTGATCCCGTGCGAACGGGTTTTCTCGAAAGCGCCGATGAGATCGGCTTCCAGGATGACCTTGAGCTCGTCATATCTCTTCTTATGCTCAGGAGGCAGATCCTCATACTTGACTGGTTCTCCCGCAATCTGCGGTGCAGATGAAGACATGGTTGTTGCGGAAGATTGTCCCGATGTCCCAGGCGTGCAAATGTGTTGCTCCAAAGCCCACCGGCGAGCGGTGGTTAAGCAACACGAAGAGCCGGAGGCTTCCAGGCGCGGCGGGCCCTGGTCCCTCGACGTCGTCCCGCAAATGCTCCGGCACACGACCTGGCGGCAAGGGCGTGCTGACCTATTCCTGGCCGGAAGGTGTGGATTGCTTCGATTAGTTCCTGCATGGCAGACACGTAAACATTAAATACGAGCCCTATCGGCTCCCAGGTTGCCCTGTGGATCGGCTCAAAGAGCCGATCGCCCCATGGTTCATGTTGGATTTTCAATGACATGGGGATCTGCTTGATCACAACAAAGCTAAACCAATCTACGACAGTTTAGGGTTTTCACCGTATGATCGGAACATCCTACGCGTAGTTGAGCCTAATAGACACGAAAGATAACGGAAAGCTAACCCTAAAAGAGGCCTAAAAACCAACATAACGTTAATTTCCGGAACATCCCTCTTAGGACTAGCCAACCATACCTAACGCACTACCGGATCGTTCAACCCATTTGCAAGGCCTAACCATACGGATATTAAACTAATCCTTGATGAACAAGGAGCACCTATAACAGATCGGATCTACTAAGTAACGAACAAGCAAGATGCTGCCCTTACACCTAGATAGGTGTAAGGGCAGCTAGATGTTGAGGGACGGCATAGCTAAGCAGATATATGCAAGAAAAGCATCTACGCAAGCCCCAAAACACCTATGGTAAATAGTGCTACTCGCCATCAACAACGCTTCAGTACGAGCAACACAAGGTAAACGAATAAACGTAATGCTGCCTAGATCGCAAGATATGATCTAGGCAGCATGGTGCTTACCCGGGAGAAACCCTCGAAAGAAGGGGTGGCGATGCGCCTGATTTGTGTTTGTTGTGAACGTGATTGTCCTCCTTTTCCGATAACCCTAGATACATATTTATAGTCCAAGGGACTTTCTAATTTGGACGTGCACCTAACCGTGCACGAGTTAAACTCTATCTTTTAATTCTAAACTACGATGCGATCTACTATATTACAGATACACGGGCAATTAAGCCCAAACTCTTCGTACAAGGCCGCTTCAAAGATGCTCCACGTGTAATCTTCAAAGCCCATCTTCACTTACGGTCCATCTCCTGATTGGGCCAAAATCCGGTGATAACACATTGATATTAATGCTTCTTCATTTGATAATACTTGATGCTTGCATTTTTACTGCGCCTAGCTGAAAGGTGTTAAAGAAAATCGCTTATGGGAGACAACCCATGTTTTATTTACAGTATTTTTTTTGTTGAGTCTTGGAAGTTATTACTACTGTAATGACCTCTCCTTATAATTTTTATTTCGTGTTTGTGCCAAGAATAGCCTATAATAGGAAGAAGTAATGTTTGGAGAAGTTGCTGTCCTAAAAACAGATTCTGTGTTGTTACCATAAAAATTCGTATAAATAGCCAGAGAGTAATTTTGATATGAATATGCCCCAAGTTAATATCTAACTATTGTTAGTTGACCACTTTTCGAAATAAGCAACAGAGAATTTTCGTAATTTTTTATCTTTACCTGTTGTTCTGTTTTGACAGATTTCATCACTATTTGCATTCGCCTCTTAAATCTCTTTTGTTTTGAGTTCTTTTGAGTAGAGAACTATTTGAAATGTTGCTACAGTAGCTTATGCACTAATAGATGTTTGATATATGTTAGTACTTAACACAAGTGGATTTGTTTATTTTGACTGTACTAATGCTGCTAATGAAGAATGTGCGAAGTTTTTGTATGAATGAAGTTTTCAAGTGTAGGGAGAGAAGAATGATGTGATGAGATGAAGAATGGACAAAAGCTCAAGCTTGGAGATGACCCTGCACCCCAAGACATATTCAAGAGGTACAAGCGTCAAAGCTTGTTAGGCATCCCCTCTTCATCAACAAACCAACAGGTCATCTCTCTATACGCTATATTTTTATTGCTTCATACGCTATGTGTTGTTCTTGGAGCGTCTTTGTTTGTGTTTTTAGTTTTCCTTTGTTTTGTTTGCTGTAGCATATTTTAGATCCCGACACATTTGTTTTAGAGAAGGACCCGCTCCTTTTTTATTGCATAGAACGCTCTAGTTTTCGTTGTTATTGTTCTGCGAGTGTTCTAGTTTTCTGGTACTGCGTTTAGCTCTTGTTCTTTCACTTCAATTTTGTTCAGAACACGTTAGTATTATTTATTTATGTATGATTAGATCGCTGGTCAATATTGTATTTTATCCCTGAGAGTTATTTCAAAAAAGTTGATTGGTATTGGATACGAGTAAAATATTTCATAACTATAGTGATGCAAATGGAAGCTTGTCTAGACTGTGGCATATACTTTGGCATGTCATGTTGGATGTTATTATTTTCATATTCTTAGTATTTATTTTTTTAGCATGACTTGTTTCAAATGGCTGAGAGTGCATAATGTGTCATTTAAAGAATCATGTGTTGTTTCTATCATAAAAGCATGATATTATGGTATTCTCATTTGATGCTTTATTGGTTTGACTTGATGAATGCTTATAACATGTTATGACTATAACCAGTCAACTAAAGCCTCTATGATCATTTATTTTTTTATTTGTAATATCACTTTATGTTTTGATTGATAGTGTTTTGTGGCTATGCATCATTATGGCTATTATTGCTCTCTTAGTTGGTCGCTTCCAGTCTTTTTGCTGGCTTTCATCTGTACTGAGTATGAGCTCTACTCGCGCATCCAACCACCAAAAACCAAAGTTGCCAATTGTGTTCACCATATCTACCTATATGTGATATTTCACCGCCACACTCCAAAGTAAATTTCTTGTGTGCTACCTTTAAACCTTCAAAAATAATCATTTGTTTTGTCTAAATTATAGCTCATGGGAAAGTAGTCTAAAAACTATTGTGGCAAGTACTATGTTTTATGAATTTTTAGTTCTTATAAGTTGCTTGTTGTGTGATAACCATGTTGACATGGGGAACACCATCAATATTCCTTTGTTGAATATCATGTGAATTACTATGCATGCTCATCTTGTTTGAAGTAAGAGAGATTTACCATGACTTGCAAATATTTGAGTATGCATATTGTTAGAGAGGAATATTGGGCCGCCAACTAAAGCCATGTTCACATGGTGGAAGTTTCAGCTGGGCAAAAGTCCAAATGTTTGTTGTCCTTGCTTTTCTGGTATGGATGTCCAAAAAAGTTGAGATTCATCAAAATTGAGAAATCAAATGAGATCCATCTCCTAAGGACCTTTGTACAGGAGGCAAGAAGGTACCCCTTTGTGACACTTGGTTAAAACATATGTATGCAATGAAAATCCATGGAAGTCCAAGCTAATTAGGATAATGTGTGAGCACTATTGGTATATTATGCATGAGGCAAGCAAACTTATAGGAAGTAATTACGCATAAGTCATACTATTTATCACTACCGTTGACATAAGTAACACCTCTCAAAATAAATATTTTCAACACGCCTATTGCTTTCAAAATAAAAAGCTCTAGCACATGGGTAATCCCTGCTTCCCTCTGTGAAGGGCCTTTCTTTTACTTCCATGTTGAGTCTTCACCTTCTACTTTATGCACCAATTAAGAGAGCATAGTTGTCATTCTTAGTGCAATGTGCATAGTCCCAAAATTATTATTGATTGATTCATGATTGTGCTATTGCTTGCTCCCAAATTACTTGTATCTAGTCACCCTTTGAACTTTGAAGGTGTCCTTGCATTTATGTTTTGCTATTCCATAAGACATGTTGAGTACCACTTTATCATGTTTACTCTATGATTATAAACACACAATTACTTTTAATGCACTATTATTCATGATCATTTGTTTGAGTTACTCTTCATGTTATAACATAGTTGCTAAGTTCAATTGAATTATATCTATCATGCCTATGTTAGAGTACTTAGATCCCAGCTCACAATGCTTTACATATTTGATCAAAGCTGTGTTGGCTTCATGTCACCTCAAAAATTATTTTATTATCACTTACCTACTGATGCGCGTGATGTACACATCCGTTGGGAACCCCAAGAGAAAGGTGCGATGCGCGCAGCAGCAAGTTTTCCCTCAGAAAGAAACCAAGGTTATCGAACCAGTAGGAGCCAAGAAGCACGTGAAGGTTGTTGGTGGAAGAGTGTAGTGGGCGCAACACCAGTGAAACCGCGCCAACGTGGAACCCGCACAACACAATCAAGATATTTTGCCCCAACGTAACAGTGAGGTTGTCAATCTCACCGGCTTGCGAAAACAAAGGATTAAACGTATCGAGTGGAAGATGGTGTTTGTTTGCAAAGAACAGTAAGAACAATGATTGCGAGATTGTATTCAGATGTAAAAGAATGGACCGGGGTCCACAGTTCACTAGTGGTGTCTCTCCAATAAGATAACTAACATGCGGGTGAACAAATTACGTGGGCAATTGACAAATAAAGATTCAATACATATCAATGATGATTACTATGAGATTTAATCAGGGCATTACGACAAAGTACATAGACCGCTATCCAGCATGTATCTATGCCTAAATAATCCACCTTCGGGTTAGCATCCGCACCCCCTCCAGTATTAAGTTGCAAACAAAGATAATTGCATTAAGTATGGTGCGTAATGTAATCAACACAAATATCCTTAGACAAAGCATCGATGTTTTATCCCTAGTAGCAACAACACATCCACAACCTTAGAACTTTCTGTCACTGTCCCAGATTAAATGGAGGCATGAACCCACTATCGAGCATAAATACTCCCTCTTGGAGTCACAAGTATCAACTTGGCCAGAGCCTCTACTAGCAACAGAGCATGCAAGAACATAAACAACACATATATGATAGATTGATAATCAACTTGACATAGTATTCTAGATTCATCGGATCCCACCAAACACAACATGTAGCATTACAAATAGATGATCTTGATCATGTTAGGCAGCTCACAAGATCTAAACAATGATAGCACAAGCGGAGAAGACAACCATCTAGCTACGCTATTGACCCATAGTCCAAGGATGAACTACTCACGCATCAATCCGGAGGCGGGCATGATGATGTAGAGCCCTCCGGTGATGATTCCCTCTCCGGCAGGTGTCGGAGGCGATCTCTGAATCCCCGAGATGGGATTGGCGGCGGCGGCGTCTCCGGAAGGTTTTCGGTATCGTGGCTCTCGGTGAGGGTTTCGCGACAAAGGCTTTAAGTAGGCGGAAGGGCGGAGTCGGAGGGGTCACGGGGCCCCACACGCTAGGGCCGCGCGGGCCCCATAGGCCACGCCGCCCTAGTGTGGCGGCGCCCGTGGCCCCACTTCCTTTCCCCCTCGGTCTTCGGAAGCTTCGTGGAAAAATAGGACCCGGGCGTTGATTTCGTCCAATTCCGAGAATATTTCCTTTGTAGGATTTTAACCAAAAACAGCAGAAACAGAACTGACGCTTCGGCATTTTGTTAATAGGTTAGTTTGGAAAATGTATAATAATGATGTAAAGTATGTATAAAACATTCAAGTATTTTCATAAAAGTAGCATGGAACATAAGAAATTATAGATACGTTTGAGACGTATCATCCCCAAGCTTAGTTCCTACTCGCCTCGAGTAGGTAAACGATAACACAAATAATTTCTGAAGTGACATGCTAACAACATAACCTTGATCAACATTATTGTAAAGCATATGAGATGAATGGAGTGATCGAAGCAAAAGATTGCTAACAAAAGATAATGACTAAACAAATGAATCATATAGCAAAACTTTTCATGAATAGTACTTTCAAGACAAGCATCAACAAGACTTGCATAAGAGCTAACTCATAAGCAATAAATTCTTAGTAGAATGCATTGAAGCAACACAAAGGATGATTAAGTTTCACCAATTGCTTTCAACTTGTATCATGTATATCTCATGGATAATAGTCAACATAGAGTAGTATAACAAGTGCAATAAGTAAACATGTAAAAATCAATGCACACAGTTAACACAAGTGTTTGCTTCTAAGATAGAAAGAAGTGGGTAGACTGACTCAACATAAAGTAAAAGAATGGCCCTTGCAGAGGAAGCATGGATTACTATTTTTGTGCTAGAGCTTTTATTTTGAAAACATAGAAACAATTTTGTCAACGGTAGTAATAATTCATATGTACTATGCATAATACTTCCTACAAGTTGCAAGCCTCATGCATAGAGTACTAATAGTGCTCGCACCTTGTCCTAATCAGCTCGGATAACACGATTATCATTGCATGACATATGTTTCAACCAAGTGTCACAAAGGGGTACCTCTATGCTGTACAAAGGTCTAAGGAGAAAGCACGCATTGGATTTCTCGCTTTTGATTATTCTCAACTTAGACATCCATACCGGGACAACATAGACAACACATAATGGACTCCTCTTTTAATGCTTAAGCATTCAACAACATATAATATTCTCATAAGAGATTGAGGTTGTATGTCCAAACTGAAACTTCCACCATGATACATGGCTTTAGTTAGCGGCCCAATGTTCTTCTCTAACTCATGCATACTCAAACCATTTGATCATGAAATCACACTTATTTCAGACAAGACGAACATGCATAGCATCTCACATGATATCCAACAAAGGTAAAAAGTTGATGGCGTCCCCAGAAACATGGTTACCGCTCAACAAGCAACTTATAAGAACTAGGACACATAACTACATATTCATCACCACAATAGTTTTTAAGCTATTTGTCCCATGAGCTATATATTGCAAAGATAAAGGAATGAAATTTTAAAGGTAGCACTCAAGTAATTTACTTTGGAATGGCAGAAAAATACCACATAGTAGGTAGATATGGTGGACACAAATGGCATGGGTTTTGGCTCAAGGTGTTTGGATGCACGAGAAGCATTTCCTCTCAGTACAAGGTTTGGGCTAGCAAGGTTGTTTGAAGCAAACACAAGTATGAATAGGTACAGCAAAACTTACACAAGAACATATTGCAAGCATTATAAGAATCTACACTGTCTTCCTTGTTGTTCAAACACTTAACAGAAAATATCTAGACTTAGAGAGACCAATCATGCAAACCAAATTTTAACAAGCTCTACGGTAGTTCTCCATTAATAGATTAAACTACATGATGCAAGAGCTTAAACATGATCTATGAGAGCTCAACACAATTGCCAAGTTATTCCAAACCATATGAAGCATTTTCTGATTCCAACCAAATAGCAATCAACGAAGCAATTTCAGCATTCGCCATGAATATTAAAGCACAATTAAGAACACAAGTGTTCCATATGAAAAAGCGGAGCGTAATATCTCCAATATAAGGATGGTGGGATCCAACTTTATTCAAACCAAAACAAAAATAAAAGCAAAATACGCTCCAAGTAAAGAACATAAGATGTGATGGAATAAAAATATAGTTTCAAAGTGACCCGATAAGTTGTCGATGAAGAAGGGGATGCCTTGGGCATCCCCAAGCTTAGATGCTTGAGTCTTCTTAAAATATGCAGGGATGAACCACCGGGGCATCCCCAAGCTTAGACCTTTCACTCTTCTTGATCATAATGTATCATCCTCTTCTCTTGACCCTTGAAAACTTCCTCCACACCAAACTTCAAGCAAACTCATTAGAGGGTTAGTGCATAATCAAAAATTCATATATTCAGAGGTGACATAATCATTCTTAACACTTCTGGACATTGCACAAAGCTTCTGAAAGTTAATGGAACAAAGAAACTCATTCAACATAGCAAAAGCGGCAATGCGAAATAAAAGGCAGAATATGTCAAAACAACAGTCCGTAAAGACAATTTTGCAGGGCACTTAACTTGCTCAAACGGAAGAACTCAAAACTAATGAAAGTTGCGTACATATCTGAGGATCACGCACGTAAATTGGCAAAAAAATTGATTTTTTTACAGAGAGTTCTGCACGAATTCGTGACAGACAGCAAATCTATTTCTGCGCAGCAATCCAAATCTAGCATCAACTTTACCATAGAGACTTTACTTGGCACAAAAACATGATAAGGAGAGGTTGCTACAGTAGTAAACAACTTCCAAGACTCAACAATACAATAAATAAAATGAAACATGGGTTATCTCCCAAGAAGTGCTTTTCTTTAACGCCTTTCAGCTAGGCGTAGAAAGTGCAAATCAAGTATTATCAAGAGATGAAGCATCAACATCACAATTTTTCTTACAAACACAACTTGTTGCAGAGGGTACCTTAGATGCTCCATTATCCAAATTTCCCATGGTGGTGCTAGGGGTTTTATCAATTTTAGGCCTATAATAATTCTTTGGTTTAGGCACCTTAGAGACATACATGAATTTTTGCTCTTTACCCACATAAGCTTTCTCCTTAAACTTAAGAGAAGAAAAAGTTGAACCCAAGGTTCCCATAGCTTTTTCAAGTGCACTAATCCTATTGGTTTGATTATCGTGGACAACACAAGTTTCTAGGACACCATTTTTTTCATCAATTCTTCCTAGAGATTTATCAAGCTTATCGGTATTATCAAGTAGCATTCCCAATTTAGTTTCAACACTTGAAATTTTTTTCTCTATGGCTTCCAACTTTTTCATGACATCCTCAAGAGAGATTTCAATTTTAACTTCATTAACAGGTGGTATTCCAACTAGACTCTCAATGATATAATTAGGGTAAGATATAATTTACATAGGATGGCGACGGCGCTCGCTAAACCCTAGCACCGGCGATCTCACGGGTCAGTCGTGATCGAGCCCATCTGCTCCGATCATTCTCTCCGGCATCTTGTCCTCTATCAGGTAACGTTGATCTCTTCCCCCTCTCTGATCTCTCCATGGCCTCTCCGTCATGGAAATGGAGAGTCAAGTTTTCCAAAACCTCCGATCCGGGACCTTCGGATCCTGAGGTTTTCATGGGTGAATTGCATCTCTGGATTTTGAAAGATTGGATCACTCTCGTTTCTGAATCTGGGGTTCCGATCATTGGCAAGTTTCTTACGGATAATGAATTAATCTCAATTGGCTCGGTGATCTACTTTTCATCCTATCAAGCCAAGGTGGTTAGCTGTATCCTCTCTCCTGATTTGGATTTAAATGGATCTGAGTCGCGAGATCCAGGGTTGTCCTATGATTCATGCGTATACCCGCACCTGATCAAGTCATGGAAGATCACTTACTCCACACAGCGTGATCTGGATCGCTCAAGGATGAAAGCGTATGATGGCACCCTAAACCTTTATGAGGATATCTTAATGCTGCGTGATGCAAAGGGTTGTACAGTTGGGGTCAGAACCAGAGAGAAGAAGGATTCCTTTAGTGCTGGGGCTAAGCTGTATTTTCCTAAGCATGTGGTTCGCATGGGTCTGCCTCTGGCCTATCCTAAGCCTAGGATGGCTTCACATGGAACTCCTACAATGGCCTCACATGTGATTATGTCCTCCAATGCTCAGGAATGTGATACAAGTACTCCACACAGGGACAATCAACCAGCTAGCTCAGAAGCCCATCAACAAGAGGACAATGCAGTTCATGATTTGGAGGGTTCATCCTCTGTTTATGCATCCATAAAGTTGGGTCTTGATTTTTCACACGGCAGAAACTTCTCTAAGGATGTGCAACACAAGTTCCATTCAACTGTCCACCCTTCCAGAAACACAGGTCATTTTATGATGGTAGTATCTTTTGCGAGGGCAAACTTTCGGATGGAAGAGGACTTGGTTGCTTTGGCTTTGGAAGCATCGCTTGGTGGATTCTGTGGTCAGTTTTTGGTTTCTTCCTTGCGGGACAGGGTTTTCTCTTTTGCTGTTGCATCTAAGGAGGTTGCTTTTCATATCCTCAAGCTCAAACAATATCGGTGCCAGCAGTTCAAGTGCTATTTTCATTTATGGGGCCGTGGAGGTCCAAACTGGGTTAGAGAATTCCACTTTTGGCAGAAGGAGTGTCGATCTGAATGGACACTAGTGAGCCCTTCCAAGAGGGTGGTGCAGCTAGGTCTCTCTGCTATGAGCAATTCCAAGCCAAAGTCAGCGGTCCGGAAGTCTAATGCTCCTAAGCGGCAGCTGGTATTTGCTGATGAACTTTCCTATTCGGCATGCAAGGGTTATCGGAAGCAGGTGCCTGAGAAAATTATACCTGCAACAACACGAGGCACTGAGGAAGTGCAGGCTGTCAATCCTATTGTCATTCCCCATACTGAATCACTATCGACTGAAGTGCACGATGAAGATTTTGCTCAAATGATAGATGATATGGCTTTTCAGGTGTGGAAGTGTGGTCGTTGCCTCAGCATGAAACATCTGCTTCGTGATTGTACAAACGATATTCGTTGTCGGGCCTGCTACAGTTATGGGCACATTAAAAAGCAATGTCTTAAATATCAAAAGAAGTCAAAGGCCCAAAAATGGGTTCCTAAGGGTTCTGGCCCATTACCGAAAGGGGAAGCGACGCCTAGACAAACCCCTGCCGTTTCGGCTTCGCCTGGCAATTTTACTCTTTCCTCGGCACCTCCGGCTGTCGCGTTGCCGTCGCCTCGTTCTACCCCAAACCTAGATTCATCTGCGGCAATGGCGGTGTTTGAGGTGGATCCCACTCCGTGGTTGCCCTGGGGACACCAGGTCATCGACGGAGGGCCAACGAGGTTGCCGCGGACCTTCTACAATGCGCCGCAGGACCCTTTGGAGCAGCATCATGATTTCTGCATCGCCGTCGTCGAGCCAGCTCCGCCGCCAGCTGATGAACTCTTCTGGAGGCAACAGGTGCTTAATCTCCTCATTGGTCCCCTGAACCGCAATGTTTTGGATAATCAACCAAGCCTTTTTGGAGCTGGCCTCTTTCAACTCAGTAGCCCCAATGCGGTTAATGCTCTAGTTCAGCATGGACACTATCAACTTCTTAATCGCTTCGTTCGCTTTATTCGAGCTGATGATGCTCCCCAGAATCATAGGGCTGCTCTGGGTTTCCGTAGAGGATGGCTGATGATTTTAGGCGCACCTCCAGATTATAGAAACGATTTTGATATATCCTCTGCTGTGGCTACTTTTGGAAAATTCCACCACTGGAATCGTGAGGACCCTATCAAGGAAATAATCTTAGTATACGCATCCTTTGCCTCTCCAGCTCTAGTGCCCAGGGATTTTGTTTTTGGGAAGTTCTCCACGATAGGAGGTGTGAGGGAGTCGTGGACTGCGCCTGTCTTCATTCTGTCTGCAGACTTTGCTGAGCAGTTGCCTGCTGATGAGGACCCCATGCCGCCGGATGGTAACCCTCATCCGATGCCAGGCAATCTGCAGCCGAATCTGAATATGTTCGTGGGGCCACAGTACCCAGAGATTGGCTGGGATGCTGTCGAGGTGCAGCCAGAAGTGCCAATGGAGGAGCCTATACAAGCAAATGAGAATCACATGGTGGAGAATCAGCAGTCTATGGTGATGGATCTTTCTGATGGCTCTTCTGGCTCTGTGAATATGGAGGGTGCTTTGCAGGGTCCTGCAAATTTTAATGTTCTGCAAGTGGGCCGAGTGGAGCTTCGTCCGATTCTACCGCCTCATATGACGTGGGATAAGTTGATGCTGACTTACTTGCCTGAATTATATGCCAAGACTATCCCTCTGTCCATGCAAATGTCGTCTTTTTGATATGTCAAGAGAACATGGGAGATGGCCTTTCAGATTGGCAGTCCTCTTGCATCCGGGTTTGCTAGCGATAAGAGAACTTTTCTTGTGGTTAAGCCAAGAGCTGCTCCAGGGGATTTTTGTTTCAAAGCGCAGGGATTGACTCTTACTGATGTCTCTGATACCGATGTCTCTGACGAACAAGTTGGTCAGGACAAGGAACTCCAGGATATTTTGAATGATGTTTCTGTTCCTTCTCCAGACGCAAGTTCACCTGATGCTGCAATGTTAGTGTCACCTGATGCTGCAATGTCAGTGTCGAATTTCTGTCTTGGTTCGTCCTCTGTGCCGCCTGCTGTCAAGGTGACAGCTCGGACGCGAAAGACGGTGGCACTCATTGATCCAGCTTTTCAACGTGTTACTCGCAGCGTCTCTTCAGGCAAGGGCTTCAGAGCGGCACCGATCAAGGACTTGCAGCCAAGACCAAAGAAGCGTACAAGGAAGGTGGAGTCATCCTCTGTTGTTGCGACATCTGTACGTAGGAATTCGGAGGGATCGCAGTCATCTCGCAAAAAGACGAGTGAGACTGGCGTCATGGTTTCAATTCCTGTGATGCAGCATATTGGAGAACTACTGCAGATGGACCCTGAAGATCTGACGGTGGCGAAGCTTACAGCAAAGCCGCAGGATGGTGATGCCTCGCCCAGTAACTCTGATGATTAGTGATCATGTTCATCTTCATGGGTGCAGTGGTTCTATTGGCTGCAGTGTTCTTATTTTGGAAGATGGTCTAGCTGTTCATGTCTATTTTGGTGGAACCTGTCACTTAAATGTTGCTATGATACTTTTCGTTCAGTTTGTAAGGTGGGTTGGCTACGCTGATTCACTGTTGGGATTCATGATCTATGTTGCTTAATGAATTATCGCTTTTGGTCAGTCTTGGGTTGGAATATTAGGGGAATAAATGCTGAGGCTAAACAGTTAAAAGTCAGGGAAAAAATGGAGGAAAGTAATTGTGCCATTTTATGCCTGCAAGAGACAAAGAAAGAGTCCTTTGATCGCAAATTTATAAGGGGTTTTTGTCCGCGACGTTTTGATAATTTTGTTTGTTCACCGTCTGTGGGAGCGTCGGGGGGAATGTTGGTGGTTTGGAGCTCGGCTATGTTCACTGGGACGCTAATTGATCTTCAGAAATTTGGCATAATAATTAAATTCACCTCGGTTCATTCTAATCAACAATGGACACTTGTCAATGTTTATGGTCCGTGTCAGGGGGAGGAAAGAGATAATTTTGTGCAATGGCTGTATAATCTGAATGTTCCTGATGATGAGGATTGGTTGTTCATGGGGGATTTCAATTTTATTCGCTCACAAGATAACAGAAATAAGCCGGGAGGAGACATCAATGACATTTTTCTTTTTAATGAGATAATAAATCATTTGGGTCTAATTGAATTACCACTTAAAGGCCGATCCTTCACTTGGTCTAATATGCAAAAGGAACCTCTCTTGGAGCAGTTGGATTGGTTTTTCACGTCTGTAAATTGGACAGATTCATATCCCAATACATTGGTTCATCCTCTTGCAAAAACAACTTCGGATCACGTCCCATGCAATGTAACTATCCAAACTTCCATTCCTAAGGTCAGTCTGTTTCGTTTTGAGAATTTTTGGCCAGAGCAGCCTGGGTTTTTGGAGTGTGTCTCTAGTACATGGCAGAAGGAGTATGTAGCAAGTAATGCAGCAGCATTGCTCGTTAAGAAATTGAAGGGGCTGAGAGCTAGCCTCAAGAAATGGAAAACTAGTTTGTCCAGGATAAAGGATTTAATTGCTAAGTGCAATTTGGTTATTATTTTCTTTGATAACTTGGAGGAGTATAGGAACCTGTTTTTGCCTGAGGAAAATTTCAGAAAGTTGGTCAAGCAACACCAGGATAAATTGTTGCATGCTCAGTACAGATACTGGAAAAAGAGGTGCACCATTCGATGGATAAAGCAAGGGAAGGAAAATACAAAATATTTCCATGCAATGGCGACAGAAAGGTACAGGAGAAATAACATTGCATCATTGAGGTCTGAGGATGGGAGGCAAGTTAGTAATCATGAGGAGATGGCAGGTATTACTTGGAACTGCTATAAAGCTCGGATGGGATCTTCTCAAGGAATTGAAATGAAGTTTGATTTAAATACTCTTCTGAAACGAGTAGATGGCTTGGAGGATCTAGCTGTGCCTTTCACTACAGAAGAAATGGACAAAGTTGTTAAGGTAATGCCAGTTGATAAGGCCCCTGGACCTGATGGTTTCAATGGTTTATTTATGAAGAAATGCTGGCATATTATCAAACATGATTTTTATAATCTGGCTATGGAGTTTTCTAAGGGCACTATTAATCTTGAGCATATCAATACTTCATACATTTCTTTAATCCCTAAGAAACAGTCAGCAGAAAGCATTAATGACTATCGACCAATCTCTTTGACAAATTGTTGTCTTAATTTTCTAACAAAAATGGTGGCAGATAGATTTCAGAAGGTTATCATGCAGTGTATACATAAGAATCAGTATGGGTTTATTAAAAGCAGGACAATTCATGACTGTCTAGCTTGGACTTTTGAATATATACATCAGTGTAAGGCATCCAAGAAACCAGTGGTAATTTTGAAACTAGATTTTGAGAAGGCTTTTGACACCATTGAGCATGAGGTGATTTATGAGATTCTAAGGAGGAAGGGTTTCAGTAAGGAATGGATTGCATGGGTGAAAATGATCCTTGAGTCTGGAATATCTTCAGTTTTGATCAATGGGGTCCCTGGCAAACAATTTAAATGCAAGAGGGGGGTAAGGCAGGGTGATCCTCTTTCTCCTTTGCTTTTTGTTCTTGGAGCAGATTTGCTGCAGTCAGTAGTGAATGATTTATTACAAAGAGGTCTTATTTCCTTGCCCATTCATACTGGGGATCCAGACTTCCCAATTATTCAGTATGCAGATGACACCTTGTTGATAGTTCCTGCTGACAGTGTTCAGTTGTCTGTACTCAAGGAAGCTTTACAAGATTTCAGCTCTTCAACTGGTTTGAAAATAAACTTCCATAAGTCATGCATGTTACCCTTAAACTTATCTGATGAGGAGGTGGCTGTTTTAGCCAGGGAATTTGGTTGCGAGGTTGGGGTCATGCCTTTCACTTATTTGGGGTTGCCTTTGGGGACTACCAGGCCATCCATGCAGGATTTGTTACCTATGGTTGATCGAATGGAGAGGAGGTTGACAGCAAGCTCTTCTTTGCTAGCTTATGGGGGGAGGCTTCAATTGATACAGTCTTGCCTAAGCTCGATGCCTATTTTTTTCCTATGTACCTTGAGCATACCTGTTGGCATTATCAAACAGCTTAACATGATTATTAGGCAGTGTTTGTGGAGAAAGAAAAAGGGGGAGTGTACCACTAATCAGTCTTTGGCCTCCTGGAATATGATTTGCAAACCGAAACAGAGTGGAGGCTTGGGGGTTTTGGACTTTAAGTTGCAAAATGAAGCACTCTTGTTGAAGCATTTGCATAAGTTTTTTAATCGTGCTGACTTGCCATGGGTGCAGTTGGTTTGGAATTATTATCCAGAAGGAGTGCCTCATGCATCTAAGCTTTGTGGGTCTTTTTGGTGGAGGGATGTGATGAAATTATCTGATCTTTATAGATCTGTCACATCAGTCATTATCAAGGATGGGAGCACTGCTTTATTCTGGGCAGACAAGTGGAATGGTATTTGTCCTCAAGAGAAGTTTCCCAGGCTTTATTCTTACTCTTTAAATCAGACTATTTCTGTCAAGGAGGCATTATTAATTCCTGATATTCATGATATGTTTGAAAGGCCTCTGTCCAGTCAGGCAGCAATGGAATTGTTAGAGTTGCAGAACTTGATTCAGGATGTTGTCCTTCAGCCTAATGGGAAAGATGAGTGGAGAACTATTTGGAAGGATGTCAATTATACTGCTCAACGCTTTTATCGTCATGTCTTTAGTAATGTCACCTGTGACAAGGTGTATCATTGGATTTGGAACAGTAAGTGTATACAGAAACTTAAGGTGTTTGCCTGGCTGTTGATGAGTGACAGACTCAATACGAAAGATATGTTGAAAAGGAGGCACTGGAATGTCACATCAGATCATCACTGTGTTCTTTGCCATTCACACACGTATGAGGACAGAATTCATCTTTTCTTTGATTGTGTGTTCAGCATGAGGGTGTGGGCTTATTTACAGATTGATTGGTCCATGGGGGTAACCATTGAGGACAAAGTTATACAAGCCAGGAAAGAGTTTGGAAAACCATTTTTCACTGAGGTGGTCATTTTAGCAACCTGGTACATTTGGAATCAAAGGAATGGCATGATTTTTCAGCAGCAAAGGCCATCCTTTAGATCATGGAAGAGGGAATTCATTAGTGGTTTGTATCTACATAAGCATAGGGTCAAGCAAAAGGATACTGCTCAACTTCAAGCTTGGATTGACTCTCTACCTTAGATTCTCTCTTTTTTTGTTTTCTTGTTCTTTCTGTACATATGTAACTTTGTTGAGTTTTGTTTCTAATAAATGAATTGCTGTGAGGCTTTGCCTCACAGTTCTCTTTCAAAAAAAACTAGACTCTCAATGATGCAACTAGCTTCTAAAGCAGGAGTACCTAGGAAATTACCTCCCGAAAGAGTATCAAGAACATACCTATTCCAGCTAGATAGGTCAACATAAAAGTTCCTAAGAAGGATAATAGTGGAGTGTTTCTTAATGCACCTATGATGAGCATTACTAATTCTGTACCAAGCATCTTTGAAACTTTCTCCACCTTGTTGCTTAAAAGAACGAACTTCAACTTCAGGATTACTCATTTTAGTAGTAATAAAAATAAACCTAGCAAGTAGGATAAAGTAAAGACAAGTAACTAATTTTTTTGTGTTTTTGATATAGAGCAAATAAATAATACAAAAAGTAAAGCAACTAATTTTTTTGTGTTTTTAATATGAAGCAAACAAGACAGTAAATAAAATAAAGTAAAGCAAGACAAAAACAAAGTAAAGAGATTGGATGTGGAGACTCCCCTTGCAGCGTGTCTTGATCTCCCGGCAACGGCGCGGAAAAAGAGCTTGATGCGCGTGATGTACACGTCCGTTGGGAACCCCAAGAGGAAGTGTGATGCACAGCAAGTTTTCCTCGAAAGAAACCAAGGTTATCGAACCGGTAGGAGTCAAGAAGCACGTGAAGGTTGTTGGTGGAGGAGTGTAGTGCGGCGCAACACCGGTGAAACCGGCGCCAACGTGGAACCTGCACAACACAATCAAGATACTTTGCCCCAACGTAACGGTGAGGTTGTCAATCTCACCGCTTGCTGAAAACAAAGGATTAAACGTATCGAGTGGAAGATGGTGTTTGTTTGCAAAGAACAGTAAGAACAATGATTGCAGTAGATTGTATTCAGATGTAAAAGAATGGACCGGGGTCCACAGTTCACTAGTGGTGTCTCTCCAATAAGATAACTAACATCTTGGGTGAACAAATTACAGTGGGCAATTGACAAATAAAGATTCAATACATATCAATGATGATTACTATGAGATTTAATCGGGGCATTACGACAAAGTACATAGACCGCCAAGCATGCATCTATGCCTAAATAATCCACCTTCGGGTTAGCATCCGCACCCCTCCAGTATTAAGTTGCAAACAAGATAATTGCATTAAGTATGGTGCGTAATGTAATCAACACAGATATCCTTATACAAAGCATCGATGTTTTATCCCTAGTAGCAACAACACATCCACAACCTTAGAACTTTCGTCACTGTCCCAGTTAAATGGAGGCATGAACCCACTATCGAGCATAAATACTCCATCTTGGAGTCACAAGTATCAACTTGGGAGAGCCTCTACTAGCAACGGAGAGCATGCAAGAACATAAACAACACATATATGATAGATTGATAATCAACTTGACATAGTATTCTAGATTCATCGGATCCCATCAAACACAACATGTAGCATTACAAATAGATGATCTTGATCATGTTAGGCAGCTCACAAGATCTAAACAATGATAGCACAAGCGGAGAAGACAACCATCTAGCTACGCTATGGACCCATAGTCCAAGGATGAACTACTCACGCATCAATCCGGAGGCGGGCATGATGATGTAGAGCCCTCCGGTGATGATTCCCTCTCCGGCAGGGTGCCGAGGCGATCTCCTGAATCCCCGAGATGGGATTGGCGGCGGCGGCGTCTCGGAAGCTTTTCCGTATCGTGGCTCTCGGTAGGGTTTCGCGACGAAGGCTTTAAGTAGGCGGAAGGGCGGAGTCGGAGGGGTCACGGGGCCCCACACGCTAGGGCCGCGCGGGCCCCCATAGGCGCGCCGCCTAGTGTGACGGCGCCCGTGGCCCCACTTCCTTTCCCTCGGTCTTCGGAAGCTTCGTGGAAAAATAGGACCCCGTTGATTTCGTCCAATTGAGAATATTTCCTTTGTAGGATTTCTGAAACCAAAAAGAAAACAAGAACGGCGCTTCGGCATCTTGTTAATAGGTTAGTGCCGGAAAATGTATAATAATGATGTAAAGTATGTATAAACATTCAAGTATTGTCATAGAAGTAGCATGGAACATAAGAAATTATAGATACGTTTGAGATGTATCACCTACTCGAGGACGAGCAGGAGTTAAGCTTGGGGATGCTGATACGTCTCAAACGTATCTAATTTTTTTGATGCCCCATGTTTCTTTTACACCAATTCATATGTGTTTTGTTTACACGTCGTTGCACTTTTACATGATTTCCGACACTAACCTATTAACAAGATGCCACAGTGTCAGTTCCCTGTTTTCTGCTATTTTTGTATTTCAGAAATGTTGTACATGAAATATTCTCGGAATTGGACGAAACAAAAGCCAAAGTCAATATTTTATCGAAACGAAGACGCAATACGAAGGGGGGATGAAGAGGCGCACCAGGGCGCCCACACCACCCCTAGGCGCGGCCTAGGGCTGGCCCACGCCTAGGGCAGGTGTGGGGCCCACATGAGCCCCACCAACCTCAATCCTCCGCTTACTTATTCACGATCTCGGGAAAACCCTGGATACATGATCCAAAATCCACGAAAAGTTCCGTCGCGGCCGCCATCGCCGAACCCATTTTGGGGGTTCTGAAGCTTTTCTCGGCACCCTGCTTGAGGGGGCAATCATCGCCGGAGGCGTCTACATTGACATGCCCGTCTCCGAAGTGATGCGTGAGTAGTTCATCCCTAGACTACGGGTCCATAGCAGTAGCTAGATGGTTGTCTTCTCCACCTTGTGCTTCATGTATTGATCTTGTGAGCTGCCCTACATGATCAAGATCATCTTTATTAATCCTCCATGTTTGATTTGCTGGGATCCGATGAATATTGTGTACTATGTTAATATTCATTATATATTCATGTCATATGTTATTTGTGATCTTGAATGCTCTCCGTTGCTAGTAGAAACTCTGGCCAAGTGGACACTTGTGACTCCAAGAGGGGGTATCTTTGCTCGATAGTAGGTTCATGCCTCTAGTAATTTGGAAGAGTGACTTTATAACTTCTAAGGTTGTAGATGTGATGTTGCTACTAGGGATAACCCAACAATGTTTTATCTAAGGGTAACTCTATTGTTAATTTACACACATTGCTTAATGCGATAGTCTGTTGCTTGCAACTTTATACTGGAAGGGTGCGGACGCTAACCTGAAGGTGGATTATTAGTCATAGACGCAGTTGGATTACGTTCTATGTATTATGTTGTAATTTCCAATACCAAATTATCATAGTAATCATCTTGTCATGTGTATCGATCGATATTCTGTCAATTGCCTAGCTGTAATTTGTTTACCCAACATGCTATTTCCTTATGTGGACACCGGTTCTATTTTCTTTACTGATAAATTCAACTGCAATCCTATTTTGTTTACTTTCTACAAACACCTCCTTCCATTCGATACGTCTAATCCTTTGTGTTCAGCAAACCAGTGAGATTGACAACCTCACTGTAAGTTGGGGCAAAGTATTTGGGTTGTGTTGTGTGCAGGTTCCACGTTGTTGCTGACGCCGGTAGTGCGTCCTGCCACTAGTCAACCAGCAACACCTTAAGAAGTCACGCCTTTCTCCTACTGGTCGATTAAACCTTGATTTCTTACTGAGGGAAAACTTGCTGCTGTGGTCATCACACATTCCTTTTGGGGTTCCCCAACAGCCTGTCCGCATACGCGAGTACATGCCATCAGTGGCATGTTGAGAGGTAAACTTAGTCAATTTCTTGACTTAGCTAAGAGTTTAAACACGAGAAAAAATGGCGTATTTCACAACCATCAGACACCATTTGCCCCGATGATGGACGACGCGGTACGCTCGCTCTCGTTGTCTCGGTATGCCATGTGTCATTCGTTTGCCGTCCGGTGATTCGTATGACTATTGGGCGGGACGCAATGAGGGCGATATTGCAGCCATGATCTTCGGCGACAACTTCGTCGGCGAAGGCAGCGTCGGGACAGGGACGCATGATCCTGGCCCAGAGACGCATGATCAGTGGACACACACGCTGAACGGGGCGGACATTGATGACGAACAATGGTTCTCCACCCAGCCCATGCAGCCAACAACCGTCTGCGTTGATGCCGATGAGGAGGTGCCAACCAGGGATGATGTTGGGAAGAAAAAGGGGGAGAGCCACATGACCAACGACTTCAATGATGATGAGGACAAATGTTTGTGCGATGCGTGGCTCGCAACCAGCCATGACTGCATAAATGGTGCCCAACATAAGGGCAAGGTCTACTAGACCAAGGTGGTCCAAGAGTACGAAGAGAGAAAGCGCCACAAGCCCTACGAGATGCACATCGAGCGCATGGAAGAGTCCATCAGAAAAAGATGGACCTACATCAAAGAGGAGACCTCCAAGTTTTGCGCCGCCGTCGATCATGTTGTTGCCCACCCCAAGAGTGGCACGAGCGTGGTGGAAGTGGTAAGAAACGGGCATCATCATTCCATCTATGTGGGCATCATCATTCCATCTATGTTCTTAGCATACCATAAACCTAACTTGTAGCAATTTTAGGTACCGAGGGCCTTGGAGAGGTTCAAGGCAACACATAAGAAGGGATTATATATGGTCCATTGTTGGGAAAAGCTGAAGGACGCGTCGAAGTGGAGGATTGGCTATGCGGCCTACCATGAAGCTGTCAAGAATGGGACAACCACGTTGGTCGTCAACGGCGAAGCCGACAATCCTGGGC
This sequence comes from Lolium multiflorum, assembly GCA_030979885.1. Classification (NCBI taxonomy): domain Eukaryota; kingdom Viridiplantae; phylum Streptophyta; class Magnoliopsida; order Poales; family Poaceae; genus Lolium; species Lolium multiflorum. Next base: position 50,968,345 of record CM061748.1, read on the forward strand.
AGAAAGCCCTTCCACCTCGTCCCCGGGGCCATAAGGGTAACAAGGCCGATCTTGCTCGGGAGGCATCAACCCTTGCGTTGAGCCAGACCTTGGAGAAGATCATGGCTGACTCTCAAGCCGCCCTGGCCAAAAGGGACGAGAAGAAGCGCCTAAAAAAAAAGAGGCATCTACTGCCATCTACCTCAACCTCAACAAAAAGGCCATTGAGGTTCAAAGGATGGATGTCGAGGCCAACAAGGTAGACGCCGAGGCCAAAATGCTTGATGCTGAGGCTAGAAGGATGGACGCCGATACCAAGATCTGGGCAGCGGACACAAAGATCATGCTGGCCGACTTGGGCAACATGGACGACGACACCAGGGCCTGGTTCCTGAAGAGGCGTGTTAAAATCCGCACGCAAGACGCCTAATCTGCGACGCCATTGCCAAGCACCATGAGCTCTTTTTGGACTATATTTGCTTTTTTGGCCATGTTGTGCCCCTTTTGAACTCCATTTTGTGCCATACCATGTGCACAATGTGATGGACTTATTTGAGACCTCAATTTAAGCCAATATGATAGCCATATTTTCGTGCAATTTGATTGTTGGTGATGTTTTCGGATATTAGAAAAAAACTTAGCCCGCGGACAAAATACGTCGGGCCGCTGGGGACACCCCGACGCAAACGAACGCATAACCATTTTCGTATCCGCGGACCGATGCAAACGGAGGTAGGCGGTTAATTTGGGCGTCCGTTTTACGTCAACCCGCTCGAGATGCCCTTACAATGTTTGACAAAAAAATTGTACCACAAAATAAGTTGATATTACACTTCAGATATTAGTGTAAATTTTGTTAGTGTATAAAGTAGGACACCAGTTGTCATAGACAAGCCACCGCTTGCACATTCTCGATTCTTGAGTTGTTTTCACCGACAAGACTTGGAGAATTATCATCCACGTTGCCTCATGATTTGAGAGTTACTCTTCATATATTCTTGTTTGTTCAGCATCCGTACAGTTTGCGCATGGGATTCTCTCTTCTTGGTCTACTCGTTTTTTTCACCAGCAAGGAACCAGAAGATGTCGGTCAACAGTTAGACCAAGATTTGTGGGAAGTAGCTTAGGAAACAAAATCGTTTTTTGAGAAGACCAATTTAGGTAAGTTTATAGTAACAAGAAGATATGCAAGGAGATTTGGGATTAAAACTTCTTCATTTATTTGTACTATCAGTTATGCACGACTTTGATGCAAGCTATAATTAACACATACTATAAACAAACTGATAAATTTCTTTCCAAATACATAAGGGATGTCACTGTCGAGATCTTGACCTCTTGATTCTCCTTGTCCTTGAGAAGGACCATACCAGTATATTAGGTGCTCAATACCACTGTTCACTGCGACAGTGCCAACACTACCCCCTTGTGAGCCAGGCCCTATATGCATAGCCACACATAAACGGAGAACTTAAACTGGCACAACAACACGCAAATGCTATATGAGGCAACCATTTCTTAAGAAATTATGTAGAGCAAATCCCTCAATTCGCTTGCTACCACCAAACACTACATCATGGCCACATCGTATTCATTTGGTGATGCTGAAAGATTGAAAGATATATGCTAATAACAGACGCTCACATTTTTGTCGCCTGAAGATTGGTGACCAGACTTGCACACTAGCAACAGGAAAAAAAAAAGGTGCCATAGACCCATAGTACGTTTCGAGTAACTGAAGAGAAGTACAGTAACACGTTCTCAGCAAAAATCTTGGCTTCTTTCTGAAGAAAATCCCTCCTCCAAAGTTCAAAACCAATCCCCCTGGTTTTGTTTGCTGTTGAAGGACATAAGGGTCAGATCCATACCAACTGCCCACTCAAAGCCGTTGTTATCCTGAAAAGCCAAGGAGATGCAAAGCAAGATAGAAAAATGAAATAAAATAAAATGAAATGAAAACGAAAGCAGCTTGGCTTCAACTCCCTTTTTTGCCACAATTACACTCCCAGAAAAGAACAATCTCTCTTAATCAAGCACCTAAGCTTCACCAAAACTCCAGATTAAAGCCGCTAATTTCACCCAAACACCCCCTAAATTTCCTGGTTTTACCTTCTTCTGTTGTTCCTCGCGTTTCCCACGGAGAAGGAGAGAGAGAGAGTAGCAACACCAGTCTCCAGCTCCACCAAACAAGCAAGCAGCTCTCTTTCTAGTCCTCTCTTCTTCCACTCCGCTCTCCTCCCTCCCCCACAGCACAGCAGCCAGCAGGCGCACGTTATCGGATTCCGGGCGCGCGTGGGGGCGAGATCCGGCCCGCCGCCGCAGCACGCACCGGCCGCCGCGCGATCTCGCCGCCGCGGGAGCTGCATTGCGCGCGCGGCTCGACCCGCCTTTCCGGCGTTTCCGGGGTGGTCGGTTCCGCCGGAGGCGGGGAGCAGGTCCCGCACGCGATCCATCAGATCCGACCTCGCCGCCGGCCGCGGCGCTGGCGGCGTCGCCATGGACCCCAACGTGCCGCTCGACTACGCGCTCTTCCAGCTCTCGCCCCGCCGCTCCAGGTGAGGATGCGGGGGAGGAATCTCGCATTCCCGCGCGCTTCCTCTGGGCTAAAGGTGGCTGCTTTCTGCGCAGGTGCGAGCTGGTGGTGTCGGGCAGTGGGCGCACGGAGAAGATCGCGTCCGGGTCGGTGAAGCCCTTCTTCACGCACCTGCGCGCGGCGGAGGAGCAGGCGGCGGCCCAGCCGCCCCAGCCCACCATCCGTCTGCAGCTGGACCGCCGCGCCGCCTGGTTCAGCAAGGGCACCCTCGAGAGGTTTCTTCATATTATGGCTTATTATTGTTCTTCGGCTCCGCGATGTCCAAGACACTGTATGCTCACAAGTGCTTTGATTCGCTTCTGCTTCAAGGTTCGTGCGCTTCGTCAGCACGCCGGAGGTGCTGGAGATGGCGAATACATTCGAGGCGGAAATGTCGCAGCTGGAAGGGGCTAGGAAGATTTACGCAGCACAGGTATCAATAATCAACCAGTTCTTTTAGCGTGTTTTTTTTTTGGCAGTGTACTAGCATTTGTCTAAAATTGGTAATTCTGTTTGCAGGGTGTTTCCTCGGGTGGAGATGGTATGTCCTCATTCTTTATGTCTGTTCATACCTCATACTGTTCACACACTTTCATTATTAGAGTTGAGTCCATCTTACAGCAGTTATTCAGTGTGCTACCGGTGATATTATCCGGGATCGAGCGAAAGTTCTTTGATTCTTTTCTTACTTAATTGGCAACTGGTAATTGGCGTGCATGGACAATTAGAGACCCTTGTTTAATGCTGAATACATTGATGCCACTATATATCTATTATTCATCACATATTGACATGAAACTTAGTTAATTAGGAAATATATTTAATAAGCAGGTAATACTAGTTTAGGAAAGGTACGGAGAACACCGTTCATTGGTGCATCCCGAGAAATTTTTTAATGTGTCATAATTACATTCTTGTGAACATAATTAATATAATCTATTTCTCTTGTTGTGCTAATTGTCAGCTGAAGCCTCAGCAGCAGCAGATATTACAAAGTAAGCATTTCAATTCCACCTCATTTACCTCTCCTTTGCCAAATAAACTTGATTTAAGTGAGTAGAAAATGATCCATAATTAGTATGTGCTTCGTTGAGTAGACATCTACCTCTATTTTGCCAAATAAACTTGACTTAAGTGAGTAGAAGATGATCCACAATTAGTATGTACCTCGTGGAATAGATTAGACAGATGAAATGTATTTCCTGATAAGCCTTGCATATTTTGTGTTTCATACTCCATATACTTGTCTGGCTATATGAAATTACTTTCTTTATCCTGGATGATCAGTTGCATATGTTTTCTTTAATTACGTCACATGGACCTTTCATGGACATATTTCTGGCTTCCATATTTAAGAGCTTCAGACTGTCCACCGTTTAATCATTCTATGTTGATTATAGAAGGATCAATTGTTAGTAGTTTTATGGAATGTTGTTGACTGTAAGACCATGGATATCCAATTTTTCTAATGCCTCTGTTTATGCACATACAAGACTCAATCTTATTGTATTAGTATAATCAACGTGCAGTGATGCAGCAATGCAATGTGCTGTGAGTTTTGCTAGATAAGACATACTACTTGAATGCATGTTTTGTCTCTAGGCTGTGTTGCAATATCATATAATTTACAGTTTCAACTCTTTTGATGCAAGCTGACATATCTTTAACCATCCATTATTTATGCCCTGGCCATTTTTGTGCAGGAAGGAGCTTCTTAGAGCGATTGATGTCCGTCTAAGTGCACTTAAACAAGACCTTGTCACGTCTTGTGCCCGGGCATCATCCGCAGGGTTCAACCATGACAGTGTCTCTGAGCTTCTCCTTTTTGCAGACCACTTTGGTGCCAACCGGTTGAGGTATATGCTTGAAACTTGTCAGGCCCAGAACTCAGTTACAGACACGCAGCCTTATGATTATAATTTTAATATTTTGCTGGTTGGTATTATGTAATTCAATGAGATTACAGTTAACAGCTTATCCGACAATCATATCCCATAGAGGCACAATCCATCAGCCACCAAACTATTTTGGTATCGCTAAAGTTGATGTGCAGATTTAAGTATTTAACACAAGTGATTCCCCAGCAGCAGTAGACTAATGTGCCCAAGTTGTCCTTTTTTATGTCAAACAAGCAGATCTCATTTATGATTTGAAACAGCAAGCAGCTGTGAAAGAAAGTTTATCACTGTTTTTGTCAAATGCCATTAATATTGCACACCAAGTTCTACTTAGTTCCATTTTCTACTTAGTTTAAGAAATTGAGATGCTAGATTGTGGTAGTTGTAAACTTAGAAACCTTAGAACTTAAATTGAGGAAAATATTCAAACCCCCTGTAGTTATTGCTCTGGAAAGTGGGGAAAGTTTGCATGAGAAGGTTCTCATGGGGTCATTTTGAAGTGGACTGTGATAAAAAATTCAGCTTTGCAATTTTCAATCTCTACATGATTATTATGTGTGGTTACCATGATAGCACTGGGGTTTCTTAAGAGCACTGTGGACGAATCTGTGGTTCTACTTTTCTTGGAAATGAAACTAGTAGCATTGTGCATTGAGATATCTTCTGTCCCAGTCCTTGTTTCTTTGTTGGTCCTTTTGTTGCCTTTCTTGATGAACGATGTTTAGATGCATATAACAACATGAACTTGTTATATCCAGCGAAGCATGCAACAGATACATGTCACTTTGCCAGCGCCGTCCGGACATCAATCCTCAGCATGCATCACAAGCAGCTTCATCACACTGGAAGAGCTTCGAAGATGGGAATCTTCGTGACTCCTGCAGTTCAGACATGTCTATAGATGAGCCACAGGCTGATCATGGCGGATCCAGTAATAAATCTGCAAGTGGTGCTAGTGTCCCGCATACCGACAGATTAAGCAACAGTCAACAATCAGTAGAGGTTCCACCAGGATCCAGCACTGAACAGCACTCTAAGTCAACCCTTCAGCAGGCAGTAGATAAACAAGAAAATGAAACAGAAGCCCCTCCTGCTCCTGCTAAAGAGCTTTCAAGGCGTTTGAGTGTGCAAGATAGGATAAGCATGTTTGAGAATAAGCAAAAGGAGCAGACTCCAACTTCTGGTAACAGCAACTCAGCAGGTACTGCTAAGGTGGTTCCAGTGAAAGGTGAGCACCGCAGGGTGCCTTCTGTTGCATCCATGGACAAGTTGGTAAGGAGGTTCAGCAGTGTCAGTGACATGAGCATTGATCTAAGTCAAAATGATAATGGTGGCTGTAATGACAGAAGTGAAAATGGAACTCCTGCTGGGACACCAACATCTGCCAATCAGGAAGCCAATTCATCAAAAGTAAGAGCTGATAAGGATGCTAGTGGGGCTAAGCATCCAGTAACATCTCAGTCTTGGCCATTTCAAAAGGATGGTGACACAACCAAGGATTCTACTACTACAAGTGCTTGCTCCTCCTCAACTTTTAATACTACATCTCCATACTCCTTATCGGCCGCTGTTGCCGAGGTTCCTAAAAAACTGACTAAATCTTGTTTGGAAGATGACATGGCTATAACATCCAGCACTGAGAGTGAGTCATCCTTCGACAAGGAGCAGAGACTTAATCAAGGGCAAGGCGACGCAAGGATATCAGAGCATGTTGCTTCAAATGTTTCTGGTCGAACCCGACTAATAGCATCTCCAAGGACAGCTGAGGAAGGTTTGCCAAAACATTATGATACTTTAACTAGCCCATCGTCAGAGGAACATGCACGCATAGTAGATAAGGAAATCACTTCTGTTGCTCATGAGGTACCAGTTACAAGTGAACAGGTTGGACAGAAAGGTAACAGAGGTTCTCGCCTCCGTTCAAAAGAGATACACGCTGAAGCAGTTGTGGTCGGAAAGAATGATCGATCCTCTAGAACAATTGGGAAGGTGTCAAGTAGTGTTGATCCCAAATCAAAAGCCACGTCCAATTCCCGCACTAATTTTAGGGGTTCGTCTGGTAGGGATGGAGGTCCCTCTACAGAAATTGAAGGTCATGATGCTAGCTTGCGGAGGAAAAGTCTACCACGGAAGGTAGAAAATGTACGGAGAAAGGCTGCAGTTGGATCTGAAGTACTTCCTCCATCAGATTATTCTGGTCGCCAGGGAACAAACTTGAGCAGACAATCATCTAATGCTGAGCAGGAGTTGAGTTTGCTAGGAGGTAAAATTAAACCAGTAAATGATGGAAGTGCTGTTACCTTGGAGCAGACCAAGGTGGCGAGACCGGGGAAGGGGAATCATGATCGGCATGATGAACTTCAAATGAAGGCCAATGAGCTGGAGAAACTATTTGCTGCACACAAGCTAACCACCACTAGGAGAGGAAAGTCTACGGATCCGCAGGTTGATGACACACCTAGGGTAAGTGAGCCAAAGCCTATAAAGGTTCTTCCAGAGAAGATTGACAGGAACCAAACTGTGACGGATAGTATGACTAATAACTTTGATGCCAATGAGCTTCTGAAGATGGTGGATAAGGAAGGGTATAACATCAATAGCACACCAGAGAAACTTGCCATGCTTAGCTTGGAAGAGTCAAGAGGGAAGTTTTATGATCAATATATGCAGAAGAGGGATGCAAAACTAAAGGAGGATTGGAAGATGCAGAAAGAAGAGAAGGAAGCAATACTAAAGGCAATGCATGACAGCCTAGAACGGAGCAAGGCTGAGATGCGGGCCAAATTTTCTCGGTCTGCAGATCTCCCCGACTCTGCATATGTTTCTCGTGCTCAGAAGATTCCTCCGTTGCAATCAGCTATACGAAATAAGGATCAGGTATTAGATTCAATGTACAGTAGTGTAGTACTTTTTTCAACAGAAAATAGCAATTCAGAAAATTCTGGTAGTTCGTTAAATTAACATATACCCCAAGTGCTGTACTCTGGTTTTCCCACTAAACATAACATGTTAATGTTTTGTGAAGTACTGAAAATATGATTTTCAGCAAGTATAGATGTGGAATATACGCTATAATCATGTGTGATGCTGTAACTTGTCATCTTTGCCTTTTCCAGGGTGTAGATTCTTTCTTTGTAGAAGATGAAATGAATAGTGACTACCTATCTGGCGATGGTTCTTCCAGGAGTGCTGATTCCAGGAAGCATTTTTCAAACAAAGTTGCTTACACACAAAAGACATCCATTGCTCCTGTCCATAACCATAAGCATTCGTCAAGGACTATACGATCTAGTTATGCAAATCGCAGAAATCCACCAGACAATCCTCTTGCACAATCAGTTCCCAATTTCTCTGACTTCAGAAACGAAAGTACAAAGCAATCAGCTGGTCATAATAGAGCTACTGCAAGGGCTCAGCCAAAAGGTTTCTCCCGTAGTAAGAGTAAAATTGAAGAGTCAAAGAGTATTATGAATGAACATCAATCAAGGGGGTCACAGTCTATGCGGAAAAACTTAAATGGTAGTGAATTAAGGGACACATCATCAGTGAACAAGGATGTATACAACTGGGCTCCCTCGGGAACTACTAGTAGCACCCATAAATCTGGTGCACCAAAGTCTTTTCTTCGGAAAGGCAATGGGGCTCACCCTATTGTCGGTATAACCGGATTCCGTGCACCGATGTTTGCAAATGTCAATGATGATGATGACGATTTTCCAGATCAGCAAGAGGATTCCCCAGATGATGCCAAAGATGAAGAATACGAAAGCATTGAAGAGACTCTTAGGGAAAGTGATTTTCCTGCTGATTCAGAGAGTGAGACCCCAAAACAAAGTCATGATTTTGGAAATTCAGATGACCCAGGATCAGAAAATGGCGATGTTTCTTTTCCAAGGGAAGCAGCCAATACCAAATTCAATGCGTTTGCAGGAAACATGCATGACTTACCTGGTGAATTACCAGCTCCCTGGAGCTCGCGCCTTCCACACCTATCGCCTTACGCAAATGATACCTCAGATGGTGATGCTTTTGTCGATTCACCAACTGGAAGTCCATCACCATGGAATTCTCATTCGCTAGATCAAATAACAGATGCTGATGTTTCCCGGATGAGAAAAAAGTGGGGCAGTGCTCAGATGCCTTTTAGTGGTTCCAATGCATCTCAACAGCCACGCAAAGATGTTACAAAAGGGTTTAAGAAACTATTGAAATTTGGGAGGAAGAATAGGGGTGCTGATGGTTTAGTAAACGATTGGGTTTCTGCTTCAACTGCCTCGGAATGTGATGATGATATGGAAGATGGCCGGGATCTGGCCATAGGATCTTCTGATGATTTCAGAAAGTCAAGAATGGGCTATCTTTCTTCGTATGATGGTTTTGTTGAGAACGAAGTTCTCACCGAACAAGGTATGCTTCAAGGTTTTCACACTGCACATGCTATTCCAGTATCTTTCACTTTGAGTATTGTTTGTGTGTTATGCTTCTTGACCAATTTAGGATTCAATGTATACCATTAACCTTTTGTCCACTGTCCATCTCTTTTTCCATACTTAGGTCAGAGTAAAAACTAGTAAGCCTTTATTTTAATACAAGTGTCTTTCAGGCTCCTTCATTTTTGGGATAACTGTACTTGAGAAGTCTTAACTATTTGTTTTCAAGTTGACGCACACCATCTTCAGCTTCTTTAAGAATTTAGAAGCGGGATTCAGTATTATATATCCAGACAAAGTAAAGTGAGGGTGGGAGTATCTCTTGCAGATAAGCTAACTACCATGGAACAAACTGTTTATATCTCTTGACATTAACATACCGTTTGCCACAGTTTTTTGGGTAAGAAATAGTCAATCCCATTGTGAATGACACAAGGGACGGAGTCCTTGTTGATGACATATTGACATGGTATGACTAAATTATCCCTTTGCAAGGTGGGTCCCCCTAAAAGGGGCAGAACTCAAAACTGTAATCCAAAAACAGGGCTCCCCTAGCTAGATCATCATGTGCATGCAGTATTGAAAAGGTTTTCCTGATTGGAACGACACGTCCACATTCGTGCATTTAATACTTCTCGCTTCTGAGTCTTAAAATAGGCCTTTCAGGCTTTGGTTACCAACTCATTTTGCTCTTCATTTCTTTTCCTCCATAAATAAGTACACAGCTTTACGTAAGATCTTAATTTGCAGAACCATCGTTACGTAGCTCCATTCCAAACCCCACTGCAAATTTCAGACTGAGGGAGGATCAACTAACAGGTAGCCCAATTAAAGGTACACAGACATCTAGGCATGTATATTCTTATGTTAAGCTGCTCCATTAGCACATAACCTTGAAGGTGTCTGCTTTTTTATCATCGTCATTGTTAGCACAAATTGGTATTAGTTGTTCTGGCAGTGGTAACCTTCACTGAAACTATCTCCACCACAAATTGCAGGATCACGTTCATTCTTCTCCCTCCCCGCATTCCGAAGCAAAGGAGGCGATGCTAGGCTAAGGTGACCCTCAAGCAGCAGAGCTGGGTTGTATAAAATATCTTCTGAAACTAGGCGAGGTATCAAATTTTCTTGGATGGTACGCGGACAGTTCTAGCTTGTCATATATAAATACATATCTTGTATCTATGGTAATTCTTATAAGCCACCAGTTGAGCGTTTCCATTGTTGTTGTTTGATAGTGATTTATCTTTTAATTTTCCCCCCTCTTGTGTAGAATTGGACTTCTAGAAATTTTTGCATTTTTTTCAGTTGGCCCAGAGACACTGTATTTTTTATTGTTTTTGTGATATGCTTGTATCTCCCACTCCATCTGTTTAGTCGTTCGATATATATATCACAAATCCACTTCAAAGCTGTGTATTGTTCAGTAGACCATGCCATTTTCTTTCATTTACATATCCCTTTACAGGTTTCTGGGGCATTTCATGTATAGGCCATATATGACATTATGAGCTTTACTACCTTGCCCCTTCGCATGAACACTTTTCCTGCTTATTGTAAGCCTATTTTTTTCCTTTCCTGAAACATATCTTGTATATTAGTTGATTTGAAATGACTGCAGACAAACACATTTTAAATTCTTGGACTTGAAGCATGTTGATGAGTTGCATTCTCTGCCAACATGCAAACACCCATGAATGTTACCTTTCCTGAATGATAACAAGCAGAAAGGCTTCTGAATCAGAAAGGTTCTCGACATTTTTAGGTTGGATTGCTCTGCTCTTCCATGGTTTTCTATCGAAAACTTGTAAACAAGGAGAGACATATGCAAACTCCTTATGTCCAGTTCCCTGCTCTTCCAGATTGAAATTGGAATGGGATCCTCCTTTTGGAAATATAAAGGTACTTTTACTGTGTGAGTAAAGAACTCAGTTTTATGTCACATGGAACTACATGTTGATGTAGTATTAGTTTCTGGTCAAATCTTAAACTCTTAGAATCAGAATGTGCCTTATATTTCTGAAAGGAGTATGAACAATCAAGATTGGAAACTCGTAGATAGATAGGCCCATGCATGCATTGCAAGTTCAGACAACACTTTATACTGTGTATGTAGCTCTGCTATCCCATGTTCCTTGCAGCGTCTACATACTGTGCCCAGCCTAGAGAATAGACTTTGTATTTGTAGATAGATCATGTCTCGCATGGCATCATGGTGCATCCTGCCACCGTCCATGCACACCAATACTCTATATTCCGTAACAGTATCCAGCCCCACATTTCACTTTTGCATTTAAGCAAAGAATAGAGAGAAATAATGAGGGAGAGATACTGACATGTGCGCGGTGCGAATGAGTAGGAAGGCACCCGTTGGCGCCGTTACGCCCAGTTGATTGAGATCAAATGGTCTTACGAAATTTTACTACATGCAAACACCCATATACTCACTCTGTTCACTATTAAAAGATGTTTTGTTTTTTTTTTCTTTCTGAAAATGCATGTATACATGTATTTTAGTGTGTAAGTTCATTCATTTTGATTTGTATCTACTCTACGTTGAAATATCTAAAACATAGCGAACGTAGAAAGTAGATTATTACTACTTGCATGTTTTTTTTAGCATTATTACTCCATCGATCTCCTCACAAAGAAAAGACAGACGGCTTACATCCGTGAGACGCGTGTTGCCACTCAAGATTGTCACATTTGGAGGGGGCAATAGCACGATGAAAAGCTAAAACAGAAAGAGAGGGAAATGTAGGAGGAGGACAACAATATGAAAGAAAGAGATTAAATTTTTAGCTAATGGTGATAGACATATTTCTTTTGTAAAAGTGGATCGCTCGCAAAATAGGGTTAGTCACTGTCTAGCAAACTTTGCGAGGACAGAACTATGCACGGTTGTTTGGTTTGGCTCAGGGCCGGAGGTTTTGTCTCCGTTTCTCGACCAAGACCTGGTTGTAAGTCCTATTGCTTAATATAAAACCACTTTTACCCGCAAAAAAAAAAACAGTATGAAAGAAAGAGGCAACATTTTGTGCTTGCGTGAATAGGAACACATACAAGAGGGGCCACACACACACCGGAGTAGGAAGAGTGTTGTTGGTGTTCTAAAAGGAACACATACAAGAAGGACAACACACACACTGGAGTAGGAAGAGTGTTGTTGGTGTTCTAAAATCATCAACGACGTATTAAATTGAACAGAAAACATGAATTTTATTTGATTTCTCTAAGCTTATTGGGTTGTGGCAACGCACATGCTTCCAAATAGCAGCGATAAATACGGTGAGTGCCGTGAGTACCAAGTAGGACTAATGCACCACTGCGCACACCCTTGAACGTACTATTGGCCTGACCAGCCTCTAAAAGATCCGGCAAAAATACATAAACATCAATATTAAATATTTAAAACTGATTTTAAAAAATCTAATTATCTCGTACATGTATATAAATATTTAAATAATTAGATTTTCATATTTTGTATCACATGTAGATAAAGCTGAGTTATTTTCGATCCATCCTTAACACAGGGAATAGATCACACCTCTGCATGTTTTTTTTTAAGAAAAGATGACTTTTCAGTTCAGTAGCATGCTTCTCTCGGTTCGGTGTAGCCTGGGCCGTGGGCTGCTCGGAGAGCCCATGTAAGAGAGCAATCCAGAGGCCTCTGCTCATCCTTCTCCAGACAGGGGAAAAAAACACAAAACTCTTCCGCGAGTACGCCTCATCTGCCTTTTCTTCTCCGACGATCCGCCGCCCGCCGCCCGCCGCCCGCCGTCCACCGTCCGCAGCAGCGAGAGAGAGCCGAGGACGAAACAAGAGGCGACGATGATCTACCGCAACTGGTCCCTGCTCTCGTCCACCGTGGTCATCTGGGGCAGCGTCGCCACCGTCGGCCTCTCCGGGATCTTCCTCTTCGGCGGCAAGGTAACCAACCCCCCGTCCGCAATCACGCCCCGGTTCCCCGCATGTGTCGCCGGATCTGCTCTTCCCCCGCGTTATCTGGATTAGGGCAGATGCGGTTGGATTAATGTGGATGATTAGAGTATCCCCACCTATGCAGGATGGATTGTTCATGCGGTAGAGCAGTCGTTAGTTATCTGAGGAGCACATACTGCACTGAGCAAGTTAGATAACTCTTTGGGTATCTCTGATATTTGGGTCCAAATAACCTGTTCATTGTACAGACATCAAAGGCTTTTTTTAAACTAATCGGTGGGTGGCTAGCAGGAGATTGAGTGCCTCATCGGGGCATGTAGCGTGCAATATTAGATTATGTTATGCAACATTTACATTTCCTGCGTATTATTGTCATTGATTATAAATTTGAACCTTTTTTACTGATTTTATCCAAGTCGAAAACAATGCACTGCAAACTAGAGCCTTTCGGCATTGCGCACCAAACTCAGGAATTAGAATCAGATGTGTCAGTAGTTTAATTCTGTCATTCAATTTACCTGATGTTTTTATTCAATTCATGACATGGTGAGAGGTTGATAAGTCAAATCCCTGTTTTGAGGACTTTAGCTTCAATAAAATAAAATAAAAACTCGTGATTACTTTGTCAGATTAGATTGATTGTCCTATGTATTTAGATTTGGTTTAAAGTGTATCTGCCTCTTTAGAGGAAAAGACTTGGTTTACCTATCTGTAGTAAAACCAAAGTTCGCGAATATGTTTTTGAGTTCGAGTCATTAGCACTTCGCATGGATGTAAATGACGTCCAGGACAGCACCATTACAGAAATACCAGAGTTCAACGCCAACATGTCCAAAATAAGAGCTTACGAGTTCACTGCATCAGTTTACTTAATCACCCACATACACAATTCATCACGCCATTTTAGCAGTGAAGTTTCCTTCTGCTCCCCATGGGTGGGTGTTGTTTGCTGCTGCTGCTTTGCTTCTTGTTCCAATTGCTGGGCTGTTTGCTGTAGCTGCTTTGCTCCTTTTTGCTCATGGCTGGGCTAGCAGCAGTTATGATTGAGCCTTTTCTCTTGGTAGCTGATGCTGTTTCCTGTCTAAGAGCAACAGGTTTTACCTTGCGTTTGCAACCCTATGCATTGGTAGCCTTGCTAAAAACTATTTCATCTGCTCACTAATTTAAGACGTTTTGGCTAGCTAAACTAGCTTGCCAAAACTCCTTATATCAGTGAACGGAGAGAGTAGAAGATACCTTTTGTTGTAACGGTTATAGTATGCGATACTTGTTATGTTCTCTTGGCTAACATTTTTAGTAAAAACTAGAATGAGAAGCATGTTCTATAGTCCACTTTTTTATCCAATTAGTGTCGGCAACATGATATACATCGAAATACTACAGGAAGTAAAAACTTGTGCTACAGAAAGTCAGAAAGTATCGAAATACTACGTAACACATAACCGAGAACAAAAGAAACTGTGCTGTTCTGCAGTGTACCTTGTTGAACTTGTGCTATTCTGGTTGATGCTAGGTGGGCACATCATGGTTGGAGCAGGAACAATGGCTGTTCGCTGTTCCCATCTTCAATCGTTTTTGTTTTCTTCTTTCTTTTCTTTTGTGGACCTCTGCAAAATCAGAAATTGATCACGAATTAATTTATGCACAAAATAGAGAGAAGAATGTTCAATATAAATTGATCATACCTTTCGAGACGCACAACAGCCATTTGATCCGGGTCACCATTCCTAGAAGTGTGCTACATCGATGTCCATATTGCTTGCAGATGGGACATTGGTGGTGGCCCCTTTGATCCCCTCATTTTATAAATTAGTGCAATTCATGTACTTGCTGCGCAATTGATCCCCCTCATTTTACAAATTAGTGCAATTGTATGCACACATGGTTTTCCAGGAAGCTGCCACTATCAACAAGTGCATCTTTTCTCTTCCAGATTTACAACATGCCTAACCCACTAGCACCAAGGCGATTAACTTGAGAAATGTGCTCATCACTTATGTCCACTGTCAACTGTTCTTTTTGTTCAGTTCTTTAACGATGTGTGGTAAAATAATCCCTTGCAATTTCTTGGAAATCCTTCTGAAATCCCATTTCACCATCAACTTGTGGTAAATCTCGTAAAAAAAGTCTGCAAGATTCAGTCCCTTGTATTGTTTCACCCAATTGTTGAATAATTCAGCAAGGTTGTTGGTTTCATAGTCTACCTTGGAGTAAGTTGAGAATTGGCTCCTTGACCACAACCTTACGTCGTTCTTCCTTAGGTATTCAATTGCTTCTGCTTTTGCTTGTTGTATGGCTCCCATGTGCTTGCTATAGTGATAAGGATTCCACGAATAAGCTGCTGGCCATAGATGTCCATTGAACACCTTCCCATGGAACCTTTTCTTGAAGTTGGCTACCAAATGCAGCATGCATTCCTGATGTCCAGCAGTGGGAAACACATCCTGAACTGCACCATCTATGCCCTTCCGTGCATCATTGCAAATAGTGAGCCCCTCTGGAGTGCTGATGACATGTTTCAGCCTTTCCATGAACCACAACCAATTATCTGATGTTTCAGAGTGTAATTACCCCAAAATCAACGGGATACATCCAATTGTGGCCGTCTACAACACATGTTGCCAGATGCCCTTTAAAGTTGCCTGTTAAAAATGTGCTACCTATGGCCAAGCATGGCCTGCAGCCACGTAAGAATCAATCTACACATAATTTCAATGCAATGAAATAATGAATAGCCTCTTGAAATCTGATAACTCCTGCGATCTCATGGTGATCACTAACAAATACACTGGCCGGGCAAGATCTATCAATCTCAGCCTTGAAATTGTACAGTTTGTCAAAACTCTATTCCCAACCACCCTAGAGTGCACATATTAATCTCCTTCCCGTAATACCTTGTCTGAAGTCTGAACACAAAAGAACGAACGCACACACACACACACACACACACACACAGCTGCTCATGGTCTGCAATCGCAGAAGCTTGAGATTGTAGATGTTTTAGAATGATATTATCTCATCCTGACTCGAGACGTCACACCCTTTTGGTGCTGACCAAGATCTTGTATTTGTCATGAAACGTTCTTTCAGCTCTTTAGGTCTCACAGTAGCATCCTCTATAAGCCAAGTTCTAACCTTTTCAGCTACACATTTGCTGGTTGCAGGCTTGATGTCTTTTTTCATTCAGTCGTGTACTTTCACAACTATGATCCATGGTATTTATCTTCACCTGCCCATCACACATTAAAATGCATTGTCTACCAAAGTCATCAATGAAGTCACGGTGGTTAATCGTGTCCTAGTCTAGAACCTTGTTAACACAAAACCTATTCACGTCCTTTCTCATTGTTGTATTAGTGTTTTTTTACTTCCAACAGATATGATGATTTGGCATCTCATTGTTATGAGAGTGCAGTTAGTAGCTGGGCACGAACTTGTGTTATCAATCTGATTATTGAAGTTCTCTTTCAATAAAACAAGATGTGGTGAAGATATATTGATTAAATATATCATTCAAGTTTTTATCATAAGGCTGAAATTAAATCTGTTTGTTCCTTGACTCTCTATATTACATTCTTAATCTTATCGTATCTACCCTTAAACCTTGAAAGGTTAATTTCTTAGTCATTTTCCCTTGGAACCAATTAATTGCGGATATGCAGTCACCTGTCCTCCGGTTGTTTTTGTATCACTGAGGCTAGTGAAGGCATATGCATGGTACTTCTAAAGTAATTTTTTCTTACACACTGCCTCGAGTGAGTCTTCTGTGGTATAGATTGCTGTAATTATTGTATTAAATTTGCAATGTGGGCTCTATCAAGAGCATATTACAGACGATTGCACAACTTATCTATATTGCTATTGATATTGCTTGATTCTATTTTTTTGCACATGACTGCTTTCAATATTTCTTATTTGTTTAGCTTACATTCAAACAGTTATCCAGATTTTGTGAGTTGCTGCACTCTTTTAGTTTTATGGACCCACGGTGCAGCATAACAATCTTTCTTTGCATTTTGGCAGGAGAAGTTCCAGGGCTATCTTTCACGCGAAGGTGAGAGGCTGAGGCAGCAGGACAGAGCCATGATGGGCAAGAACTAGTGCAAAGCACAAACAAAATTTCACTGTAATCGACGTATCAACATGTGAACTAGACATGGAACTTATCTCCCAGCACTAGAACTTCTCCACCGAAATCGATCCTTGTAATGGCTTTTTATTTTTCATTTCCTTGAACAGTCTGCCTCTGCAAATAATATCTGATGCACATGCTTGTGGAGAACTCATTTCGTTCCACAGTGCTGTATAAATGATTGCTGCTATCTCATTGTTCTGTCCTTCGAAAGCCTGTGTTTTGTCTAGCATTCTGGGCTGTGATTGTGTATCAACCAGTGCGCCATAAACTTTGCTGTGATGATCGGAATAAACAGTCGATACCGTTACACTCACGTTGTCAAGTCAGGTCTTCTTACCTCTTGTTGGTGCTGTCTGAATGTCTTCGTGCGGATTTGCTGGAACTGCCTATCCCGACTTTATGATGTTACCATGTACACAAAAGGTACTGCAAGACGAACCTCTGTTCACATCTACTGAACATCTTTCTCTATCACCTAATAGGCATCACGGAGTATACAGCAGGTTTGCATTTCATTCCGATTCAAATGTGAGGATTATTTTATTCACAGGAGCACAAGTAGAGATAAATTAATTGGCCCATGACAGCGTTACACTCATCTAGCTTCGAACCATGTCATTTTTTCAGATTCAGAGAAGTCGTACTAGCTAATTTAGGTGAGTTGCACGCAAGATCCTCTCCTTCATCCACAGCTATCAACATTGATTCAAAAGCCGCCAAGGCTTTGAGTCTCCGGCGAGTGGAAGTACCGCAGCCGAAGAAGACACAACAGGTGAGGAGGAGGCTGCACATGTCGACATGGCAGAGGCCAGGAGGCTGCACATTGTCATGGCTCTCGTGGTCCACAAGGCTGCTGCCGCCACCATGACCAGGCGACCTGGAGACCAATGCTGGCTAATATCATGGTTACTGTTTGGTATTTTCTTTCACAGCATGAGGAACCAATTTCTTATGCAACTGGCAAAAGCTTTGTTAAATCCAAGGATTCATACAGGCAGATAATCGAATTCTCTGCAGCCTACGCTAAAAGTGCCCCCTGAAATCTAAATGTAGTCCAGACAGTTTCGGCGACTGTTTGGTAGCAATGAATTCAAAGGAAACAGTTCAATTCCCGCTTAAATCAGGAAAAATCAAGACACCAACAAACAAGGCCTTTACGTTTCAGTGAGCATCATTCCAATCAGTTCACCAATCTTATACCTTAGTTTACATAGAAAAAGAAAGCAGAGCAATGAAGAGGAGCAGAGCTGAGAAGTTCAGACATGCTTACAACGAAGCGCAGTTACTAAAACATCAATACAACAGCAAAACCCAGCAGCACCTCCACAGGGGTCTCTCATCACCTGATCTAGGAAAGAGCCCCAATAAGGGGCTGGCAGACGGTGAGGCGAAAAATAGCGGCCCGGGAAGGCAAGTCTGGATTATCCAACAATACTGTACTGAACAACAAACAATAAACATAGGCCATAGGCCACCACGCAATTCTTCGCTTGATACGGATGTGCCTGTGATGATGGCACATATGAACATAGCTGGGCTTGTGCGGCCTCAATACTTTCTTCGCTTGACTTTAAGTAGTATGATGTTCTTCTCAGCTCGGACCTCCAACTAACATCCGCAGCAGTACAGAAGAGCCTCCGAGCTAGTCCACTAGTCTTGTATATGCAGTCCCAGTTGCCAGTTCCGTGGCGTAATTGAACAACAAGGAAGCAGATCACCATCCTGAGTTTACTTCAAGGGGGCAAACAGAATTGATGAGTTGTGCCCACCAAATCCAAATGAGTTTGACAGGGCCACCTTTACTTCACATTTCTCCTTCTTTGATCCCACCAACACGCCCACGTCCTGTGGTCAAGATTGAGATCAGGACATTCATTGGATGGAATGAGCTCTAAATATTTCCGTAAAATCTGTTCTTTCATATCTAGCTTATTTTGTGCAAGCAAATCTGGCGAGCATTAGTTCGCCATACCAATATACTTAACAGGGCATGCCTTAATCTATTTAAGATATATACCAACCAAATAACAACAAATATCATCAAAAAGGAAGATCTATAGTGGAAAACTTATAATTTCCAACAAGCTTACCACTATTTTTTCTGGGTTTTCCAAATTCAGATTTGGATGGACCCAACCAGTTCTTATAGCCTGCAATGAACACAACAAAGATTGATGAGTAATATAGCCATGATGATCTGAAAACGTTCGCATTAACACCAACGCATTGCTCTGGCATGGTGACATTCATTTTCGCTAGCAGAAAGTTATTGCAACAAGTAAGCAGGTGAGTTGACTATATGGAAGTGAAATGCAAGTGGAAATGTTCATATTACAAATGATGGATGTGTACAAGTTCATATTGGTTAATATGCACAACAATTGGAGTAACACTGAATGATGCCTTGCCTATAGATCTTATAAAAAAAAGTTGGAGAAGTATAGTAGTATCATGTGGAATAGAAGCTGTTGCTCGACACTTAACTTTCACTTGCTAATTGATAACTTTTGTTCTCATACAGATCCAGTTCAAATGTCCTATGTTGGTGATCAATGATATATGAAAGGGATATGCAGACGTGAGCAGATTGTCTAGTCTTGCTAAATAAACTGGTTATACATGCCCCATTTCTCTAACTTTTAACAGATGTAGACCAAGCAGACAAGTGCGGAGCATTACTTTTTTCTACAACTGCTACCAATTGAACTAGAGATCACCATATTGGATCCATACTCGGAAAGATATAATTAATGTGGAGAAATCATTCAAAACTCCATAATGGTAATAATCCATAGTATAGTCCAGAAATAAGACTTCCTTACCTGTATAGAAGCAACAGCTTCTATTCCACCAGCTGCTCCTATAAGATGCCCGGTCATTGATTTTGTTGAGTTCACCCTTAGCTGCACCAAAATAATATATATAATTAGTTTGATTTGATTTACGAAATTTCTCAAACATTCTGGCATCAGGTAATATACCTCAGGGTTCTGTCCAAAGCATCGAACGATGGCTTCATACTCCTTCAAATCGCCTGATTGTGTAGATGTTGCATGGGCATTCACATAGTTAATTTCTTCCCTTGCTACCCCTGAATCAGCCAATGCCTTCTCAATGCAGAGAGTGATCCCCGTTCCTGATATGGAGTAAATGGAAATGTTGGCAGGGCTCATATTTAGGTAATGAAATAGAAGAGCACGACAAAGTTAGAATGTGCATTTCACCTTCAGGATGCGGCTCAGTCATGTGATACGCATCGCATGTGAAGCTTCCACCAAGAAATTCAGCATATATCGTTGCACCTCTTTGCTGCAGAACATTTGCCCGTACCAGAAAGTGTTGAACAGTTGAACATTAGTACCAAGTCAATCAACTGAAAAAAAAACAAGGAACAGATCCACATGAAAGGGGTCAATGGAACTGTATGTGAAGAACCTTAGCATGCTCAAGTTCTTCCAATACTAGAACACCTGCCCCTTCTCCCATAACGAAACCATCACGGCCCTGCAAAAGGTACACTTTAAATTTGGCAAAATCCAAAAACTAAGCCATTAAGTTCAATTTCAGAAAAGCCCAAAAGCTAGCAAAGTGCTGGTGTGTTTGGACATGTGAAACAATGATAGTTACACGAGTAACAAATCAGTGACATTTCCTCCACAAACTGATATTGCAAACTAAGACATAACCGGCCAATGTGCATGAAACAAATCGTTTAGCAACATAGTACACTAACCATATCCCAGGGCCGGGAAGCTTTTGTTGGGTCACTGTTCCTCTGTGAAAGAGCTCTGCAGGCAACAAAACCTCCCAATCCTGCATGTCATAGTTTAAAGGTTCAAAACTGCCAAATGGAAAAGTTAAAAGAAACAACGACAATGTTGGAATTAGAAATTATGCTTCCTAGCTTTAACTCTTATCAGGATCACATACCGATTGGGATGAGTGGCGCATCAGAACCACCACAGAGCATGACATCCTGGAATTATTAGAAACAATATCAGACAAGGTGTTACTCCCTCGTAGATCCTGCAAAGAAGGAAGTTACTTACAGCTTCCCCTCTTCTGATATGGTTTGCTGCGTTGAGGATACAGAAGTTACTGGTGGCACAAGCAGTGGAAATAGAATAATTTGGCCCCATCCATCCCTATGCATCACAGAAAATATGAGCCATCAACTACAATTGTTATCCTTAAGCATGCATGAAAGGACATTGTATATTACCAGATCCATTGCAAGTATTGCAGAACCCATATTAGTAGTTGCAAAGGGAACACAAAATGGGTTCATTTTCCTGTAAGACACCCTCAGCGCTTCAATGGCGTCATTGAATACCTGCATGATATCATACCGTAACTTGTATGAAATTATTGAAAACAGGCATCTGTAGAAGTACTCATCGTTCTAGAGATATGACTATACTAGTATATTACTATAGTATGGGAATTCACACCTTCATGCCGCCCATCGCAGAGCCAATAAGAACCCCACATCTGGTTTTATCCAACTCATTCCTGACTTCTTCAGTGAGCCCACCGTTTTCCAATGCCTTCTTACCAGCAGTAATCAAATACAACATGAACTTGTCCATCCTCTTAGCTAGCTTGGGTGCAACCCAACCGTCGGTAGAAAATGATTTGATTTCTCCTGCAATTCTCTGCACAAATACCCACATGTCAAACCCTAGATGAAAATATTCATCCTGATTGCAACAGCGATCCTGCTCCATTGCACATAAATGGAACCGTCAGCCAAGTATTACCGTGGGGAACTTGGAGCAGTCAAAAGTCTCAATCTCGCTTATTCCACTATTGCCGTTCAGAAGGTTGCTGTAAAACTCATCAGGGTCATGGCCCAGTGGCGTCACTACACCCATGCCAGTGACAACCACCCTCCTTTGTTTAACATCAGGTCTCTTCTTCTCGACGATTACCCTTTCAGGCTGCAAAGCAACAGCCATGGCCATTCCTGCAAATTGCAATGAATTTCATTTAGAACCATGTCTACTTTTAAAAGACCATGTCTGCTTTAGTCAGCACATGTAACAAAAACCGGCGGACCTAGTTAGACAAGTAACATTCTCCACAGAGGCACTGTCAAGCACCTCATTTGACATTACATGCCACATCCCACTCATACACAACTTAACTTCATGCTATAAGAAAAAAGTCGATAGTTTTCAGGTTTTCGAAGTCTTTCTTTTGAACCTCGTGGTTTTCGAAGTCTTTCATGCACTTCTTGACTAATGGCCTCAATATTCATACTAGTGCAGCCCATTCTTTTATACATTCCGGTCAATACTCAAAAGTGTACTCTTTGGTCAAGAGTCAAAACCGTATAGCCTGTGCTAATAAGAACATAAAACAAGCAGAGCCAGCCAAGCTAAATTGAAACAATGTTGATGCAGCCGATTCAGCAGAATCGTGTGAATTCAAGTCATAAGCGCGTAAGCTGACAGCGAGACCAAAGGCACACATGAGCCACTGATAGACAAGTTAATTCATGCAGAAGAAAAAAAATAGTGTAGGATTACAGTTTGTATGCTGATTGGTGGATAATCAGTACTACCTCTGTCTATTTTCAGGGTTTTTTTATTGGAGTCTTTCACACGCTTTCAGACAATGGACTTAATTTTCACACTAATGCAAGCTCATTCTGTCCCTACTCAAGAGCCCAAATCCTGGGGGCGGGTTGTGCTTGTACAAAGTGCAAACAAGCAGAGCCAGCCAAGATAAAGGAAAACAATGTCGATGCAGCCGATTGACCACAAACGTGTGAATCCTGACAGCGATACCAAAAACCCCACATGAACCACTGCACCAAGATCCTCGGCACAAAACAGGAATAATCTCTCCTCATGACGAGTGTACACGCACAATGTGACGCCGAGAACGGGATAAAACTCGCACCTTGACCGCGGGCGATACAACCGATGCTCTGGAAATTTACTCGGATTCGCGCGTGCTATCGTGCGATGGTCAAGCAAGAGGTAACAAGAGACAAATGCGGGGATTTAGGGTGACTCACCAGAGCGCGCCGAGCTGTGGCGCCGCGCCCCGATGGGGCGGCGGTCGCGGCGCGGGCCGAACATGGAGGCGCCGGAGCCGCCATCGAGGCACTGCGTCTGGCGGTGCTGGTGGCTGCGGCTCTCCTCCGCGCCGCAGTCGGCGTGCGAGCCCGCGGCGACGAGCCACGTGCAGAGCGGTGGCGCAGCTGCCGCCATTGTCCGTCCCCCCCTTCCGGCGATGCCTGGCACCCGCTCGCGGCTTCGCGGATCCCCGGAACGGCGAGGTGCTGGGATTCCGCGCGGAAACAGAACCGCGCCGGAACGTCGGAGGCAAGAACGGAGGAGAGACGAGATGCGGGGGCGAGGGGTCAAGATTGGAGGAAGTTGGCGGCGCGACGCGGAGCAGGGAGCAGCACGGCGATCTCAGAGGGAGAGGAGGAGGATTGCCTGGCGTGTGGAGGGGGCGGGAGCCGACATTGGCAGGTGCTCGAGGGACGCGAGCGAGGTGTGAAGTGGAGGCTGGCTGTGGTGTGGTGTTCCGGAGGAGGAAGAGGAGGGAGGGGGTTGGGGAGTTTAATATAGGAGGAGGAGAAAATTTGGAGATTTTTTTTTGGGGTTTTCTTCTCCCATTTTTTCAAGTTCTTCCACTTTCTTATTCTATACATTATCAGGTAATAAGACTTTCTTCTTTTATTCATATAAATCATTTTAGTGGTTTGTTTCCGGAAAGAACCAAGAATTACGCACATTGTTCACGTGCACCATACTTACACCACGATGGGCGTTAATATTGTGTTTCTTCTACTCGGTCGTGGCAATATTGAAAAATTTCACACCGAGAGTGCTCCATGTACGGGACCTCTCGTTCACGAAATCACTAGGTTTCATCCCCCGAGAGTGGTGTTTGTTCCAAGGGACCTCTCATGTACGAAATTACTAGGTTTCGTGGCGTGCCAATTCGTTTCACATTTCTGAAACTCGGCGGGACTAGATGAAACCTAGCGGCATAGATCTCAAACCATGAAACATGATAAATTTGAAGGCACATGCATGTATCTTTCATAATTACGACACACACACCATTAACCATAGAGATTGAATTAATATATTTAAATTAATTGAGAACAAACAAACTCTCTATCCCCGCTTTGCCAAAGGTTGTGAAAGTATATGCTTTCTCTGTTCACTTATAAAAAAAATACTTTGAAAAATTAAATTAGCTTGCCGAGACATCTTGCATCAGTGAGCGGAGGGGTATCAATTTATATATAGAAGGCGTCTAAACTTGCGGAAATGCACTTTTGAACCCATATACATAAGTTTCGTGGACAGTCATTTTTTTTGTGACCTATGCAAAAAAAAAGATAAAGAAATGTTTCATGAATAGTCTTTTTAAGCACGGAAATTTGTCTTTTTTAAATTATAATACAAAATATATCGATTTTTCTTGGAACAACTTTAAGAGCACATAGAACGTCAAGATGTACGTGCTACATTTCTTGTCAATTTTTTTAACATTTTAAAATAAGTTTAAAATGCATTTCAAAGTTCAGGAGCATATGCCCCTGAATGAAAAAAACGCCTTGTCCCAAAACTTGGAACATCTTTGCAAATCCATGGTAGGGTTGATGTAACAAATTAAGAAGCTGGTGACGAGAGTGGGACCCCAGCATGGCAAAAGAATATATGCAAGTGTCAGTGACTTGGGGGGTTTGTTTCTCATGAACTAAAATAAGTGTTTTCCTTTGGTTGGTGAGATTGCGAGAGAGTGATTGCGTGTGGGTGATGCAGCGGGGGCGGGGCAGATTTCGTTTTGTTTTAGTCAAGCCTGAGACATTGCCCACAGGGAGCAACGTTGTCTTCTTTCGTTCGAGAGAGAGATGCTGTGGTGGGGGCTGTGATTTAGACTCTGTTGCCATGGCTTTATCTTTGGCATTTTACTTGGTGAGAAGATGGATGGATGGCGATACTCGACTCGTTTATTTTTCCACCGGAACAACGCTCGATAAGTCGATATGATAGTATAGAGGGATGTGCTACAGGACGAAGGATGTATGCATTGACCCATGTTTCAGTGACGGAGCTGGTATACAACCATTGGCTGCAAATGAACCTAATGTTTAATTTCTTTTTTTACCAAATCCTTCATTAAATCTGTACTGCCATTGAGTTCAGTGAAAGATGTACCATAACCATAAGCAATAGAGATGAACCCAATCGGGATACCCTGCTCTAGCTTCGCCACCGAGATGTTCTCATCATGATCTCATGTATTGTAGCTGTGCCCGCACCGGATCGGGCTGCAGAGAGCGGTGTCGCGTGTCTTTTTACGCCATACAATTTTTATACTGCTGTATTTGCTGCTCATCATTTTAATCTTAATTTCCTATGCTCCCTCTGATGTATAATAAGTGTTGTTGATTTAGTACAAAGTTGTATTAAATCAGTGGATAGTTATTAATAAAGTCTAAAAACTCATAGATTCGGTGTATTTACAGTAAAATCTATGTATTTGGACTTAATGAATGATCATGCGAAGTTTCTTCCTAAGTATCTATGTAAATTGAAAATTTCCCTAAAGAATAATTTTTTACGTGGTTCCTACGTAGCAAAGTGTTGTTAACTAAGGATAACTTGGCGAAGTGGAATTGAAATGGATGTCAGAAGTGTTGTTTTTGTGATTCAGATGAGACTGTTGAGCATTTATTTTTTGCATGTCCTTTTGTAAAACGTTGTTTGGTGTATGGTTTATTTAACCTATAATATTCCGCCACCTGCTAATATTACTAATATGTTGGTAGGTTAAACAAGGTGGATAAAAAGGATAAAGCTAGTATACACGTCTTAGCTTTATGTTGGTCCATTTGGACTTACGGAAAATGATATTATCTTTAACAAGCAAAAGGGTACAAATTATTTTGTAGGTTATTCGTGGAGCTGTGCACTAAATTATGTTATGGGCTTTTCTATTCCCCGGAGATCAGTGGAAGCATATGGTTACTGGATGCAATCGTCTAATGATGGTTGCGCATGACTTTTTTCCAGGCTACTAGTAGAACTGAGAATGATAGCTTTATGATGGTTCTCATTTTTCTTTGATTGATACATGTCTCAACTTTATCTGGATGTTAAATGTAGATTTTAAATAACTCCTACTTTAAAATAAATGAAGCCATCATGTGCATCTACTGATGCAGATGCTAGGGTTTTCACTCCCATTTTGAAAAAAAAAGTAAAGTGTGGATTTTTTTTTAGAACGAAGTGAAGTGTGGATGCATACGTGTTCGTGCTGATGGGCCTGCGAGCCATGCACCAGCGGGCTTATGGGCCTATGGTTCACCCACTTATCACATCGGCTGTCCTTAATTTGGTGAACCTACTGACTGACTGCACAGCTTTTTTTCCTCCATGAAATTCAAGCAGCATACTGTACATATAGATGATGAAATAGACGGTATGCACGTGGTAAGATTACGGATGACAGCCTTGGCAGTAATTTCGTGCGAGAGAGACGGAATGGCCACCACCTAAAACCCACCAATTATGAGTGCCTTTCCAACTCTCTCAGACTCAGCAACATCAAAAATGATGAGATGATTAAGGTCAATCTCGAGTAATGGTCGTTCAATGCCAATATCCACATTGATGGGACTGTACTGCACTGGCATTCAGCATCAATTGACAGATTGACGATTCCCCTCAAGCACACATATGGACATATGGTAGGATGGCTAGGAGCTCCAAGGCTATGGCAGTTAACACGCAGGAACAGGTATCATTCCATGCATGGACGTACGCGAGCCGAATCAATGCCCGGGCGGATCGACGGATCGAGTAGCTAGGCGCGGCGTGCTGGTACAACAGTGCCAGTGCATGTAATCTCCTTTCATTGGAAGAAAACCTAATGTATAGTGTCCGGCGTGTTGTGTGTCAATTAAACGGCATTCAATCGTCCCTGGCATCTTCTTGCACATTGAATCGCAGCTAGCAGAAGGGGCCTGGCGACAGGGGTCCTCCACTCCAAAGGTACGCAGGGATTTTGTTTGGCAGAGGGCACGAGCACGACGACGACGACGACCTGGGAGCTTCAGAGCAGGGGGCAGGCAGCACTGCAGCATGGACAGGCAATAACTGCAACACGAGCATGGGTTTCCTCTCCTCTCTTTTGCGGAGCCCCGGCCGGCACCTCACATGGCACGTACGGCGTGCCACGAGCGGAATTCACAGTCTGACCACCCCATAGGATCGATCGGTAGGCCGGTGCTTCAATGCCAATGCAAGCAGAAGCTCAGCTTTGGCCGTTGAAGTGATCCGATGTGGTATCGCTATGGATCTTAATCGGAGAGGAGGCCGATCGCATTCAATTCGCTCCCGCTGCTGCTACAATCGCCTACTGTGCGTTCATCACCAACGTGTGATACGGCCTCGCCTCCGCTGTGAGTTCGTGGAGGGAGGAGTCTCTGCGACGGATGAAGTACTAGGACGCGTGGTGGCCGGCGTTGCTTGCCGGACCGGCCGGAACTGTGGCCTGAAAAGATCAGCCGTAGCATGTGGCATTTGCTTGGGCTTGCAAGGTAGCTACAGGCGCCTATATAGCATATTGAAGTTTTGAGGGTAAATTTTCCTTCCGTGAGCGCAGTTGCTTGGGCTTAACATGAAAGCTACGTGATGTGGCCCTTCGTGGTTCACAATTGGTTGATATCTCGGTCTAGAAACCGGTTTGGAAAAGTATAGATACACACCACAAAATGTTACACAAACAAACAAGGGAGTATGATGCAGACAGCATATTCCCCCTCAAAAAAAAAATGTTTGAGGCGATGTGATTAGGAGACTTGAGCATGAATTTCGGATGCGGGATGGTTCTATTGGCGTCAATTGGCATTTGTATACAAAGGTATTTGCAACTCAATATTGCCCAACGTGTGTTTCATATGCAAGGCATCCTACTCGATCACCATGTGGATGAATATCTAGTGAGAAGAAGGCCTCAGCAGATGGTAAAATACACTGGAAGGGGAGCACGTGGTCTTGACTTTTACAACACATTGAAAGACCTAAAGTGGCGATAACCCTAGTTGCTTCAACAAAAAATGTGGCATTGTAGTGGTGTGGAAGGAGGACAATTTACTAGAGAGTAGTTGTACTCTAAAATTTCCAAGATCTACAAGACTAATTGGTCACTGCAAGTTACTATTGGAAAAGAAACTTATCATGCTATATTAGATTTAGGATCAAGTGTTTATGTTCTATCTAAATAATTATATGATTTGCTCGATCTTGATAAGAAAATGGAAAATTGTGATATTGATCTCTTACTTGCTGATGATTCTACCAAGCATGCATTAGGTACAATTGATAATATTATGATTAAATTACATATGACATTTCTCCATGTTGATTTTATTGTTATGGACATGGGGAGCAAAATCTCTAGTCCTATAATCCTTGGTATACCATTTTGAGAAAGTTAAACACAATGAATTGGCGTAATTTGACCCGCCGGCCTCTCCTCTATTTATATACCCAAACTGGGGTTTTGGTTACAGATAGATTACAAGGTTGTTAGTAACAACAATCGATCGATAACGATCTTATCTGATCGCATCTATACAACGTGATAAACACGCATGCGATCAATGCTAACTAACCTAAGCCTTATCTAGTTCTATACGGTTTGGTTAACATTCCCCCTCAAACTCAGCCGACTGCAATGAGGTTGAGGTTGCGCTTGCAACGAGCAAGGGTCACTTTGGTGAGCGGTTTTGTGAAGGCATCCGCCACCTGATCTTGCGAAGAGGCAAACCGGATATCTAGAGCTCCAAGTGCTACCTTTTCTCGAACGAAGTGAAAATCGACTTCGATGTGCTTAGTACGAGCATGAAAAACAGGGTTTGCTGCGAGATACGTTGCACCAAGGTTATCGCACCAGAGAACAGGAGCTCGAGGCTGAGAAATCCGTAGTTCCTTAAGCAAGGACTAAATCCAAGTCCCTTCTGCAGTTCCATTTGCGAGCGCTTTATATTCAGCTTCTGTTGATGATCTGGAAACAGTTGGCTGTTTGCGAGCGCTCCAGGAAACTAGGTTTGGTCCGAAGAAAACAGCAAACCCACCGGTGGACCGTCGATCATCGACATTCCCGGCCCAATCTGCATCAGTGAAGATGCTCAACAAAGAGGAAGACGATTTCTGAATATGCAGCCCAGTGTCAATAGTTCCACGGACATACGCAAAATTCTTTTAACGGCTTCCCAGTGAACCTCAGTTGGAGAAGACAGAAATTGACAAACTTTGTTTATGGCAAAGGAAAGATCTGGACGGGTGAGTGTAAGGTACTGCAAGCTTCCTACAGTGATGCGATACTGGAAAATCCCGTCCTCATCAAGCAATCTGCCAACTTCCCTGGAAAGCTTCTCTACTGAACACATAGGAGTAGACACAGGTTTGCAATCATGCATATTTGCTCGACGCAGTAAATCAAAAGCATACTTCTGCTGAGTCAAGGATATTCCCCCGCGAGTGGACGCCACTTCAATACCAAGAAAATACCGCAAATGGCCAAGGTCTTTGACAGGGAACGAGTGAGCGAGACGATGCAGAAGCCGATCAGTTGCTGCGACAGAAGAGCTGACAATGACGATATCATCGACATACACAAGCATGTACATGGTGAGATCAGGCTGATGAAACACAAAGAGAGAGGTGCCAGCACGTGAGGGAGTAAAACCCAGCTGCTGCAACCGATCACTCAATAGTGAGTACCATGCTCATGGAGATTGTTTTAGTCCATAAATTGCTTTGTTCAGCTTGCAGACATAACCCGGGTAGCGATGATCTTCAAAACCCAGAGGCTGCTTCATGTAGGCCGTTTCTGTCAGGTCTCCATGCAAGAAAGCATTGCTGATATCTAACTGACGCATGCTCCAACCACGCGAGACTACAATCGCCAAAACGAGACGAACAATCACTGATTTCACCACCGGACTAAAGGTATCGAGATAATCAACACCATGCTTCTGTGTAAAACCCTGAGCCACCAATCGCGCCTTGAATTTATCAATTGTGCCATCAGGCTTTTCCTTCACCTTGAAAACCCATCGCGAGCCAATAATATTTTGTCCAGGGGGACGCGGCACCAAGGTCCAGGTGGAATTTTGCAGCAAAGTTGAATGTTCCGCCTCCATAGCTGAGCGCACTGAGAATGATCAAGTGCCGCACGGTAATTCTTGGGCTCTGCAAAGAATGCTCGCTTGCGTGGATCATAGAGGATTGTATTGTCGGTCGGAATCTTGGCAATGCGCCGACGGGTTGACCTTGGTGGTGAAGGTGCGGCAGATTCTGCTGCAGGGCAGCTGCCGCTATCCATGAATGGCGACGGTGGTGGCGAGGGAGCAGCTGGCGACGGTGGAGGCGAGGGAGCAGCCGCAGGCGAGGGTGGTGGAGTAGAATCACCTGAGGACGCTGATCCAGTATGCGCGTCGGAGGCAGTACCTGCAGAAGAGGACGAGCTGCTCGTGGCAGTGTCATTAGAAGCTAACAGGGTTAGGTCATAATTGCGCATATGATCATCCTGCACTACTGGCTCAAAAACAGGGAAGCGAGCAGGGGCAGGAGCGGGAGGTGCCGATGGCTTGGTGGTGGAGTAAAAAGGGAAGATGGTTTCGTCGAACACGACATCCCTGGAGATGTAAATCCTACCAGAAGATGGATCGAGGCACTTGTACCCCTTATGTAATGGGCTGTAGCCGATGAAAACACACCGGCGATAGCGGAAATCAAGTTTGTGATTGTTATATGGCCGGAGGTTGGGCCAGCACGCACACCCAAACACGCGCAAAGATGAGTAACCAGGAGTTTCGCCGAAAAGGCGAGAGAGGGGTGTAGAATTCTTGATGGTGGAGATGGCATGCGATTTATCAGATATACGGCGGTGAGAAAAGCTTCGTCCCAGAAACGAAGTGGTAGGGAAGAATGAGCAAGTAATGCTATCCCGGTTTCCACGATATGGCGATGCTTTCTTTCAGCAATCCCATTCTGTTTAGAGGTATGAGGGCATGTCACACGGTGGCGAATCCCTATGCGATCGAAGAAGCGATGCAAACGACGGTATTCACCACCCCAGTCAGACTGTACTGCCAAAATTTTGGAATTCAGAAAACGCTCAACATGAGCTTGAAAGCTGTAAAAGGCACGTTCAACATCAGACTTGGGTTTGAGCAAATAAATCCATGTAAAACGACTGAAATCATCGAGGAAACTAACATAGTAGCGGAAACCGCCAACGGATACACGGGCTGGACCCCAGACATCGGTGTGAATGAGCTCAAGTGGAGCTGTGGTTACATGTGATGAAAGGGAGTAGGGAAGCTGGTGTATTTTGGCGCGCTGACACGAATCGCACACGACTGACTCATGAGGTGGTGCACAAGGGATTTTATTCTGCCTAAGGACTGACTCAACTATGCTTGATGACGGATGCCCGAGCCTGTGGTGCCACCGATCCGGAGGAAGCGTGACACTGGAGAAGCCATGGCGACTTGACTGAACCGCAGGACGCGGGGAAGACGACGACGAGCTTGGCACCACCGGATAGAGGCCTCCTTCAGCCCTGCCGTGAAGAAGAACCGCCCTCGTTGCTCGGTCCTTTATGAGAAAATAATCAGGGTGGAGTTCAGCAAAGGCATTACTATCACAGATGAGTCTATGAGCAGATAAAAGGTGTTTATGAAGTTCAGGTACGTGCAAAATATTGTGAAGATACAGAGATGTATTTGAGCCAGTAAGAGAAGAATGACCAGTGTGCGAAATTTTCAGACCTGCGCCATTTGCAACGTGGACGTTGTCCTTCCGGCCGTACTGCTCGTGGACGTGGAGGCGGTCGAGATCACTGGTCAGGTGATCAGTGGCTCCAGAGTCGAGGTACCAGTTGTTGTCGACCTGATAGTTGCCGGAGGTGGCGGCGTTGCCAGAGCGTTCAGCACGCTCACGGTTGTTGTTGAAGTTGTCGTTGTCCTCGGGCTGCTAGGCGTGGTTGAAACGCTGGCGGCAGCGAAGGGCGTCATGCCCATACTTGTTGCAGACCTGGCAATTGATGCCATTGCCATTGCCACGCCCATGGCCGCATCCGCCTCCATTGCGTCCGCCGCGGCCACCAGATTGGCCACCAGGGTGACCGCCTCCTCCTTGTCCTCCACGGTAGCCACCGCCACCGTAGTTGCCATCTGGCTGGCGCGTCACGGAGTTCCCGGACGCGAAGATCTCGCCCGACGATGCCTGTTGCTCGATGCGGAGCTCGGCGCCCAGGAGGTAGGCGTAGAACGAGTTGAGGCTGACCGCGTCATCGCGGGCAGTCAGAGTGGTGACGAGGGACTCATACTCCTGGCCAAGGCCAGCGAGCATATAGCCAAGGATCTCCTTGTCGCCGAGAGGAATGCCGACGGTTGCCATGGCATCAGCCAGGGCCTTCATCTTGTTGAAGTAGTCCGCAGCGGAGAGGTCCTTCTTCTTCAGGTTCGAGAGCTGGAACCTGATCTGCATGACACGTGCCCTGTTCTGCGAGGAAAACATGGCGTGAAGAGTGTCCCACACGGCCTTGGAGGTGGTGAGCCGTGTCATCTGCCCAACGAGGTCCTCAGACATGGACCCGAGAAGGGCCAACAGGACGAGCTGATCCTGCTGGAACCAGCGAAGAAACGCTGGGTTCGCCACTTCCTTGGCGTCAGTGTCGGTTCCCTCGACGAGGGTCAGCGGAGGCTTGACGATGGTACCGTCGACGTAGCCATACAGATGCGCTGCTCGGAGCGCTGGAACCGCCTGCGTCTTCCAGAGAAGGAAGTTATCGCGGGAGAGGCGGATCGTGATCATGCTGGTGATCGAGTGGAGGGAGACCGTGGAGCCGGACGCCGCAGAGATGGCTCCGGCCTCGGCGATGATCGCCGTTGACAGATCACTGGCGGTAGCGTCACCGGTACCTGCAATGGTTAGCATAGATTGGATCTTACGGTGCTCTGATACCAAGTTAAACACAATGAATTGGCGTAATTTGACCCGCCGGCCTCTCCTCTATTTATATACCCAAACTGGGGTTTTGGTTACAGATGGATTACAAGGTTTTTAGTAACAACAATCGATCGATAACGATCTTATCTGATCGCATCTATACAACGTGATAAACACGCATGCGATCAATGCTAACTAACCTAAGCCTTATCTAGCTCTATACGGTTTGGTTAACAGAGAACAACAGGTGTTGTCATTGATTCCAAAGAAGGAAATGCTAAGTTTCAGTTTCCACACAAGAAGTGTATGAAACACTTTCCAAGGAAAAAGATTATGGTACAGAGGCACAAGTGTCCTTATGACACTTCCTCATCATGAAGAAATAAGGTATGAAGCCTAGCCATATGGCTATAAAGAAAGCGTTTTAGGGGGCCAACCCGGTGTTTTTGTTTTGTTTATGTTTTCTTTTGTTCTCTTGCTCTTGCAAGAGAGTTTTTTTTTGTTCTTTCTGTATAAAGATATTTTGTTTTGTTCTCTATAGTTAGTAATAAAATGCCAAGTACGCATCTTAGATGTTTTAAAGTTATAAAACATATGAAGAGTTACTGCTGCACGCTGTTGTTGAGTGCGCGATTTTTCTAATTTTTCTGGTAGCTCCTAAAATCACGAAAAAATATTTAAGCTGCAATTTTACGTCCACCGTAAGCACAAACTCAGCAAAAATTCCTGACATGTTTAAGGGGTCGAAATAAAGTCGTTACATTGCTGTTGTTTTTCTAGACAGATTCTATCTTTTGTTGTTTTAGGAATTCTTTTGAGCTTCATTTTGATTCTTTATGAGTCCTTTGATATTTTGTGAATGATAGAAACTTAACACACTCTCTGGATATCATGTACCAAAATTTTGGAAGTTTTACGACATCATGCATATTATCTTTTGTGCCCACTAATGGCATCCACTCAGAAAAGAGACAAGAAAGAGTTTTGTGGTGAAGTTTTTTCACATGAAGGAAGGACTATCAAACAAGGAGTCATTCAAGTAATGTTCAACACCATAAGCTTAGGATTTCCCCACAGCACCCCACTGGACATATCAAACTCTCGGTTTGCACACCTTTTAACTTTATTTTTTGGCACCATTCTACTTTTGCATAAACTTGGAGCGTCTATTTTTAGTTTTTATGTTTTTCTTTTGCAATTTTGTTTTGAATAAAGATACCACCACCTGTAGGTATTCTTAGTGAATATTGATGAGCTACTGGAATAAAAATAAAGTTAAGTTTGGATGATAGTAAAAGAAAGGGGTAAAGGGATTAAAAGTGCTACAGAAAAAGCTATGCATGTTGTTACAATTGGTTGTATTGTTTATACTTGATATCAATGGTAGTATAAGTGTAATTCATGGTGCTATATTTCATTTACATCATGAAGGTTTACTTTAAGTATTATTTTTCATATTAGTAAATGAGTAAGTACTATGTACACTTCTGCATTACGTTTTCCCATAGTGGTCAATTTTCTCCTCTTGCTAGCCTTTCACTATAACAAGCGGTGTTTGTTTTGCAAACTCCTTGAGCAAAAGTTATTGCTAATATTATACTTGAGTTCACCATACCTACCTACTATTCAGCATGTGTTGTCTTTGTTTGTTTCAAAATCATCTCTTTGTGTATGCTCAAAGCTCATGGGAAAGTAGGCAGTGGGGGTCATCCACGAACTTGAAGCATCACAACCCTTGGAGGTTAGAGAAAAAAGAGTTGCACACAAAAAATGAAGGAAAAACCCTCCAACCAAGGGTGGACAGTTAGGATTTAAAAAAACAAAAGGCAAAATAAAAAGAAAAAGGAAAATCAAACAAATAGGTATGAAAAGGAGAAAGAAGGTAGCATTTGTATGAATAAGTGCAATCAAATAAGCGGCGTCCTGGAGAGAGAAAAAAAAGCAAAAAGTGTCAATGAAAAGAAAGAAGTTAAGTGCTAAATAAATATGTTTATGATAGGGGCAATGGGATCACACACTTGACATCCGTTATCCCAAAATACCATTGTTTATTTTCTTTCTAGTATATTTATCTTAATTTGAAGATTTAGCACATGCTACGTATCAATTCCTTCTGAGTCAAAGTAATCTATTCTGACCCAAGTTATAAATAATTCCTTACATAAGTTTGCTTATAGACATTCTTTATATATAGTCTTCCTTAATTGTGCATATTACTTCTCTGCATTTAGTTCTATGCAATCTTTGCTTATCGTCTTACATTCATAAAGTACATGTCACTGAAACATTATGTTATGAGTACTTGCTATTCTTGTTTTGATTATAAATGATACTACTCTCTGAAACAATGTTCATAACTTTCATATGTATCAAGTAACAACAAACTCCAAAGTCTATGTTTAGTTTTTATCACCTTTATGCTCGAGGACGAGCATAGGTTAAGCTTGAGGATCTTGATGCATGTAAAATGCATACATAAACTTTGTAGTTAATTGTCATATATTCCAGCATATTTGCATGCTATAAGATGTCATATTCATGTTTTGTGTATTTTTAAGTTTCACGGACCTTGTGGAACTCAAACGGAGCGAGTATTTTTCTGGAGTTAATATTTTTCCAGGAGACAAACTATGAGAAGAAGAAGTACCCGAGGGGCCAATGAGGCCCGAACGAGCACAAGTGGCACGGGACCCACCCTAGTCCATGCCACTATGTCTTTTTCCCTCCTCGAGCGTCCGCAGCCATCCATTTTGATCTCAAACTGACGGACTTGACCTAAAAAAACCACTATATATATAGACCCCCCAAGGTCATTTCACTTTTTCATATGCCTTCTTGAATTCTTATTTAAAAATAACCCCATTTCTTCCTATGAAGTTCATGGATAGTCTCAAGTCAAATGACTACCCACTCCAGGATATGTCGTCCTGGCATAAACACCATTTGAGTAGGTCTAGAGCTAGCAATCCATGTCGATTTGTTAGAGTGAGAGCTTGCGAGCTTGTTACTCTTGGAGGGTGTACCTCCTAGATAGTTTGGTAGTTATTACCCTGATGAGCTCTTTCATGGAGATTGTGAATAGGTCGGTCCTCTCCTTCGTGGAGTTCATGAAGTGGTTGTGGAGCTTGACGTCTCTAGAGTGGAGGAATAAGGTACCCATAGTGATTGAGCCCTAATTTCGTGGAGGTGGCTTAAGGAGAAGAGGGTGAGCATGTGTTGGCATTCAAAGAAATATGTGGTTACCACCACCTCTCCAACGGTGATTAATTTCCTTGCGAGGTAGTGAACATCGGGATAAGTCTTGACTTTGTGTGCCTCTCCCTTCACCTGAGTTCATTCTCTATTGTGCTTTTTTTTATGTTGTGATAACTTTTTTATTGAAGTACTTTATCTTCGTATATGTTACTTATCACTTGCGTTATTAACATTGTTATATATATATCTTATGATCGTCTTGTTTATCCTAAGTCGCCGGTACACTTCGTGTGTAGCCTAGCATATTTAGGATTTATGTTTGAAATCTAAAAGAGTATTTTGTTATTTATTCAAGCCAATTTTGTCATATTTTAAAAGGATGTTCATCTTCGACCCCTCTAAGCGACTTTTAGGTACTTTTTGCATGTTCCCGTTGATGATGAACACTATAGTGATGATGAGGGAAGGAGTGACACTCCTAGTTTTATTGCGCTATCAAGAACTAAGTCTAATGCGAGGAAGACAGAGAATGAGGGGCTGAAGAAGGGACGGGACAATACTCACAAGGAATCACCGGACAACATGATGTACAAGAAATGAGCTTGTTACCAAGAGGAATGACTGGAATATCAAAGACACCAACGAGAGGAGGGATATCATGGAGGAAAGGAGCTAGGGCAGAGCTGGAGCTCGAGTCACCTTGACGCACCACTTTACTATGGAAAAAAATTGAGCAAAAATCTACTAATTGTGGCATGGGCCCAATGATTGCAATGGAGCCTTATGTGACATTCACGGGATGGGGGCAACCGACGGCTCTAGTAAAATTGATGACAATTGGGGATTTGTATGCTTTGGGAGCTCCAGTTTAGTATGCTTGTTTTTCTTCATGTTATGGACTTTCATTTGTATTCATGAGACACTATGCTTGCGGTTTTAGGCTTAAATTTGACTCAAAATTCAAAACTTGTGGATTTTAAATGTATTGGAAATGTGTATGACAAGAATATGGAAGTTTCAATTCTCATATTATTATGTCATGAAAGTTCACTTCGAAAGTTCGGATTATATATGCACGATGAGTTGAGAACTAGAAGCACATCGAGTTATGCGTAATCAATTTTTGATAAGATGTTGTAGAAGGGTAACATATCTTTTGTAGCAATCTTCATTCTTCTTTTCTCATACTTCATTTTAGGTACCTAGAAATGGATAGATTGTTGAAAATGCTCTCGCTAGCACACTTCTAAGGATGACAATTTTACACATGGTTACTAGTAGCGTACATGCATGGTTTGGGTATATGCATGTTTTTATACCCATGAGGTGTACACATACCCTACCCGTGAAGTTACGGATAGGATATGAGTATAGCCTTATACCCGTGGGTATATTGATATCCTACCATTAATATCGACATGTGGACTTATGTAGGTAAATAGTCCAGTTATTGAGTTCAGAAACCGATGTTAAGTTGTCATCAATTGTTAATATGATGCGTGAATCATCTAATCTTGTTGGTTTATGGGTTATGAATATGTGATTGTGATTTCTAAATTCTCATAATTGTCATAATTCAACTACATGTTATTGAGTGAAGATGATTGATTATTTGTCAAATGTGCTATGTGCTATCGATGAATATTGTGAATAACTTGTCTACTATTTAATCTACTAGTAGGTATCCAATGGATACATATCTATATATATCCAGTATGGGTGGTGGCTAAAGTTGTATACCCGTGAATACGGATAGAATTTTTTACCGGATAACTATACGAGTATGATAACTCTACGGGTATGTATATGGTACGTGCAGAGGTTTCATCTCGTCTCGTCATCCCCCATGCGCAAACCGGGAGAGCCCTCAAACCCTAGCCCCGAGCGGCTTCTCTTTCTCTTCCCTCCACCCCTGTCGTCGGAGCGGGCCGGCGGGGAAAGACCGTGCGGTTCCGACGACGGCGGGCTGGCATCTACCCGCGCTTGAGGCAGGAGCCGCGAGGGATCTCGTGCTGGCGGCGGTGCGTCCAGAGCAGCAGAGGTTCGGCGCTCGGCCCTGATCAGGGCCCAATCTGGGTCAGGGCCTTGTTCCATTTTCTCGGTGAGGTGGATTGTGGTGGGGTTTGCGGTGCCTGTGATCGGCCTATTGCAACGTGGCGGCGGTCTCTATGGGCCCAATCTGGGCCTAACCGGACCCTCTTGGGACCGGTTTGCCTCCACGGAGGGTTTACCGGCATACTAGGCTCGGCCAGACCTAACTGGTGTGATGGGCTGACGACGGCTCCGTCCAGTCGACTAACGTCTTGGCGGTGGTGGTAGTTCCCTCCTGGATGGCTGTGGTACCGCTGGCCCGTTTCAAGCTACTCTTCGTCCTATCTTGCATGCCCCGTGTCGTTAGCCGCGGTGAGATGATGGTGGTGACCCGTAGGCCGTAGTGGCACATGTTCACCGGCAGAGAGTTTGGTGTGGCTCTAGAACAAGTGCATCTCTCTTTGACCGTTTTCTCTGCGAGTTGAAGCACGGTACAGTGACCGGCATTTTCATTCTCATTCTCAGTGTAGGGCCAACAGCACCCATCCTGTCCTCTACCTGGCTTCTCACGTCATCACACTCACTCGATTCTACCCAGCAGCTAGCGATCAGTCCCCAACTTCGTCGTCTCAGTCTCATCCTCCCGACATCTCCGATAGTTGCCTCTCGTACCAAGGTATGGTGCTCGCTAGCTCCTCCGCGCATGATCCCGTCCTTTCATTCAGTTGGCTGTACCATACCATACGCCCGTTCCGCTCTCGATTTGCTGCCGATCTCCGGCTCTCCCCAGTCTCGATTTCTGTGGGAGACCAGGCAGATCAGACGGCCGTGTCACTGTGGATCTTGAATGATCCTCAATTGTGGCGGTACAGTGAAAGGAGTGATGTCGCGTCGGAGATTCAGAGGCGATTGTGCGCCGTGTCTGTCGTCGTCTGTCTCTGTCCCCAGTCTCGCGCGGTCGGCTTTGGTCTTACTATTTCAGCAAGGTGCACGCTAAGTGTTCGGCCTTGGGCCTCACTAGCAGACTATGGTGATCAGAACGAACTATTTGAGGTCTGCTCCAATCATGAAGCGACGTTTAGTGTATTCGCATCCTGTGCTTCGTAGTGCTCCTCCTCCTCCCTGACCATCCCAGTTCGTTCAGACATGATTTGAAGCAGAGTATAGCTGTGTACTGTGTGGTCTCGTAATGTGTTTTGTGGTTTATGGGTGTTTATTTTTTTTTATGAATTGGTGCCGAGCTGTAACTCGGTTTACCCATTTTGGTGATGTAGTAGGCTCACTCGCTCAGATCAGGTGTGCAGGCCCAGGACTTCATAGTTTCATACTGAATAGTTTGATTCTAGAGTCATTTCAATTTGTCCTTTTGTCATTTACACCCCACGAGGCCACGATTATCATTTACTGAGTGTAGAAATTCACTGTTTGACACTTCAATTTCGATCTATCTGAGTCCCAACAAAATGGAGTTATAATACACATTTTCGCCGTAAAACTTCTGTGTAGCTACTACATTCAAAACTGTGACGTTAGTTTCGAAAATTATGTTGACCAGTTATAGCCCGATTTAAAACTCAGTTTATGTTATGATTTGGTAGACTGGAGGTCATGTGTTAGAAATAATATTAGCCAGTACATGGTTGCAAAACTGATATTTTGCATCAGCTGAATGCTCTATAAACGTTGTCTGTAGCAGAAACGGAGATCAGACGGCCGTGTTACTGTGGATCTTGAATGATCCTCAATGTGGTGGTACAGTGAAAGGAGTGATGTCACGTCGGAGATTCAGAGGTGATTGTGCGCCGTGTCTGTCGTAGTCTGTCTCCGGTCTCGCACGCATGGCTTTGGTCTTACTATTTCAGTAAGCAGCAGGCTAAGTGTTCGACCTTGGGCCTCACTAGCAGGCTAAGGTGATCAGAACGAACTATTTGAGGTCTGCTCCAATCATGAAGCGACAGTCAGTGTAGTCGCATCTTGTGCTTTGTAGGTTCAGCCTTGATCTGAAGCAGACTATCGTACTATGTGGTCTCTTAATGTGTTCTGTGGCTTATGGGTGTTCAATTTTTGTTTATGAATTGATGCCAAATTCGAAATCGGTCTACCCATGTTGGTGAGGTAGTATGCTCACCTGCTCAGATCAGGTGTGCAGGCCCAGGACTTTATAGTTTATACTGAGTAGTTTGATTCTAGAGTCATCTCAATTTGTCAATTTGTTCTTTGGTCCTTTACTACCCACTGTTATCAGCAACTGAGTGTAGAAATTCACTGCTTGACACTTCAATTTGGATCTGAGTCCCACCAAAATTGGATGATA
The DNA here is from genome assembly GCA_030979885.1 of Lolium multiflorum. Classification (NCBI taxonomy): domain Eukaryota; kingdom Viridiplantae; phylum Streptophyta; class Magnoliopsida; order Poales; family Poaceae; genus Lolium; species Lolium multiflorum. Next base: position 51,008,845 of record CM061748.1, read on the forward strand.
CACATTTTCGCAGTAAAACTTCTCTGTCTAACTACTACATTCAAAACTGTGAAGTTAGTTTCAAAAATTATGTTGACCAGTTCTAGCCTGACCGAAAGCTCAGTATATGCTATGATTTGGTACTGGTAGTCTGGTACTGACTAGTTGGTCATGTGTTAAAAATCATCTTAACTGGTGCATGGTTGCAGAACTGATATTTGTATTAGCTGAATGACCGCTAAACCTTGTCTGTAGCAGAAATGGAGAATAATCTGCCAGTCAATATCCACGAGTACCAAGAACTTGCCAAGAAAGCTTTGCCAAAAATGCACTATGATTACATCAATGGAGGAGCGGAGGACGAGCACACATTGAGGGACAATATCGCAGCATATGGAAGAATTTTGTACTAATCTTATACTGCCATTGTATGTAAAATCTTCATTAACCTGAAGAATTTGTACTGGAAGATTTTCTTGTGTGCATCCTGCAGGTTACGTCCTCGAGTTCTTGTAGATGTGAGCAACATAAACATGTCGACAAGCTTATTGGGATATGACATGCCCTCACCAATAATTGTTGCACCAACAGGCTCACACAAATTAGCAAATCCAGAAGGTCTCAAAATTCAAGCCTATAAGTTCAGAATGTTAAAATATGGCATCTAGGCACTTTTACATCTCTTGTTTCGTTGCTTATTTCAGGGGAGGTGGCTACAGCAAGAGCTGCAGCATCATGTAACAGCATAATGGTTGGTGGTAACTTATAATTCAGGATCATTCATTCATCTTTCCGTTCCTTTATGTTTGCTACATGTTTCTATTTTTCATGTCCAGGTACTATCCTTCTCATCCAGTTGCAGGATCGAGGAGGTTGCCTCCAGTTGTAGTGCAATTCGCTTTTATCAGTTATATGTATGAGATCTAGACTTCAAGCTCCAGACAAATTCCTCTCGGAATAATCTGATCTCTGATAAAAAAAAATCATAACCATTATAGGTCTTTAAGAACAGAGATGTTTCAGCAACATTGGTAAGGCGGGCAGAGAGTCATGGATTCAAAGCAATTGTTCTGACAGTTGATACTCCTATGCTCGGTCGCCGTGAAGCTGATATTAGAAATAAGTAAAATACTTTCCATAGTTCGTTCAAAGATTTGTACAAACTGCATATATCATGGCTCAATTATATACATGATCAATCTGCATTATTATAGTTTGAACCCACCAAAGTATGGATTTCTTTTCTCGTACAGTGTATCTGATGTTTCTTTTTGTACCATCTTAACAGCATGATCTAATTGATTTACTAAGGTTAAATTTGATAAGCCTACATGTCTCATGCTAAAAGTTATACCTAAAAGATTTATATGGCATCTCAATATCTTAAACAATCCACAGTGCAGAATTCTTATGTATGATTCACTGATCTGATTGTTGATGCAGGATGGTTGCTCCTCCGAATGAAAACCTCGAAGGTTTAATGTCCTTTGATGATCTTGATAGTGTGAGTCGATGTCTGCTTGATAGAATATCTTAGCTAGACTATATCTGCTTGAAAATAATCTGTTCATGTTGGACAAAGATGAACGAAATATTTTATGTTGCTACCTGAACTCATTTTTCTTTCTGAAAAACTGAATCACAGACTCTGATCTTTCTCATCTGCAGACAGACGGCTCTAAGCTTGAGAAATATGCACGTGATACGCTGGATCCATCTTTATCCTGGAAGGTACTGCAAACCTGGCAACCTTATGCAAATTAAGTTAACCAACTCCTAATAGATCCTACAGCATGTGCTCCCACGTCCAGTACTTCGCGAGTACCATTGAACCTGGATGACGTAAGGAGGGTATTTTCTGTATGGCATACAAATCTGATAGTTTTGTCTGTGTTAACAACTAGCGGGTCTGGTTGACAATTTTGGGAAGTGGTATTTTGGCATGAAAAAACGGAAGTTGAGTGGTATCTTGGCACTTTGGTTTTTACTAGTGGCATTTTGCCTCTTTCGGTTTTGACTAGTGGTATTTTTTGGCTATTCTGTCATTAAGTTATACTCCTAGATCCTATAGCATGTGCTCCTACGTCCGGTACTTCATGAGTATATTCTACAGTAGCTTCAAGACTTGAAGGACGATGTCTGTAACTCTGCATCGTCCATCACCCATGAGGAGGTACATTCAAAGCCCTCTGGCGAGAACAGAGTTCCACTCTCAGTAGAACGTGCTGACATAAACGCAAACCTAACCGCCCTGCATGGCTGCATATATAGGGAGACAGTAACCTTGAATTGCTCCAGTACTTGACAATAGTCCTCATTATTACTGCATTGGTGTCTGAAAATCAAGGACTCTAGGAGCCATGAGCCAATCCTGCAGGAGCATGTTGGAAGTTAGAACGTGAATTCTGACATTCTGTCTCCGCAGGACGTGGAGTGGCTGAAATCCATAACCAGCCTGCCGATCCTACTGAAGGGCATCGTCACCGCCGAGGACGGTAAGTCGGCAGCCACTGTTTGGCATCTTCACTATGATGCGGAGGGTAAATCTGTTGCGTTGATGTTGACAATGTGTCCATCATCATTTTAACTTTTTCGTGTGATGTTGAACGCCATGGGGAAACAAGCAGCCAGGAAAGCCGTGGAGGTCAGGGCGGCGGGCGTGATTGTGTCCAACCATGGCGCGCGGCAGCTTGACTACGCGCCTGCCACCATATCCGCGCTCGAAGAGGTAACCCCGAACCGAACCGTGCTAGTTGTCATCCGGTTTGCTCAGAATAGACTTATGCCACATTCTCAAAATCAAGCGTTGTGCATCGGTCGGGCCAGGGCAGCAGTAAAACCCTTTCACTTCCTAAAATTACATTCTCAAGGCGGTGCCTCGTGTGTGTTGGTGCAGGTAGTAAAGGCGGTGGCCGGGGCCGTCCCCGTGCTGGTGGACGGCGGAGTCCGGCGGGGGACGGACGTGCTCAAGGCGCTGGCGCTCGGCGCACGGGCAGTCATGGTACGTCTTCTGCAGAACATGCTGGCTGGCTGGACGGCGGAGCAGGTTTGCATTGCACGGAGATGTAACCGCGCCATGCGTTGCAGGTGGGGAGGCCGGTGCTGTTCGGGCTGGCGGCGAGGGGCGAGGCGGGGGCCAAGCACGTGATCGAGATGCTGAACAGGGAGCTGGAGCTGGCCATGGCGCTCTGCGGCTGCCGGAGCGTCGCCGAGGTCACCAGGGACCGTGTCCTGACCGAGGGCGACAGGCTCAGGGCGCTGCTGTGACTGCGAGCGATGCCGATGCGGCGCGGCAGCGCACATTACTTACTGCTATTGCAAGTTTAAACGGCGCGCGTGGTATGTGTCAGTGCACATTGCAACATTGATCATTCAAGGAGACGAGATGCGTTGGTAAAAAGAATAACTACCACCTGCAAAAGGAAAAAGCGGATTTGCTCCATCAAGTGGAGGGTGGTACTCCCTCTCTGTTGATAATTACCTTGTCTTCTAGATTTTTATTTTAAGGATACGTCATGTATAGACGTATCTGAGTCAAGAAGAGCGGCCAAATATGAGAACCAACCTGAGGTTGGGTGGTTAGGAGGATGGTTGTATCCCAGTTCAGGTTTGACATCTGTGTCTTATAAAGGCGGAATATTCATTCGGTGGGGCGACGTTCCGTACCGCTGTGGTGACTTGTCGATTCAGATCCCGCCGTCTTGAGGTGCTCATGGGGGTAGGGTGCGTGTATGTGAGCGTGCGTTTATCTTGTTTCTCAAAAAAAAAAAAAAGCGGCCAAATAAAAGTTAAAGTTTGTAAACTTTGATTAAACATATATAAAACAGTATCAACATCTACAGTATAAAATATGTTGGGGAAGAAACACACCCCCACTAGGTTGTGTGAAATTACTTTTTGGAGGATGCATCGAAAATATAAATACAAGCGCATACACAAGTGAAACAAGAAATTATGTGGAAAAAGGAGAGAAAAAACACGGTCTTGGACCAAACACAACAGAGAAATCATAGTTTATGTTCTCTTTGGTAATCAGGGCATGCCCAACGCTCCAGCATGGACCGCTGCTCCACAGATCCAGCTCAGAGGCCAGCCGCCGTGGAGGATAGAGAAGAAAAAGGTTGTAGCTTGCAGACTCTTGTTGTTGCTTGCAGAAGATCCCGCTGCTTAAGGGAGAGAGAGTGTGGTCCACAGAGAGAGCAGTTCTTGTGGAGAGTGAAAAGAAAGGAACAGGTACCAGAGAGATGACGCCATAGCAAGGCTCTCTAGAGAAAAAGACTACATCTTGCGTTGGATGAGGATGACTCTCAGTAGCTGCTCTAAACTGTTTTATCTATGTGGATTCATGGGGAATACGTATGTGACTGCCCCCGTTGCTCGTGCCCTCAGCAAACTTTAAATCACAGATCCGAACCGCGAAACTTGGTAGACAAGTGATATACGTGTTCTCAGCATAATGATCAAATAACAACTCGATTGGATACTGTTTGAGGACTATTCGTCTTTCAAAACTGTACTATGCTGAAACTACAGCAGTTTGAACTAACCAAAGCGCTCTCAAATCTGATTCTCAACCGACCCAAATCTCAAATCAGGTAATCAGATCGAAGTATTCAAAGTAATGAACAAGTTCCCAAAGTCTGTAAGCCAATTCAAGCATATTTGAACCTCCAATCACCAGCTTGAAGACTCTTCTTCTTTGCTTCTCATTTGGTTAAGATGTTCTAGTGCGTTTTTTCACCCTCTCAGAGTAGCAACCATATTCTGGCTTCTCTCTTGCTTGCAAAGCAACCGAATGGTGGCTAGGTTTTCTTCTGCACTTCGCTCTCTCAAAAAGGCACTTTAGTTGTTGGATGCAGATCTCAATCAACGATTAAGATGTGTTGGACTTCTTACACTTCTTGGAATGGTGTTTGGCTGCCAACACATCTCCATCACCACGTGGAGGGACATGACCCAACAAATATTAGTACTCACTCCGGCCCGCGACAAGTATTTCGAGCCGGAAGGAGTATTGAAATTATTATAGAATACATGTTTTTCCAATATATGCATTTGGTATTATAGATATTGATGTTTTTGTTGTACATTTAGCTAGGGATAAAAATGGAGCGAAAAGTTTCCGACTTTTCCGTGAAAAATGGAAACGGAATGAAAATATGGAAATAGAAACACAAATTTGCAAAACGGAAATGAAAATATTTTGGTGAAAATGAAAACAAAAACGGAACATTGTTTTCTACTGAAATAGACGCGAAAATGGAATTTCTATTTCCATCTACTATAGAATTCCCGTTTTAGGGTTGACGTGCATGACCCATTCGACCAAGCCCATCATGTGATCTTGTAAGTTCAACTTTCAATTGGCCCGTCCCAAAACTTGAGACCACGTGATCCGTTCATGCATTTGAGGCTTTCAAAGTTTGACCTTTCATTTATTTCCTAGTAAATCGAGCATCGCGCTAGGATAAAAAATAAGATTGTTCGTTTGTTTGAATGCTTGATATTTTTCATGATTCACGTGTTATCTTGGTTGCAGCGAATATCTGCATTGCTCCATGTCCACACCGTATTCAATATGTATCTATTTCCGACAATATCTACTTTCGTATTTGTTTTCGCTGTTTCTTTTGTTTTCGTAAAAATATATGAAAACAAATGTGGCACCAGTTAGCTCGGTCCATTTTCATCCCTATGTTTAGTCAAATTTTACAAAGTTTGACTTTAATCAAACCAAGAATGCCTGTGAACGTGTGAACTGGGAGGTTGATGGTTGTGGACTAATTGTGGGGAAAGAGGCTATGGCATAGGAAGAAGTTTTCTGAAGCCCGATCCCTAACCCTGGGCCGGAGGATCGAGAGTTTGGAATGTCGATGTTCCACGCACATAACTTTCCATCCGGAAAGCAAAGGAGAGGCCCACTAGAGGAAGAATCAGGAGTCGTCGAGAGGTGCAGTGTTGGCTAACCTGTTCTAAATGGAAAACACTGTCCCTCCCCCGGACGATCGCGTCCTCCGTTCCTCCGGACGCAGCGCGCGACGCGTGTCCCTGCGGGCCCACGCTATCTCTTCCCTATCTCACCTCTTTCTTCCTCACGAGACAACTCCGCGGTTCAATTCCTCTGCGACTCCTCCACGCCCTCTACGCCGATTCCCGGCGCCGCTGCCGGTACCCGCGCAGGCGCCACGCCCGCCGTCGGATTTGCTCGCGATTACTTGGAGGCGCGGCCGCTGCCGCTCGCGGTGCAGCCATGGACCAGCTCGAGCGCGCCGCCGGTGCTGTCCACCGCCAAGGCCGAGCTCGAGCAGATTGCTCTCCCGGCGGCGCAGCTACCCATGGATGATGTCCGCGGCGTGGGCCTTTCCGCCGCGCCGGGCCCCGTTCGTGCAGCCGTGGCGCGCGCGCTGGTGGCTGGGTGCGAGGACCAGAGCTTCTTCAGGGTGACCGGGCACGGCATGCCGCAAGAGCTCCGCGCCACCGCCCCCGGACCGGCATCTGCAGCGAAAGCCCCGGACTCCCTCATCACCCACTCCATCGAGGCTCCCGCCGGCTCCCTCGTGCGCCGTCGAGTCTCTGCTTCGAGCCACCGTCGCCTCCGCAGTGACAATGCTGAGGGACACGAGGCGCTGCTGCGAGCGGCTGCCGGCAGTGCTCCTAGCCTAGGGCGGCACTGCTGCGAGCGGCTGCTGGCAGTGCTCCCAGCCGACGGCGGCGATGCTAGGACTGAGAATGGTGATGCTACGATTCCGAGTGTGCGGTGCTACAATGAGCACTCGGAGTTGCTACAAAAGATCGTCTACGTTGCTACAAAAGGTCGTCGGAGAATTCGCCGGCGATGCTACATCCGGCCGGCCTCGCTGCTACAGAAGGTCGCCGACCCTGCTACAAATGGCCCTCTGTGCTGCTACAAAAGGTCGTCGGAGAATTCGCCGGCGATGCTACATCCGGCCGGCCTCGCTGCTACAGAAGGTCGCCGACCCTGCTACAAACGGCCCTCTGTGCTGCTACAAAAGGTCGTCGGAGAAGTCTGCCGTCGCTGCTACATCCGGTCGGCCTCGCTGCTACAGAAGGTCGTCGACCCCGCTACAAACAGCCCTCCGAGCTGCTACAAACGGCACCGGAGCTGCTACAAGTCCCCCGCCGTCTCCGCTACAAACGGCACCGGAGCTGCTGCAAGCCGTCCAATGCCGTCTCCGCTACAAACGCCGCCGGAGCTGCTGCGAGCCGTCCAACTCCGTCTCCGCTACAAACGCCGCCAGAGCTGCCACCGTCGTCTCCACTACAAACGCCGCCGGAGCTGCTGCAAGCCGTCTGCGCTACAAACACCGTCGGAGCTGCTGCGACGGTACTGCTAGTGCGGTGACGCTGCTGCGAGCCGCCTGAGCTCCGGTCGATTTGCTGTGTACTCTCACCGGAGAAGACGATGGGGAATTTATCTGGCTTTTGTGCAATGTGCGGTGATGGATCGTGGGGTCCACCCACGTGGGAGGAATAGAGGGTAGAGGCTTGTTCGTGAAGTTTCTTTTGACTTGTCCGCGCAACGGACACACGAGCGCTCAGATGTATTTGATCGGGTGGCTGCGGACCCGGGGGATCGGGGATTTGATCCCCCGGGGGACGCTCAGCACGACCCTAAATAGCCGTCACTGAAAACCCATGCTAAAAAGTCACCATAGAACAGGAGCAGAATGCGTTGCTCTCATAAACTCATAATAATGCAAGATGTAAAACAAGAACGTGAGCCAAATCAGATAAGCAGAGGTTCAACATTACTCACTAGGACGACCAAGTGAATCTCACGAATTTGTTGCTGGACATACACTTCAAATAAAGCTATCCAAGACAAGAGCAGAACATAAGGCTGGGGCTAACTCTCAGCCCAGCAGAGTCAACAAGACAAAATCGTTTTGCACCTAACATAAAACTCATACTGTAAAAATTAAGTCTACTTGGACATTGTCTACCAACAGATTCCATAATAACTCAGCCTTCTGACCCCACAAAAATCATGGGTTACTCTTTCACTCCCAGTTCGGAGTAGGTGCTGCTGCCGCGGGTGCCGGGGCACTGCCTTGCTCCCAGCCAGTTGGAGCAGGGGCAGTAACAGCATCCCATCCACTTTCAGCCACAGGAGCTGCAATTCAGAATAGCAACTTCAGCACATTTTGAACATTTCAGGTTGAATCAAAAACACTATCAAGCTGACATCTACATCAAACTAATAGGCAGATGCTAAATAGAATAAAAACTACAGGATAGAATTTGGATGATGAAAGACAAGAAACCGTACTAATGTGAACAAAAAATCTCGGATTAAGTAAATGCATTGCATTGAGATACAGGTCATTCTAAAATGAACTCAAGAGGGCAGCCTGACTATGTACTGGAGCTACAGGCTCAAACCCAGCCTTAATGCTTTAGGCTAGGCACAAGATAAAACATGACATTGACATAAAGGAAAACTAAGCCATGAAAGATAAACCAGATGCCAGCCTAGAATTGATTTTTCTTTTCTTTGCATTCAGCTCTAACATAATTATTATGATATAAGAGAATTCAAACCTGCAGCAGTCCACTCAGCCCCAGTCTGTCCTTCAACAGCAGGAGCGGGAGCTGCAGCTCCTGGCCATTCAGCACCCCAGGTATCTCCAGTTGGTGCAGCATATTCAGCAACTGCACCATATTCAGGGGCAACCAGAGCATCCTCTTCCTCTAGATCCTTTGCTTCCTCAGGGTCCCTGTAGAAGAACAGGTCAACCTACAAAAGAGAAACCACGTCAAGGAACAATTAGAAGGAAGAGCATTAGTTCGCACCAAATAATTGTTCAGATGTGAAAGCTAACCATGATTTCCCACTTGCGTCCTGGGAGAATGGTACCACGCATCTGCAGAACCATCCTAGCGAGCAGCCAATATAGGCAACCAATGCTCTGCTTCCCCTTGTTGTTGGCAGGAATGCCGATATCAACATAACGCATAGGAGAGTCAGTGTCACAGAAGGCAATGGTTGGAATGTTTCCAAGTGCAGACTCCTTGATGGGCTGTATACAGTTGAACAGAATGATTAAGAAATGCCCACAAGATATGGAATGGAAAAAATAACTAAACAACAACAAATTTTAACCTGATGATCAGTCCTGGGGTCGGTCAGGATAAGAAGGCGCGGCTCACTGAATGAAGTTTGCATCTGGTTGGTGAATGTACCAGGAGTGTGCCTCCCAGCAATGGCGTTAGCACCAGTGTACTGGGCAAACTTGAGGACAGCCCTCTGGCCATAGGGCCTAGCAGACTGCACAATGATGTCCTGAGGGTTTTCAATGGCAACAATGACCCTGGCAGCCATCTGAAGCTTCTCCCAGGTCTTTCCAAGGTTAATGATGTAAATACCTAAAAAAAGAAAGTGCAGAAAGGCAACTTTAATCAGTTGTTGTATGATGATCAACTGAAAAAATAAACTGTGTTCCTGACAGTAAAGCAGCTGCTACTTGATTAAGGTATTCTGATGACTTGCACGTGTGTGATGAGACTAAGCATGTAATCAAAACTGCTAAGGACATATTCTACTTGGGTACATCATAAAACCAGCAAGTTAGATAAGTATCAACAGCCATCAGGGGACTACAAACTGAACGAAAAACTTAATTAAGGTAATCTCGTGAATTCCCATATGCACAATGACACCAAAGATTGTCCACAAAATGGAACAGTGGGGATCATATTCTAATATGAGGTAAATCTGCAAGCTGTGAACCCATCAGATTTAAGTCAACACTAAATAATCAAGTTAGATAAGGCTCAACAGGCATCACTGGACTACAAACCGAACGAAGCAGCACCCGTAATGAAAGGCAACTGACATAATAATTCGTCATGGCATATTCATATGATTTGACCAAACATTCGCTTCGCACGTCCCTAATTTACAAGTAACCACTGCGCCGCATCTAACTAACCATATGAGCATGGCAAGATCTAGACCGAGCTCCAACCTAAAAGCAGCACTACGACGCCGATTCAGACCAATAGCACTGACGGATCTACGATTTCTACGAGCAATAAGATAGTATGAGAGGATTCGTTAGGTACCGTCGGTGCGGCGCTTGTAGACGTAGCGCTCCATCTGGAAGTCGCAGTTCTTGGTGCCGAGGTGGACGTCGGCGGCGAGCATCATCTGGATGTCCTGCTCCCGCTGGGTCAGCGCCTTGGCGCCACCTCCTTCGGCCGCCATGGTGGTAGGCTAGGGTTTCGGACGCGAGCCCCGTGCGCGAGAGAGCGGAGGGGAAGAGAGAGGGCTCGGGTGGTGGCGGCGCGAGAGGTCGCGAGGGTTGGGGGCAAGGCTACTTATATGGGCTGGCTCCTGTGGGATAAAACCCTAGCTCGGGGCTCTGCTGCATTTTGCGCTTTCGCCCCCCGTGTGGGCTTTTTTTCTTATGAGAAAAGTCCATTTTTTCTTTTTTTTCTAGTTTTTTTTTACAATCAATATTGTATACTACCTCCATCCCAAGCTTAAGGCTTATATTATTTTCATAAAGTCAAACTATGTCAAGTTTAACTAAGTTTTTACCAAAAATAATCAACATGCAAAATATAAAATCAGTATCATTAGATAGATAGATAATGAAATATATTTTCGTATAATATATACAAAATATTATAATTTTTAATAGTTTTTTCTAAATGTTGGTCAAACTTTACTTGGTTTGACTTTTTTTTAAAAGTCTTAAACTTTGGGATGGATGTAGTATATCTGAATTTAAAATATCCATAGATTCTGCTTGTACTCTTGATCTCATCATAATTGGTGGCATTGTAAGACTATTTTATATTGATCTTAGGAATTTTTATACAATGTTTATGATTGTTGATCTTATCAAGTGTGAGTAGTCCTCACAGGCCGAGGGCTGAGGCATAGCCTCGCAACATCATGTGCATTTAACTTTACGTGGGTGTTGTGTTTGATTTTCATTTCCAATCTTTGTATAATTGCATCTCTATCTCGTACCTCAATCTAGGACTTATCAGGTATCCAAACCCCCGAGGATTGATAAAGCTAATGAAGTGAGATTAGTGGTAGTTTGCTGCTTCTTGCGAAAACCCAGTGACAATAGGGAGTGTACGGTGGTAGCTTGAGATCCATTAGGAAATAATGGTGAAAACATTGATCTTAATGCCTTGGTCCATGCTTAGCCCTTAATAAACCTTCATAACCAGCATGATCGGAGTGGTTGGGTTGGACAATAACTGTAGATAACCAGCGCGACTGTCGATTGGAGTCTATAGTACATAAGGACGCGTCGCCCACAAGATTTTAATCTGAATTGATTATGCATAATTACCCTTATTATTATTATCTTTTATCTAATTTCATGTATGCACATCTGCTTGTAAAACCTTAGCCCTTTCTTATCTCCGTCCATTGATTCACAAACCCTAAGTAAATTCAAAGGTCTAGTGAGACCAAGTGTCGTTGCCTAATCGACGATACCTCGGAGGAGGGATCCTCACGAGGGGGAGAAGAAGTAGGGGCCATAGGGCGGAGTGCACACGGGACGGTGGTACGCGAGTTACCCGGCCAACAACCGCACGATGACAGGGCCTACTGCTTGTCCGGAATTATCGGCGCTTGCGCGTTGTTACAATGGTTGTGGTTGTGCCTCTAGGGCTCCCAGGATCCGGCTTATAAAGGCGCGCGGATCTAGGGTTTACATGGAGAGTCCTAGCCGGAATACAAGTTGCCTAACTACGGTACAATATCTTGCCGCGTACGTCAAGGATCCGCCTTCCTTATGGTCGTACCGGATCCGGATACTTTATGGGCCTCCACGGATCCGGCCTCCTTTGTAGGTCGGTTGGGATCCGGCTCCAGGTTCCTGGGCTGGACTTCATCCTTCTTGATCAACACAACTGGGCCGCCCGATGGGCCCCATGCCACCATCACCGTCTGTGGGCCACCCGGCTTGCCGGATCTAGGCCATGTCGTTGATATACCCATAAAGTATACCCACAACAGTAGCCCCCGAAGTTCTCCGAGATTCATCATTCTTCCGTCTTCATACAACTCGGCACCGAAGAGAATCTTGAAGAGCTTCCAAACTTTCTTGTTTCCGATATCATTTACTCGGAAATCCACATGTCCTTCAGTAACGATAATGTAACGGAGTTTGCACCCGCGCACAACTTCCTATTTTCCGCGCTAAATTTTCGGAGATGCGAATCTTTAGCCGGAAATTTCGGAGCGCATGGTTAAGTTACCTCCACGTCATTTTACGCTTTTAACCTAAGACACGTGCCATGCATCCAACGGTGAGACTGTTCGTTTCCGCCGTAGGATCCAATGCGAATCTCCGCGAGGTCTATAAATACCCCCACGCGGTAACTCCTCATTCGTTTCCCTATCACCACTTCATCTTCCTCTCCCGCGCCGCCCGTCGGATCTCAACTCCGACGAGCTCCGCCGCAGAGAACTTCACGCCGGTCGCTCCAAGCCTCCTCGTTCCAAGATCACCGCGGTTGATCGGAAATCTCCCCGCCGCCGATTCGTGGTCACGCGGGTCGTTTCACAGCAAGTTCGGTGACCTTCATCCTCGCCGGAGCTTCGCCGGTTCGCCGCGCCATTGACGGTACGTGCACCGGACTTGTAGAAGAAGGAGTAGAATAGAGTAGATTCCGGTTACTCAAACACTTTGCATGGGTGCACCGGAAGCATGCCGATCGACTCACAGTACGGTAGTTCTCCGAATAGCCCGGATCCCAGTTCATTAGAGCCCATCTGTCCGGATCCCATAGCATATCTACCACCATATGTTTCCGACATCCGGCTAGCTCAACCTTTTTCCGCATCTTCCAGCACCAAGTTAGGCCGGATCCCAACCGCTCAAGAAATTGAAGAAGAACTCCAAGGGCAAGCTAGAATGGCAGCCAAGGTGCAGGAGACGGAAAACAAGAAAACCTCCAAGGCTCGGATCCGCGAAGGAGAGCGGGGTCCATGGTGGCCTGCGAAACCACCGATACGGAGCTCAGAGAGCTCAGAACGAGGGTATGATCTCCGCTCACCGGAGTTTCATACGCGACACCGTCGTCCCCAAGCCAGGAGCCGGAGAAGTGGTCATGACCAAAGCTTGGGTGGAACGCGGATTATCGCTTCCCTGCTCGGAATTCTTTCTCTCCGTCCTCAACACGTATGGGCTTCAGCCCCACAACATCGCCCCAACTCCTACCGCTCTCCAACTTCGCGACACTTTGCGAAGGGCATCTTGGGATCCGACCAGATGTCAAGCTATGGCAGTTTTTCTTCCGAGTGAAGAAGGAGACGAAGGACAAAGCCATGTTGACTGCGGGAGCATGACGTTCATGCTCCGACCTGGCCGCATGTACCCTCCTCATGACTCGCACGAATCCGTCCGTCTGGAACGCGGATGGTTTTACGAGAAGAATGTGTCAGTTCCGGAGATCCACGATGGTCTCCCCAAATTCAACAACGAGCCTCCGGAAGAGCTTGCAAGCTGGAGCTTCATCCCATCGCTTTCCCTAACTCCCACTACAAGAAAAGTTCTGATAGACAACGTCTCAAAATCGTCCGCTAAGGGGTATTTTTCGTCGCCTATGGGCCTAACCCGACGATATGGGTTCCGTTGTGAAAGCTGCGTCAGGCAAAGTCCAACGACAATTTTTTCGGTCCGTCGCGCTTGCCCTTCCGCCACGGAAAATCGGACCGTTGCGAAGTGTTTTCGGAGCCCGTTGACTCGACGTCATGCAACCGACACGTGGCGACGCCGCGTAACGGCGTTAAACGAAACCCCGTGGTAGATGGTAGGCCCACACGAGGCCTGCCACGTCTTAAGCGGCGGGCGATGACATTGTTTGACCGGTCAACTATATAGGGCTGGTCCATTAGTTACGTGGGCCGGCCTAACCTCTAAGGTTGATGGTCAAAACTTAAATGGGCGGCCCATTTAACATGTGGGGTCCCTTTACAATGGTCGCCCATTTTGTGTGGGGTCCACCGTAGCAAGTGGGCGGCCCAACAAGCAGTGGGCGGCCACAGGAGGGTCCCACTTTCCAGTTAAAGGGTCGGCCCATTTAGTTTGTGGGTCCACCATATAAGTGGGGTGGCCCAACAAAATAGTGGTGGCCAAAACACAGTGGGTCCCACTTTCTGTTAAAGGGCGCCCATTTAGTTTGTGGGGTCCACTATATAAGGGGGCCCAACAAATTGGCGGGCCAAAAACACAGTGGGTCCCACTTTCTGTTAAAGGGCGCCCATTTAGTACGTGGGGTCCACCATATAGCAAGTGGGGCGGCGAAGATAGTGGTGCACAGTGGGTCCCACTTTCTGTAAAAAGGCCCCAATTAGTATGGGGTCCACCATATAGCAGTGGGGCCCAACAAGATAGGTGGGCCAAAAACACAGTGGGTCCCACTTTCCTCTTAAAAGGGCCCATTTAATATGTGGGGTCCACCACAAAAGCAAATGGTGGCCCAACAAATTAGTGGGCGGGCCAAAAGCACGGTGGGTCCCACTTTCTGTTAAAGGGGCCCAATTAGTATGTGGGGTCCACCATATAGCAGTGGGCGCCCATTAGTTTGTGGGGTCCACCATATAGCAGTGGGCCGCCCAACAAGATAGTGGGCCTGGCCAAAAAACACAAAGTGTCCCTCTTTCCTCTTAAAAGGGGCCCATTTAGTATGTGGGGTCCACCACAAAAGCAATTGGGCGGCCCAACTAAGTAGTGGGTGGGGTCCACCTTAAAGCAAGTGGGCCACCAACTAGAGTGTGGGGTCCACCGTCAATCAAATGGGGCCCAATAAGTAAGTGGCCAGCCCAATAAGTAAGTGGGCCGTTTAGTTGCTGTTTATATGCTGGCATAATATGGGCTTTAGGAATTTGCGGGCGCACATATGTGATTTCGCTTAAATGGGCCGTTTAAGGGATGGGAATTCGTGATTTAGATACTGAGAATATTTACGCAGCATTGATTTCTGTCGGATAGCCTCACTTACCACAAGCACCAAAGAAAAATGCGCGAAAGAACTATAAAAACTAACTAAATATTACATCACTGCAAGGCATTGAAAAATATTACAGAACCCAGAGAAATTGAATGGTAATTAAACCTAGCAATACAATGAAGCGATCCGGCAATCTTTTAAGTTGTCCATGCAGCACCTATATCTGAAACAAAGACATTACAAGTTAAGACAGCAACAATGGAAAGGCAAAGACACTACAATATTGTTTGCCAAAGAATTTGGAACTCATCATTTCGTCGTTATAACAAGATCATTGTAATGCGCACAATAAGCAAACAAAGAGTGCATGCCGCATACCAACAGCCAATATAACAGAGCATGTTAGAATGAAACAGCAGACTTACTACTGTCGAGTCCCATGCAAACCAACATGTTCGGGAGTACAAAATTGGCATGAACAACGAGTAGCAGGCTATAAATTTTGTAACAACGACTGAGCAAGATGAAGTTATGATGGCTACATCTACAGAGCAGGGAATGTAAACCAAAAATAGAAGTTACGATGGCAAAAGCTAAAGAGGAGGGAATGTGAACCAACATGTGCCAAGTGCAATTACTTCACTTTGGCCGTGAACTAAATAATACTCCTGAACTTATAGTGAAGGGGATGCAAATCAAGATGTTTCGGGATATAAACTTGTAATGAGCAACACATGGAGGATAGTTAATGCTGGAGCTTAGGATGGACCAGATACAGAATATAGTGGGATCACCTGTGAACTTGTATAAGAGGGAATGCAAACCAATATGTTCAGCTTTCCATATGTGAGCGTCATGCCAAGTCAGAGAAACAAGTCAATAATGCAGCTTTTGAAGAACAAGATGGCACGCAAAATTATTATCTAGTAGTATGACAAGTTTATTTGTACTACAGGCTAGATAGCAGAGTGATAGCATGCCAAACTAAGTCCTTACTTTGTTAGCTTACAATGAACTAGATACAAAACAATGGCATCACCTGTAGTACAGGGAATGCAAGCCAACATGTTCATGGAGTAAAAAATTTGCACAAACAACATAGTAGCAGGCCATAATTTTTGTAACAACGACTGAGCAAGATAAAGTTATGATGGCTAGATCTACAGAGCAGGGAATGTAAACCAAATATAGAAGTTACGATGCCAAAAGCTATAGAGCAGGGAATGCGAACCAACATGTGCAATTACTTAAAATTGGCCATGAACTAAATAATAGCAGGATGTTACTATAATACCTACAGTATAATTTTTGTAACAACGACTGAGCAAGATAGAAGTTATGATGGCTACATCTACAGAGCAGGGAATGCAAACCAAAATGTTCAATCGCTTAAAGTTAGCAATGAAGTAGAAAATAGCAACGTGTTACGGTCATAGCTAGGAATGAACTAAAAGAGCTTCAGACAAACAAGCATCTGAACCCAGAACATGGCGCTAAAACAAGGGACTTACATTAGGAGAAGCACTCTGTGGGAGTCACAGCAGATCTTCCTGGGGTTGATAGATCCGGTGATGAAGTACGCTACATGTGCTACTTGGGGTTGGAGAGACGGCCATTACACTTCATGGTTACTCATCTCATCTGCAAAAACGTAACGGCGCGTCGTTAGCACAAACAGGTTCCCCCAAGATTAAACAAGAACTTGCAGGCAAGCAATAGAAAAGCGACAGTAGAAGAGTTTAGATCATGCACCGCGCCGGTGAAGCAGATCCGGTTCATGCACAGCGGTGTCGGTGAGCAAGATCCGATGCGGTGGACGACGGATCCGGCGAAGCGGCTCCGCGGGGTGGACGATACCGCAGCTGGTAGACTGCTGGATGAGCATATGGTTTCGAGGTTCGGCGGGGATGATCCGGTCCGGTTGATGACGGCGTCGATGAAGCGGCTCCGGCAGGCAGCCGGATGACGAGGATCGCGAGGGCTCGGGTAGGCCAGGGAAGTCCGGCGGGGATGTTCCGTGCGGTGGTCGTGGAGGTGGTAGAGAGAGGGACTTGAGAAGTTCCGGTGGGTGGTCTCAGATGAGAGACTGAAGGAAATGTATTTTTTGGGAGGGTTTCCGGGCTAGGGAGGTGGTGATCGAAAAAATGACGGGCAAACCCCTCACCAACCGACTTTGCTGTCATCTCCACAGGGGTAGAATGGGAATTTGGAAGCGTGTGAAATTTTTGTATTTTGTGGGCGGGAAGTTTTGCCGCTATGAGATTTTGAATTTCGCTAAGGTACAAGTATAATGATAAAAAATTGTGACACCGTACTAGTACCTCTGTTCATGGCCGAGTGCAAAATCAAATCATCATCACGTTGAATATAGGTCACTACCATGATCATGATCTATCTTCTTAATCCCATTCAAAAATGCGTTTGAAATATTTCAGGATTGGTGGGAGATTTTGCCGCCCGACAGAGATTAAATTAAACCACACGTTCGACAATTCAAACTTGAGACCTTGGCTATGATACCATTTAAGTTCGAACTGATTCAAAAAAGGCTAGGCAATTAATTTATATAACATCCACAGGAACAACTACCAAGTTGATCCCAACCGCAGATAAATGCATCCACCAACAAAAGTCTGAACGGTGCCTTAATCTAAGGAAACATTTCACAAGACCAATGTACTCACTATGTTAGTGTTCATCTCCAATTATCTATGGCATTTTCTTAGTCTTTGGGAGATTATAACGAACTTGATTGGCCTCGTGCAGTAGGGCATCACATGCTTCTAATCTCGATCTCAACATGTCAACTTTTGTTCTTAGCATAGTTGTTGCAACTCGTTCTACTTGGAGTTGTTCCTCCAAAACTTGAGCAGAGAAAGACTTGGACTTGGGCTTCAAAACCCAGCATTTCGCAGGAAAGAGTTTTTGGTGATATCTTTATCTTTCCCGGGTTTTGCCATCTCAAATTTCATATTAGCCAGACAAGTTTTGAGTAGTGTAAAAAGAAAAGTTATTACAGAGAAAAATGCAGATGGTAGATTTAATGTGTACGAACTACTTTTAATCATACAAGTTGACATGCCTGACTATAATAAGGACCATCTATCTTGCTAGCAGGCATAATTATTAATGGGCTACCATGTACGGGAATCGTATCCTCTAACGTGAAGGAGCTAAGTCAGGAAAAATAAAGAAGCAAAGTCAGGCTTCTGTAGCATAAGTACAAGGTTATGCACTGTCTTTAACTAATAAAGGTGATTACTGTAGATGTTTAAAAAGTAAACTAAATTTTATTACACCATAATTTTCTCTGCATGTAATTACTTCAAATGCAAGACACAAGTTTGTATTGTGCAAATTAATTTAAATTATTTGGATTTTAGACATATGGTTTGGGGGAAGGAAAGTTAGAGTACTGTAGCTTCTCTAACTTTTCACCTTCAAGTTAGAGTACTGTAGCTTCTCTAACTTTTCACCCATGTACGTAGTCCTTCCAAGAAACAGCCGTTATTGCATTACGAGCAGAAAATAGTTCACACGTGCGCTCAGATTCAAATTTTCAGCATGCAGTCGATTTATGGTTTAATTGAAGTACACATCAGGAAATTATTTCACACAAAATACAGCAGCCACATGGAACATATCTAATTTTAGTACAACAACAAAATTTGCAATTATTACAGACCACGAAATTTTGAACGAAATTTTGAGCAGTAATTAGTTACAGCATTGGCATCAGCAGTCCACTTGACTGAACAACAGAATCAAAGTTTATTTAGACACCTTCAATTCCCAGACACATCACAACTGGCTTACCATGACAAGTGCATAGGAGATTCTTTAGAACATTTTCTGTCAAAGTTTGCCTATTTTTCAATTCATGTATCTCTTGGCGTGTCTTGGCAATTAATTCATCAGCATCTTTGTTTTCCCGCCCAAATATATCAACTGCCTCTTGGAGTGCATCCCCGAAATCTCTTTGTGCCGGATTAAGTTGACCAATAGATACCATGGGCCTATGCGAGCAATATGCACTCTCACTGCTGCTTTGTGAAACATCAATACTTGAGGCATTGGCCCTTGCTTCTGGCATTGTAGCTTTATTTGAAGCCTGAAATTTAGATAAAACAAGTTACAACATCATATGATGCAATAAAAGACCTCCAATTTCAAGAACATCATTGAGCTGATATAACACAACAAGCAATCAAAAATAGAGCCTCGTACATCTATTTCTTCTGGAATGGTTGGTGTACCGGACTCAGTGGACCAATGAGAGCACGTGCCACTGTCACTGTTGCTCTGTGAAATGACCGCAACACTTGATAAATGGGTTGTCCCTACTGACATTACAGCTTTGTTTGCAGGCTGAAACTAAGACAAAACAAGTTAAAATGCAATACAATACAAGGCAAACAAACAGCATTGTTGACATAATTTTGAAAGAACCATGGGCAGATACAACAAAGAAACCAGTTAAGCCACATGCCTCTTAGAACAAACCAAACTAGATCATGGCGATGATGTATACAATGAACCAAGCAACTAGACATCATGTGCCCAATAACGAAGCCAGGTCACTGCACAGAAGAAATCTAGCAAATAGCCAAATACAGTCAAAAGATGTGCATGTTGGATTTGATACTATTAGGAAAATAATGTATGATTGATTTAAGCATGACTCAGATAGTGCCTTCGACATCGCAGAAGGTCAATGCAACAATTAATTGTATGGCTTGTATGAAGTGCCATAACATTTAAATTAAGCATAACGAGGCATTGCTTAATCTGAGAACTGAGTGCTAGCTCAGTGGCAAGGCTTGCGAGTGCGCAGCCAGCCCACCCGGGTTCGAGTCCCAACAGGACCGAATTAAACGGGGTGTTATCTAGCGCGTATAAATTCGCTGCTAGAGAGGTCTCATCATCTATCTCACAACGTATAGACAAGGGAGGGAATCTTCCTACGTTGGTCAACGTTTAGGCAATGCTTAATCTTGAATTCATGATCAAACTCAAACAAAAAAGGGCATATAACAAGTAGCACCATGTGCATCATGTATAATAGATTACTAGAAACTGAATGAAGCAATTGAACATGGAGCGTATTATATAAACAGCCAGATCATTTGAATATGGATATACCACATCATGTCAATGGGACTCAGAAAAACAAAGCTAGACATTTAAACAAGTAATATAACTATTTTTTCACCATGTTTCAAGTAGAATAGGAAGCTAGGTTAGGAATAAAGCAATCATGTTTCAAGTAGAATAGGAAGCTAGGTTAGGAATAAAGCAATAAAAAAACACAAAGTGCATCATTTCAGCTAGGATCATTTCTATCAAACTTCATGCACTAGCCATGGAACAACAGGCAAACTCAATGAAGCAACAGGCAAAAAATTAACATAATAGAATTTCAGGACTTGTATTAACATAGCCAAATCATGTAACTTATACCCAGGCATGCCGGATGCCAGATGGGTCAAAGGCAGTGTGCAATGTTCCATATGGTCATTGTTTATATTTTATTAGATTCCATTAGGCAACTTAGGTAGTGCAACATACAGAAAATGATGCAATTGAACTATGCACAGGAGGTAAATTAACATTCCAAAAAAAACAGGGAACTTACGTGAGCTTTTTTTTGAGTCACACGGACCTCATCGGGTACTTGGACAGAAGAACCTGGTGCCTCACTGTTTCTCCTCTGCATGAAGGAGAGGCCAATTGTAAACAGAAACAGGTCCAAGATATAGAAGTTTGCATTAAGCAATATACAAAAAACAGCAGGTACTTACATGATTATAGGCGAGCTTTACTCTACGTTTATGAGTGTAAGATGTGCCTGCTGCACGTGTAATAATAACAAACAGTTACGAGTCACGGCTTTGCTATAATTAAATTGACACCAAATAGTAGAAGGCTAGAAGCATTATGACGTGCATAAACATGTAATACAGGATCGCAGAAAGATATCAAACATGATGTAACTAGAGCAGTAGCCTACGGCCAAATAGTGAGAAATTGTAATCGTGTCAATTGTGGACTTGTATAGCCTACCCCAACTTGTTTGGGAATAAAGGCTTTGTTGTTGTTGTTGTTGTCAATCGTGGACATGTAGAGCATTCAACGGCTCATGATTGGTGGCTCATATTTTGTAGAGTTTCAGCGAATGGGTGGGTTAGGTTACTCAGACCACCACACTGTGTATTTATATCATCTGAGTTAGGGTTACAATACTACTGGACATGGGCCTCTATGGGCCTCACACTGGATACAATATTACTACAGCGCTACTACTAAACTCACTCATGGTAACACACCCCCTCAAGATGATCATGGGTAAACAACCATGGCCATCTTGCAACAACAACATGACACATATGACAACTACCAGTAATGAACATTCAGCATAACTCCTAGGATACATGACAGCATTGCACTTTCCATCATCTTGTCATCTCGATTCATCTCTTCATCAGCAGCGAAGATATCCAGCTTCAACCATCTGGGATACGCACAACTCCTAACCATACACGTCCTCAACAACCCCGGCTGCCTCACCACACAAGTTCCGCAGAACCATCCACACTCGCCTCAATGTCCTCAGCCTCTCTTCTCCACTCTGCCCGGCCACCTCTTCCGTCTCTCCCACAAACCCCCAGCCAACTCCTGCCTCAACCATCCACTCCTCAAGCACCCATGCCTATCCCCCGGTCAGGCCTCAACCAGTCTCACCTCAGGCACGCATGCCTTTCCCCTGGACATATCCACAACCATCACCATCACCACTAAACCGCAGCCTCATCAACTCCATCACGACTCAACCGCAGCCTCATCAACTCCATCACCACATATCCTCACAGCCTCACATCTCCATTTTCTCCTCACTTCCACTCGGATGGCGCCTCGTCTGCGCGCCCTGGCCAACCTGGCGTACCGCACCTGGCCACATCGACCGGCTCGCGCTGGTCAACGTCCAGCACCAACCTCCGGCTCCGCCCTGCGCTCAAAGGCTCGCCCCACTCCGCACGCCTCCAACTTCGCCCCTCACACGGATCCAGATCTCTCTGCCACGGATTCACTTCCTCTTCTCTCCTTTCTAAACCAAAACGATCTTCACCCTCTTCTTTCTCCCCGCGCGAGCAACCGCCGATCTCACACAGCTCACATCGCTGTGTGTGATAGCCGCAACCGACGCAGAGCACCTGATGCGGCCTCCCGCCGCCTGGATTTCTACATCTCAACGGTGGGTTTTGTGATCAAAGGAAGAACTTGTTTGGTACTGTTTGTGGCGGCTAGCAGGAAGGAAACCTAGGCTCTGATACCATGTAGAGTTTCAGCGAATGGGTGGGTTTGGTCACGGAAAAACATACTTATGCGTCGTGTCTAAACCTAAAGGATGAGGTGGTTATCAACGAAAGCACTTGTAAGTTAGAAATATAGCACGAATTCAGAAATACAGTCAGCTGCAATACTCCTAACAGAACAAAACGCGCAGGGATGTCTGGTTACCTATTTCTGGGCGGCGTTTAGACGTGTTCCGTGTTCTTACGGGTGACGTGGAGGTCGGCGAGGGGACTGCTGTTGCGGTGGGTGCCGGGGAAGCAGATCTTGGGGGGTCGGAGAAGGACATGCTGGGCGGTCGATGAAGTGTTCAGCGCGCCGGCCGAACTAGAAGGTCGGTGAAGCAGATGATGTGCAGTGCACGGTGGCGTCGGTGTCGGCGAAGCTGGTCAGGTGCGGTGGTCGATAGAGTCGGCGAACGAGATACGGTGCGGTGGACGCCGGAGTAGGTGCGGATAGGGCAGCCTCGGGGTTTGAAGCCGTGGCAGCTTGAACGGCGAAGTGCGGCGGCCGGGAAGATCTGGAGGTAGGCAAGAGGGGCGGTTTCTCTGAGGGCTTGCGGGCGAAACTAGGGCGAAGCTGGGCGATAGAGGAGTAGAAGGGAATTTCGCAGTCCTTCTTTTGAGGAAAAAAATATTCGCAGATCTGAAACTTTGCGGCGCGAGATATTTGGGCGTTGGCGGGGAATTTTACCGCTCGATGATATTAAATTTTGGCTGCAGTAGGTTTTTTTTTAGAGTATGTAATAATAATAAATAGTAGGCCCTACTAGTACTGTACGTCTGTTCAGGAATCCAAGGGGGTAGAGGTAGAGGTATAGATATATAGACAATATAGAGATATAAGAAATGGCGGGGGCTAGCGGAAATGCACTTTGCCTCATAGGAGCATATGCTCCCATTATGTGAATCCATATTTCAAAGTGTCAAAAAATTCTAAACTAAAATTTTACATGTATATCTAGACATTTTATGTTGGTACACAAGTTTTCTCACAAAAAAATTATGTGGCTCCTATAAAAAAGACAAATTTTGATGTTGTAACACGACTACGTACAGTATATTTTTTGCCTTTTTTTACACGCCACACAAAATGTCGTTTTTCCACGAAAACTTGTGAACGAACATATGATGTCACAATGTATACCAAAAAAATTAACATTTATATAATTTTTTTAATCATTTTCTATAATTGGTGCATATGCACGCGTGTGCCAAAACGCCACCTCCGCAGGCTAGGAGTTTCTAAACTTCTTATGGCACATCAAATAAAATGTTGTTCAAACAATAATAATAATGTGCTTATGATTGTTACTCCCTTCCACCATGAATAAAGTCCACATCGGTTTCGTGTCAAACTTTGACTCGAGATTTAGGTACCCACATGATAGTGCTAGTATCATAGCTAGTATCATACACATTGGTCCCACAAAAATGTTGATGTGGCAGCTAATTAAGTAGGAGAGAGGAGATTAGTGTAACATAGGTAGATACTGTATCATAGCGCAAACAACGAGAAAACTTAATGCTAAACAAATCTTGTACACAAATTTGCATTGAGATTCTAAAAAATAATAAATGTAGCATTACTATGATACTACTCCATGATACTACCCACTATAGAAATAGTATGACCAGCCTAATTTTATGACATCCGCAAAATATACCATTGGAAAGTTCATCGAAACAAGCATCCGATGATATAGTTTTGAATGACATGCAACTCATAATTGGCGGGCCCAAGTATTAGTCTAAGTTTGCCTCTGAAAACAAATTGGCATTGTACTCTAGGACAAAGGGAGACTACTCGCAATGGCATTATCATAAGTAGTATCATGCACTACATGCATGCAAAATGTTGATGTGTCATATCAGTTAATGATGAAAGAGACGATAGTGGTATCATAGGTAGATATCGTATCATATCATGTAGAACTAGAAAAATTACTGCCAAACAAATCTTGTACACACTTTTGTATTGAGATTCTACAAATCCCTAAATACATGTAACATATTATACTACTACATGATGATAATATGGACTGTGAAAATAATATCGTACATTAGTATCATATGTATGATACTATTATATGATACTCCCCATTGTGACTAGTCTAATAATAACAATAGTACTCAAATTTGTCTTGTCCCTCGGGTGTTTAGAAGTATATGTTCGGTCCCTCACGTATTTAAGAATTATGTTTGGCCCCTCAACTCTAATGTGGTCAAAATTGAGCACTTGAACACTTAGTTAGGTCTAGCAATGATAAAAACTTGATTGGTCTGTTTATTATTTGTTATGTGGCACGGCGGCAAAGCATTTTGCTAAATCTCAAGCACACATAGTTGGGGTCCATTAGAGGGACTAATTAAATCAAAGTACAATGGATTATGAAAGCAGGTTTTATCATTGATTAGCTTTGCAACGGCCTATCAACTGTAAGTGTTGCATGTGTTCTAAAGAACTATGTTCATCGTCACAGATCAAGAGGAGTACGCAGTGGAGGACGCACAAAACAACCGTAGGCCAGGTGGGCACACCTTACTAATTTTCTTTTTTCCACTTTATATGTGATAATTTTTTACATAATTAATTAACTAAAACATTTTAAAATAGGGTGGGCCATTCAACCCAAACACCATGTTGCGTACGTCGCTGAGGGTAAGGGGTAGTCTAAGGGGGCAATGTAAGACCTAATTAAGTGTTTGAGGTTAGTTATGGACCGCTGTTATACCTAATTGTGTTTGAGGTTAGTTAGGGACCTTATTATACATAATTAAGTGTTAGAGGTGAGTTCAAATAATAATATATAGTTGGGGTCTAAAGTTCACCAACGTATGCAACACACGAGCTGCCAAATGTGTACTTAATTAACCCTATTAGGAAAACACAAGATTATCTCATTCAACAAAATATTAGGAAAGTGTATCACAATTGTATTTATCCCTTATCTCTCTCATGTTAACCGAGACAAGAGTTCGTTCTAGGTCAGCTCTACGACAATTAGCGTCGCAAGGGTGGTAACATAGGTGTGCAGTTGCGAAAGTTTTTTCCCAAGTTATCGACTTCCTCAATCCACACTTAATATTTGTGCATGCGGGCCTAAGTATATGGTACTACTTAGTTCTATTCCTAGTATATATGTTGGGTGACTTAGAAAAATCATACTTCGTACATGATTCCTTCGAAAATCCTTTAGGGCTTCTTTGATTCATATTAGGTTGGTATAAGATAATAGGATTTAGATCTTATAGGAATATTTCCTACACTAGTAGTTTGATTCATATGAACATATCCAATAGGAAATAATCCTATAGGAATCATCAAGTAGTGCAAATCCTAGTATAGGATTAAATATTTGGTCCTACCTCATGGAAAAATTCATTTGGCGCAATCAAACGCAACTCATCTTATTATAGGATTTAACTACACATGTCATCCCAAATCCCAATCCTACATTCCTACTCCTATGATTTCCCTATCCTGTGAATGAAAGGAGCCCTTAAAATCAAACTATCCCGCACCTCGTCGATTCGTATAAAACCGACTCTAGCCAACAACTCTTCGCCCGACCTTTCTTCTTCACCATCAGGCCACCACACACTGTCATTTTCCATTGCAACGCATTTAGGGTGTGTTCGGTTCCAGAACCAAGTGGAATGGAATGGAACCGTTCCGCACCTAGAGCCCATTCTTGTGTTCGGTTGTGGAATGGAACGGAACCGAGTGGTTCCTCGAAAGGGAATATTCTCCCCATATGCAGAATGCACCCATTCCACCGAATCGGTGGAATGTGGTGGAACGGCTGTTACTTAGCCGCTATTAATTACAAAGCACTTCACTAATCCAACCAAAAAAATTATTAGTTGTTGTTAATTATGATTTTGAGATTAAAAAGGCCACTATTAATTACGATATTTAGACAAAAGATTAAACTTTAACTTCATTCCGTTCTACTCTCCAAATTCCCCGACCATACAAAAAATAACATTAATTACGATTTTAAGATTAAAAAGGCCATTAGGCGTTGTTAATTACGATTTTAAGATTTAAAAGGCTATTTGCCATTGTTAATTACGATTCTTAGACAAAAGTTTAGTTTAACCACATTCCGTTCTGCTCTCCAATTCCTCCAACCGAACAAAAAACAGTACCATTCTGTACCTCCTTTTTGTCCAAACCGAACGCGGGGATGGAACCATTCCATTCCTCTGGAAAGGAACCATTCCTTACTAAAATCTTCTTGTGCCACCTCCCAGTTTAAAGGCCTACTCGCATAACCCTACAGCTCTGCACTCGCGTGGGCAACCGAACACACCTACATCATCAATGCCCCGCGTACTTATCCGCACCGCCTACAGCTCTGCACTCCTATGACCTATCCATGGCTGGGCAGTCAAAAAAAGCTGCGTCACCTGGGAAATCAACAAGCCGCGCAAGCAAGTCGCAAGCATCATAAATTCCGAATCAATGCCTAGCTACAGTCTACCTGGCCTCCTCCCAACTCATTGTCCTTGAGGCCTTAACAAAGCCTTCTAAAAGGGTTTTATCAAAATATTCCATATGGATTAGTAAAAAAACGCACCTGCTAAAGATTCATATATGCCCCTTGGTTAAAAATATGGATTTCAAATTTGAATATGAAAATTAAGCATGTATCTTCTAGTCACTCCAAAATGAAGCATGTATTTTGAAATTTATGTTTGAAAAACCATCATCTTCATGCTTGACTTCATAAGACAGAGTTTGGGGTTAGGGGTAGCTTGATACATGATTTTTCTCGTTTGAATATGTCTAGACCTTGTTATCAACTTAATTGAATGCTTACTATATATATGACATAAGAAGACTATGTGCATTGGTTTTTCATTTTATTGTTTTTTTAATTTTATGCCCATTTGAATCTTGGTCAAATCCTAAGTTTGACCATGATTTAAACAAGTTGAAAACATGAATATGAAAAATTAAGCATATATCCTTCTTAGTCACTCCAAAATGAAGCTCTTGGGAGGGTTTTTGAAATTTCCATGTTTTAAACCAAAAACCACATATCTTCATGCTTGACTTCATGAGATAGAGTTTAGGGTTAGGGGGTAGATACATGATTTCTCTGGTTTGAATATATCTAGACCTTGTTTATCAACTTAATTGAATGCTTACTAATGTGACATAAGAAGACTATGTGCCTTGATTTTCCATTTTTTGTTTTTTTGAATTTTTATGCCCATTTGAATCTTGGTCAAATCCTAGGTTTGACCATGATTTAAACAAGTTTAATAAAACATGAATAGGAAAAATTAAGCATATATCCTTCTTAGTCACTCCAAAATGTAGATCTTGGTAGGGTTTTTAAAATTTCCATGTTTGAAACCAAAAACCACGACTTCTCTTCATGCATGCTTGACTTCATAAGACAGAGTTGAGGGCTAGGGTAGCTAGATACATGATGTTTCTGGTTTGAATATGTCTAGACCTTGTTTATCAACTTAATTGAATGCTTACTATATGACATAAGAAGACTACGTGCCTTGGTTTTTCATTTATTTTCATTTATTTTGAATTTTTATGCCCATTTGAATCTTGGTCAAATCCTAGGTTTGACCATGATTTAAACTAGTTTAAAACATAAATATGAAAAATTAAGTATCTATCCTTCTTAGCCACTCCAAAATGAAGCTCTTGGGAGGGTTTTTGAAATTTCCATGATTGAAACCAAAAACCACTTCTCTTCATGCTTGACTTCATAAGTCAGGGTTTAGGGATATATATATAGGGGGTACATGCATGATTTTTCTGGTTGGAATATGTCTAGAACTTGTTTTTCAACTTGAGCTTATCTAGAGCTTGTTTTTAAATTTTTTATACCCATTTGATTCTTCATCAAATCCTAGGTTTGTTGACCTAGATTTGAACAAGTTTAAAACATGAATATGAAAAGGTAAGCATGTATGCTTCTTAATTAGTCACTCCAAAATGAAGCTCTTGGGAGGGTTTTTGAAATTTCCATGATTTAAACCAAAAACCACTTCTCTTCGTGCTTGACTTCATAAGTTAGGGTTTAGGGATATATAGGGGTAGATACATCATGATTTTTCTGGTTTGAATATGTCTAGAGCTTGTTTATCAACTTAATTGAATGCTTACTATATGACATAAGAAGACTATGTGCCTTGATATTTCATTTTTTTTAATTATGCCCTTTTGAATATTGGTCAAAACCTAGGTTTGACAAAGATTTAAAAAAGATTAAAACATGAAAATGAAAAAGTAAGCCTTGATCCTTCTTATTAACTCCAAAATGAAGGTTTTTGGGAGGGTTTTTGAAATATCCATGTTTGAAACCCAAAACCACTTCTCTTCGTGCAGAGTTTAGGGTTAGGGGTAGCTAGACACCTGAATTTTCTGGTTTGATATGTCTAGACCTTGTTTATCAACTTAATTGAATGCTTACTATATGACATAAGAAGACTATGTGCCTTGATTTTACAATTTTTTTAAAATTATGCCCATTTGAATCTTGGTCAAATCCTAGGTTTGACCATGATTTAAACAAGTTTGTTTATCAACTTGAATGCTTGCTATATGACATCAGAAGACTATGTGTTTGGTTTTTGTTTTTTGAATTTGTTATGCCCATTTGAATCTTAGCTAGTCAAATCCTAGGTTTGAATATATATGTCTAGACCTTGTATATCAACTTGAATGCTTACTATACATATGACATAAGAATGTTATGTGCTTTGGTTTTTCATTCTTTTCATTTTTTTCTGAATTTTTAGGGCCATTTGAATCTTGGTCAAATCCTTGGTTTGACCAAGATTTAAACAAATTTAAAACATGAAAATGAAAAGGGAAGTCTGTATCCTTCTTAGTCACTCTAAAATGAAGCTTTTGGGATGTTCTTTAAATTTCAATGTTTGAAACCCAAAACGACTTCCCTTCATGCTAGACTTCATAAGATCGACAGGGGGTAGATACATGATTTGTCTGGTTTGGATATATCTAGACCTTGTTTATCAACTTGATTGCTTACGATATGACATAAGAAGACTATGTGATTTGGTTTTTCATTTTTCTGATTTTTTTGAATTTTGTGCCCACCCATTTGTATCTTCGTCAAATCCTAGGTTTGACCAAGATAATTTAAACAAGTTTAAAACATGAAAATGTAAAGGGAAGCATGTATCCTTCTTAGTCACTCTAAAATGAAGCTTTTGGGAGGTTTTTGAAATTTCGATGTTTGAAACCCAAAACCACTTCTCTTCACACGCTTGACTTCATAAGACAGAGTTTAGGGGTTAGGGGTATAGATACATGATTTGTCTGGTTTGAATATGTCTAGACCTTGTTTATCAACTTGAATGCTTACTATATGACATAAGAAGACTATGTGATTTGGTTTTTCATTTTTCTGTTTTTTAATTATTTTTCTGCCCATTTGAATCTTGGTCAAATCCTAGGTTTGAACAAGATTTAGACAAGTTTAACACGTGAAATTAAACGAATAAGTAAGCATTGATCCTTCTTAGTCACTCCAAAATGTACCAATTGATAGTGTTAACTTTGCTTCATGGAAAAAATAATGTCATGTAAATGAGTTAACTTGGATTTCCTACCCTTGAATCCATAGGAAACTTTGTTCTAATGCACTATTATAATCAACCGAGTTTTTACACCAACAGGTCTGTCACTTACGTGTGGTGCCCACGCGTGAGGTCCCACACTTGAGTGAGCACAAGTCACGTGCAATAGGTACGCCAACTCCCAGCCATCTTCTTTGTCAAGAGAAGACGCATCAGATGCGTATTGGAAGTCTGTGGGTCCTTCTGGATCCTTCGTTGTCCCTCTCACAAAAAAACAAATCTCTCTCATTCTCGCCTCGCTCGACTCGCTCGCTCGCTCGCTCGCACCTCCTGCGACTGACAAACCCTGCACAACAGTCAACATCATCATCATCACCCGAAAAAGGGAAGACACCATAATGCTCTGCCTTTTTTCTCTCCTTCCGAGTGATCCCTCTTCCTCCGAGTTTCACTCGACGGGCAAACGCACATCTGCAGCATAGTAATAATAAAAAGGTAGAAAAATCGATATACGAATCTATAATTAAATAGGTTAAACTAGGGTTTTGCCCTGTACTACAGATCAAGGTTCAAAAAAATCCAACTACGGGGTTCGAACAACACGATTCTAATCCAAGAACTTTTTCGACCTCATCCAAGTGGCCTCAAACTATAGGGTTAGCATCTAGTGCAGTATGTGTGAAAATGTATGCACTATGTGTGCTATAACTTGTATGTCTTTCAAATTTGAACCAACTTTGAATAAGTTTGAAATATTTGAAATGGGGCTTTTGGCTTAAACGTTTGAAACTCAAAACGATTCTCTTCATGCTAGACTTCATAAGACCGAGTTTAGGGTTAGGGGTAGATACATGATTTGTCTGGTTTGAATATGTCTAAACCTTGTTTATCAACTTTAATGCTAACTTCTCAGTCACTCTAAAATGAAGTTTTTGGAGGTTTTTGAAATTTCCATCTTTGAAACCCAAAACCACTTCTCTTCATGCTTGACTTCATAAGAAAAAGTTTAGGGTTAGGGGGTATAGATACATGATTTGTATGGTTTGAATATGTCCAAACCTTGTTTATCAACTTGAATATGCTTACTATATGACATAAGAAGACTATGTACTTTGGTTTTTAAATTTTCTGCGCATTTGAATCATATCTTGGTCAAATCCTAGGTTTCACCAAGATTTAGACAAGTTTAACACGTGAAAACGAGTAAGTAAGCATGGATCCTTCTTAGTCACTCTAAAATGAAGCTTTTGGGATGTTCTTGAAATTTCCATGTTTGAAACCCAAAACCACTTCTCTTCATGATTGACTTCCATAGATCGACAGATCAGTTTAGGGTTAGGGGTAGATATATACATGATTTTTTGGTTTGAATATGTCTAGACCTTGTTTATCAACTTGAATGCTTACTATACATATGACATAAGAATGCTATGTGCTTTGGTTTTTCATTCTCTTTTTGATTTTTTTCTAAATTTTTAGGCCCATTTGAATCTTGGTCAAATCCTTGGTTTGACCAAGATTTAAACAAGTTTAAAACATGAAAATGAAAAGGGAAGTCAGTATCCTTCGTAGTCACTCTAAAATGGAGAAGCTTTTGGGATGTTCTTGTAATTTCTATGTTTGAAACCGAAAACGAGTTCCCTTCACATGCTAGTAGACTAGCTTCATAAGATCGACAGGCCGGGGGTAGATACATGATTTGTCTGGTTTGGATATATCTAGACCTTGTTTATCAACTTTAATGCTTACTATATGACATATATAAGAAAACTATTGCTTTGGTTTTTCCTTTTTCTGTTTTTTTTTATTTTGATGCCCATTTGAATCATGTCGAATCCTAGGTTTGACCAAGATAATTTAAACAAGTTTAAAACATGAAAATGAAAAGGGAAGCATGTATCCTTCTTAGTCACTCTAAAATGAAGCTTTTGGGAGGTTTTTGAAATTTCGATGTTTGAAACCCAAAACCACTTCTCTTCACATGCTTGACTTCATAAGACAGAGTTTAGGGGTTAGGGGTATAGATACATGATTTGTCTGGTTGAATATGTCTAGACCTTGTTTATCAACTTTAATGCTTACTATATGACATAAGAAAACTATTGCTTTGGTTTTTCTTTTTCGATTTTTTTGAATTTTGATGCCCATTTGAATCTTGTCAAATTCTAGGTTTGACCAAGATTTAAACAAGTTTAAAACATGAAAATGAAAAGGGAAGCATGCAACCTTCTCAGTCACTCTAAAATGAAGTTTTTGGGAGGTTTTTGATATTTCCATGTTTGAAACCCGAAACCACTTCTCTTCATGCTTGACTTCATAAGACAGAGTTTAGGGTTAGGGGTAGATACATGATTTGTGTATGGGTTGAATATGTCCAAACCTTGTTTATCAACTTGAATATGCTTATGTGCTTTGGTTTTTTATTTTTCTGATTTTTTTGAATTTTATGCCCATAAATCTTGGTCAAATCCTAGGTTTGACCAGGATTTAAACAAGTTTAAAACATGAAATGAAAAGATAAGCCTGGATCCTTCTTAGTCACTCTAAAATGAAGCTTTTGGGAGGTTCTTGAAATTTCCATATTTGAAACCCAAAACCACTTCTCTACATGATTGACTTCATAAGACATAGTTTAATTAGAGTTTTAGGGGTAGATATATACATGATTTTTCTGGTTTGAATATATATGTCTAGACCTTGTTTATCAACTTGAATGCATGCTTACTATACATATGACATAAGAATGCTATATATGTGCTTTGGTTTTTCATTCTTTTGATTTTTTTCTGAATTTTTAGGGCCATTTGAATCTTGCATGGTTAAACTTGGGTTTTGCCCAGTTCTAAAGATCAAGGGTTCAAAAAAATCCAACTACGGGGTTCGAACAACACGATTCTAATCCAAGAATTTTTTCGACCTCATCCAAATGGCCTCAAACTATAGGGTTAGCATCTAGTGCAGTATGTGTGAAAATGTATGCACTATGTGTGCTATAACTTGTATGTCTTTCAAATTAAGTTGATAAACAAGGTCTAGACATATTCAAACCAGAATATTATACTGCATTAGTACAAAAAGTTTCCTATGGATTCATCAAGGGTAGTAAAGCCAAGTTAACTCATTGTCATGACTAAGAAGGATCCATGCTTACTTTTTCATTTTCATGTTTTAAACTTGTTTAAATCTTGGTCAAACCTAGGATTTGACCAAGATTCAAATGGTCATAAAAAATCAAACAAAATCAAGAAAATCAAAAACCAAACCACATAGTCTTCTTATGTAATATACTAAGCATTCAAGTTGATCAACGAAGTCTAGACATATTCAAACCAGAAAAATCATGTATCTACCCCCTAACCCTAAACGTTGTCTTATGAAGTCAAGCATGAAGAGAAGAAGTGGTTTTGGGTTTCAAACATGGAAATTTCAAAAACCCACCCAAAAGCTTCATTTTGGAGTGACTAAGAAGGATCCAAGCTTACTTTTTCATTTTCATGTTTCAAACTTGTTTAAATCTTTGTCAAACCTAGGATTTGACCAAGATTCAAATGGGCATAAAAATTCAAAAAAGAAATCAAAAAAATGAAACACCAAAGCACATAAACTTCTTATGTCATATAGTAATTAAGCATTCATGTTGATCAACAAAGTCTATATATATTTAAACAATAAAAATCATGTATATATACCCCCAAACCCAAAACCACTTCTCTTCACATGCTTGACTTCATAAGACAGAGTTTAGGGGTTAGGGGTATAGATACATGATTTGTCTGGTTTGAATATGTCTAGACCTTGTTTATCAACTTGAATGCTTACTATGTGATTTGGTTTTTCATTTTTCTGTTTTTTAATTATTTTTCTGCCCATTTGAATCTTGGTCAAATCCTAGGTTTGAACAAGATTTAGACAAGTTTAACAC
The DNA here is from genome assembly GCA_030979885.1 of Lolium multiflorum. NCBI lineage: Eukaryota > Viridiplantae > Streptophyta > Magnoliopsida > Poales > Poaceae > Lolium > Lolium multiflorum. The sequence continues at coordinate 51,042,628 of CM061748.1, forward strand.
GTGAAATTAAACGAATAAGTAAGCATTGATCCTTCTTAGTCACTCCAAAATGTACCAATTGATAGTGTTAACTTTGCTTCATGGAAAAAATAATGTCATGTAAATGAGTTAACTTGGATTTCCTACCCTTGAATCCATAGGAAACTTTGTTCTAATGCACTATAATAATCAACCGAGTTTTTACACCAACAGGTCTGTCACTTACGTGTGGTGCCCACGCGTGAGGTCCCACACTTGAGTGAGCACAAGTCACGTGCAATAGGTACGCCAACTCCCAGCCATCTTCTTTGTCAAGAGAAGACGCATCAGGATGCGTATTGGAAGTCTGTGGGTCCTTCTGGATCCTTCGGTTGTCCCTCTCACAAAAAAAAAACAAATCTCTCTCATTCTCGGCCTCGCTCGACTCGCTCGCTCGCTCGCTCGCACCTCCTGCGCACTGACAAACCCTGCACAACAGTCAACATCACCAGAAAAAGAATATACACCATCAATAAGAGGGGCCCCGTGACTGCTCTCCCTTCTTCTCCTTCCGAGTGATTCCTCTTCCTCCGAGTTTCACTCGACGGGCAAACACACATGTGCTGCATAGTAATAATAAAAAAGTAAAAGAATCGACTACGAATCTATTATTAAATAGGTTATAAACTAGGGTTTTCCCCAGTACTACAGATCAAGTTGAAAAAAAAATCCAACTACGGGGTTTGATTTTGGCCTACAAATAAAAAATTAAATAAGTTGAACTAGTATTCCTCTAAAAAATCATTTTGGTTTGCATTGTTTGATAATTTTCATAGCTAGAGTGCATCACAATTTTTTGATTTCATGCTTTGCTTTGCCAATTTTGATTTTTTCTAACCACCTTCTCTTTGATTTCAAATTTAGGTCAAACTATCGGTGCCTACTATGTGTTCTACTTGAATTGGATGCAGCATGCGCACATGATATGTTTTGCCATTGTTTTGGGCTTCCACACATCTTGGGGCATCCAAGTATTTAAGTTACCTTGTTTTTTAATTGTAATTCATGTACCCTTTCCTCCCAATTAAATTTTGGTTTTACATTTTTAATTTTTTAAATTTTTATGCCCATTCTGATGTCATATAGTTAGCATTTAAGTTGATAAACAAGGTCTGGACATATTCAAACCAAAAAATCATGTATCTACCCCCTAACGCTAAACTCTGTCATATGAAGTCAAGCATATGAAGAGAAGTGGTTTTGGGTTTCAAACATGGAAATTTCCATGCTTGAAACCAAAAACCACTTCTCTTCATGCATGCTTGACTTCATAAGACAGAGTTTAGGGTTAGGTGGTAGATACATGATTTTCCTGGTTTGAATATGTTTAGACCTTGTTTATCAAATTAATTGAATGCTTACTATATAACATAAGAGAAGACCTTGTTTTTTTTGAATTTTTATACCCATTCGAATCTTTGTCAAATCCTTGGTTCCACCAAGATTTGAATAAGTTAAAAACATGAATATGAAAAAGTAAGCATGTATGCTTCTTAGTCACTTCAAAATGAAGCTCTTGGGAGGGTTTTTGAATTTCCATGTTCGAAACCAAAAACCACAATGCTTGACTTCATGAAACAAAGTTTAGGGTTATGGGTAGATACATGCATGATTTTTCTTGTTTGAATATGTCTAGAACTTGTTTATCAACTTAATTGAATGCCTACTATATAACATAAGAAGACCTTTTTTGTATTTTTTAAATTTTTATACCCATTTGAATCTTGGTCAAATCCTAGGTTTCACCAAGATTTGAATAAGTTTAAAACATGAATATGAAAAAGTAAGCATGCATGTATGCTTCTTAATTAATCACTTCGAAATGAAGCTCTTGGGAGGGTTTTTGAAATTTCCATGTTTGAAACCAAAAACCACATATCTTCATGCATGCGCTTGACTTCATGAGACAGAGTTTAGTGTTAGGGGGTAGATACATGATTTCTCTCGTTTGAATATGTTTGAAACCAAAAACCACATATATATCTCTGGTTTGCCCGCACTTAGAAATGATATTTGCATCACTTATCATATGTTTGCCCATTTGAATCTTGTCAAATCCTAGATTTGACCAAGATAATTTAAACAAGTTTAAAACATGAAAATGAAAAGGCAAGCTTGTATCCTTCTTAGTCACTCTAAAATGAAGTTTGGGGAGGTTTTTGAAATTTCCATGCTTGAAACCAAAAACCACTTCTCTTCATGCTTGACTTCATAAAGACAGAGTTTGGGGATATATAGGGGTAGATACATGATTTTTCTGGTTTGATATGTCTAGACCTTGTTTATCAACTTAATTGAATGCTTACTATATGACATAAGAAGACTATGTGCCTTGATTTTACATTTTTTTAAATTATGCCCATTTGAATCTTGGTCAAATCCTAGGTTTGACCATGATTTAAACAAGTTTAAAACATGAATATGAAAATTAAGCATGTATCCTTCGTAGTCACTCCAAAATGAAGCTCTTGAGAGGGTTTTTGAAATTTCCATGTTTGAAACCAAAAAACCACGTACTTCTCTTCATGCATGCTTGACTTCATAAGACAGAGTTTAGGGCTAGGGTAGCTAGATACATGATGTTTCTGGTTTGAATATGTCTAGACCTTGTTTATCAACTTAATTGAATGCTTACTATATGACATAAGAAGACTACGTGCCTTGGTTTTTCATTTATTTTCATTTATTTTGAATTTTTATGCCCATTTGAATCTTGGTCAAATCCTAGGTTTGACCATGATTTAAACTAGTTTAAAACATAAATATGAAAAATTAAGTATCTATCCTTCTTAGCCACTCCAAAATGAAGCTCTTGGGAGGGTTTTTGAAATTTCCATGATTGAAACCAAAAACCACTTCTCTTCATGCTTGACTTCATAAGTCAGGGTTTAGGGATATATATATAGGGGGTACATGCATGATTTTTCTGGTTGGAATATGTCTAGAACTTGTTTTTCAACTTGAGCTTATCTAGAGCTTGTTTTTAAATTTTTTATACCCATTTGATTCTTCATCAAATCCTAGGTTTGTTGACCTAGATTTGAACAAGTTTAAAACATGAATATGAAAAGGTAAGCATGTATGCTTCTTAATTAGTCACTCCAAAATGAAGCTCTTGGGAGGGTTTTTGAAATTTCCATGATTTAAACCAAAAACCACTTCTCTTCGTGCTTGACTTCATAAGTTAGGGTTTAGGGATATATAGGGGGTAGATACATCATGATTTTTCTGGTTTGAATATGTCTAGAGCTTGTTTATCAACTTAATTGAATGCTTACTATATGACATAAGAAGACTATGTGCCTTGATATTTCATTTTTTTTAATTATGCCCTTTTGAATATTGGTCAAAACCTAGGTTTGACAAAGATTTAAAAAAGATTAAAACATGAAAATGAAAAAGTAAGCCTTGATCCTTCTTATTAACTCCAAAATGAAGGTTTTTGGGAGGGTTTTTGAAATATCCATGTTTGAAACCCAAAACCACTTCTCTTCGTGCAGAGTTTAGGGTTAGGGGTAGAGACATGAATTTTCTGGTTTGATATGTCTAGACCTTGTTTATCAACTTAATTGAATGCTTACTATATGACATAAGAAGACTATGTGCCTTGATTTTACATTTTTTAAAATTATGCCCATTTGAATCTTGGTCAAATCCTAGGTTTGACCATGATTTAAACAAGTTTGTTTATCAACTTGAATGCTTGCTATATGACATCAGAAGACTATGTGTTTGGTTTTTGTTTTTTGAATTTGTTATGCCCATTTGAATCTTAGTCAAATCCTAGGTTTGAATATATATGTCTAGACCTTGTATATCAACTTGAATGCTTACTATACATATGACATAAGAATGTTATGTGCTTTGGTTTTTCATTCTTTTCATTTTTTTCTGAATTTTTAGGGCCATTTGAATCTTGGTCAAATCCTTGGTTTGACCAAGATTTAAACAAATTTAAAACATGAAAATGAAAAGGGAAGTCTGTATCCTTCTTAGTCACTCTAAAATGAAGCTTTTGGGATGTTCTTTAAATTTCAATGTTTGAAACCCAAAACGACTTCCCTTCATGCTAGACTTCATAAGATCGACAGGGGGTAGATACATGATTTGTCTGGTTTGGATATATCTAGACCTTGTTTATCAACTTGATTGCTTACGATATGACATAAGAAGACTATGTGATTTGGTTTTTCATTTTTCTGATTTTTTTGAATTTTGTGCCCACCCATTTGTATCTTCGTCAAATCCTAGGTTTGACCAAGATAATTTAAACAAGTTTAAAACATGAAAATGTAAAGGGAAGCATGTATCCTTCTTAGTCACTCTAAAATGAAGCTTTTGGGAGGTTTTTGAAATTTCGATGTTTGAAACCCAAAACCACTTCTCTTCACACGCTTGACTTCATAAGACAGAGTTTAGGGGTTAGGGGTATAGATACATGATTTGTCTGGTTTGAATATGTCTAGACCTTGTTTATCAACTTGAATGCTTACTATATGACATAAGAAGACTATGTGATTTGGTTTTTCATTTTTCTGTTTTTTAATTATTTTTCTGCCCATTTGAATCTTGGTCAAATCCTAGGTTTGAACAAGATTTAGACAAGTTTAACACGTGAAATTAAACGAATAAGTAAGCATTGATCCTTCTTAGTCACTCCAAAATGTACCAATTGATAGTGTTAACTTTGCTTCATGGAAAAAATAATGTCATGTAAATGAGTTAACTTGGATTTCCTACCCTTGAATCCATAGGAAACTTTGTTCTAATGCACTATTATAATCAACCGAGTTTTTACACCAACAGGTCTGTCACTTACGTGTGGTGCCCACGCGTGAGGTCCCACACTTGAGTGAGCACAAGTCACGCAATAGGTACGCCAACTCCCAGCCATCTTCTTTGTCAAGAGAAGACGCATCAGGATGCGTATTGGAAGTCTGTGGGTCCTTCTGGATCCTTCGGTTGTCCCTCTCACAAAAAAAAACAAATCTCTCTCATTCTCGGCCTCGCTCGACTCGCTCGCTCGCTCGCTCGCACCTCCTGCGCACTGACAAACCCTGCACAACAGTCAACATCATCATCATCACCCGAAAAAGGGAAGACACCATAATGCTCTGCCTTTTTTCTCTCCTTCCGAGTGATCCCTCTTCCTCCGAGTTTCACTCGACGGGCAAACGCACATCTGCAGCATAGTAATAATAAAAAGGTAGAAAAATCGATATACGAATCTATAATTAAATAGGTTAAACTAGGGTTTTGCCCTGTACTACAGATCAAGGTTCAAAAAATCCAACTACGGGGTTCGAACAACACGATTCTAATCCAAGAACTTTTTCGACCTCATCCAAGTGGCCTCAAACTATAGGGTTAGCATCTAGTGCAGTATGTGTGAAAATGTATGCACTATGTGTGCTATAACTTGTATGTCTTTCAAATTTGAACCAACTTTGAATAAGTTTGAAATATTTGAAATGGGGCTTTTGGCTTAAACGTTTGAAACTCAAAACGATTCTCTTCATGCTAGACTTCATAAGACCGAGTTTAGGGTTAGGGGTAGATACATGATTTGTCTGGTTTGAATATGTCTAAACCTTGTTTATCAACTTTAATGCTAACTTCTCAGTCACTCTAAAATGAAGTTTTTGGAGGTTTTTGAAATTTCCATCTTTGAAACCCAAAACCACTTCTCTTCATGCTTGACTTCATAAGAAAAAGTTTAGGGTTAGGGGGTATAGATACATGATTTGTATGGTTTGAATATGTCCAAACCTTGTTTATCAACTTGAATATGCTTACTATATGACATAAGAAGACTATGTACTTTGGTTTTTAATTTTTCTGACTTTTTTAATTTTCTGCGCATTTGAATCATATCTTGGTCAAATCCTAGGTTTCACCAAGATTTAGACAAGTTTAACACGTGAAAACGAGTAAGTAAGCATGGATCCTTCTTAGTCACTCTAAAATGAAGCTTTTGGGATGTTCTTGAAATTTCCATGTTTGAAACCCAAAACCACTTCTCTTCATGATTGACTTCCATAAGATCGACAGATCAGTTTAGGGTTAGGGGTAGATATATACATGATTTTTTGGTTTGAATATGTCTAGACCTTGTTTATCAACTTGAATGCTTACTATACATATGACATAAGAATGCTATGTGCTTTGGTTTTTCATTCTCTTTTTGATTTTTTTCTAAATTTTTAGGCCCATTTGAATCTTGGTCAAATCCTTGGTTTGACCAAGATTTAAACAAGTTTAAAACATGAAAATGAAAAGGGAAGTCAGTATCCTTCGTAGTCACTCTAAAATGGAGAAGCTTTTGGGATGTTCTTGTAATTTCTATGTTTGAAACCGAAAACGAGTTCCCTTCACATGCTAGTAGACTAGCTTCATAAGATCGACAGGCCGGGGGTAGATACATGATTTGTCTGGTTTGGATATATCTAGACCTTGTTTATCAACTTTAATGCTTACTATATGACATATATAAGAAAACTATTGCTTTGGTTTTTCCTTTTTCTGTTTTTTTTATTTTGATGCCCATTTGAATCATGTCGAATCCTAGGTTTGACCAAGATAATTTAAACAAGTTTAAAACATGAAAATGAAAAGGGAAGCATGTATCCTTCTTAGTCACTCTAAAATGAAGCTTTTGGAGGTTTTTGAAATTTCGATGTTTGAAACCCAAAACCACTTCTCTTCACATGCTTGACTTCATAAGACAGAGTTTAGGGGTTAGGGGTATAGATACATGATTTGTCTGTTGAATATGTCTAGACCTTGTTTATCAACTTTAATGCTTACTATATGACATAAGAAAACTATTGCTTTGGTTTTTCTTTTTCTGATTTTTTTGAATTTTGATGCCCATTTGAATCTTGTCAAATTCTAGGTTTGACCAAGATTTAAACAAGTTTAAAACATGAAAATGAAAAGGGAAGCATGCAACCTTCTCAGTCACTCTAAAATGAAGTTTTTGGGAGGTTTTTGATATTTCCATGTTTGAAACCCGAAACCACTTCTCTTCATGCTTGACTTCATAAGACAGAGTTTAGGGTTAGGGGTAGATACATGATTTGTGTATGGGTTGAATATGTCCAAACCTTGTTTATCAACTTGAATATGCTTATGTGCTTTGGTTTTTTATTTTTCTGATTTTTTTGAATTTTATGCCCATAAATCTTGGTCAAATCCTAGGTTTGACCAGGATTTAAACAAGTTTAAAACATGAAATGAAAAGATAAGCCTGGATCCTTCTTAGTCACTCTAAAATGAAGCTTTTGGGAGGTTCTTGAAATTTCCATATTTGAAACCCAAAACCACTTCTCTACATGATTGACTTCATAAGACATAGTTTAATTAGAGTTTTAGGGGTAGATATATACATGATTTTTCTGGTTTGAATATATATGTCTAGACCTTGTTTATCAACTTGAATGCATGCTTACTATACATATGACATAAGAATGCTATATATGTGCTTTGGTTTTTCATTCTTTTGATTTTTTTCTGAATTTTTAGGGCCATTTGAATCTTGCATGGTTAAACTTGGGTTTTGCCCAGTTCTAAAGATCAAGGGTTCAAAAAAATCCAACTACGGGGTTCGAACAACACGATTCTAATCCAAGAATTTTTTCGACCTCATCCAAATGGCCTCAAACTATAGGGTTAGCATCTAGTGCAGTATGTGTGAAAATGTATGCACTATGTGTGCTATAACTTGTATGTCTTTCAAATTAAGTTGATAAACAAGGTCTAGACATATTCAAACCAGAATATTATACTGCATTAGTACAAAAAGTTTCCTATGGATTCATCAAGGGTAGTAAAGCCAAGTTAACTCATTGTCATGACTAAGAAGGATCCATGCTTACTTTTTCATTTTCATGTTTTAAACTTGTTTAAATCTTGGTCAAACCTAGGATTTGACCAAGATTCAAATGGTCATAAAAAATCAAACAAAATCAAGAAAATCAAAAACCAAACCACATAGTCTTCTTATGTAATATACTAAGCATTCAAGTTGATCAACGAAGTCTAGACATATTCAAACCAGAAAAATCATGTATCTACCCCCTAACCCTAAACGTTGTCTTATGAAGTCAAGCATGAAGAGAAGAAGTGGTTTTGGGTTTCAAACATGGAAATTTCAAAAACCCACCCAAAAGCTTCATTTTGGAGTGACTAAGAAGGATCCAAGCTTACTTTTTCATTTTCATGTTTCAAACTTGTTTAAATCTTTGTCAAACCTAGGATTTGACCAAGATTCAAATGGGCATAAAAATTCAAAAAAGAAATCAAAAAAATGAAACACCAAAGCACATAAACTTCTTATGTCATATAGTAATTAAGCATTCATGTTGATCAACAAAGTCTATATATATTTAAACAATAAAAATCATGTATATATACCCCCAAACCCAAAACCACTTCTCTTCACATGCTTGACAGAGTTTAGGGGTTAGGGGTATAGATACATGATTTGTCTGGTTTGAATATGTCTAGACCTTGTTTATCAACTTGAATGCTTACTATGTGATTTGGTTTTTCATTTTTCTGTTTTTTAATTATTTTTCTGCCCATTTGAATCTTGGTCAAATCCTAGGTTTGAACAAGATTTAGACAAGTTTAACACGTGAAATTAAACGAATAAGTAAGCATTGATCCTTCTTAGTCACTCCAAAATGTACCAATTGATAGTGTTAACTTTGCTTCATGGAAAAAATAATGTCATGTAAATGAGTTAACTTGGATTTCCTACCCTTGAATCCATAGGAAACTTTGTTCTAATGCACTATAATAATCAACCGAGTTTTTACACCAACAGGTCTGTCACTTACGTGTGGTGCCCACGCGTGAGGTCCCACACTTGAGTGAGCACAAGTCACGTGCAATAGGTACGCCAACTCCCCCATCTTCTTTGTCAAGAGAAGACGCATCAGGATGCGTATTGGAAGTCTGTGGGTCCTTCTGGATCCTTCGGTTGTCCCTCTCACAAAAAAACAAATCTCTCTCATTCTCGGCCTCGCTCGACTCGCTCGCTCGCTCGCACCTCCTGCGCACTGACAAACCCTGCACAACAGTCAACATCACCAGAAAAAGAATATACACCATCAATAAGAGGGGCCCCGTGACTGCTCTCCCTTCTTCTCCTTCCGAGTGATTCCTCTTCCTCCGAGTTTCACTCGACGGGCAAACACACATGTGCTGCATAGTAATAATAAAAAAGTAAAAGAATCGACTACGAATCTATTATTAAATAGGTTATAAACTAGGGTTTTCCCCAGTACTACAGATCAAGTTGAAAAAAAAATCCAACTACGGGGTTTGATTTTGGCCTACAAATAAAAAATTAAATAAGTTGAACTAGTATTCCTCTAAAAAATCATTTTGGTTTGCATTGTTTGATAATTTTCATAGCTAGAGTGCATCACAATTTTTTGATTTCATGCTTTGCTTTGCCAATTTTGATTTTTTCTAACCACCTTCTCTTTGATTTCAAATTTAGGTCAAACTATCGGTGCCTACTATGTGTTCTACTTGAATTGGATGCAGCATGCGCACATGATATGTTTTGCCATTGTTTTGGGCTTCCACACATCTTGGGGCATCCAAGTATTTAAGTTACCTTGTTTTTTAATTGTAATTCATGTACCCTTTCCTCCCAATTAAATTTTGGTTTTACATTTTTAAATTTTTTAAATTTTTATGCCCATTCTGATGTCATATAGTTAGCATTTAAGTTGATAAACAAGGTCTGGACATATTCAAACCAAAAAATCATGTATCTACCCCCTAACGCTAAACTCTGTCATATGAAGTCAAGCATATGAAGAGAAGTGGTTTTGGGTTTCAAACATGGAAATTTCCATGCTTGAAACCAAAAACCACTTCTCTTCATGCATGCTTGACTTCATAAGACAGAGTTTAGGGTTAGGTGGTAGATACATGATTTTCCTGGTTTGAATATGTTTAGACCTTGTTTATCAAATTAATTGAATGCTTACTATATAACATAAGAGAAGACCTTGTTTTTTTTTGAATTTTTATACCCATTCGAATCTTTGTCAAATCCTTGGTTCCACCAAGATTTGAATAAGTTAAAAACATGAATATGAAAAAGTAAGCATGTATGCTTCTTAGTCACTTCAAAATGAAGCTCTTGGGAGGGTTTTTGAATTTCCATGTTCGAAACCAAAAACCACAATGCTTGACTTCATGAAACAAAGTTTAGGGTTATGGGTAGATACATGCATGATTTTTCTTGTTTGAATATGTCTAGAACTTGTTTATCAACTTAATTGAATGCCTACTATATAACATAAGAAGACCTTTTTTGTATTTTTTAAATTTTTATACCCATTTGAATCTTGGTCAAATCCTAGGTTTCACCAAGATTTGAATAAGTTTAAAACATGAATATGAAAAAGTAAGCATGCATGTATGCTTCTTAATTAATCACTTCGAAATGAAGCTCTTGGGAGGGTTTTTGAAATTTCCATGTTTGAAACCAAAAACCACATATCTTCATGCATGCGCTTGACTTCATGAGACAGAGTTTAGTGTTAGGGGGTAGATACATGATTTCTCTCGTTTGAATATGTTTGAAACCAAAAACCACATATCTCTGGTTTGCCCGCACTTAGAAATGATATTTGCATCACTTATCATATGTTTGCCCATTTGAATCTTGTCAAATCCTAGATTTGACCAAGATAATTTAAACAAGTTTAAAACATGAAAATGAAAAGGCAAGCTTGTATCCTTCTTAGTCACTCTAAAATGAAGTTTGGGGAGGTTTTTGAAATTTCCATGCTTGAAACCAAAAACCACTTCTCTTCATGCTTGACTTCATGAGATAGAGTTTAGGGTTAGGGGTAGATACATGATTTCTCTGGTTTGAATATATCTAGACCTTGTTTATCAACTTAATTGAATGCTTACTAATGTGACATAAGAAGACTATGTGCCTTGATTTTCCATTTTTTTGTTTTTTTTGAATTTTTATGCCCATTTGAATCTTGGTCAAATCCTAGGTTTGACCATGATTTAAACAAGTTTAATAAAACATTAATAGGAAAAATTAAGCATATATCCTTCTTAGTCACTCCAAAATGTAGATCTTGGTAGGGTTTTTAAAATTTCCATGTTTGAAACCAAAAACCACGACTTCTCTTCATGCATGCTTGACTTCACAAGACAGAGTTTAGGGCTAGGGTAGCTAGATACATGATGTTTCTGGTTTGAATATGTCTAGACCTTGTTTATCAACTTAATTGAATGCTTACTATATGACATAAGAAGACTACGTGCCTTGGTTTTTCATTTATTTTCATTTATTTTGAATTTTTATGCCCATTTGAATCTTGGTCAAATCCTAGGTTTGACCATGATTTAAACTAGTTTAAAACATAAATATGAAAAATTAAGTATCTATCCTTCTTAGCCACTCCAAAATGAAGCTCTTGGGAGGGTTTTTGAAATTTCCATGATTGAAACCAAAAACCACTTCTCTTCATGCTTGACTTCATAAGTCAGGGTTTAGGGATATATATATAGGGGGTACATGATTTTTCTGGTTGGAATATGTCTAGAACTTGTTTTTCAACTTGAGCTTATCTAGAGCTTGTTTTTAAATTTTTATACCCATTTGATTCTTCGTCAAATCCTAGGTTTGTTGACCTAGATTTGAACAAGTTTAAAACATGAATATGAAAAGGTAAGCATGTATGCTTCTTAATTAGTCACTCCAAAATGAAGCTCTTGGGAGGGTTTTTGAAATTTCCATGATTTAAACCAAAAACCACTTCTCTTCGTGCTTGACTTCATAAGTTAGGGTTTAGGGATATATAGGGGTAGATACATCATGATTTTTCTGGTTTGAATATGTCTAGAGCTTGTTTATCAACTTAATTGAATGCTTACTATATGACATAAGAAGACTATGTGCCTTGATATTTCATTTTTTTTAATTATGCCCTTTTGAATATTGGTCAAAACCTAGGTTTGACAAAGATTTAAAAAAGATTAAAACATGAAAATGAAAAAGTAAGCCTTGATCCTTCTTATTAACTCCAAAATGAAGGTTTTTGGGAGGGTTTTTGAAATATCCATGTTTGAAACCCAAAACCACTTCTCTTCGTGCAGAGTTTAGGGTTAGGGGTAGCTAGACACATGAATTTTCTGGTTTGATATGTCTAGACCTTGTTTATCAACTTAATTGAATGCTTACTATATGACATAAGAAGACTATGTGCCTTGATTTTACAATTTTTTAAAATTATGCCCATTTGAATCTTGGTCAAATCCTAGGTTTGACCATGATTTAAACAAGTTTGTTTATCAACTTGAATGCTTGCTATATGACATCAGAAGACTATGTGTTTGGTTTTTGTTTTTTGAATTTGTTATGCCCATTTGAATCTTAGCTAGTCAAATCCTAGGTTTGAATATATATGTCTAGACCTTGTATATCAACTTGAATGCTTACTATACATATGACATAAGAATGTTATGTGCTTTGGTTTTTCATTCTTTTCATTTTTTCTGAATTTTTAGGGCCATTTGAATCTTGGTCAAATCCTTGGTTTGACCAAGATTTAAACAAATTTAAAACATGAAAATGAAAAGGGAAGTGTATCCTTCTTAGTCACTCTAAAATGAAGCTTTTGGGATGTTCTTTAAATTTCAATGTTTGAAACCCAAAACGACTTCCCTTCATGCTAGACTTCATAAGATCGACAGGGTAGATACATGATTTGTCTGGTTTGGATATATCTAGACCTTGTTTATCAACTTGATTGCTTACGATATGACATAAGAAGACTATGTGATTTGGTTTTTCATTTTTCTGATTTTTTTGAATTTTGTGCCCACCCATTTGTATCTTCGTCAAATCCTAGGTTTGACCAAGATAATTTAAACAAGTTTAAAACATGAAAATGTAAAGGGAAGCATGTATCCTTCTTAGTCACTCTAAAATGAAGCTTTTGGGAGGTTTTTGAAATTTCATGTTTGAAACCCAAAACCACTTCTCTTCACATGCTTGACTTCATAAGACAGAGTTTAGGGGTTAGGGGTATAGATACATGATTTGTCGGTTTGAATATGTCTAGACCTTGTTTATCAACTTGAATGCTTACTATATGACATAAGAAGACTATGTGATTTGGTTTTTCATTTTTCTGTTTTTTAATTATTTTTCTGCCCATTTGAATCTTGGTCAAATCCTAGGTTTGAACAAGATTTAGACAAGTTTAACACGTGAAATTAAACGAATAAGTAAGCATTGATCCTTCTTAGTCACTCCAAAATGTACCAATTGATAGTGTTAACTTTGCTTCATGGAAAAAATAATGTCATGTAAATGAGTTAACTTGGATTTCCTACCCTTGAATCCATAGGAAACTTTGTTCTAATGCACTATTATAATCAACCGAGTTTTTACACCAACAGGTCTGTCACTTACGTGTGGTGCCCACGCGTGAGGTCCCACACTTGAGTGAGCACAAGTCACGTGCAATAGGTACGCCAACTCCCAGCCATCTTCTTTGTCAAGAGAAGACGCATCAGATGCGTATTGGAAGTCTGTGGGTCCTTCTGGATCCTTCGGTTGTCCCTCTCACAAAAAAAACAAATCTCTCTCATTCTCGGCCTCGCTCGACTCGCTCGCTCGCTCGCACCTCCTGCGCACTGACAAACCTGCACAACAGTCAACATCATCATCATCACCCGAAAAAGGGAAGACACCATAATGCTGCCTTTTTTCTCTCCTTCCGAGTGATCCCTCTTCCTCCGAGTTTCACTCGACGGGCAAACGCACATCTGCAGCATAGTAATAATAAAAAGGTAGAAAAATCGATATACGAATCTATAATTAAATAGGTTAAACTAGGGTTTTGCCCAGTACTACAGATCAAGGTTCAAAAAAATCCAACTACGGGGTTCGAACAACACGATTCTAATCCAAGAACTTTTTCGACCTCATCCAAGTGGCCTCAAACTATAGGGTTAGCATCTAGTGCAGTATGTGTGAAAATGTATGCACTATGTGTGCTATAACTTGTATGTCTTTCAAATTTGAACCAACTTTGAATAAGTTTGAAATATTTGAAATGGGGCTTTTGGCTTAAACGTTTGAAACTCAAAACGATTCTCTTCATGCTAGACTTCATAAGACCGAGTTTAGGGTTAGGGGTAGATACATGATTTGTCTGGTTTGAATATGTCTAAACCTTGTTTATCAACTTTAATGCTAACTTCTCAGTCACTCTAAAATGAAGTTTTTGGAGGTTTTTGAAATTTCCATCTTTGAAACCCAAAACCACTTCTCTTCATGCTTGACTTCATAAGAAAAGTTTAGGGTTAGGGGGTATAGATACATGATTTGTATGGTTTGAATATGTCCAAACCTTGTTTATCAACTTGAATATGCTTACTATATGACATAAGAAGACTATGTACTTTGGTTTTTAAATTTCTGACTTTTTTAATTTTCTGCGCATTTGAATCATATCTTGGTCAAATCCTAGGTTTCACCAAGATTTAGACAAGTTTAACACGTGAAAACGAGTAAGTAAGCATGGATCCTTCTTAGTCACTCTAAAATGAAGCTTTTGGGATGTTCTTGAAATTTCCATGTTTGAAACCCAAAACCACTTCTCTTCATGATTGACTTCCATAAGATCGACAGATCAGTTTAGGGTTAGGGGTAGATATATACATGATTTTTTGGTTTGAATATGTCTAGACCTTGTTTATCAACTTGAATGCTTACTATACATATGACATAAGAATGCTATGTGCTTTGGTTTTTCATTCTCTTTTTGATTTTTTTCTAAATTTTTAGGCCCATTTGAATCTTGGTCAAATCCTTGGTTTGACCAAGATTTAAACAAGTTTAAAACATGTGCCTTGATTTTCCATTTTTTGTTTTTTCTGAATATTTATGCCCATTTGAATCTTGGTCAAATCCTAGGTTTGACCATGATTTAAACAAGTTTAATAAACATGAATATGAAATTTCCATGATTTATACCAAAAACCACTTCTCTTCATGCTTGACTTCATAAGTTAGGGTTTAGGGATATATAGGGGGTAGATTCATCATGATTTTTCTGGGTTGAATATGTCCATAGCTTGTTTATCAACTTAATTGAATGCTTACTATATGACATATATAAGAAGACTATGTGCCTTGATTTTTCATTTTTTTAAATTATGCCCATTTGAATCTTGGTCAAATCCTAGGTTTGAGCAAGATTTAAACAAGATTAAAACATGAAAATGAAAAATTAAGCCTTGATCCTTCTTATTCACTCCAAAATGAAGCTTTTGGGAGGGTTTTTGAGATATCCAGGTTTGAAACCCAAAACCACTTCTCTTCATGCATAGTTTAGGGTTAGGTGTAGATACATGAATTTTTGGTTTATAGTAAGCATTCAAGTTGATAAACAAGGTTTAGACATATTCAAACTAGAAAAATCATGTATATACCCCCTAAGGCTAAACTCTGTGATATATATGAAGTCAAGCATATAAGAGGAATGGTTTTGGGTTTCAAACATGGAAAATTCAAAAACCCTCCCAAAAGCTTCATTTTTTGAGTGAATAAGAAGGATCCAGGCTTACTTTTTCATTTTCATGTTACTGACTTGTTTAATTCTTGGTCAAACCTAGGATTTGACCAAGATTCAAATAGGCATAAAAATTCAATAAAGAATTCAAAAAATGAAAAACCAAAGCACATAATTAAGCTTCTTAAGTTATAGTAAGCATTCATGTTGATCAAGAGAGTCTATACATATTTAAACATTACAAATCATGTATATACCCCAACCCTAAACTCTGTCTAATGAAGTCAAGGACGAAGAGAAGTGGTTTTCGTTTTTTTTTGAATTTTTATGCCCATTTGAATCTTGGTCAAATCCTTGCAGGTTTGACCAATATTTAAACAAGTTTAAAACATGAAAATGAAAAGTAAGTGTGGATCCTTCTTATTCACTCCAAAATGAAGCTTTTGGGAGGTTTTTTTAAATTTTCCATGTTCGAAACCCAAAATGATATCTCTCCGTGCTTTACTTCATAAGACAAAGTTTAGGGGTAGGGGGTAGATACATGATTTTTCTGGTTTGAATATGTCTAGACCTTGTTTATCAACTTGAATGCTTATTATGTGACATCAAAAGACTATGTGTTTAGTTTTTTTTTGAATTTGTTATGCCCATTTGAATCTTGGTCAAATCCTAGGTTTGACCAAGATTTAAACCAGTTTAAAACATGAAAATGAAAAGTAAGCCTGGATTCTTCTTAGTCCCTCCAAAATGAAGCTTTTGGGAGGTTTTTTAAATTTCCATGTTTGAAACCCAAAACCACTCCTCTTAATGCTTGACTTCATAAGACAGAGTTTAGGGTTAGGGGCCAAGTATATACATGATTTTTCTTGTTTAAATATGTCTAGACTTTGTTTATCAACTTGAATGCTTACTATATGACATCAAAAGACTATGTGTTTGGTTTTGATTTTTTTGAATTTGTTATGTCCATTTGAATCTTGGTCAAATCCTAGGTTTGACCAAGATTTAAACCAATTTAAAACATGAAAATGAAAATGAAAGCCTGGATTCTTCTTAGTCACTCCAAAATGAAGCTTTTGGGAGTTTTTTCAATTTCCAATGTTTGAAACCCAAAACCACTTTTCTTCATGCTTGACTTCATAAGACAGAGTTTAGGGTTAGGGGGTATATACAATATTTTTCTGGTTTGAATATGTCTAGACTTCGTTGATCAACTGTAATGCTTACTATATGACATAAGAAGCTTATGTGCTTTGGTTTTTTTTTGATTTCTTTTTTGAATTTTTATGCCCACTTGAATCCTGGTCAGATCCTTTGTTTGACCAAGATTTAAACAAGTTAAAACATGAAAATGAAAAAGTAAGCCTGGCTCCTTCTTAGTCATGAAAATGAGTTAACTTGGCTTTCCAACCCTTGAATCCATAGGAAACTTTGTACTAATGCAGTATAATAATCACTCGAGTTTTTACACCAACAGGTCTGTCACTTACGTGTGGTGCCCATGCGTGAGGTCCCAAACTTCAGTGAGCACAAGTCACATGCGGTAGGCAGGCAAAATACCCGATCAATCCGGGCGGTGGCTGTTAAGGACCCGATCGCATTTCTTGCTTTCAGACTGGGGTCTACCATGTAAGAAGTTTGTTCCTTTTGGATGCATCACTCGTATTTGCAAGTTTTTTGGGGGTCCCGCAAATTCAGGGTAGCATCATGCCCCCCTTCCCACGCCAACACAAACAGAGTTCAACACAACCTAATTAAGCAAGGTTCAACACAGACATAGTTCAACAACCCCTAATTAAGCTAATAGGTTCACCACAAACGCTGCTGAGCAGCAAACATAAACAGAGTTCAACAAAAGATGCTGCTTTTGAAGCAGTAGGAGAGACAAACATGCACAACAGTTACGGAGTATATTTACCATCTTCTTCCTGGTCCCGCTTCTTCTGCTTCTTGCTGCCCATACCTTTAATCTTTGGTGGCTTGGGCTTGGGAGGAGGCACACGACCGGTCTCGATAGCTTGGTTCAATTTCTTCCTTAGGAATAGCCCATATGCCATGTGGTTGGCTATGAAGCCGGATCGGTTAACAGTTTCCCCAACTTTGAGACAGCCGGACCCACCGGCTTCGGCATGCTGCAGGACGCTTCGAAAGTCAACCTTTATGCTCTTTGTGCAGAAGGGGCAGCTGTTCCTGGCACCAGTCCAGGGTTCACTCCAATACTTGTCGAACTTCCCCGCCTTAAGCTTGTTGAGAGTGGCCCTGGCCTTCCTATGACGCGACTCGACATCGCTGTCAACCTCATCAGTAGCAACCTGATACATGCCAAATAAACAGGTGAAGCAAATATGTAGCAGTTGCAACTAATAATGAATATGAATCTAAAAAGATTCTGACGCTAATTCAAAACCCTATAGCGCAAAAAAAAGAGGGAGAGACCATAGAGCAAATCGATACAGGGCTATGTTAAATAAGGGAGAGAGGTGAATCGGATGTGAAGCAAATATGTAGCAGTTGCAACTAATACTGAATATGAATCTAAAAAGATTCTGACGCTAATTCAAAACGCTATAGCGCAAAAAAAGAGGGAGAGACCATAGCGCAAATCGATACAGGGCTATGTTGAATAAGGGAGAGAGGTGAATCGGAACATACTTCCTCCCCCTCGTCGACGATATTCTCGTCGAAGGTCGGCGGCGGCGGTTCAAAGATGAGTTCAACCTCGTCCTCGTCATCTAGGGGATGCTTCCCAAGAGAGTGGACCCATCTACCAACAGCATCAGATGCCGATGAGCGACCGATGGCCCGACCTTCGGCAATGGCCTCCGCTTCGTCTTTGGCATCCGCTGCGGCAATGATCGCCGCCGTTGCGGCCATGCGTGCTGCGGTCGCGGCTCTGCACGCCTCCTCTGCGGCTAAGGCCAGCCGCGCGGCTTTCGCTTTCGCTGCGTTGACGGCGTCGGTTGGGCTCTCCATCGGTGGAATGGGAAGGGGAAGTGAAGAGAGGGTTTTTTCCTAGTCCGTGGAGAGAGGGAGAAGTGTGGACGTGAAATGGATAACTGACGATATTTCAAGATTTGGGAGACATAGCACGAACCGGCAGATGACAGCGCGTGGGTGCATTACCTCATAGCCTCTGTCCTAGAAAGAGCGTACGTGTGGGTTTTCAAGGCATATTAAGGATTTTATTATTACATTGGGAAACTGTCATCGACCATCACTTTCCTCTTCAACTTTTCCACCTCCAATGATCTAAATGCATGTAGTAAATAAGAAAACCATATTATGCTAAATACTACTACCTCCATCCCAAAGCGTAAGGCTTATATTATTTTTAGAAGCTCAAACTATGTCAAGGTAAACTAAGATTTTACCAAAAATCATTATCATGCAAAATACAAAATTAATATCAATACATAGACAACGATTTTTTTTGGTATGGTATCTACAAAATATTATATTAGTTGATAGATTGTTCTAAATTTTCGTCAACCTTTACTTGCTTTGACTCTTAAAAAAAGACTTAAGCTTTGTGATGGAGGTAGTACGTACTAGTCGTGAAGAAACTATATCCCTCGTGATGAGAAAGAAATATTTTTTACTACCACTCTTTTGTGGACAAATTTTGAAGTGCATTGCAAAACGAGAAGTACACTCTTTTATGGACAAATTTTAACTCTACACCCATTATTTCAGGATGGAGGGAGTATAACCCAACTTGTTTTTTTCTTCTGGGCACTACACTGCTTTTTCCCTGTGCAATGCTTGGTTCTACCCTTTTTCTCAATGTAATGGTCACTTTAAGTCATTTTTTCCCACACACATTTATTTTGTACTTCTCTACAGTGTTGACCGTGCTACTACTATTTGTGTTAGTGCGCCAAAAACAAAATGTTATTTTTTAAGTGCCAAATTAATCTAGGGCGTTGGTTGTGAATCGGTGAACAAAAAAGAGATAGCCCAAAAGAGGAACACACCAAGGTACAAAAACTAGTATATATGCATGTTTCTATGTACATATATATGACCCTGGGTTTGTAGATAAAAAACATTCATATATGCGCTTACTATTAATATACATAAGTTTATGCTGATTCTCTTGGTTTAGGTATATATATGGTTAGGCATCACTACTAATTCAGAAAAAAACAAAAATGTAACTCTTCAAGTGAAGTCATTTTAAGTGACCTAACAACTAAAATTCATATATAGGATTTGTATAGGAATTATGTAGGATTTAGATCACATGTGAATTTTCCCCACACTAGTTGTTTGATTCATAGGAACATATCCTATAGGAATCTTGCAGTGCAAATCCTATAAGAATAAAACATTAGGTCATACCTCATGGAAAATTTCCTTTGGCACAATCAAACACAACTCATCTTCCTATATGATTCAACTAGCCATTAAATCTCAATCCTATGTTTTCCATATTTCTATGGTTTTCCCATCCTATGAATCAAAGGAGCCTTAGGGCTTATATCTTTTTTTAGAAAGGCAAACTATGTTAAGATTGGCCAAGTTTTACGAAAAACCTTTAACATGCAAAATACAAAGTTGAGTCATTTCGTTTGAATCGGAGGGAGTACATTTGACGTTATGGTACTATTTGACAGCTGCTTGGCACTGTATTTTTTTTCGAACCAAACTTCCCCCTTCATGAAGCTTTTATTTTAGCTTCAGTGACTTGATACATCCATATATCTAGACAAAGTTGAGTCAATTCATTTGAATCAGAGGGAGTACATTTGACTATATGGGTATTGTTTGACAACTGCTTGGCACTGTCTTCTTTTTTGAACCAAACTGCCCCCTTCACGAAGCTTTTATTTTGGGATAGAGCTTCACTGACTTGATACTTCCAAGTTTCACAGTGACTTGGTGCCACCATCCACCATCCATCTCAGATCCAATGTATGCGATCGACTTAGAATTTAAACTAAATAATTATTATAATTGCTCAGAAATATTTCAAGAACTTCCAGTTAATCGTGCATATTTCGATTTATATTTTGGTGAAGTTTCATTCGATTTGAATCAAAGGTTTGTGAGCAAATATATACTCCCTCCGGTTCATATTAATTGACTCTAATATGGATGTACTAGACACATTTTAGTTCTAGATACATCCATATTGAAGTCAATTAATATGAATCAGAGGGAGTATTTAGTTTAAACTAGTGCTCGTATACGTAAAAAGCTCTTTAATCACAAGCTAATCGTCCGAGTGGGATGAAATATTCACAGATTTTAGAACAAGGCATCTACATTTTACTGGATTTTTTTCGTAATTTTTGTTTTTAGGTTCGAAATAAGAGATTAGTTTGGAACGTTGGATCTCAAATGGTTGGTAGATGGTGGCACCAAGTCACAATGAGATTTGGAGACTTCAAGTCACTGCAGCTCTGTCCTTTTATTTTGACAAACTGCAGAGCCGCTGGTGCATCTATGCTTGCGTACGGCCGACGCCGATTCTTAGCAAGGAAGTTCTTCCTATAAGTAGTAGTATCCATACTCCACTCCAAGGCATGTATAAAAAAAAGAACCCATCCCGTTCTCGTTTTCCCGATCACTCTTCTCTGAAGATGGAGGAGGCCCTCTTCTTGTGCCCCCTCTGCCTGCTGCCCTTCAAACCCCCCATATCCAAGGTCGCTCCCTTCCGATTTCATTCTTAGGTTCACCTGTGAGAAATGTCAATGACAACTGATGCCACGTACGTTGTTCCGTGCAGTGCAAGGGCGGTCATATGGGCTGTCGGCGCTGCGTCGGCGAGCTTGCGCCGAACCCGTGCAAGAAGTGCGAGCAGCCGGCGTGGTTGCCGCCGTCGAATCGATCTGGGCCAAGATTGCCGCCGTCGAATCGATCTGGGGCAATGGTCAAGTGCGTCGGCTGCCAGAGCTTGGTCGCCTCCACGGAGTCCTACAAGCACTATATCGCGTGCCCGCATGGTCCGTGCGGCTGCACAGAGGCCATCAATACCGGCTGCAGCTTCACCGGCCCGCCGCGGGAGCTCCTGGTACACCTCCAAGCATCCCACTCCATCCCAGTGTTTACGTTCCAGTATGGCATACCCGCCTGGTGCATAGTTCGTCTTCCGGTACAACCGCGGGGACACCTGTTCATCGGCAGTGGGGAAGAAGACGGTAGCGTGTTCGCCATCACCGTTGGAGCGCTCGGCCCGACCACCATTGTGTCCTGTGTGTGCATCAGGTCGGCCGCGTGCTTGTTTCCGATGTACAAGGCGCAGCTGTTGGTGATTGGTCCGCCGACGCCGGCGACGGCTGGGACCAGTGACCTCTCGACGGACACCTTGATGGCGGTAATCGAGCCGACGAGCTCCCCGACGCCTAGCTCGATCATGTTGCAGCAGCTCACTTCTTTCCTGGCGGTGCCGCCCCGTTACGCGAAGCAGAATGGAGGGCAGCGTGTGTTGCCTATCTGCGTTTGCATCAACAAGAAGGTTATACAATAATCTTCGTTTAGTCATACTGCAATGTAGTTACTCGAAGATCGGAGGGAGTAGTTTAGTTCGAAGTAGGGTTCGTTCGGATGTATTTTGGACTTGTATAGTAGTACTACTACTCCAGAACTATTACTAGCTAGTTGGAGTGCTAGAATGCAGCTCGGAGTATTATAGTATTTTGGCAGTACTACTAGTTATGTATGTGACTGCAAATTCAAACTAAAATGGACTATTTCTTGCTAATGTTGTTCTTTTGGAGTCATCATTTTTTTCTGAACGTGTTAACTATGCTATTGTCTAAGGATTCGTTTAGATTTCTTTGGTTGAATTCATATTTCGTCTCTTCCTAATTTGGCAAAACTGCACTGTCATGGGCATTCTTACAAGGTCGCTGAAGTTTCAAAGTTTCTTAATGTATATTGCGTAGGGTGTACCCCCTTAACATGGATCTGTTGCATTTTTGGGTTGTATTTTTTTTGGCAATTTTCAGGACCATAAAATAGCACGCCTTCAGTTGAAATTTGAATTAGTGGCCGATACTAGCATGGAGTAGTGAAGTTTTTTTGTACTCCCTCGGTCCCACCAAAAGTGTCTCACCTTTGTTAAAATTTAGATGGATAGATGTATTTTTTTTACAAAGTTGAGACAACTTTGGTGGGACGGAGCCACGGAGTCGTAGTTGATGGCGAGAAGGTTGATGCCTTGCTAGGTTGGTGTACGTTGCAAAAAGAACAAGGTTGGTGTGTATTTGTTTTATTTGTTCACCATAATACTGACATGGCCATCGATTTGATTAGACAACACAAGCCTGGGATGTTTCACTTATTTATTGTAGGAAGCACGATTAATGTTCTGTAATGATGGGGCTACTCCTATAGTCCGTCTGCTCGGCTCCTACTCGGGTGTCGGGTCACATTCACACTCTCCTCTTTTTTTGAACACATTCACACTCTCCTCTTTTTTTGAACACATTCACACTCTCCTCGAAACTGCAGTAGGCAGTATATGAGCGTCTCGGTTCACCTCCGTCGTCTATCCCCACTCCGCCCATCTTCCATAGCACGCGCCTGCGTCTCCGCCATGGCGCTTTCGCATCCTATCCAGCAGTGCCCAGTTTGAGAGCCTCTGTTCTCCAACTCAAACCCCCACCTGCCGCCATTGATCGCCATCTCTCTCCCAAAGTTCGAATCAGTAGATCGCCCAAGAAAATACCAACCCCATTGTACCACCTGCCTCATTGCGATGGCGAAATCGAGCAGGGTCTGTGGATCTGGGCTGTTTCACAAGGTGTTTACGGAAGGCCCCCTTGAAGTGCTCATCAGCCAGTGCGACGCCATCACCGCCGCGTCCCTAGTCGGTTCCTCCAAAAGTATTCTTCAGTCAGCCAAATACAGTGCCACTCTGCCTGCTTCTCAGCCGTTTGGCCTTCCGTGTGTTCTCTGTTGTGACCCGGCGGATAAACCATGGGCGGTGTTCAAGGAGGATTTGCCGGTGCACAGCAAGTGCAAACTACTGCCGCTGGACAGGTTCTCCTATGATGGCCTAATGCCACACGGTAAGGATGAGGAGCGGGCAGGCGCCAATGGAGATTGGATCGCCATGGTTGGCCCCGAAGGCAAGTGGAACCTCCTCAATGTCTACACTCATCGCAAGATTAAGCTTCCATCTTTGAGGGACAAGTTGGAAACCACACACAATCCACTTATATTCGAGTATCAGCGTTCTGCTATTCAACTGCAGAAGATAGCTATTTGCCAAGTTCCTACAGCTGCTAGGGGGTATCAAGATTTCTCCCTTGTCGCAATCTTCGACTTTGCAATTGCCTACCTCCATGGCGAATATCCTCGTGCATGGATATTTCTTGAAAACCAGTTTCAGTACGGCGCCATATACTGCGATGCAATTATACATAACGGACTTGTGTTCGCCGTTACTGAGCTTGGAAATGTTTATGCATGGGATCCTAATCAATTTGGTAACATTTCCTCCCTATCTTTTTTATATACGTAACTTATATAGTATTTCACCTCTTATTTGTTGAACTGTCTTGGCATCTTTTGGCTTAAAGGAATTCCATAGGCGCACACCATAACCCTCTTGTGGTATGGACATATATAGAATTTAACATCTATAGGAATTTTAGTATGGTCTAATGTGCATGTTGTTCCTTAGGAAAAAGGCCCCCTAGTAATTAAGTTTCTTTATTATTACTCCCTAGAAAATTTAAGGTAGAGTAGAAATAGAATCAATAAAGGTGCCATGCAATATTGATAAAAACTTTCATTTGTTTATATTCCCCCGGTTCTAGAGAATAAGGAGTACTATATTCAAACCATCTAAAATTTGGACCAATATTTTCGGGAACATGTTTTAAATCCATATGAAGTTTTACCAAGATGTTCGAAATATATTTCAAACCATCTTATGTTCGACCATGATTTTATAAAGTACTAGTATTGGCATCCCAATATCAAATCAATATCACTAGTAGATAAATCATGAAATATATTTTCATGTGACGTGTTCTTTCCTTTTTCAAGGTCCTATAGTGCTCCCTGCTCCATTCATTCCGTGGACGGCTGGATTTGATGACGATGATGATTTTGACTCTAATAGTCGTACGTGGTGGCTGGCAAGATCTCAAGATCGTTCTAGACTTCTCCTGGTCTATGCACGTGGCGTAATGGATTTTGACGCTGACGGTGCTCCAACTCATTATGATAGTACCCCTTCTGTCCATTGCGGTCGCGCTGTTCACAGCTATTCGGGGTATACCTGCATTGTATTCTCGAATGACACTAGTCGGTTACTTCCAGCCAACCCGTGGGAAAGGGTTACTAATCTTGGAGACTATTCTATGTTCCTTGGGTTGAACTATCCGATTTTCATGCCAGTGGGTGGTGCAACATTTCCCCCAGGATATTTGACAAGAAGAAACTGCATCTACACCACGCCTCAGGCCATTGGCTCTCAGTTTGACACATCACATCAAGAAATTTTCCGCTTCAGTCTAAATGGCGAAGACCACCAAAGCATATCTTTCTCAAGCAGCGGTCCAGGGGCCAACTGGCATACGGGGTTTTGGTTCATCCCAAGCTACACCAACGCGCTGGACTGGAACAAAGACAATCAGAGTTAGGGATATTTATGTAATAGTAGGATCATACTACTAGCTAGCTCAGTTGGTCTTGACTCCTATTTAACTATTTATAGCTAATGTACTTAGGTGATAAATTTATGCTATTTGCATGAACCCAGGCGCTTCTTTTAATTTGATCAAATACGGTCTATACACATGCATGGTTGTTTGGCTGTTTCAGTGTCCCTAGAGGCATACATATATACTGTTATTTAGCAATCTTTATTACAGTACAAAGGTCTTAACCTCATGGTTCACAGAAAGTATAAACGTAGATCAACCATCTAAACATAGAAGACATTCTAGTGTATGATTCTTACATATACACATCAACATCCTATCAGAAAATCTTAATGTGAATTGTACTGGCTGTACAAACCCGTGCATCATTCTCTAGCCGGTTGCACCCAAAAACCAAATCGTGGTACTTCATAGTTGACTGTATGTAGGACAACATACAGATCCAATGCGAAGCCATGGGTATCACCTGCATGACAGAACCATATTTCACATGGTTGGAGGTACTCCATATGGCATTTAAAATCATTCCTTGTCTTTCATATGGTCCTAAAAATAGTACAGTTGGATTTGTGGGTTTTAATTTTTTATTAACACACTCAATTGATTGCCCAAACATTGATTAATAATATTATTAAGGGGTGTGATGTTGAAAGCCATAAGAACAATGTGCCAAACAATCTTTGCTAGCGGACGGTAAATGTATACCCATCAGAAATAATCAGCAGACGTGCATGTTTCTTTGGTCAGAATAACTGCTGCACCATCTTAAAAGTAAATGGCATGACCATTTATTTGATTTGATAGCGTGCAGCTAGATGGCGTACATTACTATCTCTACTTCCTTGGGTCGCCCAAATCTGGAGTACTAAAAGCAAATCCTGGTGATTCATTTGACAAGACAACACAGATGCGACCAAATTTCTCCGTCCATATTATTATAATAATCTGGAGTGCGTTGCCTCGTTGCCTTCCAAGAGAAGCTGCATTCCTTGCCAAAAAAGAGAGAGAGGCTGTATTTATAACTATCTCACCGGCCGCCACTAGTACAAACCATCACTCCCTCTCCACCTCCACCTCCATCTCTTCCCTAGTAGCTCCACCTCCATATCGGCGACGGACCACAATCGCGCGGCTTCGACTTCCTCTTCGACGGCGGCGGCGACAGAGGCGTGAGGCACCTTCTCCGCGGCGCATCACTCATCCTCGTCCCGCGGCAACAATGGCTGTATGTGAAATCACCATACCCTTTTGTATGGTAGAGATGATGATGTGCGGATAAAATTTTATTGGCGGTTGCTCATCCTTGTTTGAATATTTGGTGTAGATTCACATCTAGGGCAGGGTGTCAAGCGGGGTGGGTAGCGGGCTAGCTAGTTTCAGTGCGAGTGCTTTAAATCTGCTCTAATCTCAACCACTATTTGCTCTAATTTTCTGCTTTGCGGGACGATTCGCGGACGCCGCTTGCAACCCTAATCTAGGGTATTGATCCTAGTTTAGTAGACTACTAGGATTTACATGCCAATTTGTTTTTAGACTAGATCCGGATATTTGTCAATACTACTACGTACTTCTTCCGTTCGTATTTAATTGACTCTAGTTGAAAGCATCGACAGTTCATTTTCTTCTCTCCCTCTCGTCGACTAATTAAAACCGAACAGAGGGAGTATTAGGAATCCATGTGCATCCGTACTACCAGTAAGGTATTGCGTTGTTGCAGAGGCTCAGTGTAATCAATATCTTTCGATATTAATATACTCACTTTATCAGAAAATAAATTAGTAATCCATGTTCAAACTTGCTAGTTTGATCGACGTTTGATGATGATTTGTGAGGCCATGTATGGGCCTAGTTTGTTTTGCCTGGTGGTCAGTAGGCTGATGATTTATTTTTTTGCTTGGTCGATCTGTGGTCGTTCCATGGCCACTGCTGATTAAGCATTACTAGAATCAACAATTTTTTGCTTGTCTGGTGATTGGAAGTGTATGCGCTAGCACCATCGCACGATGATTAGTCTTAATGGAGATGCAGATGTCGATCAAGAGGGAGAAACATATCTTGATCATGCATTTCTCACGAGATTACTTGGTGATTGGAAGTAGAATCCACAATTTGTTGTGCAAACTTCTCAACATATGCATATATTCAATGAATTGGCTTTATGTGATCAATAGTACTTCTTATTGCAGATGGATGGAGGGGAAAGAGCGAAAAAACCGATACTTAGTGAGATGACTTCTCATTCTTTGACTTCTGATATCCCAGATAACAAGGTAAATATATAGAACGACGATTCGTAGGTGATAAAAGCAGAATCCACAATTTGCCGTGCAAACTTCTCAACATATGCATATATTTGATTAATTAGTTTTATGTGATCAATAGTATTACTTATTCCAGATGGACGTAGGGGAAGGAACGAAAAAGCGGATGCTATGTGAAATGACTTCTAAATCTGTGTGTTCTGATATCCCAGATGACAAGGTAAACATATGGACCGACGCTTGTTTTGCCGCTGCCCCTGTTAGATGGCTAGATGCTCTGGTCTAATTTCTGTTCATGTGCTTATTATTGCAGAAACATAGAGTTGAAGAAAACTCTATATTGTCTGATGACAAAGGTGAAATGGCATGCCAGTCTTTTAAACCTCCGACGCCACCTTGTTTACTGTCTATGGAGACTGATGCAGCTGGACCTGGTACTGATGAGCCTATACCTGGCATCATCGTGTCACATGAAGAAGGTTGTGGATTGGGTTTACCCCCTGCTGTAGAAACTGGTGGTGCAGCTGGAGCTGCTAGTGTAGAGCCTCTAGTGAACGGTGTCGTGCCACGGGAATTCTCTGAACTGGAGCAAAACGGTTTACCTATTGTCAAGACCGATATAACTGGTGCTGATGCTGGAGTTGCTACTGATGATCCTGCACCTGAAGTATGTTTTGCATTGTTAAAACCCGTCCTGCCCAGAGTACTGACTGGTGGTGGACCTGGAGCTGGTAGGGTAGAGCCTCTAACTGAAGTGGATATTGGTGGTTTACCCTCTGTAGAGACTAGTGGTCTACCTGGAGCTGGTATTGTAGAGATTTCAGCAAGCGGTCCTGTCCGAGAACATATCTGGTCCTACTATCCCTTTAGGTTCTACCGTGCTACCGACTCCTATGAACCGGAGCATGTACCTGATGTGCCTTCTGTTGAACCTGACGCACCTGTAAGTAGTGGTGATGATCAAGAAGGATCTGCATCTCTAGGACAAGATGTCAGCTGTCATTCACCTGATTCTGAGCTGAAGTCAGCAACGGTAGCTTATATAGCACGGACTGTCCTTCAAGCTCTAAAGATCCAGTTGGGTGGTTCACAGGACCAGCTACTCCAAGCCATTGTCACTACAAAAGACCAGCCAGCATGCTTCGTCATCTCCTGCATACTGTTTGACAAGCTGAAGCACTGCAACTGGCGCATTGTTCAATCCCATCAGCATGGAGAGAGGAGCTATGTTTATGTCAAGATGATTCATGCTGATTTGGTAAGGTTCCATGATAAGATGTATGGGTGGGGTGAGGCAAGAGCCACATTTTGCAGCATTCACACAGTCTTCGCTCTTGAGCCAGACCCCATGGATGCTTACCCAGTGGTGCAGCTGTCCTGACTTGATATATGTTTTATGATCAGTATGCTGCTGTCGTGGAACTGTGATGTGGAGCTACCTTTCTTATGGTTTCTAGGCTTTTGGTTTCAACATGTATTATGGAGCTTACCTTAGGACTTTCGCATGCGTTTGGCTGTTGACCTGTAATGTTTGTGGTTGGTTGTCTAATCTACTTGGCACAATCACATTGCAAAGGCAAATGTTCCTTTTCTCTTTAATTGTTATTATGACTTATGTGTTATAACCAGGCAAGAATATGCAATCTTGGTTCTCTGACCGATATATATGTACATACAACTTTTGTTCACATAATAACACTTACACGGGAAAAGAGTAGCTTTCTCTGTTGGACAAACACCAAACCACAAAAGGGTAACAACACAATATCCAAACTAGGTACGGCACCTGTTGAGCATACATGACTTTTGTCGTAAAATCACGTTAACCAACACTAGCAGCATCTTGTTCTTTGCAAGGTGCTATGCTTATCAGTCTAATCCCAATACACAACCTACTTCAGGTGGCACGATGATGTCAGGTGCAGGTTCACCAGTACCAACTCTCTTGCATCAGTCTCCATTGAAGGTACGCCACTGCTGCAGTAGACACCATTAGCAATGCAACCTGAAGGTGTTCTTATCCTCATATCAGGATCACATAATACAGGTGTCAAGCTTCATGCACTAGCCAACACAATGAAAAGTCCGAACTAGGATAGCTAGGAAAAAAACATGAAGATCTTTTTTTCGAATCCCACGCTGAACATCTTTTTTTTAACTAATTAGGTAAGCTCCTGCTGACAAACATATTACAGCAACTCCAGCAGTGGCTCTATATTTAGGCGCTGTGGGCTGAATGGCTGATGCTGCGCATGGAGCCGGCAATAGCTTCACCGGAAGCTGCAAACTGTGGCGGCCAAATGCAGGGCTGAAACAGCGTATTTTCAGAGGCGCTATAAATGCAGCGCCAAAAACAGAATATAATGAAAAATAGAGTGCAGTAAAACAGAAGATCAAACAAAGACTAGAAATAGACATAAAATAGGATAAAATTAGCTTGATAGATACTCCGTAGTTCATATTTGTACAAAGTAGTGCGATAAAACTAAACTAAAACTCGACATCTGACGAGTCCGGTGTCGTGCCCGACACCGGATCCGACGAGAAGAGGTCAATCCAACGGGGGTCGTCCTCGCCAATGGTGGTCGGCCCGGCGAGCTGCGCTTCGATGAAGGCCCGCTTCGTCGCCTTCTCCGCCCTCCGTCGTGCGCGGTCCTCCTTCTTCGCTGCCCGCCTCGTCGCCTTCTCCGCCCTCCGTCTGCGGAAGTGCTCGTTCTCGGCGGCAACGTCCTCGGGGAAGCGGGCCGCCCACTCGCGCGCCGCGCGCTCGTCCCGCTCGGCGATGCGCAAACGGCGCTCCGTCTCGCGGCGGCGGTGCTGTTCCTCCTGTCTAACGATGTACGGCGGCGGCGCGAGATCCTCGGCCTGCTGGCGCGTCCACACGTCATGGAAATTCATCGACGATCGCGGGCGCCCGAGCCGCCACGCCACGGCGTCGTACGCGCGCGCGGCCTCGTGCGCGGTCTCGTAGGTGCCGAGGCCGATGCGCTCGCCGCCGTCACGTATCTCCGCGTAATACGTACCTTTGGGGCGCGCGCGGACGCCGCGGTACCCCGTGCCCGAGACGCGGCAGTACCGCGAGCTCGACGCGAGACGAGGCATGGCGGCGGCGGCGGAAGCGGAGCCGCGGCGGCGATATTAGGCGCAGATGGGCAAATTTCAGCAACCCGTGTCCATCTTTTTTTTTGGCAGGATTACGCCATGTACCACCTTCCAATTAGAAAATAGTACTGTTCAGCATTCCCCTGTTGGGCCCAATATTTCACTTTGGGTTGCCAACGGCCATCTACATGGTAATTGCTCTCGGCCTACTTGCTCCGGCCGTCGAAGCCCAATAACTACAAATGGGCCTTTCTGCTCATGCAATTTCGGCCCTTTTCTAATGAAACACAGATCCTATGATTGGCAAAAAAAAATACACGGAGATTCTACATAAAAGTTGTTTTTATTTATTTTGAATTATAGGGTTCCAATTTTTGAAACTGCTCATGCCCAATATGAAAATCCTTGATCGCTCCATACCCACATGGATAACGGTATTTTTAAAAATTCATAAAGTGGATTTGAAATTTAAAACATATCCTAATAATTCCTTGATTTAATCTATCAACTTGCAAGATCTTGGAGCCAAAGAGCTTGTATTAGTCTGCGAAAATAATACTGATAAACCTGTCGTTAACAAGAAATGAAGGTTTATCGTTCAGAGAGGATGCCATGTGGGACCCATGAGACAGTACCGTCCTCAACGTTTCAAAGAAAAAGGCAAGTAGCCCGAAAATAGGGGTAAAAAATAAATCCTACAAAGGAAACATTTATTGTTCATAGAGGCTGACATGTGGGACCGATCTGCCAGCTGCATCCTCATCATTTCGAAGTCGGCAGGGATCAGAAGAAAAAGGCAAATAGCCAGAAATTAGGGGTCAAAAATAAATCCAAAAAGGAAACTTATATTCTTCATAGAGGATGACATGTGGGACCGACCTGCCAGCAGCGTCCTCATCGTTTCAAAGGCCGCAGGGGATCAAAAGAAAAAGGCAAATAGCCAGAAATTAGGGGTAAAAAAAATACAACAAAGGAAAGGTTTATTGTTCATAGAGGCTGACTTGTGGGACTCATGAGCCAGCGGCGACCTCAATTTCAAAGGCGGCATATGATCGAAAAGAAAAAGGCAAGTTAGCAAAAATCAGTGGGTAAAAAAAATCTAAGAAATGAAACTTTATTGTACAGTCCCATGAGCCAGCACCTTACTCAACGTTTCAGTGGCGGCATGAGATAGAAAGAAAAAGGAAAGTGACCAAATATCAGGAGCAAAAAATAATCCAAGAAAAGAAACTTTTATTGTACATAGATGATGACATATGGGTCCCACTTATACAAGCTCTTTCGCTCCAAGATCTTGCAAGTTGATTGTACATAGAGGATGACATGCGGGCCCCTTGTGTCAGCATCTTACTCAACGTTTCCAAGGCGGCAGGGGATCAAAAGAAAAAAGGAAGTAGCCAGAAATTAGCGGTAAACAATAACTCCAAGGAAGGAAACTTTTATTGTTCATAGAGTATGACATGCGGGACCCATGCGCTAGCAGCTTCCTCAACGTTTCAAAGGGGGCATGAGATCGAAAGAAAAAGACAAGTGACCAAATATCAGGAGCCAAAAATAATCCAAGAAAAGAAACTTTATTGTACATAAAAGATGACATGCGGGTCCCATTTTGCAGCAGCGGTGTCAACGTTTCAAATGCGGCTTGAGATCAAAAGAAAAAGAGTAGCCAGAAATTAGGGGTAAAAAAACTCCCAGAAAAGAAAGTTGATTGTACATAGAGGATGGCATGCGGGTCCCATGACCCAGCACCTTACTCAACGTTTCAGAGGCGGCATGAGATCGAAAGAAAAAGGAAAGAGACCAAATACCAGGAGCAAAAAATAATCCAAGAAAAAGAAACTTTTATTGTACATAGAGGATGACATATGGGTCCCACTTATACAAGCTCTTCCGCCCCAAGATCTTGCAAGTTGATTGTACATAGAGGATGACATGCGGGCCCCTTGTGTCAGCAGCTTAATCAATGTTTCCAAGGCGGCAGGGGATCAAAAGAAAAAGGAAACAGCCAAAAATAAGAGGGTGAAAAAATCCAAGAAAAGAAACTTTTATAGTATCGAGGATGACATGTGGGTCCCATGAGCCAGCAGCTTCTCAACGTTTCAGAGGCTGCATGAGATCGAAAGAAAAAGGCAAGTGACCAAAAATAAGGGGGTAAAAAAAATCCAAGAAAAGAGACTTGATTGTACATAGAGGATGACATGCGGGTCCCACCAGTCAGCAGCTTACTAACGTTTCCAAGGCGGCAGGGGATGAAAAGAAAAAGGAAATAGCCAAAGATCAGAGGGTGAAAAAAATCAAAGAAAAGAAACTTTTATAGTACATAGAGGATGACATGTGGGTCCCATGGGCCAGCAGGTTCCTCAACGTTTTCAAGGGCGGCATGAGATCGAAAGAAAAAGGCAAGTGACCAAAAATCAGAGGGTGAAAAATAATCCAAAAAAAGAAACTTTTATTGTACATAGAGGATGACATGCTGTCCCAACGTTTCAAATGCGGTTTGAGATCAAAAGAAAAAGAAAGTAGCCAGAAATTAGGGGGTAAAAAAACTCCAAGAAAAGAAAATTGATTGTACATAGAGGATGACATGCGGGTCCCACGAGTTTGCAGCACTCAACGTTTCCAAGGCGGCAGGGGATCAAAAGAAAAAGGAAATAGCCAAAAATCAGAGAGTGAAAAAAACCCAAGAAAATAAACTTTTGTAGTACATAGAGGATGACATGCGGGTCCCATGAGCCAGCAGGTTCCTCAACGTTTCAAACGTGGCATGGGATCGAAGGAAAAAGGCAAGTGACCAAATATCAGGAGCCAAAAATAATCCAAGAAAAGAAACTTTATTGTACATAGAGGATGACATGCGGGTCCCATTTTGCAGCAGCGGTCCCAACGTTTCAAATGCGGCTTGAGATCAAAAGAAAAAGAAAGTAGCCAGAAATTAGGGGTCAAAAAAACTCCAAGAAAGGAAAGCTTTATCGTTCATACAGGCTGACATGTGGGACCTATGAGCCAGCAGCGAACGTTTCAAAGGCGGCAGGGGATCAAAAGAAAAAGGAAATAGCCAAAAATCAGAGGGTGAAAAAAATCCAAGAAATCAAACTTTTATTGTACATAGAGGATGACATGCGGGTCCCATGAGCCAGCAGATTCCTCAACGTTTCAAACGTGGCATGAGATCGAAAGAAAAGGCAAGTGACCAAATATCAGGAGCCAAAAATAATCCAAGAAAAGAAACTTTATTGTACATAGAGGATGACATGCGGGTCCCATTTTGCGCAGCGGTCTGAACGTTTCCAAGGCGGCACAGGACCAAAAGAAAAATGAAGTAGCCAGAAATCAGGGGGTGAAAAAAATCCAAGAAAAGAAAGATTTCAATTGGGCTGCATCTAGACATCTGGGCCTTCGAACTATCCTTCTGGGCCTTTGGACACGTACAATTTCAGCCCACTCCAGAACATGATAGTTCGGATTTTTCTCAAAAAAAAAAAAGAAAGTCCTATGCTTCGCCAAAACAAAAAACAAGGAGATTCAAGATATATGTTGTAAAAATAAAGATTTAATTTATCCGTTTGCAATAGCTCAGAGCGCAATACACTGTTTATTGTCTGCAAAATAATCAAGATATCACATGTTTCTTGTACGGGGAGGCTGACATCGTGGACCCATGAGCCAGCAGCGTCGTTTTAAAGGCGGCAGGGGATGGAAAGAAAAAATAAACCAAAAATCTGTTGGTAAAAAATCCAAGAAAAGAAACATTTTCGTTCTGAGAGGATGACATGCGGGACCCATGAGGCAGCAGCGTCCTCAGCGCTTATTGTTCATAGAGGCTGACATGTGGGACCCGTGAGCCAGCAGCGTCCTCAACGTTTTAAAGGCGGCAGGATATCGAAAGAAAAAATAAGCCAAAAATCATTTGGTAAACAATATCCAAGAAAAGAAACATTTACCGTTCTGAGAGGATGACATGCGGGACCCATGAGGCAGCAGCATCCTCAACGATTCCAAGGCGGCAGGGGATCAAAGAAAAAAAAGGAAATATCCAGAAATTAATTAGGGGTTCAAAAAAATCCATCAAAGGAAACTTTTATTGTTCATAGAGGATGACTTGTGGGACCGACCTGCCAACAGCGTCCTCATCGTTTCAAAGGGGCAGGAGATCCAAAGAAAAAGGCAAATAGCCAGAAATTAGGGGTCAAAAATAACTCCAAGAAAGGAAACTTTTATTGTTCGTAGAGGATGACATGCGGGACCCATGAGCCAGCAGCTTACTCAACGTTTCAAAGGCGGCATGAGATCGAAAGAAAAAGGCAAGTGACAAAATATCAGGAGCAAAAGATAATCCAAGAAAAGAAACTTTATTGTACATAGAGGATGACATGTGGGTCCCATTTTGCAGCAGCGGTCTCAATGTTTGTAATGCGGCTTGAGATCAAAAGAAAAAGAAAGTAGCTAGTAATTAGGGGGTGAAAAAAAATCCAAGAAAGGAAAGTTGATGGACATAGAGGATGACATGCGGGTCCCTTGAGCCAACTTACTCAACGTTTCAAAGGGGGCAGGGGATCAAAAGAAAAAGGCAAGCCAAAAATCAGATGGTGAAAAAAAACCAAGAAAAAGAACTTTTATAGTACATAGAGGATGACATGCGGGTCCCATGAGCCAGCAGGTTCCTCAACGTTTCAAACGTGGCATGAGATCGAAAGAAAAAGGCAAGTGAAAAAATATCAGGAGCCAAAAATAATTCAAGAAAAGAAAGTTTTATAGTACATAGAGGATGACATGCGGGTCCCATTTAGCAGCAGCGGTATCAGCGTTTGAGAGGTGGCAGGGGATCAAAAGAAAAAAGAAATTGCCAAAAATCAGATGGTGAAAAAAAACCAAGAAAAAGAACTTTTATAGTACATAGAGGATGACATGCGGGTCCCATGAGCTGCAGGTTCCTCAACGTTTCAAACGTGGCATGAGATCGAAAGAAAAAGGCAAGTGAAAAAATATCAGGAGCCAAAAATAATTCAAGAAAAGAAAGTTTTATAGTACATAGAGGATGACATGCGGGTCCCATTTAGCAGCAGCGGTATCAGCGTTTGAGAGGTGGGGGATCAAAAGAAAAAAGAAATTGCCAAAAATCAGATGGTGAAAAAAACCAGAAAAAGAACTTATAGTACATAGAGGATGACATGCGGGTCCCATGAGCCTGCAGGTTCCTCAACGTTTCAAACGTGGCATGAGATCGAAAGAAAAGGCAAGTGAAAAAATATCAGGAGCCAAAAATAATTCAAGAAAAGAAAGTTTTATAGTACATAGAGGATGACATGCGGGTCCCATTTAGCGCATCGGTATCACTGTTTGAGAGGCAGGTGATCGAAAGAAAAAGTCAAGTGACCAAATATGAGGTGCCAAAAAAATCCAAGAAAAGAAAGTTTTATAGTACATAGAGGATGACATGCGGGTCCCATTTAGCAGCGGTATCACCGTTTGAGAGGCGGCAGGGGATCGAAAGAAAAAGGTAAGTGACCAAATATGAGGTGCAAAAATAATTCAAGAAAAGAAAGTTTTATAGTACATAGAGGATGACATGCGGGTCCCATTAGCAGCAGCGGTATCACCGTTTGAGAGCGGGGGATCGAAAGAAAAAGGCAAGTGACCAAATTTGAGGTGCCAAAAATAATCCAGGAAAAGAAAGTTTTATAGTACATAGAGGATGACATGCGGGTCCCATTTAGCAGCGGTATCACCGTTTGAGAGGCGGGGGGATCGAAAGAAAAAGGTAAGTGACCAAATATGAGGTGCCAAAAATAATTCAAGAAAAGAAAGTTTTATAGTACATAGAGGATGACATGCCCCATTAGCAGCAGCGGTATCACCGTTTGAGAGGCGGGATCGAAAGAAAAAGGCAAGTGACCAAATTTGAGGTGCCAAAAAAACTCCAAGAAAAGAAAGTTGATTGCACATAGAGGATGACATGCGGGTCCCATTTAGCAGCGGTCTCAACGTTTCCAAGGCGGCAAGGGATCAAAAGAAAAAGGAAGTAGCCAGAAATCAAAAAAAATCCAAGAATAGAAAGAATTTTGGTTCATAGAGGA
Source organism: Lolium multiflorum (assembly GCA_030979885.1). NCBI lineage: Eukaryota > Viridiplantae > Streptophyta > Magnoliopsida > Poales > Poaceae > Lolium > Lolium multiflorum. The sequence continues at coordinate 51,079,284 of CM061748.1, forward strand.
TGACATGCGGGACCCATGATCCTGCATCGTAAACGGCTCGATCGGAGAACGTTGAACGAGATGGCGCGATGTAGAAAAAAACAATGCCAGAGAGGCTGCCATCTGGGCCCTACATCCCTCGGCGGTGCGGATTTGCGTTGACTCGGCCGGCGAACCCGAGATTTCGAGATGCACCACGTCCCGGGCCACCATACGCCACGTTTTGGCCGCTTTCGTCGGGCTAGGTGGCCTCAAAAACGAGAAAAAAAAGTTTTGACATGCACCACGGAGGGACCAAAATCGTCGGCCATGGTACACCAGCAACCACGGCGCGACTTCAACTTCGTCGGCCATGGCAACTTTTCTTGTAGTGTCCCATCCTGGAGAAGGCAGCGCGGAGAATCTCCTGGCTAGTCCATGATGGGCTAACCGGAACCCAGCTTACACTTAGCTGGTTCACTCGGCGGATCCAGCCGATGCGGTATAACGCGCGGTTAATCTGCGCATACACCGGGGCGGACGACCAGCTCCGAGCTACCCGCCACGATCTTCCGGCTGATTCTCTCAAAAGGAGATTCAAGACGCTGGTGAAGGTAGGCCGGGGTCAACCGATCCCGGAATTGATCAAGGATATTTACACGAACAACCAGTGTCCTCCGGTAAGCTTTGATCCCTTCGTTACTTCAAACTTCACAAGTTTTTGAATATTGACTAACATATGATATCTTTCCCTCCAGCTCGCTACATTGGCGGAGGAAAACTTGCGCACCATACTTCGCGTCCCCGTCAGCGGCGACACGGCGGAGGAGGTTCCGGAGGACGAAGAGGAGGAAGAGGAGCAAGCACCCCGAAAGGCAGCTCCTCGACCTTCGGCGTTCCGCGCCAAAGCTCCCAGCTACGGCCGGAGCAGCGGCGAGGCCTCCGCCAAGAAGCCCAAAATCATCAAGCCCCCTCCGCTAGACTCAAGGAAAGCGGAGCGGGAACGTTTGAAAATGCTTTCTACAGCAGGCAAACGCTCACGCCCCATCATCCCCGGCGCCCCGTAAGTTTCCGCGTATGGTACATATTTACTTTGATGCATTTGGTACTTATGCGATCTTCTTCTATTTGTTCGCAGAACTCCGACTACCGCTGCCACTCGGACCACCAGCCAAGAGCCCATCACAAAGTATATGAAGAAGTCTCCGGCTGTTGGTCCTACAACTCCAGCTCCGCCAAGCGCTTCCCACACTGCTCCACCGCCATCTCCTCCTCAGGCGGAACAATCTCCCCCTCCTGCAAACACTCCACCGGAAATAATTCCGGTCAGCAGCGAAAAGGTGGGCGGAGAAGATCCTAAGGCCAAAGGCCCTGCCCAAGAAGAGAAGTTCAAGGCCAAGGAGAGGCTGAAGTTACTTCCTCCGAGAAGGTCGGAGCCGGTGCTGGCGACGTTGTCGTGTTTCCGAAAAACTTTGGAGATCCGGCTGACCTCACTTCCACCCCCAAGGCATATGCTACAAAGTTCTTCAACAAGCTAAGAGGCGGAGAAGTGGGAACTTGAACAAGACCTGCAATGCCATGCTGAACAATGCCTGGGGGAAACCGGATGCCGCGACGTCGGAAATCCAGGAATTTAAGAAGGGTGTCGGCGAATTCTTCGACAAGCTTGTCTGCAAACAAAAGGTACTCCCCAGTAGCCCCCAAGCATGTAGGCGGAAACTAGGTACTAGTTAGCGCTTAGATGCTTTAGAGTACAGCCACTTTTGGAAAGATTTTTAAAATGTCGCAGTAGCCCCCAAGCATGATGTCGGAAAGATTCCGGCAATAATGCTTCAAAGGACCCCACTTTTGTAGGCTCCTGCTCTGATTGTTTTTTACAGGAACAGCAGGCACTGCACTATGAGCTACACAAGAATATTGCCCTGCAGCGCCGCGTTACCTTGGGCCAAGCGGAAAATATCCGGACCCTCAAAGATAAAAATGCAGAACTGAACAAACAACTGGCGGACGCCCAAGGTTGGTTTCCGCCTTTTCTTGTTATTAATTCACGTTCCGACTTTGAACTGTATTTAACTTGAATCCTTACAGGCGCATCTTCTTCCCTGGCTACGACCTCCTCCGAACTTGAAAACCTGCGCTCCTCATACCAAGAGTTGGAGACGAAGCTAAAGGAGGCGGAGCAAAGGAAGGAGCAGGCCGAGAAGCAATTGGCGGAGAAAAACTCCGAGCTCATCAGGGAGAAAGGCGAATTCTTGCTAAAGCGCAATGCTGATAGCGAGACCATCAAGAGGCAGCAAAAAGAACTCAACGGACTCCGGAAATACATGGAGACCGCGGAGCACCATTGGGACTTGCTGGCCACAAACATCTGTTGGAGATATGCCCAAGAGGCAATAATAAAGTGGTTATTATAATATCTTTGTGTTTATGATAAATGTTTATATACCATGCTATAATTGTATTAACCGAAACATTGATACATGTGTGTTATGTAAACAACAAGGAGTCCCTAGTAAGCCTCTTGTATAACTAGCTTGTTGATTAATAGATGATCATGGTTTCGTGATCATGAACATTGGATGTTATTAATAACAAGGTTATGTCATTAGTTGAATGATATAATGGACACACACCCAAATGAGCGTAGCATAAGATCAAGTCATTAAGTTCATTTGCTATAAGCTTTCAATACATAGTTGTCTTAATCCTTCGACCATGAGATCATGTAAATCACTTACACTGAAAGGGTACTTTGATTACATCAAACGTCATTGCGTAAATGGGTGACAATAAAGGTGGGATTAAGTATTTGGAAAGTGTGAGTTGAAGCATATGGATCAACAGTGGGATTTGTCCATCCTGATGACGGATAGATATACTCTGGGCCCTCTCGGTGGAATGTCATCTGATTAGCTTGCAAGCATATGAATAGTTCATAAGAGATCACATACCACGGTACGAGTAAAGAGTACTTGTCGGTAACGAGGTTGAACAAGGTATGGAGATACCGATGATCAAACCTCGGACAAGTAAAATATCGCGAGACAAAGGGAATTGGCATTGTATGTAAATGGTTCAATCGATCACTAAGTCATCGTTGAATATGTGGGAGCCATTATGGATCTCCAGATCCCGCTATTGGTTATTGCTCGGAGAGGAGTCTCGACCATGTCTGCATAGTTCGCGAACCGTAGGGTGACGCGCTTAAGGTTCGATGTCGCATAAGTAGATTTGAGTATGGTATGGAGACGAAGTTTGTTCGGAGTCTCGGATGTGATCCAGGATGTCACGAGGAGGTCCGGAAGAGTCCGGAGAATAAGATTCATATAAGGGAAGTTGATTTCTGGGTTTCGGAAATGTTCGGGATTTTTCCTTGACTGGAAGGTTCTAGAAGGTTCCGGAAGGGTCCACCATGGGGCCCACGACCCGGGAGGCCCACCGTGGGCCGAGGGGATGCTCCCTGGCCTAATGGGCCAGGGGCACTTGGCCCCCAAGGCCCAGGCCGGCCAACCCCTAGGGTTTCCCTAGGGGGGATCAACTTGGGGGAGGGGAAAGCCCCTCTCCCCCCTTGGCCGCCGCCCCCCCAACCCTAGATGGGAAGGGGGGCCACCTTGGCCGCTATATAAAGGGAGGGGAGGGTGGCCGGCCACACTATCCCCCCATTGCCTCCTCCTCTGGCCGCCTCTCCCTCCACCATACGCTGTCCGGGCTTAGGCGAAGCCCTGCAGTTTTCTTCCTCCACCACCACCACCACGCCGTCGTGCTGCTGGACGTTGGAGGAGATCTACCACACCTCCGCTGCCCGCTGGAACGGGAGAGGAAGGAGCTTCATCGACACCGTACGCGCGACCGAGTACGGAAGTGCTGCCGGATTGCAGCACCGGGGACGATCGTCTACACCAACAACGAGATTAATCTCGTAGGCTTTGGAATCTTCGAGGGTTAGTCTCATCTCCACCTCGTTGCTTAGATCTAGTAGATTGGATCTTGGGTGTTCCATAGATTAGATCTGTTGGTTTTATTCGCTTTGCGGTAGGAAAATTTTTGTTTTCTATGCAACGAACCCCATCAGTGGTATCAGAGCCACGTCTATGCATAGATCTGTTGCACGAGTAGAACACAATGGTTTGTGGGCGGTGATGCTTTTGTTGCTTTAGTTTGTGTACTTTGCTTCTTGCGGGATGGTGGGATGAAGCGGCCCGGGCTAACTTTACATGACCGCGTCTCATGAGACTTGCTCCACGCTTGACATGCAACTTGTATTGCATAAGTGGCTTTGCGGGTGTCTGTCTCTCCCACCATAGTGAAGATTGTAATTTGCACTTCTATTGTCAACACTAGTATCACCGTTGTGGTTCATGTTCGTAGGTAGATTGGATCTTACTCGAAAACCCTAAACCACGTAAAAGATGCAAACCAAATTAGAGGCGTCTAACTTGTTTTTGCAGGGTTTGGTGATGTGATATGGCCATAATGTGATGATGATTATATTCGATGTATGAGATGTTCATTGATGTATTATGGCAACCGGCAGGAGCCTAATGGTTGTCTTTAATTTTTGTTAAAGACCTGCGTGTCTATTCATCATGTAATAGCTTTATTCCAAGTAGTTGTTATAGTAGCTATAAGTGATGGACAACCATGAAGCGGCGCCACTGACCTTGACGCCATGCTGGTGATGATGGAGATCATGTCCGTGCTTTGGAGATGGAGATCAAAAGCACAAGAAGAAAGGCCATATCATATCACACATTATGAATTGCATGTGATGTTAATCCTTTTATGCATCTTATTTTGCTTAGATCGCGACGGTAGCATTATAAGATGATCCCTCTCACTAAATATCAAGATAATAAAGTGTTCATCCTTAGTATGCACCGTTGCTAAGACTTGTCGTTTCGAAGCATCTCGTGATGATCGGGTGTGATAGACTCTACATGTGCATACAACGGGTGCAAGCCAGATTTGCACACGCGGATACTAAGGTTGCCTTGACGAGCCTAGCATGTACAGACATGGTCTCGGAACACGGGATACCGAAAGGTAGAGCATGAGTCATATGAATGATATGATGAACACTTTGAGTGTTCGCCTTTGAAACTACATCTTTTCTCGTGAAGATCGGACTTGGTGTAGTGGATTTGGTTCGTGTAATCACTAAGACAATGCGAGGGATGTTGTTTTGAGTGGGAGTTCACCTAGTTAATTTAAGAATTAAAACTGAACTCATTTTATCATAAACTTAGTCTAAACTCTTTGCAAATATGTTGTAGATCATGGCGCCCCCCTCCATCAATTTTAACCAGTTCCTAGAGAAAGAAAAGCTTAAGGGCAATGGTAGCAACTTCACTGACTGGTCCCGTCATGTGAGGATTTTCCTCACTGGCGTGAGCATGCAATTTGTGCTCGAAGCACCGCTAGGTCCCCCACCACCTCCTGCAGTGTCCGAGGACATAAAGAATGTTTATGAGACTCGGGTAACTCGGTACTCCGAAATTCAGTGTGCCATCTTGTGCAGTTTAGAGGCAGAGCTCCAAAAGCGTTTTGAGCACCACGACCCATGTGAGATGATGCGTGAGCTCAAACTTATCTTTGAGACTCATGCAGCCGTGGAGAGCTATGAGGCCTCGAAACAGTTCTTTAACTGCATGATGGAAGAGGGCAGCTCCGTTAGTGAGCACATGTTCGCCATGTCCGGACATGCGAAGAAGCTCAGTGACTTGGGGATTGTGATCCCTAACAAGCTGGGTATTCATCGTGTCCTCCAATCACTGCCACCAAGTTACAAGAACTTCGTGATGAACTACAACATGCAGAACATGAACAAAGAGTTACCTGAACTCTTCTCCATGCTGAAGTCTGCTGAAGTAGAAATTAAGAAGGAGAACCAAGTGTTGATGGTCAACAAGACCACCAGTTTCAAGAAGCAGGGCAAGCCTAACAAGGGCAACTTCAAGAAGGGCGGCAAGAAAGTTGCAGCGCCTCCTGAGAAGCCTAAGGCTGGTCCTAAGCCTGAGACTGTGTGCTACTACTGCCAGGGGAAGGGGCACTGGAAGCGGAACTGCACCAAATACTTGGCCGATCTGAAGAGCGGCCATGCCAAGAAGAAAGGTATATTTGATATACATGTTATAGATGTCTATCTTACTGGTTCTCGTAGTAGTGCCTGGGTATTTGATACTGGTTCGGTTGCTCACATTTGTAACTCGAAACAGGAACTGCGGAATAAACGAAGCCTGGCAAGGGACGAGGTGACGATGCGCGTTGGAAATGGATCCAAGGTCGATGTGATCGCCGTCGGCACGCTCCCTCTACATCTACCTTCGGGATTAGTTTTAAACCTCAATAATTGTTATTTGGTACCTGCGTTGAGCATGAACATTATATCTGGATCTTGTTTGATGCAAGACGGTTATTCGTTTAAGTCTGAGAATAATGGTTGTTCGATTTATATGAGTAATGTCTTTTATGGCCATGCACCTGAGATGAATGGTTTATTCTTGTTAAATCTCGATAGTAGTGATACACATGTTCATAACATTGATGCTAAGCGAATTAAATTGAATGATAATTCTACTTATATGTGGCACTGTCGTCTTGGTCATATTGGAGTGAAGCGCATGAAGAAACTCCATTCCGATGGACTTCTTGAGTCACTTGACTTTGAGTCACTTGACAGATGCGAAGCATGTCTAATGGGAAAAATGACTAAGACTCCATTTTCTGGCACAATGGAGCGAGCTACAGACTTATTGGAAATCATACATACCGATGTGTGCGGACCAATGAGTGTAGCATCGCGCGGTGGTTATCGTTATGTTCTAACCTTCACGGATGATCTGAGTAGATATGGGTATATTTACTTTATGAAACACAAGTCCGAGACTTTTGAGAAGTTCAAGGAATTCCAAAGTGAAGTAGAAAATCAACGTAACAAGAAGATTAAGTTTCTGCGTTCTGATCGCGGAGGCGAATATCTGAGTTATGAGTTTGGCATGCATTTAAAGAAATGCGGAATACTTTCACAGTTGACACCGCCGGGAACACCACAACGTAATGGTGTGTCCGAACGTCGTAATCGAACTCTCTTAGATATGGTTCGTTCTATGATGTCTCTTACCGATTTGCCATTATCGTTTTGGGGCTATGCTTTAGAGACAGCCGCATTCACTTTAAATAGGGCACCATCTAAATCCGTTGAAACGACACCGTATGAATTATGGTTTGGAAAGAAACCTAAGCTGTCGTTCCTTAAAGTTTGGGGTTGCGATGCTTATGTAAAGAAGTTACAACCTGACAAGCTAGAACCCAAAGCGGAGAAATGCGTCTTCATAGGATACCCTAAAGAAACAATTGGGTATACTTTCTATCACAGATCCGAAGGCAAAATCTTTGTTGCCAAGAACGGATCCTTTCTTGAGAAGGAGTTTCTCACTAAAGAAGTGACTGGAAGAAAAGTAGAACTCGACGAGGTTGATGAACCTTCTCTCATAGATCAGAGTAGCGCAGTGCCGGAAGAAGTTCCTGTGCAGCCTACACCGATAGGAGAGGAAGCAAATGATGATGATCATGAAACTTCGAACGAGGAAGCTACTGAACCTCGCAGATCGACGAGGGAACGTACCACTCCTGATTGGTATGATCCCTGTCTAAATGTCATGATTGTGGACAACAATGATGAGGACCCTGCGACGTATGAAGAAGCGATGATGAGCCCAGATTCCAACAAATGGCAAGAAGCCATGAAATCCGAAATGGGATCCATGTATGATAACAAAGTATGGACTTTGGTAGACTTACCTGATAGCCGCAAGGCTGTCGAGAATAAATGGATCTTCAAGAGAAAAACAGATGCTGATGGTAATATTACTGTCTATAAAGCTCGACTTGTCGCAAAGGGTTTCCGACAAATTCAAGGAGTTGACTACGATGAGACTTTCTCACCTGTAGCGAAGCTAAAGTCTGTGAGGATTTTGTTAGCAATAGCTGCATTTTTCGATTATGAGATTTGGCAGATGGATGTCAAAACGGCGTTCCTTAATGGTGACATTGAGGAAGAGTTGTATATGGTACAACCCAAAGGTTTTGTCGATCCTAAAAATGCTGACAAGGTATGCAAACTTCAGCGTTCCATTTATGGACTGAAGCAAGCATCCCGGAGTTGGAACCTACGCTTTGATAGAGTGATCAAAGATTTTGGTTTTATACGGACTCATGGTGAGGCCTGTATTTACAAGAAAGTGAGTGGGAGCTCTGTAGCGTTCCTGATATTATATGTAGATGACATATTATTGATTGGGAATGATATAGAACTTTTAAGCAGCATTAAAGGTTATTTGAATAAGTCTTTTTCAATGAAAGACCTTGGTGAAGCAGCATACATTTTAGGCATCAAGATTTATAGAGATAGATCAAGACGCCTAATAGGCCTTTCACAAAGTACATATCTGGACAAGATTCTAAAGAAGTTTAGAATGGATGAAAGCAAGAAAGGGTTCTTGCCTATGTTGCCAGGTAAGGTCTTGAGTAAGACTCAAGGTCCGGCTACGGCAGATGAAAGAGAAAGGATGAGCAAGATCCCCTATGCTTCGGCAGTAGGCTCTATCATGTACGCCATGCTGTGTACTAGACCGGATATCGCACATGCTGTTAGTTTGACCAGCAGATATCAAAGTGATCCAGGGATGGAACACTGGACAGCGGTCAAGAATATCCTGAAGTACTTGAAAAGGACTAAGGATATGTTTCTTTGTTATGGTGGTGACCAAGAGCTCGTTGTAACCAGTTACACCGATGCAAGTTGGAACACCGACCCTGATGACTCTAAGTCTCAGTCTGGGTACGTGTTTATATTGAATGGTGCGGCAGTAAGCTGGAGCAGTTCCAAGCAATGCACGGTGGCGAAATCTTCAACAGAATCTGAATATATAGCGGCTTCAGAGGCTTCATCGGAAGCGGTATGGATGAAGAGGTTCATTGTTGAGCTTGGTGTGGTTCCTAGTGCATTGGACCCGCTAGTCATTTACTGTGACAACACGGGTGCCATCGCCAATGCAAAGGAACCAAGGTCACACAAGAAGCTGAAGCATATCAAGCTGCGTTTTCATTCGATTCGCGAGTACATCGAAGATGGTGAAGTAGAGATTTGCAAAGTACACACGGATCTGAATGTTGCAGATCCGTTGACTAAAGCTCTCCCAAGGGCAAAGCATGACCAACACCAGAATGCCATGGGTGTTAGGTACCTTACAATGTAATCTAGATTATTGACTCTAGTGCAAGTGGGAGACTGTTGGAGATATGCCCAAGAGGCAATAATAAAGTGGTTATTATAATATCTTTGTGTTTATGATAAATGTTTATATACCATGCTATAATTGTATTAACCGAAACATTGATACATGTGTGTTATGTAAACAACAAGGAGTCCCTAGTAAGCCTCTTGTATAACTAGCTTGTTGATTAATAGATGATCATGGTTTCGTGATCATGAACATTGGATGTTATTAATAACAAGGTTATGTCATTAGTTGAATGATATAATGGACACACACCCAAATGAGCGTAGCATAAGATCAAGTCATTAAGTTCATTTGCTATAAGCTTTCAATACATAGTTGTCTTAATCCTTCGACCATGAGATCATGTAAATCACTTACACCGAAAGGGTACTTTGATTACATCAAACGTCATTGCGTAAATGGGTGACAATAAAGGTGGGATTAAGTATTTGGAAAGTGTGAGTTGAAGCATATGGATCAACAGTGGGATTTGTCCATCCTGATGACGGATAGATATACTCTGGGCCCTCTCGGTGGAATGTCATCTGATTAGCTTGCAAGCATATGAATAGTTCATAAGAGATCACATACCACGGTACGAGTAAAGAGTACTTGTCGGTAACGAGGTTGAACAAGGTATGGAGATACCGATGATCAAACCTCGGACAAGTAAAATATCGCGAGACAAAGGGAATTGGCATCGTATGTAAATGGTTCAATCGATCACTAAGTCATCGTTGAATATGTGGGAGCCATTATGGATCTCCAGATCCCGCTATTGGTTATTGCTCGGAGAGGAGTCTCGACCATGTCTGCATAGTTCGCGAACCGTAGGGTGACGCGCTTAAGGTTCGATGTCGCATAAGTAGATTTGAGTATGGTATGGAGACGAAGTTTGTTCGGAGTCTCGGATGTGATCCAGGATGTCACGAGGAGGTCCGGAAGAGTCCGGAGAATAAGATTCATATAAGGGAAGTTGATTTCTGGGTTTTCGGAAATGTTCGGGATTGTTCCGGTGTTGACTGGAAGGTTCTAGAAGGTTCCGGAAGGGTCCACCATGGGGCCCACGACCCGGGAGGCCCACCGTGGGCCGAGGGGATGCTCCCTGGCCTAATGGGCCAGGGGCACTTGGCCCCCAAGGCCCAGGCCGGCCAACCCCCTAGGGTTTCCCTGGGGGGGATCAACTTGGGGGAGGGGAAAGCCCCCCTCGGCCGCCCCCCCAACCCTAGATGGGAAGGGGGGCCACCTTGGCCGGCCAGCCCCCTATATAAAGAGGGGAGGGGGTGGCCGGCCACACCCCCATTGCCTCCTCCTCTGGCCGCCTCTCCCTCCACCATACGCTGTCCGGGCTTAGGCGAAGCCCTGCAGTTTTCTTCCTCCACCACCACCACCACGCCGTCGTGCTGCTGGACGTTGGAGGAGATCTACCACACCTCCGCTGCCCGCTGGAACGGGAGAGGAAGGAGCTTCATCGACACCGTACGCGCGACCGAGTACGGAAGTGCTGCCGGATTGCAGCACCGGGGACGATCGTCTACACCAACAACGAGATTAATCTCGTAGGCTTTGGAATCTTCGAGGGTTAGTCTCATCTCCACCTCGTTGCTTAGATCTAGTAGATTGGATCTTGGGTGTTCCATAGATTAGATCTGTTGGTTTTATTCGCTTTGCGGTAGGAAAATTTTTGTTTTCTATGCAACGAACCCCATCAGTGGTATCAGAGCCACGTCTATCATAGTCTTGATGTACAATTTCTTGTGCTCAACTTGAATTTTTATTCTTGTATCTTTGTGCAGAGCCACTTGGATATTCTGAAAGGCGCCGGAATAAATTTCCCCGGGACGATGTTCTTTCTCTTGCTGGCGATGATTGCAAGGATCTTATTTCCGCCTCACGGAAGATATGCCACAACTTGTCATTGAAGAAGAGCCGCACCTGCGGTCTGCGCAAACTGGTCAAGCGGATGGACATTCTTCCGGAGCTGGTAACAGATCTACAAGCTTCATCAGCCCGAGGCGCAGCTGCCATGACTTTAACTATGTGCTTGGCACATAACCCGGAGATGGATCTGGACCGGGTAACTTCTGGTGTTCCTCCGACAGCAGATGTCGGAGCGCTGCTTGATGCGGTGAGTGGCTATGACACCCGCATCGCGCGGAGGATCCGTCACGACGAATTCTACGACAAGGCGGTTCTCCCTGCGGACGAGCCCCTTGAAGACGAACTTCAAAAGGAGCGTGACGCGGAAGCCCGACCTGCGGAATCCGGAACCCAGTTTACCTGGACCAGCTCCAAGGATGCTCCCCAAGAGGAACCCAAGTCCAGCGCTGCAACCTCCGAAGAGGATGAAGAGAGTGATGAAGATGTGTCGTCTCCGGCTGAGGGCGCCAAAGGAAAAGATCCGGAAGGCAATGCTTCTCCGTCCAAGGCGGAGTGAAAACGTTTATGTCCTGCGGGATAAAACAATGCATCATTTTGGCCCCAGCGAGGGTTTGTAATATAACTTAAATTCTTAAGTAGTTAGGGACGAAACAAGCATGCATGCGTGGGCGGAAAATACTTATCCTGCTATCCGTTTTAATATTATTTGCATGTGTTGTTTCTTGAAAGCAAGTGCTGGTTTGATAATTTCCGGCTTGCCCACTTGACCTTCCACGAGCCGGAAAACCCGTGCCGGAAACGCTCGCCAGCGGCGACGAAGCCCAATGGCAATCCGTCAATAACCGCGGAAACAAGCCCCCAGCCCAAGTGCCGGAAGTCGCTACCAGGAATCCATGGGTTTGCAACAGAAAAAATTTCCGCCAGAAAACTTAAGCTTACGTCCTAAAGGACGATTTTGAAAATCACAACTTTCATACACGCCTAGGCGGAAAGATCCAGCTCTGCGGTTTTAGTCGGAAAAAACATACACGATCCAGAAATGAAAAATTAAAGGAGGTAAAAGACTCTAAGAGTGAACCAAAAGCTTTATTTCATTGATCATGTATCATAGATATTACAAGGTATGTAATGCGTAAAGCGCTAAGTGTGGAAAGGACGTAGCTGTGCTATGTTCCAGGGACGATCTGTTTCATCATATATGTCACCCGGATCTTCTCGTTTTCGTTTCCGATGCCAGTTGGCAGGTCTATCCTTTAGTTCCCGGAAATCAACGAGATAGTAGGATCCGTTGTGTAGTACTTTGCTGATGACAAAAGGTCCTTCCCATGGAGATTGCAACTTGTGATCTTTCACCTGGCGAAGGCGGAGGACTAAGTCTCCGACCATGAACGAGCGGTTCCGAACTCGACGGCTATGATAGCGTCGGAGCTTCTGCTGGTAAATGGTGGAGCGTTGGTCGGCTAAATTCCGAGCTTCTTCGATCAGGTCCACAGATAGCTGTCGAGCCTCGTCAGCAGTTTCTTCATTGTAGGCGGAAACTCGCGGTGAATCATGGATGATGTCAGTGGGGAGCACAGCTTCGGATCCGTATACCAGGAAGAAAGGAGTAAATCCTGTTGACCTGTTAGGGGTAGTTCGTAAACTCCACAGAACAGAGTCCAGCTCATCAGCCCAAGCTCCGGCTGCGCGGCGCAGCGGTTCTTCAAGGCGAGGTTTGATTCCGGCTAGTATAAGGCCATTGGCTCGTTCGACCTGACCGTTAGATTGTGGATGGGCCACAGATGCAAGGTCAAGCCGGATCCCAACTTCATCGCAGTAATCCTTGAGTTCTCCCTGCTCCAAAGTTTGTGGCAATGGCTGAGCAACACGAAGAGCCGGGATGCCGGATCCCGGCACGTCGTGCAAATCTTCCTGCCACGTCCTGGCGGTTGCTAGGGCGTGCCACCTGACCTAGACCCGATCAGGAAGGTGTTAGTGCTTCGATTGTTCCTGCATGGTAGACACGTAAACGTTAAATACGAGCCCTATCGGCTCTCAGGTTTCCCTGTGGATCGGCTCAAAGAGCCGATCGCCCCATGTTTCACGTTGGATTTACAATGGCATGGGGATCCTGCTTGATCAGGACAAAGCTAAAACAATCCACGACAGTTTAGGGTTTTCACCGCATAACCGGAACGTCCTACGTGTGATCGGGCCTAGCAGCTACGGAAGACGATGCAAACCATCCCTACGAGAGGCCTAAAAACCAACATAACGTCGATTCCCGGAACATCCCTCGCAGGGACGATGAACAACATCTAGCGCACTACCGGATCCTCCGACCCCAGCGTAAGGCCTAACTATGCAGATATTAAACTAATCCTTGCGGAGCAAGGAGCAACTATAACGGATCGGATCTACTAAGTAACGAACAAGCAAGATGCTGCCCTTACGTCTGGATAGACGTAAGGGCAGCTAGGTGTCGAGGGACGGCATCGCCACGCAGATATGCACGTGAAAGCATCAATGCAAGCCCCTAAACACCTAAGGATAAATAGTACTGCTCGCCATCAACAAGGCTTCAGCACGAGCAGTACAAGGTTAACGAATAAACGTATACTGCCTAGATCGCTAGATGCGATCTAGGCAGCATGGTGCTTACCCGGGAGAAACCCTCGAAGAAAGGGGTGGCGATGCGCCTGATTTGTGTTGGTTGAACGATGATTGTCCTCCTTTTCCGATAACCCTAGATACATATTTATAGTCCAAGGGACTTTCTAATTGAGGCGTGCACCTAACCGTGCACGGGCCAGACTCTATCTCTTAATTACAACGCGATCTACTATATTACAGATACACGGGCCACTTAGCCCAAACTCTTAGCGCAAGGCCGCTTCGAAGATGCTCCACGTGTACGTCCTTCAAGCCCATCTTCACTTACGGCCCATCTCCTGATTTGGCCAAAATCCGGTGATAACACATGCCCCCCTGGTTTTGGTAATGATAATTTCAAAACCACTCTGTTTTTCTTCGAAGGGTCATGTCGTGGCAGAGCAGAACCGTCGCAGTATGTTTCATCATGACGACTTGCCTTCCCAACTCCTCTGCACGATTTGACAGTTTTGGCACCACGTCCTCGAGAACCGCTCGAATTAAATTTCCATCTCCTTTTATTTAACCACATCGAACAGTACTCTTCTTCATCCTCTTCGCATTAGCACTTCCAAAACCCTCCTGTGCCACCATGTCTTCCTCTTCTTCCTCTTCATCGGATCTTTCTGCGCAGTCCTCCCCCTTTCGCGAGCCGACGCTGGAGTGGGACCCGGTGGAGGCCCATGCGGCCAACACCCCGCGCTATGAGGCCGGGGACGATCCGAGCCACAACTTCTCCAGTCCGGTCGACGGGGGACGACCTCCGCTTCCTCACCAATGAGGAAGCGGTGGAGGAAAGCGACGACGACCACCTTCCCTGGGACGGGGCCCCCTCCTCCGAGGAGGAGGAGGAGGAGAAGGAGGAGGAGGAAGCGAGATGACAGCTCCTCCGACGAGCCGCCGGCCAGCGCCCGCCCCTGGCCGGAACCTCGGCAACCGACAACGATGACGACGACGGCGACGAGGGAGGACGAGGACAACGAGGGTCCTGCCGGTGGTCGCTACAGCAGCGACGACGAGCCGGCTGGGAGCAGTGCCGACGACGGCGATGATGACGGCGACGACGAGGGCAGCAACGGCCCCTAGATAGGATCTTAGCCTAGGGCCAGCAGTAGTAGACGGGGCAATGTACCCCCTAAGACCTCCTTTTGAGAGCAATCAGCTCTTTATGTAAGAAATCTAGTTTATCAATGAAGAATTTCCCCAACTTGATTTTGCCGACCTTCTTCATGATAATTTAGCCGATTGCCCTTCGTACTGAGCTGCCGAACTCAATCGGTCAGTGCTCAATGAGCCGATGGCAGTGCATCGGACTCTCATGACAAATTCGAGGTAGATCCATCCGGACCTCCAACTCCCGGTCGAGCCACAATCGTGCAAACCCCAGATCCTGGAAATGCAGATCCAACTGAACGGAATGTTGGACTTTAGCGGCATCCTCGTCTTCCGGATCCTTTTTGCCTTCAGGAGATCTTAGGACCGTCGTTAGAACAACTCCGCTACTGAAGCTAACACTTTTGCGGAACAGGCACTATTCGCCCACAACTGTCCTTGTGATGCTTCATTTCTTTGCAGCCACAACTGGTCCAGAGCCCATCAACGATCGTTGCTTCATCTCCAAATTCCTCCCATCAACTCCAGCAGTTCCCTTCCAATAATTCACCATCTCTCAACGAGTTGTGATGCAGAGCAAGCCGATTTCAACCAAATCGGCTCCATAGAACAAGGAACCTTAAGGGCGAGCTGCCCCCAAGCCTCGTCGAGGCAAGGATAAAAGTGGACCAGCTGAATGGGCCATCATTGGCTTCCCAACTGTAGTGCTGTGTTAGCTGAATTCCACAAAATCGGCTCTCCGGATCGTCGATGTTTCAGAGCGAGCTGCCCCCGAGCTACTCCAGCTTTTCATTAAAACAGGGCAAGAACGCTTATGCTCAAGGAGCCGGCACCGGAAGGTTTTGGAAGGATCAGCAGCTCCCTTGAACCAAGAAGCCTCAACGTAGTGGCCCTTCAACCCCTCCCAGCTCCATTCCTGCGTCTTGCTGCTTTGATTGGCTCATCATCTTGGGCCACTGATGCAGCTTCTGGTGAGAATGGTCCAGCTCCAGGAGATCATCGGATGATCATCGGCTGTTCTCATGATCCTAACCTGATCCGTATGCTTGCGCACTTGCTGATCATGGTGATGGTGCTCCATTAGGCTTGCGCTTGTAACCTTTGTATTCCTTGAGTCGATGGCCATGCATCGGCTTTTTCTTATTCTTAAGTCGATGTCTATCTCATCATTTGTGTAAAATTTTCAAGTAATTGATGGCATCGGCTCTTCAGGCATCTGTTGGATCAATCTGAATCGGACAGGTATGTGAGATAATTTTATGGCCGATTGCGGGAATCGGCCTCCCTTTCCGTTGCAATACTTTGGCGATGATTTGCAACTTCTCGGATTTCCACTATAGCTACGTGGCATGTTGGAGATGAGACCCTTTGCTTTTCATTTTTTGAGGGCCGATCTCAGGGATCGGCCTTGCCACGTATGTCCAATGTCTTGGACTTGCTACTCCGTTAGGCCGGTGGATAAAACCAGCCTTACCCCATTTTTCGAGGCTTCGATGCGCTCACAACCCTCTAAACTGATTCCAGAGAGCGGCTCTTGGTCATCTGCTTCCCACACGCTCATGGCAGCTAATGATATCTCGATTGAGTCATCCGCCTGAACGACTTCCACTTCATCTCCATCCCACTGTATGATGCATTGGTGCATTGTAGACGGGATGCAACAGTTAGCATGAATCCAGTCCCTTCCCAATAGGACGGCGTAATTGCTTTTGCTGTCAACGATGAACGCAGTAGGTATGGTCTTCCGGCCTACAGTAAGCTCTACATTCAGAACACCTTTCGCTTCTGACGCCTGGCCGTTGAAGTCGCTTAATGTGATGTTGGTCTTGATCAGATCGTCGCTGGAATGCCCCAAACGACGTAGCATGGAATACGGCATTATGTTGACTGCCGCTCCGGTATCAACCAACATCTTGCTGACAGGCTGCCCGTTGATGTAACCCCTCAAGTATAGGGCTTTCAGATGCCTGTAGCTTCTATCTCGTGGCTTTTCAAAGATAACCGGTCGTGGACCGCAGTCGAATTGAGCCACTGAAACTTCCTCGTCGCTTGGAGCGCGAAACTCCGGAGTATGAATACCATGTTTGTATCAGCCGATGTCTGCATCGGCATCAGCCGATGCCTGTGCATCGGCTTTCGCCTGCTTTGGGCGCCATACTTTCTTTGGCGGGCGCGCCTTCGTCTCCAATGTTTGCTGAATTTTCACGGCCAGATCGGGCCGTGCTCTTCTCAACGTGTACAGGTACTGTGCCTCGGCTTCTTCCAAGTTTCGCAGCCGCTGCACCCTACGCTTCTGAGAATGGCTGAGTCCATCAGGGCACCACCTTGGTCGGTGATACCTATCTTCTTCTCCATCTGACTCCTCGAAGTCTTCTTCTTGAGAGGACTCAGCTCGTTTGTTATGTGGTGGGAGGGGTCCCAGACGCTCGAACACTGAAACTTCGTTTGTCCTTCTCCTTCGCTGTTTGCACTCTGGGCAGTTCTCGATTGTTGGCAATCGGCTCATTCCTGAGTCCCAGCAATGTTTGAAGAAGGGACAGTTCCAGTGCTTATCCACGTTGTCTTGCTCCCTTGACCTCCCTCCGGCGTGACGTTCGTACCCGTCGTTGTCCTGTCGTTCGACGATACCTCATTTGCATCAGACCGACGATATCCTCCATCGTCGTCGTCGTAGCGGCGACGTCGGTCGTACGCTGCTCATATTTGTTGAGGAGATGCACGGATAATGGGCGTTGATACCGTATGCTTCTCACCTCCTCCTCGGTTAGGTACCGTCTATCGTCGTCTTGGGGCCGGTCGCGTGGAACGGCCTCCTCTTTATCTTGCCACGAGATGGCTGCTCTCTTGTCCACGCCATGGCGGATCACAAACCCCGCCATATTGACATCGAAAGAGAACCCTAGCTCTCTTATGGAGTGGCTTAGGTCCACCATGTTGACGTCGGAAACGGACGCATGTCTACCTTCATGGCAAACTGTCCGAAAGTTAATCGGCCTGATTCTATCGCCATCTGAATTTGTGCGCGCAATACTTTGCAGTCGTTGGTGGCGTGCGTGAACGTATGATGCCATTTGCAGTATGGCCTTTTGTTCATCTCTTGCCGTAGGGATCTTGTGGCCTTCGGGTAGCTTCAACTGTTTCTCTTTCAGTAGCAGATCGAAGATCTGTTCAGTCTTGGTCACGTCAAAGTCCAACCCTCTTGGAGGCCCTGGCGGGTTCACCCATTTGCAGGACACAGGTACTGGCGTCCGAGTCCACTCGGCTACCGCAACTTCCTGATCTTCCGCAGAATCTTCATCCTCATCAGCATTGACCAGGGTTATCGCGCGTTTGAACTTGTCCTGGTACAGTTCTGGATGGCGCTGTTCATATAAGGTCAGCTCTGACCAGGTGCGTCAACGAGTTGTACTCCACTTGGAACGTCAGATCTTTGAATGACGCTGCAAGGCCTGCCACGGCCAGCTCGACTGCTTCTTTCTCAGTTATATGAACCGAATAGCATCGGTTCTTGACAGTTCTGAAACGCTGAATGTACTCAGCCACTGTCTCTCCTCGCTTTTGCCGAACCTGTGCTAGTTCGGCAATACCAGCTTCAGTAGCTTCTGAATGGTATTGGGTGTGGAATAGTTCCTCCATCTGCTTCCATGATACTGAATTTGGCTGCAACGAGGTGTACCATCCAAAAGCTGGACCGGTGAGGGATTGCGAGAAGCACCTCACCCGTAGCTGATCCGATGCCGAAGCCATGCCCAGCTGGGCCAAGTATCGGCTCACGTGCTCAATGGAGCTAGATCCTTCTGACCCACTGAATTTGTTGAAGTCCGGAAGCCGGTACTTGGGTGGTAGTGGGATCAGGTCGAACTCATTGGGGTACGGCTTGGAATAGCCGATTATCTTCTTCTTCGGCAAGATGCCGAACTGATCTCTCAGGACTGCGCTGATCTGATCTGCGGTGGAGGTAGTGGCAGCTGAGCTTTCCTGGACTGGTGCAGTGGTATACTTGGCTAGCCACGCTGGTTTCTCAGCTTCTGCTCCTAAACTCCCCGCTGCTGCAGTCGTTCTTCCTGCCGGAACAATTGCTCCTGCTCCGGCAATCCCTCCTGGTGGAGCCTGGATCGCCTGCGTCCAGTTGTTGCAGTCCGGCACATACGTGCACACGTATCCGTGTGGGATTTCCTTGGGCGGGTCATGCAAGAACTGATAGTCGCCGGGTCACCCGCAACTTTGTAGACGACGTATGCCGGTGAGCCTTGTTGCTGTGGAGCCACCATTGCGTACGGCAGAGGTGGCCTGGTGTGGAGTTGCATCTCTCCCTGGTGAGTCCCTAGAACAGGTCCTGAAGGGGAGTACCGACGCTCCATGATCTCTTGCACCACACGGAGCGCAACGCGCTCCAAAGTGTTCACCAGGCTCTCAGAGTGCCGATGCAGTGAATGAGCCACCACGTAGTTGATCTCCTGTCGCAGGGCTCTGGTACGTTCATCTGAAGGGAGAGACAGATCTACCCCGTCGAGGACGCCTTGCGGCGTGAATCCTTTGAACCTGATACCGTGCGAACGGGTCTTCTCAAAGGAGCCGATGAGTTCGGCTTCAACGATGGCCTTCAGCTCATCGTACTTCTTCTTATGATCAGGAGGAAGATCCTCGTATGTGATCTGTTCCTCCGCCATCTCGGATGCCGATGTTGACGTGGATGTATGCAGAAGATGGTCCCACCGGGCGTGCCAGAATGTGTTACCCTCCAAAACCCACCGACGGGCAATGGCTGAGCAACACGAAGAGCCGGGAAGCTCCCAGGGCCGCTTAGTGGATCCCTGGCACCTCGCGTCGTCCCGCAAATCTTCTGGCCACGTCCTGGCGGTTGCTAGGGCGTGCCACCTGACCTAGATCCGATCAGGAAGGTGTTAGTGCTTCGATTGTTCCTGCATGGTAGACACGTAAACATTAAATACGAGCCCTATCGGCTCTCGGTTTCCCTGTGGATCGGCTCAAAGAGCCGATCGCCCCATGTTTCACGTTGGATTTACAATGGCATGGGGATCCTGCTTGATCAGGACAAAGCTAAAATGATCCACGACAGTTTAGGGTTTTCACCGCATAACCGGAACGTCCTACGTGTGATCGGGCCTAGCAGCTACGGAAGACGATGCAAACCATCCCTACGAGAGGCCTAAAAACCAACATAACGTCGATTCCCGGAACATCCCTCGCAGGGACGATGAACAACATCTAGCGCACTACCGGATCCTCCGACCCCAGCGTAAGGCCTAACTATGGATATTAAACTAATCCTTGCGGAGCAAGGAGCAACTATAACGGATCGGATCTACTAAGTGACGAATAAGCAAGATGCTGCCGTGCAGGTGACGTAAGGGCAGCTAGGTGTCGAGGGACGGCATTGCCACGCAGATGTGCACGTGAAAGCATCAATGCAAGCCCCTAAACACCTAAGGATAAATATACTGCTCGCCATCAACAAGGCTTCAGCACGAGCAAAGGTTAACGAATAAACGTATACTGCCTAGATCGCTAGATGCGATCTAGGCAGCATGGTGCTTACCCGGGAGAAACCCTCGAAGAAAGGGGTGGCGATGCGCCTGATTTGTGTTGGTTGAACGATGATTGTCCTCCTTTTCCGATAACCCTAGATACATATTTATAGTCCAAGGGACTTTCTAATTGAGGCGTGCACCTAACCGTGCACGGGCCGGACTCTATCTCTTTAATCTAAAACGCGATCTACTATATTACAGATACACGGGCCACTTAGCCCAAACTCTTAGCGCAAGGCCGCTTCGAAGATGCTCCACGTGTACGTCCTTCAAGCCCATCTTCACTTACGGCCCATCTTTGGCCAAAATCCGATAACCCTGCGCAAAGTTTGTGCCGTTATACGTGATTATGCTGTGTGGGATGCCGAATCTCGTCACGAGGCTGCAAACAAATTTTAGTGCCGTAGCACCGTCGGCTTTTCTCACTGGCTTTGCCTCGATCCACTTACTGAACTTATCAATAGCGACCAGGAGGTATTCATGACCACCAGGAGATGATTTCTTTAACTTACCAACCATATCGAGCCCCCAGACCGCGAACGGCCAGGTGATAGGGATGGTTCTCAGCTCTTGGGCTGGAGCGTTTGGTTGAGTAGCGTAGTACTGACAACCTCGGCAAGTTTTTACCAGCTTCTCAGCATCTTCTTTAGCTGTTAACCAGTAAAATCCTAACCGAAAAGCTTTTGCAACGAGGGACCTGGGGGCGGCATGATGCCCGCAATCCCCTGCATGGATCTCTCTGAGGATTTCAATGCCATCTTGACTAGAGACGCATTTGAGAAATACCCCGTTTGCGCTTCGTTTGTAGAGCTGTCCATCAACAATTGTGTAGGATCTTGCTCGTCGATGATCTGTCGTGCGTGGACCTCGTCCTCCGGCAACTTTTGATCAATGAGATCGTCCAAGAACGGCTGAGTCCAGGCCGAATGATTGCCATCACTTCCTTAGCCGGAGACCAGATCGGGATTTCGGGTTTGCACCCTTCACTGAGGGTACTCGTAGATGTTCAAGAAAGATTCCAGTGAATTGGTTTCTGCCGGATCCGAGTTTGGACAGCATGTCTCTGTGTGTTATCATCTCTCGACGTACTTGACTTCGTATCAGGAAGCACTTGGCGATCTCATCAACTTCGTCTCTGTAAGCCGCCATGACGGAGTTTCTGGCGTTCCAGGTTCCGGCTACTTGTTGTGCCACCAGGTCGGAATCTCCGCAGCATATGATGTGCTTGATCCCAATTTCCTTAGCGATGCGCAGACCATGTAGTAGAGCCTCGTATTCCGCCATATTGTTGGTTGCTTCGAAGTGAATCTGCAGAACGTACTGCAGTTCTTCTCCGGTAGGTGACTTCAGGGTAACTCCAGCCCCCGAGCCTTGATGTTGCTTGGATCCGTCAAAGTGCATGACCCAAGCTTCAGGTTCCGGCACAGGTGTGCCCTCCGGTGCTTCAGTCCAATCCGCGATGAAATCCGCTAGAACTTGAGACTTGATGGCAGTTCGGGCTTCGTAGTTGATGTCGAAGGTAGATAATTCGATGCCCCATTTTGCTACGCGTCCTGTTGCGTCGGAGTTGTTGATGATCGTTGCCAGGGGAGCCTTGCTCACCACTGTCATTGGGTGCTCCTGGAAGTAGTGTCTCAACTTCCGGCTGCCTAGGAAAACTCCGTATGCTAGCTTCTGAAAGTGAGGGTATCTCTGCTTGGATTCCGTCAGGACTTCGCTAATGTAATAGACAGGCCTTTGGACTCCGTGCTCAAATCCTTCTTCCTTTCGCACCACCACAATTACGAGGCTGATAACTTTGTTGGTAGCCGCCATGTAGAGGAGCATAGGCTCTGACTCAGCTGGAGCTGCCAGTACTGGTGGGGAGGAGAGTATGTTCTTCAACCCCTGAAGTGCTTCGTCGGCTGCCTCATCCCAGACAAATTTGTCTGTTTTCTTCAGCAGCTTGTATAGAGGTAGGGCTTTCTCGCCAAGACGGCTAACAAATCTACTGATTGCCGCAACGCAACCAGTTAATCGTTGCACATCTTTGAGACAAGTTGGCCTTTTGATGTTCAGGATAGCCTTGATTTTTTCCGGGTTAACTTCAATGCCCCTGTGAGAGACAATGAAGCCAAGGAGTTTTCCTGCTGGTACGCCAAAGACGCACTTCAGCGGATTTAACATCATCTTGTACCGTCGGAGATTATCAAAGGTTTCCTTAAGGTCGCTCAGCAGGTCGGATCCCTTTCGGGTCATGACCGCGATGTCGTCGACGTAGGCGTGCACGTTCCGGCCAATTTGGTCCTTCAGGCACCGCTGCATCGTACGTTGGTATGTGGCACCTGCGTTTTTCAAGCCAAAAGGCATGGTAACATAGCAGTATGTGCCAAAGGGTGTGATGAAAGAGGTCGCCTTTTGGTCAGACTCCTTCATCAAGATCTGATGATACCCGGAATATGCGTCAAGAAAACACAGAAGTTCCGCCCCTGCCGTCGAATCAATGACTTGGTCAATGCGCGGCAAAGGGAACGGATCTTTCGGACAATGCTTATTCACGCCGGAGTAATCGATGCACATTCTTAGTATTTCAGAATTCTTTTTGGGTACAAGGACGGGGTTTGCGACCCAATCAGTATGGATAACTTCTACTACAAAACCTGCCTCTAGTAACTTTGCTAATTCCATTCCTATGGCGCGGCGCTTCTTATCTCCAAAGCGTCGCATAGCTTGCTTCATCGGTTTTGCATCCGGATTTATGTTGAGGTAGTGCTCGGCGAGTTCCCTTGGTACTCCGGACATGTCAGAAGGTTGCCATGCGAAGATATCCATGTTAGCTCTGAGGAACTCGACGAGCGCGCTTTCCTATTTGGGGTCCATGTTGGCTCCGACTGAAACCTGCTTGGAGTTGTCACCTTCGACGAGGTCATGCTTCTTGGTTTCTATCGCGGCCTTGAACGAGGTCTTCTGTTCGGAGATCTGCTTCTTGGTGGTCTGCATCTCAGTCGGATCCACCGCGGCTCTATAGCCTTGCAGCTCCTCTCCAGATATGACGGATTCTGCAAAGGCGGCCTCGCCTTCCTCGCAGTCCCTAGCTTTCTTGTAGTCTCCGGACACGGTGATCCAACCGTTAGGACCCGGAATCTTGAGCTTGTTGTAGATGTAGCATGCCCTGGCGTGGAACTTGTGGTAGGTGGGCCTGCCGAAGATCACGTGGTAGGAGCTTTTGAAGGGCACCACTTCAAACGTGATCATCTCTTCGCGGTAATTGTTTACATTGCCGAAGGCCACGGGAAGTTTGATGCTGCCCAGAGAGTTTGCCTTCTTACCCGGAACCACACCATGAAATTCAGTGGTGCTGTGTTTGAGCTGTTCCTTGGTGAGGTTCATCTTCTCCAGGGTCTCCAGGTACATGATGTTCAGGCTAGCTCCTCCGTCCATAAGACACTTGGAGAAGTCATACCCGTCTATGCGGGGACTCACAACCAGGGCGTAGCACTCTTTGGGGATGACGGCCGGATGATCCGACCTGTCAAAGGTACAGGCTTTCTCCGACCACTTGACATACTGCGGCACAGCCGGAACTGTGGCGTTCAAGATCCGGAGCGCCGATTTTTTCGCGCGGACAGTTGGGGTTCCGAGGAAGGTGTGGTAAGTTCCGACACTCTTCTTGCCAAAGGGGTTGGACTTGTTGGCTGCGGTACCCTCCTTGGGTTCCGGCGAAGCGTCATCCTCGTCCATGGCCTCGGAACTGTCCTCCTCTTTGTCCTTGTTCTTGCCCTTGCATCCTTTGCCGCGCGGGCGGTGCTTCCGGGCTCGCTTGTATCCTGCCTCCGGGTCGTTCTTCAGATCGTTGACCCACTTGCAGTTGCGATTGGTATGGGTGGATTTGCCCGTAGCCGGATCCAGATGGGCCAGGCACGGCATATCCCTGTATTCTTCGTACGTTTGGGGGGCGCGGGATCCGGCTGCGGTGACCTCGTCGCGCGCTGCTGGCCCCTGCCTGCTCCGCCTCCACGTCCGCGGCCTCTTCCGCCTCCTGAACCTCCGCGTTGGAACGTCATGGCTACCATGTCGGATCCTCCGCCCTTCTGGTCTTCAGGGGGGTTCTTCCGCTTGTTGCTGTTGCTGACGCCGTTATCACGGTTTTTCTTCTGTTGGTGCAGGGGTATGGCTGTAGCTGCGAGATCTCCGCCTGCGTCGTCATCGGCGGCAGTATGATCGCTGGCGATGTTTATCATCTCATCAAGAGTGAGCTTGTTCGCGTTCACCAGGCAGGTAAGCTTGTGGCGCAGCAGCCCCCACGCTGCAAACCACCAATGAAGGCGTGCATTTCGTGCGGTTATCTACGTTCTCGCACTCGTTTCTGGTTGCCAACCATCGGGTGAGGAAACTCCTAGATGTCTCACCCTTCTTCTGGATGCAAGCTTGAAGATCGCTGGTGGTGGCCGGTCTCTTGTAGGTACCCCTGAAGTGGTTCTCGAAAGCCTTCTTCAGGTCCAACCAGCAAAAGATAGTGTTCTCCTCAAGGTCACTGAGCCAAACACGAGCTGGACCAATAAGGTACAACTGGAGCATGCGGCAGGCTATATTCGGGGTTCCTCCGGCGAAGGTTACTGCATTGTAGTAATCCTCAATCCAGGTATCCGGCCTCTCGCTGCCATCATAATGCTTCAGGTTTCCTGGTAGCTTAAGGTTCAAGCTTCTTGGCTTTGGTTCCTCTCGGATCATGGCCAAAGCACCTTGGACCAATGTAGTCGGATCTGTACTCATTGAGGCGATCCGGGCATCTCGGGGCACCGGGAGATTTTGAGCGGGAACGGGATCTCCGGCCTCGCCTCCGCCTCCACCTGGGTGGTGGCGAGGGAGATCTGCGAGGGCCTGTAAGATAATCTTCCGCCTTCGGACTCACGGCGTGGCTCCTCGGCTGGCTCCGGCGGTGGCTCCTTTCCCCTTGGTGGTGGTCGCCTCCGTCGTTCGGCTCCTGCGTGGCTCAGGTGCGCACTCTTCGTTCCGGCTCCTCCTTGGTTCCGGATCGCGTCCTTGGCTTCTGCGAGGCTCAGGGTCGCGTTCTTGATTCCGACGAGGCTCAGGCTCGCGGTCTTGGTTCCGGCTTCTGCGTGGTTCCGGCGTACGCTCCCTGCTCCTGTCTCTAGGAGGCGGCATGTTGTCGCGGATGTTGATTCCACCTGGCCCATGGGGCCTGGTGTTTCCGGCAGGACTGCGACGTCGAGGAGGTAGCGGAGGACGCGAAGCTCGGGGTGGTGGTGATGGAACACGGTACTTATCTCTGCCAGTATACATCGGATCCTTTCCTTTTAACGGATTTTTCGGGGTTGAATCCGAAGACACCGGGATTGGATTCGGATGATCTCTGACTTTCCTCCTGCGCTCCGTGGATCCGGTGCGCGATTCGCCATCACGGTGTTGACCTCCGTGCGCGTCGCATGCATATGCTCCAACGCGCGCTAATGTCTGATGTCTTTGCTCTGCCACATTGCTGAGGCAACGAGCTTCCGGACGTAGTTGATGTCAATCTCCTCGTCCTTCTTTTTCAGGATCTCCGCACCTTCTTCATGTTATCCTTTGGGGTTGCGAGCGGCCGTTGTTCTGTGGGTGTTGCAAAGGTAATCCTGCGGGGAGGGATGGCTTCTCGAGCGATCCTATCAGCCTCTCCTGCTGAGCGGCTAACCTTTTCTCCCACTCCTTTCGGAGTCCCTTGGCTGTCGCCATCATTTCGTCGACTTCGCGATCCCTTTTTAGAGAGTAGTCCACAAAATTTGCAGCTAGAGTTCTTTCTTCCAGCATTGCGGCAGCGGTCTTGGCAAACTTCTGAGCTGTCGCTAGCATCTCCTGTCTTTTGGCTTCTAAGGCCTCCGGATCTGCAGCTTCCTCGGGAGTTATTGGCTTGTTGAGGATATCAGACTTTGCGACTAAATCCATGCGCGCTTGCTCGACCATCTCTTCTGGTGACAGGACATCCTTTCGTGGCCGTGGTCCTAAGGGAGGCCTCACGTTGGATGGTCCTGGGCTGGAGTTGGAGGCTTCGTCTTCCGTTTCCGGCTGATCCAGCGGTGCCACGGTTGCTAGAACCTGCATCGGTGGGCGGATTCCACTTCAGCTTGCTCACCGCCTCCGAGTTCCTCGAGCTTGCGGTTGAATTCCTCTGTATTCATGGATGAAGCGCCGTCATCTTCTTCCCCAATCGCGAGCTCCTTCGTCAAGCGATTGTATTCTTCTGTGCCTATTGAGGAGGCATCGTCGGAATTTGCGCTCAGGTTACCGAGGATTGATTCCTCAGGGTTTCCGGCTTCCTCTTGTCCCGGAACGTCGCTGTCTCCGACCGCTTCGGCAGATCCGGAGCTACGTTGTTTCCGGGCGCTCAACTGCAAAGGATCGGCCTCGTCCTGGTGGAGGGCGTCTCCTGCGGTATGGGCCAAGAAGTGCACGAAGTGACACCTTTGCTTCTCTAACACTGGGAGACCCAGGCGGATCTGCATTGGTCTTCCACCGTTTTCTCCTGCTCAGGGGCGGATTGGGTGGGTTTTGATTTTTCCTGATCTAAGGCGGAACCTTCCTTAGGAAGCTCCTGCGACTCAGATCGGATCTTCGCGACGGCGTCCAGCTCAGCGGCGGATGCGTCAGCGTTACTTATCGTTTCCGTCGGAATCGACGGTCTCGCCGATGAAGATGTGGATGCCGCCGATTGGGACGATGGAGAGCTTGACGGGTTTGACCTAGCCGGAATCCAGAATTCGTCCGGCGGACGATCGGAAAATTCCCGGCGTAAAGTACGCGCCCCACAGCGATCGAGTCGTCGTAGCTTCCCATGGCGGAGCCCTCCGGTTCCGGCCTCCCGCCTCGGGCCCCACGGTGGGCGCCAACTGTCGTTGCCTAATCGACGATACCTCGGAGGAGGGATCCTCACGAGGGGAGAAGAAGTAGGGGCCATAGGGCGGAGTGCACACGGGACGGTGGTACGCGAGTTACCCAGCTTCGGAACACCTGCACGATGACAGGGCCTACGCTGCCTGTCCGAATTATCCGGCGCTTGCGCGTTGTTACAATGGTTGTGGTTGTGCCTCTAGGGCTCCCAGGATCCGGCTTATAAAGGCGCACGGATCTAGGGTTTACATGGAGAGTCCTAGCCGGAATACAAGTTGCCTAACTACGGTACAACATCTTGCCGCGTACGTCAAGGATCCGCCTTCCTTATGGTCGTACCGGATCCGGATACTTTATGGGCATCCACAGATCCGGCCTCCTTTGTAGGTCGGTTGGGATCCGGCTCCAGGTTCCTGGGCTGGACTTCATCCTTCTTGATCAACAGCAACTGGGCCGCCCGATGGGCCCCATGCCACCATCACCGTCTGTGGGCCACCCGGGCTTGCCGGATCTAGGCCATGTCGTTGATATACCCATAAAGTATACCCACAACACCAAGATTTCACAAGTTAATAAGGTCTTGCTTGAGTACATCACCACAACAGTCGCTTCCAAAAATCAATATAAACCTATCTCTTATAGGAAAAAAGTAACTATACTACATCCGGTATTCTAGAGTGAAGGTATCACCTAGTATGTCTTTCGGCCGATCTAGTGTTATATCTGGTGAATGTAGGGCTAGAAAGTCATCATTTGTGTTGATTTATTCATGCTTTGGTTGTAAATTAATGAACTATGATGAAGTGTGAACTATGTTTCTCTTCACTTTTCAATCGTGGGAGTGTTTTCTAATTTCTCGGTGTCAACTCCAGTATTTGTTATGTCACTCACCCACACGTACTGCATATCTGTTATCCAGCAACCCTGATTCGAGTTTCCCGATTCATTTTTTCTAGGACCTGCTAAAGATGCTCTTAAGTATTTCCAATCCATCTATGATGCCCATTTAAGAATGTGTGGTGATGCAAATTTTGAAATCTTGAAGCCGTGACAAAATTCCAAACACGGGAAGTTCCTAAATGGGCCACATTTGGTGTGGCCCATTAGTAAGTACATTTTAATTCTTATAATTTATGTTAAGTAGATACACACCATTTTACCTCTATGCAAGTCATTTTAATAAGTAAAAAAATACGTGGGCCCACTACTAGAACTAATTAAAACTAGAACTGTCATGCAATGTGTGCAAAGCAATATTATGGATACCCCTATGGCAACGACACATAGGAAGCCACGGTCAATTTTTCTTTTCTAAGTTTACAAGGGAATTTGCATGAAATATCTAGGATGATACTTATGCATGCTTATAGCTTTAGTATATGCATCATCAATTGACTGTAATTTGTGCTCCTTGGCAATTCTACAAATTGAAATATCGCTTCCATTTTCCAATATCAAGCATATTGTCATTTTAAAAATCACCATTAGCAAGGACATATGTTCCTTTTCGATGACCTATGTTGTGTTGAAGGGATATCTGTATGATCCGATCGATTGGATGTTTGCCGAAAGAAAGACTTATGATGAATCAAGTGATGCCTCCCGTCTCAGCCTGTCTAGGTAAGTCAACTCCTCAAAGAAGATTGGGACGGATTAGGCATAGGCAGAATCATTTAAATAAATTACAAGAACAAAATAATCCTATTTTTGTCTATCTAATTCAGAATGCCACCAAGAGGCAACCAACCATGAAGGCCCAACAACAAAACATTTCATACGGAAATCTGAGTCCATTATCAACCAGGAGACATAATGTAGAACCCAAAGGCGGACATAGGCCCATAAGCCGATCTACAATTTTTTTTTGTGAACAACCGGTAGTGTCAAATCAAAACAGATGAGCTATGCGTGGCGAACCGAGAAGCGAGCAAGTGTACTGCCGTGTAGAAGGGTTTTTGGGGAAGCCTCACACGTATAATGATGTGGGGTTCCGGTGTTTATATAATAGGCCAGAGGCCTAGGGTTAGGTTACAATTACAATACAGTCCTACTGTAAATACAATATGTGCAAAAACACCCCC
Organism: Lolium multiflorum; assembly: GCA_030979885.1. Classification (NCBI taxonomy): domain Eukaryota; kingdom Viridiplantae; phylum Streptophyta; class Magnoliopsida; order Poales; family Poaceae; genus Lolium; species Lolium multiflorum. Next base: position 51,108,645 of record CM061748.1, read on the forward strand.
CGCAGTCCCAGCGGGAGGTTCTCGGACGTTGAGACTGGACCGAAAGTCGAGGAAGAGCTGACTCGGTAATCCCTTCGTCATGACATCCGCGAACTGGTGGGAGGACGGAACATGCAGAACACGGACCTCTCCCAAGGACACCTTCTCGCGGACGAAGTGGATGTCTATCTCGATGTGCTTGGTACGTTTATGTTGCACCGGATTCGAGGACATGTAGATGGCGGAGACGTTGTCACAGTAGACAACCGTGGCAGAGCTCAGGGGGCGATGAAGTTCCTGGAGCAACTGGCGGAGCCAACAGCACTCGGCGACGGCGTGGGCGACGGCGCGGTACTCAGCCTCTGCAGAGGAACGGGACACGGTGGTCTGTCGCTTGGAGGACCAAGAGATGAGACTATCACCGAAGTAGACGCAGTAACCGGAGGTGGAGCGGCGCGAGTCCGGACAGCCGGCCCAGTCGGCGTCGGAGTAGGCCACAAGGGCGGTCGACGAGGAGGCATGGAGCTGGAGACCAAACTCCAGACCCCGAACATACCGCAGAACACGTTTCACGAGAGCCAAGTGAGACGTGCGCGGAGCATGCATGTGAAGGCAGGCCTGCTGAACAGCGTAGGAGAGATCGGGGCGCGTCAGTGTGAGATACTGAAGGCCGCCCACGATGCTCCTGTAGTCGGTGGCGTCGGGAAGAAGCTCGCCGTCGGAAGCAGAGAGCTTCGAGGACGTGTCGACCGGTGTAGGTGAGGGGTGACAGTCAGACATGCCAGCCCGCTGTAGAATATCCAGAGCATACTGTCGCTGTGACAGAAAGAGACCAGCCGAGGATCGGCTGACCTTCATACCCAGGAAGTAGTGGAGGTCCCCGAGATCAGTCATGGCGAACTCGCTATGGAGACGCGCAAGGAGCCCCTCAAGAAGGCTCGTCGACGAGGCGGTGACGATGATATCGTCCACATAGAGCAGTAAGTATGCCGTGTCTGCCGCAGAGTGGAGGACAAACAGAGACGTGTCCGTGGCGGAAGCAACAAATCCCAGAGTGGCGATGTAGGAGGCGAACCGGTGGTACCAGGCGCGAGGGGCCTGCTTCAAGCCGTACAGGGACTTGTGGAGGCGACAGACGTGGTCAGGGCGAGAGGCATCAACAAACCCAGGGGGCTGCTGACAGTAGACCACCTCATCCAAGGAGCCATGCAGGAACGCATTCTTCACATCAAGCTGCCGTATGGGCCAGGAGCTGGAGACAGCAATGTGAAGAACAAGACGGATCGTAGCAGGCTTGACGACAGGGCTGAACGTCTCCTCGTAGTCGATGCCGGGGCGCTGAGAGTACCCACGAACGACCCATCGGGCCTTGTTGCGCGCAAGGGTGCCATCCGAGTGGAACTTCTGACGAAAGATCCACTTGCCAGTGACGACGTTGGCCCGCGGAGGGCGAGGAACGAGGGACCAAGTGTCGTTGTTGACGAGAGCCTGGTACTCATCAGACATGGCAGCACGCCACTGAGAATCCTGCATTGCCTGGCGAAAGGTGGTGGGGACGACGTCAGGGACGGAGTCCACGGCGGAGAGGTTGAGCCTGTCCACGGGACGCACTTGGCGGCCGGAGCGCGTGCGGCGAGGGTTGGAGGCCCCACTCGAGGAGGCCGTCGGGGCAGCATCGGCAGCCAGGGTCCGGTTCGGGCTGGTGCGCCGGCGGCACAGGGCCCGGCCTGGCCGGCTGGGGGACCGGCTGCTCGGCGCGGCGAGGCGGCGGGTCCGGTTGGACCGGCAGGAGCGCCGGCGTGACCGGCACAGGCCCGGTCTGGCCGGCCTAGCAACCGGCTGCGCGGGCGTCGAGGCGGCGGCGAGGCAGGGGCGCTCGCGGCCGGGGCGGGCGCACTCGGGGCGGCGCAGGGGCGCGCGGTGGTGGCACGGTCAGCGTGCCGAAGAGGTCGTCGAGTCCGCGCGGCGCAGGAGGCGCAGGCGCGGATGACGAAGCTGCATGCTGAAAAGGAAACACCGTCTCATCGAAGACAACATGTCGTGAGACAATAATTCTCCCAGTGACAGGGTTAAGGCAGCGGTAACCACGATGGTTGGAGGGATACCCAAGAAAGACACATGCCATGGAACGTGCACTGAGCTTGTGTGGGGCGGTGGAAGCGATGTTAGGATAACAAAGGCAACCGAAAACTCGAAGATCAGTGTAGGAGGGAGGACGACCATGGAGGCGTGTGTAGGAAACTTGGGATTGTATGGCTGTACTAGGACGGCGATTAAGCAAGTATGTGGCAGTAGCCAGAGCCTCGGCCCAGAAAGGGGCTGGGATGTGAGCCTGGAACATAAGGGTGCGCATAGTATCATTAATGGTACGAATTGCACGCTCGGCTTTACCGTTCTGCTGTGAGGTGTATGGGCATGACAACCGTAAGGCGGTGCCGTGGGTGGTGAGGAGAGTATCAACAGTCTTGTTGAGGAACTCGGTACCGTTATCTGTCTGGAGAGAGCGAATAGTGACACCAAACTGCGTGCGCGCATAAGCGAAAAAGGTTTCGAGAGTGCGGGCAGTACAAGACTTGTTGCGAAGTGGAAAAGACCAATAAAAGTGAGAGTAGTCGTCGACAATGACAAGGTAATATCGAAAACCAGAGGTGCTTATAATTGGAGATGTCCACAAATCACAATGTATCAAATCGAAGATGGCACTAGACGCGGTAGTAGACTGACGAAACGGTAAACGGACGTGCTTGCCAAGTTGACATGCATGACACACCCGAGGACGACTAAATTTATTACACTTGATAAAATCTAGACGCTGAAGAGCCGACATGGCATCATGCCCAGGATGGCCAAGACGCTGGTGCCATAGCTCGGCGGTGGCGGTGACGACCAAAGCGGTGGAGGAGGAACGGCGAAAACTGCTCCTCCCGGGAAAGGTGTAGAGATCTCCGTCACTATTGCAACGAAGAATCACGCGACGGGTCTTCAGGTCCTTCACAGAGAAACCAAAGGCGTCAAACTCAATGGAACACATATTATCGCGGGTAAACTTGCGAACCGAAAGCAAATTGCGAATAATGTGCGGTACTAGGAGTACATGGTTGAGTCGAAAGACGTGACCAGAAGGTGTGCGAAAGGAGGTGAAACCAGAAGAGGTAATGGGGATGGTGGTGCCATCCCCGACGGTGACGAAGTGAGGAGTGCGAAGGTGGGAGGAACGAGTGAGGTTACCATCGTCGTTGGTCATGTGTGAGGACGCGCCTGAGTCCATGACCCAACCACCTTGCTGAAGCGCGAGGTTGTTGAGGGCGGCGATGAGAGCCGAGCTGTCCCATGTAGTCGCGGAGGTCGACGGTGCGGTGGCGGTGTAGGCCTGGGGCCGAGGGCCCAGGATGCCCTGTCCAGAGGAGGGGGCGCGCCACTGGCCAGCACCCGGGGAGAAGCAGACCCACGGGCCGGTCGGGGCCGGCGCGCGGGCGGGCTGGGTGCCCTGGGTGGCGCCTCCACCCTGGCGTCCGCCAGTGCGGCCCTTCTGCTTGGCCGGCTGCTTGCCTTTCCCGGCGCCCGCACCAGGGGCGGGACCGTCACCGCGGCAGCCGGGGCCGGGGCATGAAGAGGCGGGGCCGCGGGCCTGGGCGACGAGGGCGGTGTTGGCGGAGGTGGCCGCCGCGTTGGCCTGCTGCATCTCCTCCATCAGGAGCATGGCCCTGTGATGGCGTGTAACTCACACGTTCGTTGGGAACCCCAAGAGGAAGGTATGATGCGCACAGTAGCAAGTTTTCCCTCAGAAAGAAACCAAGGTTTAATCGAACCAGGAGGAGCCAAGAAGCACGTTGAAGGTTGATGGTGGCGAAATGTGATGCGGCGCAACAACAGGGATTCCGCGCAACCTGCACAACAAAACCAAAGTACTTTGCCCCAACGAAAACAGTGAGGTTGTCAATCTCACCGGCTTGCTGTAACAAAGGATTAAGCGTATCGAGTGGAAGATGATTGTTTGCAAGAAAATAGTAAAACATAATTGCAGTAGATTGTATGCTATGTAAAGAATAGGACCGGGGTCCACAGTTCACTAGAGGTGTCTCTCCCATAAGATAAAAGCATGTTGGGTGAACAAATTACAGTCGAGCAATTGACAAATAGAGAAGGGCATAACAATGCATATACATGATATGATAAATATAGTGAGATTTAATTGGGCATTACGACAAAGTACATAGACCGCCATCCAACTGCATCTATGCCTAAAAAGTCCACCTTCAGGTTATCATCCGAACCCCATTCAGTATTAAGTTGCAAAGCAACAGACAATTGCATTAAGTATGGTGCGTAATGTAATCGACAACTACATCCTTAGACATAGAATCAATGTTTTATCCCTAGTGGCACACAGCACATCACAACCTTAGAACTTTCTGTCACTGTCCCAGGTGTCAATGAAGGCATGAACCCACTATCGAGCATGAATACTCCCTCTTGGAGTTAAGAATACAAACTTGGCCAGAGCCTCTACTAATAACGGAGAGCATGCAAGATCATAAACAACACATAAACAATAGATTGATAATCACCATAACATAGTATCCTCTATCCATCGGATCCCGACAAACACAACATATAGTATTACGGATAGATGATCTTGATCATGTTAGGCAGCTCACAAGATCCAACAATGAAGCACAATTAGGAGAAGACGACCATCTAGCTACTATGGACCCATGGTCCGAGGGTGAACTACTCAATCATCACTCCGGAGGCGATCATGGCGATGAAGAGTCCTCCCGGAGATGAATCCCCTCTCCGGCAGGGTGCCGGAGGCGATCTCTGAATCCCCGAGATGGGATTCGCGGCGGCGGCGTCTCCGGAAGGTTTTCCGTATCGTGGCTCTCGATCGGGGTTTTCGCGACGGAGGCTATAAGTAGGCGAAAGGGCAGGTCAAGAGGCGCGCGAGGGCCCACACCACGCCGGCGCGGCCGGGCCCTGGGCCGCCGCCTATGGTGTGGCCACCTCGTGGCCCCACTTCCTTCCCTCTTCGGTCTTCTGGAAGCTCCGTGCAAAAATAGGACCCTGGGCGTTGATTTCGTCCAATTCGAGAATATTTCCTTACTAGGATTTCTGAAACCAAAAACAGCAGAAACAACAACTGGCTCTTCGACATCTTGTTAATAGGTTAGTTCCAGAAAATGCATAAATATGACATATAATGTACATAAAACATGTAGGTATCATCAATAAAGTAGCATGGAACATAAGGAATTATCGATACGTTGGAGACGTATCAGCATCCCCAAGCTTAGTTCTGCTCGTCCCGAGCAGGTAAAATGATAACAAAGATAATTTCTGAAGTGACATGCCATCATAATCTTGATCATACTATTTGTAAACATATGTAATGAATGCAGCGATCAAAACAAAGGTAATGACATGAGTAAACAAATGAATCATATAGCAAAGACTTTTCATGAATAGTACTTCAAGACAAGCATCAATAAGTCTTGCATAAGAGTTAACTCATAAAGCAATAAATCAAAGTAAAGGTATTGAAGCAACACAAAGGAAGATTAAGTTTTAGCGGTTGCTTTCAACTTATAACATGTATATCTCATGGATATTGTCAACATAAAGTAATATAACAAGTGCAATATGCAGGTATGTAGGAATCAATGCACAGACAAGTGTTTGCTTCTTAAGGTGGAGGGAGATAGGTAAATTGACTCAACAATAAAAGTAAAAGAATGGTCCTTCAAAGAGGAAAGCATCGATTGCTGTATTTGTGCTAGAGCTTTTATTTTGAAAACATGAAACAATTTTGTCAACGGTAGTAATAAAGCATATGAGTTATGTAAATTATATCTTACAAGTTGCAAGCCTCATGCATAGTATACTAATAGTGCCCGCACCTCGTCCTACTTAGCTTGGACTACCGGATCTTTGCATGCCATGTTTCAACCAAGTGTCACAAAGGGTACCTCCATGCCTGTACAAAGGTCTAAGGAGAAAGCTCGCATTTTGGATTTCTCGCTTTTGATTATTCTCAACTTAGACATCCATACCGGGACAACATGGACAACAGATAATGGACTCCTCTTAAATGCATAAGCATGTAGCAACAATTATTATTCTCATATGAGATTGAGAATATATGTCCAAAACTGAAACTTCAACCATGATTCATGGCTTTAGTTAGCGGCCCAATGTTCTTCTCTAACAATTTTGCATGCTCCAACCACTAAGGTGATAGATCCTTCAGACAAGACGGACATGCATAGCAACTCACATGATATTCAACAATAGTTGATGGCGTTCCCCAGAAGCATGGTTATCGCACAACAAGCAACTTAATAAAAGATAAAGTGCATAAGTACATATTCAATACTACGATAGTTTTTAAGGCTATTTTGTCCCATGAGCTATATATTGCAAAGGTGAATGATGGAATTTTCAAGGTAGCACTCAAGCAATTTACTTTGGAATGGCGGAGAAATACCATGTAGTAGGTAGGTATGGTGGACACAAATGGCATAGTGGTTGGCTCAAGGATTTTGGATGCATGAGAAGTATTCCCTCTCGATACAAGGTTTAGGCTAGCAAGGTTATTTGAAGCAAACTCAAGGATGAACCGGTGCAGCAAAACTCACATAAAAGACATATTGTAAACATTATAAGACTCTACACCGTCTTCCTTGTTGTTCAAAACTCAATACTAGAATTATCTAGACCTTAGAGAGACCAAATATGCAAATCAAATTTTAGCAAGCTCTATGTATTTCTTCATTAATGGGTGCAAAGCATATGATGCAAGAGCTTAAACATGAGCACAACAATTGCCAAGTATCACATTATCCAAGACATTTTAGAATTACTACATGTAGCATTTTCCAATTCCAACCATATAACAATTTAACGAAGAAGAAACTTCGCCTTGAACATTATGAGTAAAGCCTAAGGACATATTTGTCCATATGCAACAGCGGAGCGTGTCTCTCTCCCACAAAGTGAATGCTAGGATCTATTTTATTCAAACAAAAACAAAAACAAAAACAAACCGACGCTCCAAGCAAAGAACACAAGATGTGACTGAATAAAAATATAGTTTCAGGGGAGGAACCCGATGATGTTGTCGATGAAGAAGGGGATGCCTTGGGCATCCCCAAGCTTAGACGCTTGAGTCTTCTTAAAATATGCAGGGGTGAACCACGGGGCATCCCCAAGCTTAGAGCTTCACTCCTCTTGATCATAGTATATCATACTCCTCTCTTGACCCTTGAAAACTTCCTTCACACCAAACTTCAAGCAAACTCATTAGAGGGTTAGTGCACAATTAATAATTCACATGTTCAGAGGTGGCACAATCATTCTTTACACTTCTGGACATTGCATAAAGCTACTGGACATTAATGGATCAAATAAATAAATCCAACATAGCAAAAGAGGCAATGCGAAATAAAAGGCAGAATCTGTCAAAAACAGAACAGTCCGTAAAGACGAATTTAAAGATGGCACCAGACTTGCTCAAATGGAAAAACTCAAAACTAATGAAAGTTGCGTACATATCTGAGGATCACGGCAGATTTTTTCGAATTTTCTACAGAGAACTGTGCCCAGATTCGTGACAGACAGCAATGCTGTTTCTGCGCAGCGATCCCAAATATAACATCAACTTTGACATAGAAACTTTACTTGGCACAAAAACATGATAAGGAGAGGTTGCTACAGTAGTAAACAACTTCCAAGACTCAAATATAAAACAAAGTACTGTAGTAAAAACATGGGTTGTCTCCCATAAGCGCTTTTCTTTAACGCCTTTCAGCTAGGCGCAGAAAGTGCAAATCAAGTAACATCGAGAGTAGAAGCATCAACATCATAACTTGTTCTAATAATAGAATCAAAAGGCAACTTCATTCTCTTTCTAGGGAAGTGTTCCATACCTTTCTTGAGAGGAAATTGATATTTAATATTACCTTCCCTCATATCAATAACAGCACCAACGGTTCGAAGAAAAGGTCTTCCCAACACAATAGGACAAGATGCATTGCATTCGATATCCAAGACAACAAAATCAACGGGGACAAGGTTATTGTTAACCGTAATGCGCACATTATCAATCCTCCCCAAAGGTTTCTTTTTAACATTATCGGCAAGATTAACATCCAAATAACAATTCTTCAATGGTGGCAAGTCAAGCATATCATAAATCTTTTTAGGCATAACAGAAATAATTGCACCAAGATCACATAAAGCATTACATTCAAAATCATTGAATTTCATTTTAATGATGGGCTCCCAACCATCTTCTAACTTTCTAGGAATAGAAGTTTCAAGTTTTAGTTTCTCTTCTCTAGCTTTTATGAGAGCATTTGTAATATGTTTTGTAAAGGCTAAATTTATAGCACTAGCATTAGGACTTTTAGCAAGTTTTTGTAAGAACTTTATAACTTCAGAGATGTGGCAATCATCAAAATCTAAATCATTATGAGCTACAGCAATGGGATCATTGTTCCCAAGGTTGGAAAAAATTTCAGCAGTTTTATCACAAGCAGTTTCAGCAGTTTTAGCAATTTCAGGCAGTTTTGTTCGCTTTGCACTAGGAGTAGAAACATTGCCAACACCAATCATATTACCATTGATAGTAGGAGGTGCAGCAACATGTGAAGAATTAGCATTACTAGTGGTGGTAATAGTCCAAACTTTAGCTACATTATTCTCTTTAGCTAGTTTTTCATTTTCTTCTCTATCCCACCTAGCACGCAGTTCAGCCATTAATCTTATATTCTCATTAATTCTAACTTGGATGGCATTTGCTGTAGTAGTAATCTTATTATCAATATCATTATTAGGCATAACTTTCAAATTTAAAAGATTAACATCAGAGGCAAGTCTATCAACTCTAGAAGCAATAATATCAATTTTATCAAGCTTTTCCTCAACAGATTTGTTAAAAGCAGTTTGTGTACTAATAAATTCTTTAAGCATGGCTTCAAGACCAGAGGGTACACTCCTATTATTATTGTAAGAATTCCCATAAGAATTACCATAACCATTACCATTAGCAGAAGGATATGGCCTATAGTTATTACCAGAGTTGTTCCTATAAGCATTGTTGTTGAAATTATTATTTTTAATGAAATTCACATCAACATTTTCTTCTTGAGCAACCAATGAAGCTAAAGGAACATTATTTGGATCAACATTAGATCTACCATTCACAAGCATAGACATAATCACATCAATCTTATCACTCAAGGAAGAGGTTTCTTCACAGAATTTACCTTCTTACCTTGTGGAGCTTTTCGTGTGCCATTCAGAGTAATTTATCATCATATCATCAAGAAGTTTTGTAGCCGCCCCCAAAGTGATGGATATAAAGGTGCCTCCAGCAGCTGAATCCAATAAATTCCGCGAAGAAAAATTTAGTCCTGCATAGAAGGTTTGGATGATCATCCAAGTAGTTAGTCCATGGGTTGGGAAATTCTTTACCAAAGTTTTCATTCTCTCCCATGCTTGAGCAACATGTTCAGTATCTAATTGCTTAAAATTCATTATGCTACTTCTCAAAGATATAATTTTAGCGGGAGGATAATATCTACCAATAAAAGCATCCTTGCATTTAGTCCATAAATCAATACTATTCTTAGGCAAAGATAGCAACCAATCTTTAGCTCTTCCTCTTAATGAGAAAGGAAACACTTTCAATTTAATAATATCACCATCTACATCCTTATACTTTTGCATTTCACAAAGTTCAACAAAATTATTAAGATGGGAACTAACACCAGAAAATTGATCTCTCATAACCAAGTTCAGTAAAGCAGGTTTAATTTCAAAGAATTCTGCTGTAGTAGCAGGTGGAGCAATAGGTGTGCATAGGAAATCATTATTATTTGCATTTGTGAAGTCACACAACTTAGTATTTTCAGGGGTATTCATTTTAGCAACGGTAAATAAAACAAACTAGATAAAGTAAATGCAAGTAACTAATTTTTTTGTGTTTTTGATATAGAGAGCAAGACAGTAAATAAAGTAAAGCTAGCAACTAATTTTTTGTGTTTTGTTTAGGTGCAGCAAACAAAGTAGTAAATAAAATAAAGCAAGACAAAAAACAAAGTAAAGAGATTGAGAAGTGGAGACTCCCTTGCAGCGTGTCTTGATCTCCCCGGCAACGGCGCCAGAAAAAGAGCTTGATGGCGTGTAACTCACACGTTCGTTGGGAACCCCAAGAGGAAGGTATGATGCGCACAGCAAGTTTTCCCTCAGAAAGAAACCAAGGTTTAATCGAACCAGGAGGAGCCAAGAAGCACGTTGAAGGTTGATGGTGGCGAAATGTGATGCGGCGCAACAACAGGGATTCCGGCGCCAACGTGGAATCTGCACAACAAAACCAAAGTACTTTGCCCCAACGAAGCAGTGAGGTTGTCAATCTCACCGGCTTGCTGTAACAAAGGATTAAGCGTATCGAGTGGAAGATGATTGTTTGCAAGAAAATAGTAAAACACAATTGCAGTAGATTGTATGCTATGTAAAGAATAGGACCGGGGTCCACAGTTCACTAGAGGTGTCTCTCCCATAAGATAAAAGCATGTTGGGTGAACAAATTACAGTCGGGCAATTGACAAATAGAGAAGGGCATAACAATGCATATACATGATATGATAAATATAGTGAGATTTAATTGGGCATTACGACAAAGTACATAGACCGCCATCCAACTGCATCTATGCCTAAAAAGTCCACCTTCAGGTTATCATCCGAACCCCATTCAGTATTAAGTTGCAAAGCAACAGACAATTGCATTAAGTATGGTGCGTAATGTAATCGACAACTACATCCTTAGACATAGAATCAATGTTTTATCCCTAGTGGCAACAGCACATCACAACCTTAGAACTTTCTGTCACTGTCCCAGATTCAATGAAGGCATGAACCCACTATCGAGCATGAATACTCCCTCTTGGAGTTAAGAGTACAAACTTGGCCAGAGCCTCTACTAATAACGGAGAGCATGCAAGATCATAAACAACACATAAACAATAGATTGATAATCACCATAACATAGTATTCTCTATCCATCGGATCCCGACAAAAACAACATATAGTATTACAGATAGATGATCTTGATCATGTTAGGCAGCTCACAAGATCCAACAATGAAGCACAATTAGGAGAAGACGACCATCTAGCTACTGATATGGACCCATGGTCCAGGGGTGAACTACTCACTCATCACTCCGGAGGCGATCATGGCGATGAAGAGTCCTCCGGGAGATGAATCCCCTCTCCGGCAGGGTGCCGGCGATCTCCCGAATCCCCGAGATGGGATTCGCGGCGGCGTCTCTGGAAGGTTTTCCGTATCGTGGCTCTCGGTACGGGGTTTCGCGACGGAGGCTATAAGTAGGCGAAAGGGCAGGTCAAGAGGCGGCACGAGGAGCCCAGACAGGGCCGCGCCGGGCCTGGGCCGCGCCGCCCTTTCATCTGGCCACCTCGTGCCCCACTTCGACTCCCCTTCGGTCTTCTGGAAGCTTCGTGCAAAAATAGGACCCTGGGCGTTGATTTCGTCCAATTCCGAGAATATTTCGTTATAGGATTTCTGAAACAAAACAGCAGAAACAAAAATGGTCTCGGTATCTTGTTAATAGGTTAGTTCCGAAAATGCATAAATATGACATATAATGTACATAAAACATGTAGGTATCATCAATAAAGTAGCATGGAACATAAGAAATTATCGATACGTTGGAGACGTATCACCCTGGTGCGGAGGAAGGTGGGCAGCGGGTCGGTCATGGAGATGACCGTGGCGGCGGAGGCGAAGCGAGGGCCGAGGCCGCGCAGGGTGTTGAGGACGAGGGCGCGGTCGCTCACGGGAGAGTCGTTGTCGGAGAGCGCATCGGCGAGGTGCTTCTGGCGGCGACAGTACTCGTGGATGGAGAGGGATCCCTGCACAAGCTGGCGAAAGTCATTGTCAAGGTAGATGGCTTTGTTCGCCTTGTTCGCGGTGAAGAGGTTGCGTGCCGCGAGCCACAGCTGACGCGCGGTCTGATTTCCCGCAAGGATCATGTCCGCGACGTCTTCGTCGATGGCGGCGTGGAGGTGGTTGAGGACGGTGTAGTCGGCGGTGGCCCACGCAGCGTCGGTGGGGGCGGCGGCGACGGTGCCGTCGACATGGCCGAGGTAGCCGGAGCGGCCCAGGGAAGCGCGCATGTAGATGCACCACTTGGAGTAGTTCCCGGCGGCGAAGGAGAGCAGCACGGGGCCGGCGTGACGCGGCGCGCCGGCGGGGACGATCGCGGCGGCCGAAGCGGCCGCAGGGGCGAGGAGGTCCCGTCGGTGAGGGCGGTGAGCTCCATGGCAGCGGAAGGGTGGGGCTAGGGGCGGCGGCCCGACCTAGGGTGGCGGCGGCCGAAGAGGCGGCGGCGGCTAGGGTTGGGATGGGGCGGCGGCTAGGGTAGGACCGAGATTAGTCTGATACCATGTAGAAGGGTTTTGGGGGAAGCCTCACACGTATAATGACGTGGGGTTCCGGTGTTTATATAATAGGCCAGAGGCCTAGGGTTAGGTTACAATTACAATACAGTCCTACTGTAAATACAATATGTGCAATCTAACATGCCGTACTGGTCAGCTATCTCGTTTCTTGATGAGTTACTACTATAAGATCAATAATTGAGTTATTCTAAAGCAGCTAAAGCAAATCACAGCAAGCCATCACACGCATGAACAAGATCACTACCGATCTCCAGTTCTCCACTGATCACTTCAGTGGCACAAGAATCGATCCCTCAGCCTCCAAATTAGCAGCAACATTACACCTATTTTTGACAGGATAAGTGATCGCTGCATTTTACCTTTCGCCGGAGAAGGGTAAGTGATTGAGTGCTGATGCTTAATCTGCGAGAAAATCGAAGCGTATATATCTCGTTCGCTTTCGATGTAGCTTTGATGCTGCACTTACCCGTACTGATTATTTCCAAGAGCAATCTGGCACTCCATGCTACTCCATATAAAGTCTCTTTCCCAGATCGAACACGTACGTGTGCTACTGTTACAACCGTGAGATGCCACTCTCATCTCACATTGCATCTAGGCTTCATTCTAGAAGGAAAAGAAGATGGAAAAGAGTCTGTGCAAAGGCGCTTCAATGCTCCGTGAAAGGCAGCAGATGCGATGCAGTTTTCGCTCGGTGTTAGATAGGCGACATTGACAGGACCCAAAGTTCCATCGATCGTAAGGAAAATGTCAGTTGGTTTGTTAGACTATGCTTGAATGCATGATGCATTGCTCAATCCAATCATTGGGTGGGAGGTAGCAACAAACGCATTATGCACGAGGCAGGGTGCATTTGCTAGTACCAGAAGCGAGATAAAGAGGAGTGGTGACACAGACCACAAGACAAGAGATGCAGGCTCAAAATGAACAAAGTTGTCACCATAGGAGGAAAATGCCTATCAGACCTTGCACTTGGTTAGCGTTTGATAATAAAGAAAGGTCCTATCTAAGCTAACGATTTCCGGTTTTTCTTCGTCTTTCACTCTCCCTTTGTTGCCATCACCTCCGGAGATGGGTAGCGGCTGCGCTTTCGGTGTGTCACATTCGAATACCAAAGAAATATATTCATGCAAGAACACATATTTTTTGTTCTAAAAAGAGGATGACGGAGAAACATTACCTATTCCTGAGGAAGAATTCGGGCCTATTACTTCTCCATACTTATTGTTGAACTTGTTGTTCTGTTCTATATTATTTATCGCTGTTTTAGTATAACTTTGTACTAAATCAACGACAACTAATTGGAATGGATGGAGTATACTGCTTAACAACAGTGGAACCAACACGATGTTGTATCGAATGGAGAGAAATAGTTTTCAAGGAAGAAGATGGTAACCCCAAGAAACGTGAAAACTTATGGCAACAGATAGTGACTTATGACTTATTCCTAACCATTCTAGCAGCAATCCAAACGTCCCTCTATCAGCATCTTCCTAACAGTTTCTATACCAAAAGCCGCTTTTCAGAGGCCCGGGCGACGGACTATTGGCTCAATTGTAGATCGTGCTTCTGATAATTAGTTGTGTCTAGATTGGTTTCCTTGGAGGTTGTAAATATCCAAACACGAACGAACGTATTACGCCGTGGATGCATGCTGAGGTGTTTGTGCAGTGCCGCAAGGCTTTGCGCGCACCAGCGCATGCCCGATCGGTCGAAATTTTGAGGACTGCAAGCAAAAGCAAGTCTATATCCGCCAGAGGAAAAAAAACAGCAGATCGAGTTTGTGCACTATAAGATGCTTAGATTCACTAGCACTACTGTCTATCCCGATGATGATCTAGCAAGTTGCACGCAACATTCTAATCGGATCCAGCAATAGGCACTGGGTAAGTATGATCGACATGGATGCAACAAGAGATGACGATGTGCTGGGTTTTGCATCAATCGAGCAAAATCGAACTCCTGCACTTGCACCACTTGTACATGAGAAGATGATACATACAAGCACGTTCCTCATCTGTATCATCAGCCTAGCCACGACGTGACGTGACTTATGACACATGTACGTGTTGTCTTTTTTTTTTAATCTTAACATCACAAAAGATGAAACAATTTTGGACTAGTGGAAGAAGTAACCGAAAGGCCTCGCTCGCACCCACTACTGAAACCATCTATTAGACTGTTCGACGACTCCTTTCATGTCTACAAAACAATACATGAGTTTGCCACCTAGTTGTAGAGCATTGCACCACCGCTCTCATGCCTTCCCCATCACTCTTCCACGTGCACCGTAGTAGGGACAATAGTGAGCTCTTGTGTGACGACTACCGGCTTCTTTTCCAACACAAACTCTGACAACTACTTGCTCAACGATGATTATTTCCCAGCGTCCACAACCTCCTCGATGACATGACTGCCAATGACGGTACCGTGGACATGTCTTCTTCCAACACACCATATGTGTTCTTTTATCATCTATGTGAGATCATGTTTCAGTAACTACTAGTAACAATCTATTTAGAGTTGTTGTTTTCATACTATGTATTAGATTGCATGAGATGTGAAAATTGCTCACATTTTCAACAATTCAAAAATCTTATTATAGATATTTTTCTCCTATTGGCTTTGTTGATGCTCCTAAGCCTCCTCCATTAGAGGGTGTGCATTACAAGAGACGACATGCGAGAAAGTAACCTTGTATAGTTGTATTAGTAATCTCTATCATATTTTATCTATTGCAAGAATATATTATACAATACATGTTTGAGTGTGGGCAAATGGAGACAGAGCTGAATGTAGCCCTTTATTTCCAGAAATTCAAAAATCATAATTACGTGTTTCAAAAAAATTGAAAACAAGTTTTTGGATGTGATGTATCCTACAAGCATGCAAAATCTTATTGTGAAATCATCTATATACTAGGTTACACAAAAATGATAAAATTTGACAAATTTTATAGTTTTGAAATGTGTACTATTCACTGTTCTCACTCGCACTTTCACTTTTTTGTACTATTCACTATTCTCAGACCCACTTTCACTTTTGCGTAGTCTAAAATACAAAGTAGTTCACATTAAGATTTTACATGTTTGTAGTATACAACATAGGCTACATCCAATATTTTTTAAATATTTTGAAAATTTTAAATATGATTTTTGTTTTTGAAAACAAAGGCATACATGTAGCTCAATCTCCGGTTGAAGTTTCGGATACATGTTATCTGTAGCAATTAAGTTATATTTCTCTGAACTTATATAACGACTAAAATATTATTATAAAATGTGTGAATAAAATGTAGAAAAATGACTTTCTTTTAAGTGTTATAAGATTATCTCCTAGTAAAATGTAGAAAAATGACACATTTTAAGTAGGATCCTCATTTCCTCCCTACCCGGAAGTGCTAATTCCGCGAGTGTGAAACAAGTGCGTGAAAAGGGGAGACATATTTGCAGCACCCGGGCACCAGTATGCCCTCTTTTCTTTTTTTTTGAAAAATTGCACTTTTAAGTTTTTAAAAATTTCAAAAAAAAATCAGGAATAGGTATACATGGTATGTATATCCGTGCGAAGTTTCGGTAGAAAAATCGTTCTATTTTGGGCTATAGAAAAAAATTCTGACTGTATATTGGAAAAAAATGATTCTTTAGTCTGAAATTTGTCTTTTTGTATTTTCCCAAGATACAAAGTATTTCAAAACGAAATTTCTGGTGTACAATCTCGATGTACATATGTAGCCATATATTTTTCAGCAGATTTTTGTGGACACTCAGATTTTGCAAAGTCACTAGTGCCCAGGTGCATCGATGAGATTTCAGTGAGAAAGGATACCACTCAATGGCAAACGGCATGGCAGCGATGTAGGACAGCCGTCCGTTGCTACAGGACATGTGTGTATTGCATGGCAGCCTAATCTGCAACCAACGGCGCCATTGATGACTGCAGAAACTTCTAAATGCGGTTTTAGGTGCAGAAACAAACTGCGTGTTACCGGGGGTGGCTTAGCAGCCGCAGGACAGGCCGGGCATCCGAGGCGATGTACGCAACAAAATCTGTTGGTACTTGCAGCTAACCATTAACACTCTAACTGCATCATGCACCGTAGATCAGGATCACGAAGCACTTGTCACAGTGTACTCTCTGAAGCTGAACACTTGTCACAGTGTGTTATCTGAAGCAGAACACTTGTCTTATCTCGCCTCGAGAACTGAACGCTAGTTTCCAAACAATGGAGCCTCTCCGACGCCCTCACAGCCATTGATGCAATTCCTGCCAAGAGTAGATGAACGGATGCTGAGCAAGCAGGTGCGTCCTTTTCTGCGGTGATCAGGCGAGTGATGAGAGGCGTCGCGTGGCACCTGAGTACCTCGCCCACGCCTCCTGGCTCCTCTTGCGCTGCCCGTGTATAAATAGGGGTGTAGGCATCGCCCAGCAATCTCACTCTCACAGTCTCCCGAGCTCGCGTTTCCCCTACCTGTGACGTTTCCCTGTTTCTCCTTCCGGGCGTTCTCGCCCCCTTCTTCCTCGGAGCAAGGTAAAGAAACCCTGTCCATTTGCAGTATATATACTTCAAGAATCAAGAAAGTTTTTTTACTTCTGGTACTACTATGGATGACTGTTGGTACTCTGGAAAGATCTCCGGGGTAGCTAATTCAGGAGATGTGGTGTGATTTTTCTTCTCTGTAGTTTCTTGAGCTTGGGTTTGAGAGTGTGCAAACATAATTCTGGGTCAGATTGTTGATTATATATGGTCTTCTCGGTATCTGCATGCTTTAGGTGCTCTGTTCTACTGGCTTGTTTTCTTGTTTGGTTGCTGTAGAGGGTATAGAGGAGATCTTATCATTTGTCTCTGAATTTGGAACTGGGATGGACGAGTGTGCTAATTGTTTGGGAGATCCATGTAATTATTATGCTGGTTTATACACTGGATCAGTATATATAGGCGTATGGCTACTGACCTACTGTAAATCAAGATCCACTCCAGAATTGCACATCATGCTTGCCTGTGCATATGGATGTGACGTATCCTTCGGGGATGCGGGGGGCTTAGCTTTAATTACAATTTTTCTTCTGTTTTCCGGGAGTATATTCAAAGTCCTGGTATACAAAATAAATCTACTAGCAGTTTTTGACTTCCTTTTTATGCAACTTGTGAAAGCTATAAATTTTCTAAGCAAGTTCTGCCAAACCCACTAATTATGAGTTAATCATGACAAATCCTAGATAAACTTCTTGTTCGTGGAGTACTGCTTTTGATCCGGTTCTATGTTCCTGTGCTCATTCATGTGTTGGTTAGTGTTAATTAATCTGACACGCCACGCAAGAAACGGCTAGATCCCACGCTGATCCCATGATTCGGTTCACAAAGTACAGAACTTTTTAGGCACTCTTTGTAGTACGTCACCCTTACACCCTGGGGACAAGAGGAAAAGTGCCCGTCTTTACTGTGCCAGACACTGTCGACTTCTTGTTCGTTTTTCTCCACAAAACTTGTCACATGTTTGGATTTCTTAGTGCTAACTCCGTCCGTTCCATATTAGTTCTCACTGATTTAGTACAAAGTTGTACTACTAAACCAACAACTATGGAACGAAGGGAGTAACTTTTTATCCTCTCCTGGTTACATATTTGATTGCCAAACGTGATGCCAAAACCAGGTCATGTCTTTTGGAACATGTTGACTAAAGGGGCTGATCAGATAAACTGTTCCTGTTGTTCAGGTTCGAGGACACGACTGGAGGATAGCAATGGGGGAGAGTGCTGGAGAGCGTGCCCTGAGCCGTCTCCACAGCGTAAGGGAGCGTATCGGTGATTCCCTCTCAGCGCACACCAATGAGCTCGTCGCCGTCTTCTCGAGGTTTCTCTTTAATCTTTTGCAGACTAGACTGGCCGTCTCGCAATTTATAGAATCTCTGCATGAAAGATATATTTAAGTGATGACATGTGGTTGCCTTGTTTATATCTAAATCATGCTATAGTATGAGTAGGATATGATACCTTTGCTATATGCCCAGTTGCACCATATACTGTTAGCTGTAAATGGTTAGATCTGACCAAACTGATGTGATCTGAAATTCTGCGTGCTTTCACTTGTTAAGATTGCTTTAGTGGAGCTAAACCGAAGCATCATTTGCGCAAAAATAATTTCGAAGTGAACAATTTTTTCTGTATTTATGCTCCTTGTATTTTCCTTTTGAACTCTTATTGCTACCTGTATTTATAACAAAGTACTTGTATATTTCTTAGCACACTTTTGTTTAAGTAACATCCGTTGATAGGTCTGACATATCTGCTGTATGCGATTGTTCAGGCTTGTTAACCATGGAAAGGGAATGCTTCAGCCCCACCAGATCACTGCTGAGTACAATGCTGCTATTCCCGAGGCTGAGCGAGAGAAGCTGAAGGATACTGCCTTTGAGGATCTCCTAAGGGGGGCACAGGTTTGCGTCACCACGTCATCCCAGTGATGTGCCCAGAGTTTTCAGCTCTTGATCTACATGTTGGTTTCTCATACAGGAGGCTATTGTCATCCCTCCATGGGTTGCTCTCGCCATCCGGCCAAGGCCTGGCGTCTGGGAGTATGTGAGGGTCAATGTGAGCGAGCTCGGCGTTGAGGAGTTGAGTGTCCCTGAGTATTTGCAATTCAAGGAACAATTGGTGAATGAAAGGTATCTGTGATTTTGTGAAATTATCAAGATTTAAGAGTCCACCTTATACCTTATTTCTATCAGATGCTAATACGGTCACTTGACACTCCTTATGTTCAAATTCCAGCACTAATAACAACTTCGTGCTTGAACTGGACTTTGGGCCATTCAATGCCTCCTTCCCTCGGCCATCGCTGTCGAAGTCTATTGGCAATGGTGTGCAGTTCTTGAACAGGCACCTGTCATCAAAGCTGTTCCATGACAAGGAGAGCATGTACCCCTTGCTCAACTTCCTCCGTGCACACAACTACAAGGGGATGGTAGGTTACGGTCTCTGGTATCTTGCTTTATAAATTAATCACTTGACTATATATCTGTTAAAGGTTCTCTGGTAAAACATCTTTGTCGTTGAAAAATGACAGGCTTGTATCATTTTCCCATGGCATGACAATTTTGTGTGTAAATTTCCTAGCCTGAGTGTTCTAGCATATAGTGCAGTGAAACTTAAAAGTAACGGAATTAGATCTACCTGCTACTGAACATGTGGGAGGTTGCATGTTGATGAAAGCACACAGAAAATGGCAGACAGAGACTCTATTGCAAATTTGGTAGAATAGAACTGTCACTCAGATATATAACAGCATATGAGCATAATCAGCCTGTAAGAAAATATAGATGCAGTCATAGTTGAAGTGTTGGGCATTTGTCCTGATGATTTGTGCGCTTTGTAAGTAATAAAAATATGTTTAGAATAAATTCTTCAACTAAGTACAGAAGCATACTCGCTATTTGTCTGTGAACCAGAAAGTTATGAACTGGAAGTCTGGAACCATTACCTCCTGCTCAATTATGTGGATTATGTAATCTTTTCTTTCTTGCTTCAGACCATGATGTTGAACGACAGAATTCGCAGTCTCAGTGCCCTCCAAGATGCACTCAGGAAGGCAGAGAAGCATCTGTCAGGCCTTCCAGCTGACACCCCGTACTCAGAGTTCCACCACCGGTACTGCATAATCATCGTACTCATGATCATTGAAAACCTTATTTGCTCTCAACAAACAACAAACATCGCATTGCTGTACCAATATTTTTTCGTTGCACATTCAGGTTCCAGGAACTTGGTTTGGAGAAAGGTTGGGGCGACTGTACTCAGCGTGCACATGAGACTATTCACCTTCTCTTGGACCTTCTCGAGGCCCCTGATCCATCCACCTTGGAAAAGTTTCTCGGAACAATCCCAATGGTGTTCAATGTTGTCATCCTCTCTCCTCATGGTTACTTTGCTCAGGCCAATGTCTTGGGGTACCCAGATACTGGTGGGCAGGTAGAGTCCCCTGCACAATTTTGACACTTCAGCATATTCCCTCTTCATATTCTAAACAACACCACATATTTGTTATCACCAACTTTCTTATGTGATGGCAATCCACAGGTTGTCTACATTTTGGACCAAGTCCGTGCTATGGAGAATGAGATGCTGTTGAGAATCAAGCAGCAAGGTCTTGACATTACACCAAAGATTCTAATAGTAAGTTTAGTACCCAATATGATCAAATATGAAGTTGCTATTTTAGTTGATCCCTAATGAGGTGTATTTTGGCCTTACATAGGTCACCAGGTTGCTCCCTGATGCACACGGCACCACCTGCGGCCAGCGCCTTGAGAAGGTCCTTGGCACTGAGCACACCCACATTCTGCGTGTGCCATTCAAAACAGAAGATGGGATTGTTCGCAAATGGATCTCACGTTTTGAAGTCTGGCCTTACCTGGAAGCTTACACCGATGTATGCATCTAACTTTCCATCAGGTTGTTTGTAGTGTTTCATTAGGTTGACACAATTCATATATTTTTCTGTTGCTTTCAGGATGTGGCACATGAGATTGCCGGAGAGCTGCAGGCCAACCCTGACTTGATCATTGGAAACTACAGTGATGGAAACCTTGTCGCGTGTTTGTTGGCACACAAGTTGGGGGTTACTCATGTAAACATTCTACCCCCTTGATCAACAGAAGATCTATTTTCATCTCCGTAGTATCTTATCATAACTCTTATTCCCTTTTATGCAGTGTACCATTGCTCATGCCCTAGAGAAAACCAAGTACCCCAACTCTGACCTTTACTGGAAGAAATTTGAGGATCACTACCACTTCTCATGCCAGTTCACCGCTGACCTGATTGCAATGAACCATGCTGACTTCATCATCACCAGTACCTTCCAAGAGATTGCTGGAAAGTAAGATTCTCTTTCTCACAGAAATACCACTATGCTCATTTGCAAATATCATCAAATCTTCTAATGTTACTGTCCAATTTTCCTTTTTCAGCAAGGATACTGTAGGGCAGTATGAGTCGCACATGGCATTCACAATGCCTGGCCTCTATCGTGTTGTCCATGGTATTGATGTCTTCGACCCCAAGTTCAACATCGTCTCCCCTGGTGCTGACATGACCATCTACTTCCCATACACTGAACAACAGAAGAGGCTTACCTCCCTCCATTCTGAGATTGAGGAGCTACTCTTCAGTGATGTCGAGAATTCTGAGCACAAGTAAGGGTCATACTTGTATCAGTTTTGAATTTTAGTTTCTTGTAAAATGAATGCATGCTTTTCTGGTTATCTAACAAGAGCACCTCTCCAGATTTGTGCTGAAGGACAAGAAGAAGCCGATCATCTTCTCGATGGCTAGGCTGGACCGTGTGAAGAATATGACTGGCCTGGTTGAACTGTATGGCAAGAACCCACGCCTACAAGAGCTGGTGAACCTTGTGGTTGTCTGTGGAGACCATGGAAAGGAATCCAAGGACAAGGAGGAGCAGGCCGAGTTCAAGAAGATGTTTGATCTTATCGAAGAATACAACTTGAGCGGCCACATCCGCTGGATCTCTGCTCAGATGAACCGTGTCCGCAACGGTGAGCTCTACCGCTACATCTGCGACATGAAGGGGGCCTTTGTGCAGGTGAAGAACACTGTCAACCTAGGAACTCACTATGACTGAATCATAGAATCCGCTAGTTCTGACGTACTCTTTTCTGTTTGCCTTCCTGTGCACAGCCTGCTTTCTATGAGGCCTTCGGGCTTACTGTGATAGAGGCCATGACATGTGGCCTTCCCACATTTGCCACTGCATACGGTGGTCCAGCCGAGATCATTGTGAATGGCGTGTCTGGCTACCACATCGATCCATACCAGAATGACAAGGCCTCCGCGCTGCTCGTGGAGTTCTTTGAGAAGTGCCAGGAAGACCCCAGCCACTGGAACAAGATCTCGCAGGGCGGACTCCAGCGCATCGAGGAGAAGTATATATGCAATGCTCTCTCATCTGTCTATTTTACCATTCGATGCACATGAGCTGCCACTTTTACCGACACTGAACTGAGCTTGATGCCGTGGCATGATCTTGACGCAGGTACACCTGGAAGCTGTACTCCGAGAGGCTGATGACCCTCTCTGGTGTCTATGGTTTCTGGAAGTACGTCTCCAACCTCGACAGGCGCGAGACTCGCCGCTACCTCGAGATGCTCTACGCCCTCAAGTACCGCAAAATGGTACGCGTCGCAGCATTGCGCTCAATCACCTTGATTAGTTTCATCTCAGTTCATGGCTTGAGATCTTAATTCTCTGTGCACTTGTCGTGTGCAGGCTACCACTGTTCCATTGGCTATTGAAGGCGAGACCTCGGGCAAATGATCTGGCCTTATCGAAGAAATAAAAGGGCAGACCAGCGCCCCACTTTCCCATTCCTGATTCAGCATTGAAGCACAGATTGGAGAGTGTTATGCATTTCCTTTTCCTAGGTTGTAGTTTGAGGGAACCTAGTTCCTGTGAGAGTCTCCGTGTTGTCTGTGGTAGAGGAACTGGATGTGAGGGATGTACTCAGTGCTCCGGTTGGTACTTTTTCATGGATGATATGATTTGAATGAATAATAAGATAAGTCTTTGTTTACCGAAAAGTCAGTTTAGATCCTGGGCACCAGTGCTCTCACCGTATTAAAAAAATTCGAAAATAATATTTATGTGTTTAAAAATTATGTAACAAAATTCTAAAAGGAACCGGTGATGTATCCCACTAACGTAGAAAATCTCAATTACAAATATTTCGTTTTCTGAGCTACACAAAAATGACAAAGTCTGATTTCTTTTTGGAGATTTGAATCACTATATTCAGGCCCACACATTTGTTACTTTTGTGTAGCCCAAAATACACATTATTTCCGGTTGAAAGTTTACACGTTTGTGGGATACAACACTATCTACATCATAATTTATTTTCAGATTTTTCTAAAACTTAGAAATATGATTTTCAATTATTTTTTAAAAAAGGGCCCATGTGCACCAAATCTCTGTCCCATATTACCCAAAATTTCGTACAATTGCCCAGTTAACATTCAGTAGCACAAAATCATCAGAGTGCTGTGGTCGGTGGACGCATCTAGAATTCTAGGCAAATGCTTTGGAGGCACTCGAGGATCGAAATTTACGCCTGATAAATGATTTGGCATTCGTCGAACTCCCCAGGATTTCAGTAAAATTTTCCACGGAATCGAAACAGCAAACTGATCAGAGTACTCACTCGCGACAGGCGCGCAGAGGGGCGGAGGGCTCAAGGCCAAGTCGACGCCGGCGGAGGGTTCAAGGTCAAGTCGACGCCGGCGGCGAGCTGCGAGCCAACCGAACCTCCAAGCGGGCGAAACCCGGACGCCTAGACGCAACGACGCTGCCCGCCCGCCCGTCCGTCCTCCTTCACACCGCCAATTTGCAGCCGCGGCTGCCGACGGCCGCCGGAGCGGCCGGTGTCCCAGGGCAGCACGGTAGCCGTCGCAAAGCCGGGACAGCCCGGCCCATTAGCCAACGCTGCCTACCTGGGCCCGGCGCGTCCAGGTAGCCGACGTCCGAAGAACACGAGGGTGCGCCTATTCAGCGCTTTAAGCGGGAGCGATCATCAGCTCCGCTCGAAGCGAACGGCCAGTGGGCCAGGCCCATTTAGTCTGTCTTTATTTTCTTTTTCCTCTACATGACAACCCAGCGTGACTTATCTACTTTGGTTTAAAATCAGAACAAAATCGAAAACAGAACAAAATTCAAACCGAATTTTTTTCAAAATTGAACGATTTCTAAAAACGAACAATTTTCAAATTATAAGAACAAATTTGAAAAATGAACGATTTTTAAGAACGTACAATTCAAAATCGTTCAAATTTCAAATTCAAAAAAGTCCGAACAAAAAAATACGCAAAATTTTAAAAATTCATATTAAAAATGTTCAAACTTTTCATAAAAAATTTCAAAACAAAAAATGTTCAAATGCCAAAAAAGTCCATGAACAGAAAAATATCGTGAACGGAACAGAAAAAAGGTCGTGAACGGAAATATGTCGTGAACGGAATTTTTTTGAATTTGAACAATTTTAAGTTTGAACAATTTACGAATTTGAACATTTTTAAATTTGAAATTTTTTTTAATTTGAACGATTCTTGAATTTAAACAATTTTAAAAACTACACAATTTTCAAACGCGAAAAATGTTCATATCTAAAAGTGTTCGAAATAAAAATTGTTTAAACTTAAAAATTGTTCAAATTTTTTTAAAAATCAAATCTAAAAATGTTGAAACTTAAAAAACGTTCAAATTCAAAAAAAAATCAAATTTTCGAAAGTTCAGAAAAACCAATCGCAAAATAAAAAAACTGGAGGAAAAAGCCCAACAGAAACCAGTTGTAAATGAGAAAACTGAGAAAAAAAACGAAGGAAATCGAATTCCATCGCTAATGGGCCGGCCCAACTCGATCCCTCTCTGAGCGGAGCGATCGCTCGCTCCCGCGTTGAGCGGAGAATAGGAATTGCGGAAGAACACACCGAATACGTTACGGCGTCGCCAGCTTGGACTCCTGTCTTTCTTGTGGTGGCCGGTGGGAAACCAACAAGTTGCCGGATCGACCCGAACCCGAGCCCGGGCCCAAGCCCGGTAGCGTACAGATGAGGCAGCCGCGTGCCCTTCTTCCTTCCCACTTTACCCCATCTTGCCGGCCAACGGAAGAAACCCGCCCAATCCCCACGCCCGACGCTTCCTCCCGCCACCATCGCCTCCAAGCCCCACTCCGATCCCGCGCGCCCACAGGTTGGTAGCGCCTGCCCTCCCGGATTTTCTTCCGTGGCTATACGGCGTGGTGATTCGTTAGGGTTTGATCCGGTAACGCAGTTTTTGTTGGATTGATTGTGGTGCTTGTACGTGATAGCTGTTCTACTGATTAGGCAGGGTTGATTTGTCGGTTGATAGATCCATCTGTTAGTTTAGGGTTTCGTAATTTCTCCCCAATTGATTACCCGTGGAAGCTAGGTACACGTGCTGCAGGCCATCTTTGTTTTGGGAATTATTTCGGGTGTGTTGGCCGCGGTGTAAGCTGCCATCATTGTGTTGAAGTAGATGTACATGGATCGTTTGTTGTTCTGTTGCAATACTTATTAGTGCTAATGAAATCACACAAGTAGAACAATTAATCCAAAGAGTGGTTTTCTTAGCTGTGTAGTAGTAGTTGTCAATTACACCTAGTAGAGTTTTGTAGTACAATTAATGAACTGGGTATACTAGTTCTCAACTACACCTAGAGTTTTATATAGTACAATTAAGGGAAAATTTGCTACAGGACACCGTTATTTTCTAGCATTTGCTGAAACACACCGTCCGATTATGTCTTTGCCAGGTACCATTATAATTTTGTGACACATTTGCCAGAACACACCACCAGCCTAAAACCGGAAAGTTTTGTATTTTTCTTGTGATGACTGGTTTTGAAGACAAAGTGCAAAGCTTTCCCTTTTTAGACAGGTGGTGTTTTCTGCCAAATGTGCCACATAATTGTAATGGTACCTGGCAAAGACACAATCGAGCGGTGTGTTTCAGCAAACGCCAAAAAATAACGGTGTCCTGTGGAAAATTTTCCCTACAATTAATGAACTAGAGAAACATTATGAATGTTGTACCATCCTAATATCTGTTTCCATCTCTTTTTGCTAGATCGTTCCGCGTCACTACCGATCACTACATGACTGCAGAATCTGAATGATTCCATGGAGACTCCAAATGAAGCGAGACCGTACTCATCCCTCCCCCAATTTCAAACCAACTACAGCCAGGGAGCTCCCATGTCCCACCCAGCTCCAGAAAACAACTACCTGGCGCACGACTACCTCTACGAGCCGTCGCTGGAACCAGACTTCCCGTCAGAATACGGTACCCGAGAAGACCCCTTCGCTGCAGCACGAGCTAGCCCAACCATCAATCTGAAGACTGTTCTGGGTGGTATCGCGGCGATCGTTTCAGGCGCGAGTAAGGGCGAGGACGGTGCACCGCAGCAGCAGAATTTCGGCACGGGTGTCTCGTTTCTAGCTTCGGGCAAGGACGGTGGTCTGCACCCGTCTGTCTGCGTTCCGAGCGCGCCGCCGCTGCTTGAGGAAAACGCTATGCAGTTCAGCGCGTACAAGGAGGTGCTGCTGGCGGATCCCCCGGAGTGGTTGCCGGATAGCTCTACCAGCGTGTGCCTGCAATGCAGCAATCCTTTCACGGCCCTGACTCGTGGGAGGCACCACTGCCGCTTCTGCGGAGGTATATTCTGCAAGGAGTGCTCCAAGGGGAGGTGTTTGATGCCCATGAAGTTCAGGCAGCGTGATCCTCAGAGGGTGTGTGATGCTTGCTGCGATAGGCTTGATCCGCTCCAGGGCTTGTTGATCAACTACAACAGTAACGCCATGCAGCCTGCGAAACATGATGTCATGGATTGGACGAGCACGAGGAGCTGGTTGAACTTGCCTGTTGGATTATCGATGGAGTATGAGCTGTACAAAGCAACAAATACGCTCAGGAAATATTGCCAGGTATGTTTTATGTTTTGCCTCTCAAAGGCTCAAGCAGATGTAATGCTTGTCATATCTGAGAAGTGTTTCTGTTTTGGAATGTGTAGGTGTCTAGACTAAATCCTGAGAAGTCCATCCCATCATCTATCCTCAAGGGAGCAAAGGGGCTTGCTGTGCTCACAGTTGCCAAGGCAGGTGCAGTTCTTACGTACAAAATGGGCACTGGCCTTGTAGTTGCT
Organism: Lolium multiflorum; assembly: GCA_030979885.1. Classification (NCBI taxonomy): domain Eukaryota; kingdom Viridiplantae; phylum Streptophyta; class Magnoliopsida; order Poales; family Poaceae; genus Lolium; species Lolium multiflorum. The sequence goes on from CM061748.1 coordinate 51,135,838, forward strand.
CGCAGATCAGATGGATCATGGTCTGCCCCGTCTGCGATTTTATCTGTTGGATTGGGATGGGGAGTGCAGGTATTTGTCCAATATAAATCTTTCTTTGAATTGAATGCGCATGCAACATCTACATCTATCTGCTGCTAATTTAAATTCTTGTTATTTTCACTGCAAAAAAGGAACTTCCTGTTATTCATTTAATTCTTGTGTTCTTCACTGAATTAGTTTCCATGAAAGTCATTTAAGCATCGTGGCATTTTTCCTTATGAGATTGCATGATGCCAACAACAAGTTTATGTCCAATCACTCTTATCTGGATGCTGAACTACAGTTTATCCTTTGGTTTCTTAATTTCGCAATGGTAAAGACATTTCTTTGTGTTTTTCAGATTGGAGGAGAATTGACAGATTTTATAATCGTGCTTCATGATCTTAAAGCTGTTAAGGCATTCAGTAGCCGCATGCATCTTTCTCTTGGGGCAGGATTGAGTGCGGCAGCAGGACCAATTGGCAGAGCCCTTGAAGCAGATGTTCGAGCAAGTGAAAAAGGTTCTGGCATATGCTACACTTACAGCTGCAGCAAAGGTACTAATAAGAAAAGTTGCTTCCCTCATTGTCATTTTAGATATACTACCTTGTTCAATCTGTTTAGATACACCCCCTCATTGTCATTTTAGATACACTACCTCATCCATATCTTGACAAAACTGAGTCACTTATTTTGGAACGGAGGGAATACATACCTAATATTAGAAATGGTTGAAATAGGTGGAGATCAGCACAATTTTGACACTGTTATACTGTTATCAAGTACTCCATACGTCCTGAATTAGATGTCACAGATTGTCTAGATTTGCATGTATTTATATGCTAAAAGTCAAATCTGCGACAATTATTCGGGACAGATGGAGTAAAAACATATCAAATGGATGACTTTAAACATGGGACTGAGCTTGCTCTCTAAAATTGACTGTCACCTTTGGTGTTTATTGCTGCATGTAAATAATTTGGAAGATATTTTATAGTCATTTTTGGAGGGGAAAGAAATCGTTTTTACAGATCCAGTCATCTCATTAGCTTTAAGAAGTCTTTACAAGTATAATCCATCTCCTATGTTTGCTTGTTCCTCTTAAGAAGTTTACACCTTTCATTACAGCTATCTCAGTAGCCTTCTGATTTATAGCCTCTCTATTTCAAAACTTGAAACAGGTGCCTTTGTTGGGATCTCACTGGAAGGAAATGTGGTGACCACCAGATCAGACACCAATCTGCGCTTCTACGGTGATGCATACTTGACCACAACAGACATCCTGTTTGGGAGGGTGGAGAAGCCCAGAGCTGCCCAACCCTTGTACAAAGCTCTAGATGATCTATTCTCCAAAATGGTTTCCTAGTTCTAGTCATGTTAGCCTTAGCATTCAGCCATGTACATATATCAGTAAAAGATGCTAGGAAAATCCCTGAAAAAAATATCAACAAAATGTACATATATTATTAGATGGGTTCATAGCAAGTATGTAACCCTCATGTAAATATTGCCAGGATATTGTACGCTATCTAATCCATGGTTTCTATGGTTGTGCTCCCATTCATACAATTGAGCTTTGTTAAACGTAGTGTATTATGGGCTACCAGGTTCGTGTTTCGTAGTTTCTTAGACTAATCACAATGGAAAATATCATATCATATAATAGAATAATGCATATGGTACTAGTGTATGATACTATCATCACAATGCATAGTATTATGTACTACTACCTCCATCCCGGTTTAACAGGCACGCACGCAGTTCAAGACAAACTTTGACCATTGATTTAGTCAATAAAATATAACTTTTATGTTTACAAAATCAATATCATTAGATTCGTATGCAAAAAAGCTTTCCAATGATATAATTTTCGTGACATATATTTTATATTTTATTGACCAAAATAATGATCAAAATAATTTCTTAAACTACGTGCGCGCCTGTTAAACTGAGATGGAGGGAGTAGTGTCATAAGTAGTTATATTTATTGATTCGTAAAATCTCAATACATGTGTACAAGATTTAGTTTGATTTTTTTGGGTGCTATGATATAAGTACCTATGATATGCTCATTGTCTTTTATCATCAATTGATGTGACATATCAGCAACTTGATCCACACATATTTTTATTGGATTGGTTTGCTTCAACTACTGATCCACGCTAAATTATCCTAACTATAAGTACGTTATCCAGGCAGTGCACTACTGTTATACCTTCTCTTTTCACTCTATAGTACTTGAGCGTTTTATTGCTTGACTGGGGTTCTTTTCTCAAAAAAAAAAAAAAAAAAACACCAGTCTGCCACACATAATTTGAGAGTAGGAACGTTGCCATGTCCAGGTAAGTTGTGAATAAACTTAGCTGAACCGAAGTTAATTACAGTCTCCATATGAATAACACTTCAACGAATCTGCAAAGTTGGAGCTTTCCATGGAGCCGAATAGATATGGTGGCCTATTCCTTTTCAATTCACAAGACCTATATATTTTTGAAAAATAAAACTACGTAAAGTTTAACTAAGTTGATTTTTATTAACATGTAAGATATAAAATTAATATTGCTAGATACATCATAAACTAGTATATTTTAATATAATACGTAAAATATTAGGGCCAACAAGGGCTCGGTCGACCGACGGCGTCAACACCCCCACAACCCAAGCTAAGTTCTTTGCTTGCGTCACCGCTTCCGATGTGGCCAGCCGGCAGCACCTTGACTGCTCTGCGTCCTCTCTCAGTTTTTCACAACAGAGAGCGGCCGAGCTCTAAGAGCATCCCCACTCGTTGGCGCTCCCCACGTCCAAATCCGGCGAAATTTTCGTCCGGATTGGAGGAAGATTTGGCGTGGGGAGGAGTAGTTTCCCAGTCGTGTGCTCCCCAAGCGGCGTTTCTCGGGGAAAAGAGGATGGCTCGGGAATCCGGACGAAAGAGGAGACACGTGGGCGTGGGCGGTTGGTTTAGCTTCATCCGGAGTCCCCGGGAGACCCCCGGGAAACCGAGGATGGCATGGGGAGTCCGGACGAAAATAGGCTCAAATCCGGACCAAAACGAGGAACCGGGGGCCTGACTGAGCCGTTTTTCGCCGTCCGAATGAAAAAAAGTGACCGTGGGGGGCTCTGTGGGGAGACGAGTGGAGATGCTCTAATTTGGTTCTTGGTTAATCGAGAGCTAGCAAAAGTGATAATGTTATAGTTGTAGTTGTTGATAGATTTCTAAAAGTGTGGCCAAACTTTATTTAACTTCTTTTCAAAAAGTATAAAATTTATTTATTTGAACGGAGGGAGTAGTTTTTTTGTTTGTTTTGTTTTCAACCCACGCGGATAGCAATGGTCTTGAAAGTTGAAACGGAGTGGCAATACTAAGAGCATCTCCAGTCACGTCCCCCAAACCGTTCCCCAAACGGCGCCGGATTGAACGTTTGGGGGACGTGTTTCGTTCGTGCTGTGTTTGGGGGACGTCGTTCCCCAGCCGCGTCCCCCAAACGCCGCTCCTAAAACTAAAAAATAATTTTAATAGATAGAAGAAAACTCTTTACTAATATTCAAATCGGTGTAACATAAACAAATTACATATAAAACTTCAAAAATATATAATCAAATTACATATAATTTTTTTAAAACTACTCTTCTTCTTCTTCTTTGATGATGGCCCCGCCTCGTCGTCCTCATCACAGTGGCGCTTCCTGCTCGTCACCTTTTCCGAAGAGGCGGTGTCGGTCGACGCGTCGGAGGAACTTGTGTCCTCCTCGTTGTCGCTGCTGGGCGTCCGGGCTCTGTCCTACCAATGGCGCCATCCTGGAGGCTTGCCCTCGCTGGAGGTGTCAGATGGAAGGTCAGAGATGTAGCTCATCGTGAGGAGAAGCTTGGGTGAATGACGGCCGGTTGAAGATCCGAAAGCGCCTACGTACGGGTCTTATTGAGCGCGGATGAACGGCGGCGCAGAAGTCGAAGAGAGCGGCGGTTGCTCTTCCGAGGAGTTCGCGCTCCATTCCGGCGGTTGGCGCGTCGGTCGACGCGGTTGCCAATGCGACGGTTCCGCTTCTCGGCAACTGCATCGTCGCTACGTTGGCGACGGTTGAGCGTCCGAGCCGCTGACGTGTTGGGCCCGCACCTCCTCGCCTCTCATTTCGTTGTGTCCGGCGTGCCCGAAGCGTCTCCTGTGTAGCGGGGATGGGCTCGGGGCGCCGGATAAAGTAATAGGCCGCGCCGGACAAAAATAGCCTTTGAGGCGCACGGCTGGGAACTTTTTTTGTCCGACGCGCTCCAAATACCTTTGTGGGACCGTTTGGGGACGCGAGATGCTCTAATTGGTTCTGCTTGCCCCAGTCGGCTACCAACTATGGCCTGGCTCTCCGAGTTTTGGCTCGCAACCTCCGGTTCCAGCGCGAACGCGTTTATCTCTCCCAGTGGAGACAACGATGGTGTGAGGGCCCACCATGTTGGTCTTATCCTCTCCCGATTATTTTTCTTCGTACGTACTCTTTCCCTTTCGCCTCACAGCTCGCTCCGTGCGGCTCCTCTGCCTCCACAGCGCCGCCGTCCAATCAACCAAGCGCCAGCCAACGCTGAGGCTAGATGGATGATGTGCGCCGCCGAGGCACAACCCACGCCGCCGCTTCGTGTGGTCGCATGGCCGGCCACCACCAAGTAGTGCGCTGCCTGGGAAGGGCGCGGCGGCCGCGACGCTCCGCTATCGCCGGAGATCGAGGCGGCGCCTGGCTCCCACAAATCCCGCCGTCGACGGAGATGGTGGCCGCGGCGGAGGCCCGAAGTCCTCCTCATCAACTCCTGCAACCGAAACGACCTCGTCGCCGGCCGTCCCTACGGAGCGCCATGGCCGTTCCTCACGGTGGTGTTGCTGCAAGAGGATCATGCGCACGGCGTGCTGCGAGGCTCAGATGGTGACGGCGTGACCGGTGTGCGGTGAAGATTCATATGGTGTTTGTCGTTGCTGCTTTGTGGGCTGTGGTGGTGCTACCGGCCATGTCCAGCGGTGCTACCAGCCATATTGGTGGAGCTGCAGAGTCATGTTGCTACAAACGGTTGATGTCGTTGCTACATAGGCCTCCGTGCGGAGCTGCAAATGCTTCCGATGGAGCCGCGTCAATGCTATTGGTGCTATGAAATGCAGTATACAAACCGCCGAAAATTTTGCTACAAAGGCCACTGGGTGGAGTTGCAAAGGCTTTTGGATAGAGCTACAAAGCTAGCCGTCGGATGCTCGATGTTATAATAGACAGTGACCGAAGCTGCGAACGGGTGTCGTCGATGTTGCAAAGCAATGTTACTGGGCTACCATGGAATAGGTTGGTGCTGCCGCCGTTGCTGCGAGGACCTCACCGGAGATCTCGTAAAAAAATTGTGATGCTACAATAGTATATCTTCTTTGCTACAATTGTTCTGCGTTGTTGCTACTTTAGAATAAAATTGTGCTGCGAGGTCTCCATCAGGTCTCTGGCGAGTAGTGGACGATGCTACGATAGTATAAACTTATTGCTTCAATTGTTTTGATGGTTTGCTACTTTAGTATAAAATTGTTGCTACCAAGTCTCCGGCGAGGTCTCCGGCGAGATCTGCCTCCAATTTTTTTTTTGTTTCTAAGCGAACCGTTTTTTGCTTCAATGAAGCAAAAGCGGGCGTTTTTTTTTGCTACAAGGAAGCAATGCTTGAATTTCTATCTTCTGATGAGTTTTTTCATTTATGTTTCTAGGCGAACCGTTTTCTGCTTCAATGAAGCAAAAGCGAGTCTTTTTTTGCTGCGACGAAGCAAAATCTGAATTTTGGCTAAAATTAGACACGTGTCATGCAGGGAAACCGGAGGTTCGGTTGGTTGTGGCCTCCGAAGGATTACTAGCGTTGTCCTTTTCTAAATGAGCGGCTGATAATTGCTGAGCCAGGTCTGTGGTACTGTGGGAGCACTATTAGTTGCACGAGCCGACGGAAACATTGACAAATAAGCCACCATGTCGTCCATATGCTCGCTGCTCCTCGTCCTCCTAGCAGTAGCGGCCTGGTCGGCGGCCGGAGTCGCCGGGAACAAGCTGAAACACATCCACCTGTACATGCACGAGACGTTCTCGGGGGCGAACGCCACGGAGGGCGCTATACTGCCGTCCCCGTTCGGCGCCAACGCGACGTTCGGCTCGGTGGCCGTGTTCGACGACGAGCTCCGCACCGGCCTGAGCAGGGACTCGCCGCTCGTGGCGCGGTACCAGGGCATCATCGTCGCCACGGGGGTGGCGGAGGGGCCGGCTTCGCAGGGGCACCTAACGGTCGCCTCCATCCTGTTCGTCGCCGGGGAGTACGCCGGGAGCGCGCTGTCCCTGGAGGGCCCCTTCGTCGGCTTCCAGGGCACCCTCGAGCGCAGCATCGTCGGCGGCAACGGCAAGTTCAGGATGGCGCGCGGGTACTACCTGCTCAAGCTCCTCAACCTCACGTCGCCGCTCACCGCCGTCTCCGAGGCAGACTTCTACGTGCTCACCTGCGACCCGAGCTACATGTAACTTCTTTGCGGTTGCGGTACTATCACAACCGCCGGCCAATTATCTCTACTAATAAGTTACGGATTGGTGGTGTTGGTAGGTCAAAAAACCGGAACAAATTTGGAACTGAGTCACCTATTTTGGAACGAAGGGAATACATACCTAATATTAGAGATGGTTGAAAATAGGTGGAGATAAGCACAATTTTGACACTGTTATCAAGTACTCCCTCCATCCTGAATTAGATGTCACAGATTTATCTAGATTCACATTTATTTATACAACTAAAAGTCAAATCTGCGACAAGTAATTTGGGGCAGATGGAGTAAAATATACCAAATGGAAAACTTTAAACGTGGGACTGAGCTTGCTCTCTAAAATTGTCTGTCACGTTTGGTGTTCATTGCTGCATGTAAAATATTTGGAAGATACTTTAGTCATTTTTTTTGGAGGGGAAAGAAGTCATTTTTACAGATCCAGTCATCTCATTAGCCATAAGGAGTCTTTACAAGTATAATCCATCTCCTATGTTTGTTTGTTCCTCTCAAGAAGTTTACACCTTTCATTACAGCCATCTCAGTAGCCTTCTGATTTATAGCCTCTCTCTTTCAAAAATTGAAACAGGTGCCTTTGTTGGGATCTCACTGGAAGGAAATGTGGTGACCACCAGATCAGACACCAATCTGCGCTTCTACGGGGACGCATACTTGACCACAACAGACATCCTGTTTGGGAGGGTGGAGAAGCCCAGAGCTGCCCAACCCTTGTACAAAGCTCTAGATGATCTATTCTCGAAAATGGTTTGCTAGTTCTAGTCATGTTAGCCTTAGCATTCAGCCATGTACATATATCTGTAAAAGATGCTAGGAAAATCCCTGAAAAAATATCTAGAATGTCAATATTTTATTGGATGGTTTCATAGCAAGTGTAACCCTCATGTAAATATTGGCCGGATATTGTACGCCATCTAATCTATGGGTTCTGTGGTTGTGCTCCCATTCATGCAATTGAGCTTTGTTTACGTGTATTATGGGCCTCCGACTCTGACAATCAGGTTACCCGTTTAGTGTTTGCTTCTTTCTCTTCCCGGGTTTCTTATTGCATGGGTTCACTTTAACTACCGATCTACGCCTGTGAAATATATAAGACTAGTCATAGTGGGGAGTAACATAGAGTAGTAACATGGTGCATGTTACTACTCTATGTTACTACCTCCATAGTGGATAGTTACTATATGTGGTGTCATGAATGTTATATTTATTAGATTTGTAGACTCATCTTGTCTTGATAAGTGTGATGTTATGGTAACATAGCTAGTTACCACCTCACTCTCTTTCTTCATTTATTGTCATGCCATGTCACCAAAATGCATTGGGGTGTGTGATGTTACTAGCTATGTTACTCCCACTATGAGGCTGGTCATAGTGGGGAGTAACTTAGACTAGTAACATATGCCATGTTACTAGTCTAGGTTACTACCTTCATAGTGGGTAGTAACTTATATGTGGTGTCATGCATTGTGTCATTTATTATATTGTAGACTCATTATGCCTTGGGGTGTGTGATGTTATGGTAACATAGCTAGTTACCACATCACTCTCTTTCTTCATTTATTAGCATGCCATGTCATCAAAATGCTTTGAGATGTGTGATGTTACTAGCTATGTTACTCCCACTATGAGCAGTCTGAGTAGTCTAAGTAGTACGTGGCTTTATTATTGCAGTGTAATAATGTCATATTCCAATACTTGTAGCAGCCGTCCTGGATTTATTTTATTCTTGCAGTGCAATAATGTTTTTTAAGAAGCATAGTATAAAAGCGGATGCTCTGCATACACGCTATATACTCATTCCTATGAACGCACACCCTATCCCTGTAGATTGCGTCTCACTGTCGATGAAAGCGTCGCTTATTTCGATTTTATGAGATACATATATCAAACCTGTGGTTTGAATGCTGGTGGGCTGGACCCCTGCTAACCACCTAACCTCAGTTGGTTCTCGCAGTGCCGGGCAGTATCATATACATGATGCTGCACTATTATCATATCGGCTTGTTATACTTATTGATTTCTAGAATCCAAAATTACATATAAGATCTGGTCATAAACTCTTGCATCATTAAAATTAGTGATATATTAGCTTTTGAAATGCATGAGATACATAATACTTTATATGATACTCATTGTAAGACTAGCCACAATTGGTAGTATTAAGGATGCTCCTGGGAACTTAAACATAGGTGATGCATGGCTTCGTTAGCTTGTGTTGTAAGGTGTTGGATTAAATCTCGTAAGAAGCGTAACCGTTGCGTTTAGTTGCCACTATAAGTTCAGAATCCAAAGACTAAAGACAATCATAACTTTTCTCATTAATTACTGCATGCATCAATGGATGTCTAACGTTATGGAAAGGCCCATCACTTGATTTAAGTTAAAAAAAATCTTTTCTCATTAATTACTGCATGTACCATTTTCTCTTGGTTTTTCTTCATCGATGAAAACTAACCGATATTTTCGTCACCACACCTAGTGATGGCTGCATAGAAAGCTTATCATCTCACTCTCTCACGCGCAATGTTTAAAAAACTCTCAGCTGCAAACTATTAAGTAGACTTTTGCACCTATTTGACCGGAAGAAAGCCTTCAATAAGCCATTTTCTTATGGCCAATACGAGGAGGATACAATAGTACTTTCTCCGTCTAAAAATAAATATCACAATTTTTTTAAACATGATGTATCTTTTACTAAACTGCATCTAGATATATTCATATCTAGATGTGAGTCTCCGGGGCACTAGGTGTGAGTCTACTTTCTTCTATCTAAAACATTAGAAAGAATGTACTCTTCTATCCAAATCTAATTTGCATCGATAAAATAAATCCAAATTCCAGAAGTAGATGAATAATTGCAAATTTTTGTGTGTACGAGATTAGAATAACTTCAAAATAACTGACATAATTTTTTATTTTTCCTGATCAGAAAAATATATGAAAAAGAAAGGAGGTAGGCCAACACTCTCTAGTCGGCTCATTCCCAAGTTCGGGTCACACCTAACCACTCACTCGCTTCATCTTCTAGGCGCATGTAGTGGTTCGTTGGTCTGGGCAACTTTCGTTGTTGGCCGTGTTGTGGTGATTGTTGGGCGTTGGTTGTGACGCGGTCTGGAGAGTCTGTGCCCCGCCTTCTCGCCATTCTTGGGTTGAGGTTGGGAAAGGCGAGCTTGTCGTTGTTGAAGGAGTACGTTGTAAGCCGAAATGCATGTGTGGTGTTGTAGCCATTCTATGGCGTTTCTTGTGAGCTTAAAACAATAACGCGCACTCCATTGCGGGTTCTCAAAAAATTCATATCTAAATAAAAATAAGACACTTATTTTTGCCTCCACAAATTTGCAAAGTTGAGCTTCCCACCGAGCCGGCGAAACATCGCGCCATGGTAGAACTCAATACCGCTAGAAGTCAAATGATCTTGAAAATGAGCTGCTCGTTCATATCTACGACTAGATCTCGCTGGAAGCCGCTTTGATTAATGCATTATTTCTTCTCCTGGTCGCCCGCCCGCCAGCCTGCTTGGCTGGCTCCTTATCCTCCAATTTCTTTATGGACCGGATGATCGGAGATAGCTGGAGTGCTGGACGTTTGCAACCGGGGAAGTCGGAGCTGCGTGCACGTCGCGTGGTTCCGCGTTCTACAAAGGCAGGCGGCAGCGCCACGAGCGGATCAAGACTCAACAGCAACTAACAATGTCGCCGATACCCTCGCTGCTCCTCGTCCTCTGTAAAACAATGAGTTTGGGGAACGCTCCCAATAGGATTGGCGTTGGTTTATATTTATAGTGTACAAGAGTACAAGAGTTACAATACATGTACATATGTGACAGTTGGTAAGATCGCATCGACTCAGCCGCCGCCTCCAACCCCTCCCTCCACTCTCCTCCATAGATCGGTTCCCCCTCCTCCGGCCGGCTTCGCCGGCGTCGGGAGGAGTGGGGAACCCGATCTATGTGTGGAGTTTTCAATAAAAGTAGTCTTTTCAGTAGTCTATGTTAGGGTTTTGGTAGCCGTCTTCGTTGGTTTCCCCTCAATGAAGATGGCATCGTCTGCAATAAGTGATCTTCAGCCTTTCGTTCGGCGACGAGATCTTCTTCCCGGCGTCAATGGTGGTGTTGAACAATCACAATTTTCTAGGTATGGGCCTTCGGATCTTGCTTCGCCAGATCGATTTTGGACCTTTTGTCGTTGTTGCCGCGAGGATGATTATCCTCGCAGCTTTTGTCCCGGCTGCTACGTCCTCGACAATGGTGATTCGTACTCTCGGCTCTCCATCAACAACGACAAAGCTAGTCGGTTATTATTCCCTGACATACTGGTGTTGGTACTTGCCGATGTTGTATGATGCTTTAATGGTTGCGTGCGTGCACGCAGCCTTGGCATTGCGGCTCAAAAATTATGGGAGAACTTTCGTCGGTATCTACAGGTTTATGGTTCGTTATCTATCTTTGGCTGCCTTCAAGAGTACAAGATTGTGTTCTGGAAGAAGAAAGAAATTGAAGACCTCGAAGATTCGTTACTATCTTTTAGACTTTATTTTGTAATCGTTGGAGTCAGTTCATGTATCTCTACCATGTACTATTTATTGCTATGAATATATGTGGTATTGATTGTCAAAAAAAAAAACAATACATGTACATATACGGAAGCCATTATATACATTCTAACACCCTCCCTCAATCTTAACCATGTCATCGAACATCTAACAGGTTAAGATTGCGCCTACAGCCTTGAAACAACGGCAAGGATAGCGGCTTTGTGAAGATGTCTGCAAGTTGATCCTTAGAAGAGATAAACCTGACTCGCAGTAGCTTCCGTGCAACACGTTCCCTCACAAAGTGATAGTCAACTTCGATGTGTTTCGTTCGGACATGAAATACTGGATTAGAAGACAGATAGGTTGCACCGATGTTATCACACCAAAGAATAGGAGACTGAGACTGCGAAACCCGCAGTTCACGTAGTAGGGACTGGACCCAAATCAACTCAGCTGTAGCATCACCAACAGCTTTATACTCAGCTTCAGTACTGCTTCGGGACACTGTAGCTTGCTTGCGAGCACTCCAGGCAATCAGATTCGAGCCAAAGAACACTGCATATCCCCCCGTGGATCGCCGATCATCAGGATTGCCAGCCCAATCAGCATCAGAGTATGCAGAAAGCAAGCCTGAAGAAGCAGAAGAGAGACGCAAGCCATAGGACGCCGTATGGCGTACATAGCGCAGAATACGCTTCACAACAGTCCAGTGTGTATCCCTCGGTGAATGTAGATACTGACAGACACGATTCACAGCGTAAGATATGTCGGGCCGAGTGAGAGTAAGGTACTGCAGACCACCAACAACACTGCGGTACTCAGTAGCATCCTCAGCAGACAGAAGCGCGCCATCATCAGAAGTAAGTGGATCAGTCACAAACATAGGTGTGAAAGCAGGCTTACACTGAAGCATGCCAGCACGTCGCAGGAGATCCTCAGAATACTTCTTCCGTGTCATAGAAAGACCGGTATCATCATGAGTGACCTCCAGACCCAAGAAGTAATGAAGCTTGCCAAGATCCTTCACAGCAAAGGCCGTCCGAAGAGAGGACACCAAGCGGTCAGCAGCAGGGACCGAGGAACTGACAAGGATGATATCATCAACATAGACCAGGATGTACATAGTAACCTGGGGTCGCTGAAATAAGGAGGTGTCTGCTGTAGAGGGAATGAACCCAAGAGCTCGAAGAGCTGTACCGAGACGCGCATGCCAAGCGCGAGGAGCCTGCTTGAGGCCGTAAAGAGCCTTCACCAGGCGACAGAGATGAGTGGGCCGGTCTGGATCAACAAAACCAGGAGGCTGGCGCATATAAACCTCCTCATCAAGAACACCATGCAGAAAAGCGTTCTGCACATCCAACTGGCGAAGAGACCAACCACGCGTAACAGCCAGCGACAGAAGCACACGGATAGTAGTAGGCTTCACAACTGGACTGAAAGTATCCTCATAATCAAGACCATAGTGACATAGGCATCCCAAATGGGCCTGCCGAAGATGGTACCCGGAGTTTACTGAAGGCCCACTATCCGAAGAATAAGAAGATTCGAGAGTCCAAGATATATTAAGGAAAGCTAGAGTTGTAATAGGAAGAGTTATTTGTAATTTGGCGGGATGAGTTAGAAACCGTCCCGGACTCTGTAACTTGTACAAACGAAACCCTCGGCTCCACCTCCTATATAAGGGGGAGTCGAGGGACAAAGAAAGGATCAAATCTACTGTCAACATAACCCTAGTTTTCTTAATCTCCGAGTACTTTTCGCCTAAACCTTCGAGATCTACTTGCCCTCTACTTCTAGCAAAACCCTAGTCTACAATCTGTAGGCATTGACAAGTTAATCCTTTGTCAATTGGCGCCGTCTGTGGGAACTAGAGGCTGCAAGGATCTGATCTCGATGGCACGTTCAAGATCTTCGACATCGTCAACAGCAAGCAACGCGATGGATCGAGGTAACAAGGGAAAAACTGATCTATTCAATTTTATTCCTCACCCGCCCTCCCGTATGGATGCATGTGCCTATCTGGAGGAGCCCATCGTCATGACGTTCGGAGAATTCCGATTTGGCGTCAACAAGGAAGGATCCTACCGTCTCGAAGTTCCGATCTCGCCGGAATTTTCAGCGGTCGACTCCAACTTTTCGTCGAGTAACGAGGAGTTTTTGTCGACATACTTCGACAACAAGGCAAGCGGAAAGCTCGCCAAGATCTTCAGCAACACATCCTTCGAGTCGTCGGACTCCTTTATAAGCAGCGACTCCGACGCGGCTTCAACTTCATCGACAAAGTGCCATCGGAAAGGTCTTCACCACTCTATATGATGGTGTCACCAATCCCGACAAAAATCAATGCGCAAAATATCATCGATCTATGTGGTAGAAGGGGCAGCACATCGACCCGCAAACATCGAGGCTTTCGACGAATTGGGAAATCCATACGTCGATCCCGCTGATCTCAGACATGGTTTAGGCACCAAATATCCTGGATCTACAACTCGCGCAAGAGTACAGCTCCGCAAGAAGCGTGGGATAGGGCGAGAGCCATGGACGGTTCGTAACCTATGACCACCACTGCTACCGCACAAGAACTTCAAGCATATCAATATAGACTTGCTCGAGTTAGCAGAGAATTAGAAAACAAACAAAGATCCCCGAATAGAAGGAAGGAAGCGCTCGCATCAAGACGCCGAGCGATTTAAGTCGCCTTTCAGAAATACAGGAGATAGTCACAGAAGCTCGGAGGAGAGCAATGTCTCGACCGCAAAACATACCTGAAGCAGAAAGAGGAAACATAATCCAAAATCTCGACATGTCCTTTATGTCGATCGACGAAAGAGGAAATATCATCCCAAAAACGCCAGAGGCAGGATACATGGCAACACAAGCATACATCTTGGCATCCAGACCACCTCCTGGGGCCCCGAGAGAACCATTGTTCAATATGGCAATGGCTGGAGTAGGGTTATGGGAACAGCGTTTGCAACAACGCCTCCCGAAGAAAATCCTGCAAAATAGTCCACGACCCACCGCAGCAGCTCAAGACCCACCAAGAGCAAGTGGAGCAAGAGATACAAGAGTCCAAGTAAGAGTGGACAGAGCGCGACAAGAAAGAAGGAGCGTCAGCACTCGCCAGCTTGCCGACGAAGATGTGTGGGCTCCCATGCTTTACGAGAAGAGTGCGAAAAACTCGAGTCCCAAAAGGGTTCAAGTTACCCGAGAATTTCAAGAAGTTCGACGGCCTGCAAGATCCCGAGGATTGGCTCGTGGATTATCTCGAGATGGTAAAACTAGTAGGAGGAACCAGAGCAACAGCTATGCAAAGTATCCAAGTTCACCCGAGTGGTGCCGCAAGATCTTGGATAAAGAAACTCCCCTTGAACTCCATCGACAGGGAAACCTTTGAGGACATCTTCGTGAAAACTTCCGATCCACCCGCAAGAAACCTGCGTCGTTGGAAGAATTACGGCGTGTCGACAAAAACATGACGAGTCGATGAGAAAATATATACAGCGGTGGAACATTATCAAGAACTCGGCAGAAGACATATCTGACGAGAGGGCAATAGATGCGTTCGTAGCAGGAATCCGACGAGCAGACTTCGTCGAGGACTTGGGGAGAACCAATCCCAAGACAATCTCAGCGTTGATGGAAATCGCTAACAAGTGGGCAGATGGAGAAGATGCAATATACAACAAGCGACACAGGTCGCCAGAAGAAGATCGTGGTCGAAATTATCAAAATAGAAGGCGATTTTCTCGCCAGTTCTACAACAACGATGCTCCCGGCCATATATCGGCTGGTTTTCGAGGAAATCCTGGAGGAAACAGTCGAGATGATTATCAAAGGAGCAATGAGCAACAAGGCGACAATAGAGGTGATTTTCGCGGCAACAGACAAAATAGTGGACCAAGGATTCAAAGACCTTACGTGTCTCCCGAGGAAATGATGAACGGTCCGTGTCAAATGCACTTTTACCTCGACAACAATGGAAAGAGGCGTCAGACATCTCCAAAGACCGCAATTTTCAGGCAATGCTGCGAGCCGCAGAATCGCAAACGCTCAAGCAAATAACAAATCCTCGTGAGCCAAGGAGCGAGATTCACCTCCCACCTCCTCCCGCAATTACGAAGAAAATCGACACCAGCTTAGAATTGCGGCAGCACCACATCCACCTCCATATGTTGACCCCAACTCTAACGGTGTGGTCTCGATGATTCGAAAGCTAGGCCGTCCAACAGGCGCAGAAGGTAATATCCCGACAAGTGTTCATGGCAGAGAAGATGCCTCCACCAACATCGAGTACCTAAATTGGTCGGGGCAAGATATCGGCTTCACAATCGCAGACCATCCGCAACAAGTCCCTCGACCAGGACAATCGGCGCTTATCTTACCCGCAGTAATCGCTGGTTTCGACGTGTCGAGAGTGTTCATAGATGGCGGCAGCTTAAACCTCATGTATGTAGATACATTGAGAAAGATGAACATATCCCTAGCAAATCTGAAACCAACTGACACACGGGATTACACCAGAGAAGCCAAGTTACCCATTGGGCAAGATCAACCTCGACGTTCAGTTTGGAACCCGAGAAAATTACAGGATAGAGAACCTGGAGTTCAAGTGGTGGATTTCCCGTCGCAATATCACGCTTTGTTGGGACGACCAGCGTACGCCAGGTTCATGGCGTGCCGCATTATACATATCTGTTGTGGAGGTTGCCCGGGCCTAAGGGACCTATCACAATCAAAGGAAGCTTTGCACTGTCCGATAAATGCGACAAAGATTTTCATCGCTGTCAGAAACTTTCGGGATGCAAGCAGAATATGCGGCACCTAGGTTCACTGATTATGATGTGCTGCCAGAGGTAGGAAGACCTTGTAAGGAGCCAACTTTCAATATAAATAAGGATTCAAAAGAGGTACAGATCCACCCGACAGACCCAAAGAAAACGACGTCCATTGCCGCAAACATGGATGTCGCATAGGAAAGCGCTCGTCGAGTTCCTCCGTGAGCACTGGAGAATCTTCGCATGGTGTCCACTGACATGCCAGGAGTACCAGGGAACTTGCCGAGCACCACCTCAATTTGGATCCTCACGACGACCAGTAAAGCAACCTTTGCGCGTTTTCAGAGCC
This sequence comes from Lolium multiflorum, assembly GCA_030979885.1. NCBI lineage: Eukaryota > Viridiplantae > Streptophyta > Magnoliopsida > Poales > Poaceae > Lolium > Lolium multiflorum. The sequence continues at coordinate 51,152,051 of CM061748.1, forward strand.
CACGCAAAGCCATGTTATCGAAATAGATCGACTCAAAGATGCTGGTTTATCGAGAAATATCTACGAAGCCACATGGGTAGCTAACCCTGATGGTGCCAAGAAACACACAATAGTCCTTCGCATGTGCGTCGACTTCACGTGTCTCAATAAACATTGTCCCAAGGATCACTTTCCTCCCAAGGATCGATCAAATCATCGACTCCACGGCAGGATGTGAACGTCTTCCTTCCTGGACGCATATTCTGGTTATAACCAGATTAGACTAAAAGAAGAAGATGAAGCCAAGACAGCGTTCATCACACCTTATGGCGTGTTTTGTTACAAAACAATGCCTTTTGGTTTGAAAACGCGGGAGCAACATATCAACGGATGATGCAAAAGTGCCTAGCAACACAAATCGGAAAAATGTACAAGTTTACATCGACGATGTCGTAATAACATCAAAGAAAGGGTCGACTTTGATCGAAGACTTGAAGGAAACCTTCGACAACCTCGACAAGTTCTGCCTCAAGCTGAACCCGACAAAGTGCTCTTTTGGAGTTCCACTGGAGAACTTCTCGGGTTCTTAGTATCGGCAAGGGGGATTGAAGCTAATCCCAAAAAATACAGGCCATCGTTACTATGAGAAAGCCAACAAAGTTGAAAGAAATACAACAGCTAACGGGGCGAGTCGCAGCTTTAAGCAGATTCGTCGCCAGGCTAGGAGAAAAGAGCCCGTTTATGCGTTGATCAAGCAAGGGGAAAAATTTCAATGGAACGAGGAAGCAGACAGAGCTTTCGAGAATCTCAAGCGAGCAATTTCGACACCACCGATATTGGTGGCGCCAAAGAGAAAGAACCTCTCCTCTTGTATATTGCAGCCACACCTCGTGGTGGCACGGCCCTAGTAGTCGAAGGAAGAAGAAGGCAAGCTTCATGGAGTTCAAAGGCCAGTATATTTCATCAGCGAAGTACTTGTCGCCATCAAAACAGCGGTACCCGCAATATCAAAAGCTAGCATATGGAGTATTCACGACAGCAAGAAAATTGCGACACTATTTTTCGGCGCACCCGATAATAGTGGTCAACGAGGCTCCATTATCAAATATACTGAACAACCCAGAAGCTACAGGTCGTATCTCCCTATGGGGAATAGAACTTTCCCCTCGGGACATCACGTATGAAAAAAGAAAAGCAATAAAGTCGCAGGTCTTACCAGATTTCATTGCAAGAGTGGATGGAGCTACAAAACACGGGACCCCAGATTATCGAGGACTTGGACCATGAACTTCGACGGGTCCAAGAGATTGGAAGGTGCTGGAGCAGGCGTGATATTAGTCTCACCTGAAGGCGACAAGTTGAAGTATGTTGTGGATGACGTTCCCAAACGCATCTAACAATGAAGCAGAATATGAAGCTCTCATACACGGGATGAAGATGGCGAAAGCTTGCGGTGCAACCCGACTGAAAATTTTCGGCGACTCACAGTTGGTAGCACAGCAAGTAATGAACCAATGCGACGCAGCCAACGAAAGTATGATAGCATACAAGGAGGTGTACAATGAGCTGGAGAAGCTATTCGATGGTTGTGAGGTAAACCACATCAGCAGGATGAGCAACGATGAAGCCGACGTTCTCGCAAACATCGGGTCACAATGCCTCGCAATCCCTCCAGGTGTGTTCTGGGAAGAGATTAGCGAGAGATCAACAAAACCAGCAAAAATAAAGGAGAAAAAGAGAAACCTTCGAGTATCGCCAAAAACATAGCAGAAGAAGAAGAAGAGCAAGATCTAGTCATGATGGTGCAAATTCCATGGATGCAGGCTTACATATCATATATCCTAAGGAAAACCATACCCGACGATCCAGTCGAAGCAAGGCGAATAATTAGGAGATCCAAAGCCTTTACGGTGGTAAAAGGGGAGTACAAACGGTATCTCGGGTGTGCTACAACGGTGTGTTACACCCGAAGAAGGAAGGATCATCCTAAAGGATGTGCATGAAGGAATATGTGGGCATCACGCAAGTAGCCGAGCTATTGCAGCCAAAGTCTTCGGCAGGATTTTATTGGCTCACACAGCAATCGAGAATGCGAAGGAAATAGTGCGAACTTGTGACGCGTGCCAAAGATTTGCGGCAAGACCTCACTCACCAGCAGCAGAACTTATGCCAATCCCATTGTCTTGGCCCTTTGCTCAATGGGGTCTCGACATGGTGGGTAAATTGCACAAAGCTTCGCCAGGAGGATATGAGTACTTACTAGTGGCTGTCGACAAATTTACCAAGTGGATAGAGGCGAAGCCAATAAATTCACCAGATGCAGCATCCGCAATAAAATTTGTGAAGAGCATTGTCTTTCGGAGTACCTCACAGCATCGTCACAGATAACGGCAGTAACTTTACTTCCAAGGAGTTCAAAGAATATTGCGCAGAAGTGGGTACAAAACTAAGTTTTGCGTCTGTCGCACATCCACAAACCAATGGACAAGTCGAGAAGGCCAATGGCATCATCTGCAATGGCATCAAAAAACGCCTGCTAGGCCCACTGGAAAAAGCTCGGCATACTTGGCCGGAGGAGTTACCAAGTGTTTTGTGGAGTATCCGAACAACGCCAAATACAGCGACGCATGAAACGCCGTTCTTTTTGGTCCACGGAGCTGAAGCAGTCTTGCCGATAGAAATAGAACACGATTCTCCACGAGTCGCAGAATACGACGAAGAAACTTCGAGAAAAGCTTTGGAAGATGATGTCGACGCACTCGATGAAGCTCGAGACAAGGTCCTGTCACGAGTCGCTAAATATCAGCAGGACGAAACTATCACATCGACGATTGCGGCCAAGATCTTTCCAAGTGGGTGACCTGGTTTTACGACTCAATCAAAAAAGCCATGAAAAACTCGAGTCACCCTGGCTAGGACCATACATCGTCACAGAAGTAATAGAAGGAGGAGCATACAGAATTAAAGACAAGAAGACAGGGATCGACGAGCCAAATCCTCGGAATGTGGCACAGCTCAGGCGTTTCTACGCCTAGACGCCGAAAATATAGTCTCCCTTTGTAAAGCTACAATGTACTGAAACGCCCGAGTTTTCAGACGCACTCTTTTCCTTTTTCGGGGCACCGAGTGGGGCCGGAGAAGGTTTTTAATGAGGCGGACTCGCGGTGCTGCAATATAATAAAGACAGTGGAATTATATATCTTCTTCCCGACAAGATCAGGGGTTTCTCCCCTACATGATACAATATATATATAAACATAGTATCGACAAAAGAAGCACCTTGCCTTGGTAAAAATACCTCGCCAAAATAAAAAGAGATATCGACAAAATAGTGATCAACAAAAAGCCTCGGGGGCTTACACCCGTACAAAATAGTACACAATGTATATTATCTTGCCTTGGGACAACCTCGCATTATAATACACAAAAGATATTGCAATCAAAACGCCCGGGGGCTTGGCGATAAAAATAAAATACAATGACTTTACAATATAGCTCGTCTATACAGGATACAAATTTCGGAATAAGTTTCGTCTTCAAGAATTTCCCAATATATTATCTATGGTTAAGCGCTCGTTATTTACAGCCGAGTACTATGCTCAGCATAGCTACCCTTCACGAAGAATTCGGAATCCATCCGGAGAAGTTCATCCATCATATCTTCGGCAACAGGAGTAACAATGTCATCATATTTGCCGTTTCTTTTCCTCTTCGACATCTTCTCCAAGCACTTTGGGACAACTTGCCCCACGTCTAATTTTGGGTAGCAAATTTTTATCATGATCATCGCAAACCTTGCACCAGCAGCTAGTTGAGCTCGTACAAAGCCGTGGATGCGAGGAGCATCTCGAAATTTGTCCATCAATGCAGGAAGGGTCTCTGGCATCTTATTGCGAGGAAACATGGTACCATAAACCAGAGACAAAGTCCTTGTACAGAAGTCAAGATATTCGCGAACCTGAAGTGCACGATCTTGAAATCTCACGATTTGGCGGGTCCGCTCGTGTACCCCAAAAAGTCGACCCATGTTCACGTGCAAGCCGAAGAAGAACATTGGAACGAGCCTCGACACGTTCATCTTCAGTTATAGTATCCAAAAAGCACCTATTGTTTCATAAAACAATTCAATGGGCAATAAGGAGGCAAGCAGCAAAGGAAACGAAGAAGCAAGATAAAGACAATGAAACTTACCCGCCATATCCAAACTAGCATCTTAGCCTGGAGCATAGAATTCTCTCGAGATGCAGCTGCGCACCAGAAAAAGCAGTATCCCTCTCAGATATGGCATCCGAGCTCGTTGAAGTGCAATTTTCTCCTTTTCGAAGATTCTCGAGACTGCTCCATAAGTATGACTGCTTCTTCACACTGAAGTTGCACTCGAAGTTCTTTCAATTCCTGTCGATCCATACTCGAAGAATCATCAAGGTTAATAGGGACAGAAGACTTCTTCGAAAAGGACGAAGGAAAAACTTCGGGAGGATCAGGAATTGACGAATAATTGTCAAAAATCAACTGAAAAATAGAAAAACGTCGACATCAATCATTGAGACAAAAGTTCGACTTCCATTCATTCTTGTAGTATATACATATCTATTACAAAAGAAGGACCTCTACAAGACCTAATCATCGCTAGGAGCGTTACAGCGACAGTACCAAAAGGAGGAGGTAAACTAAAACAAAGCAAAAGAATATGAAACTAGACCTCCGGCCTTGATGAGCTGGGAGTCGAGGGTGGCTTGATCCCGAGATATGCCAAGATTTTCTTTGTGTTGGGTTTGGCTGCCTTAATCAGCGACCTCCACCTCGATTGTTCTATTTGATTGGTGTCGCCAACCTTCATCCAATCAATAGTTTGTCGCTGTCAGCAACAGGGCAACAGTACTTTCGATAAAGAACCTTCATGTTTTCTGGCGCATTTTCAGTCCAAGGTCTTCTCTGAATTGAAGCTCTTGGCGAGATCAAGGAAAGTTGCGGGTTCCTCTTTCTTTGGGAAAAATAAGGAAAAAGCCGCGACAACCCTGCTTTGGCCTGATCAATGCCTCGCGTGCCTCCGATCCATGAACCTCGAGAATGACAGGGCGTCAAGAAGAGGATCATTGACGGGTTCTTCAAGTTGAAACTCTTGAGCTGTTCTAGCTGTCAAAAAAGAAACTTATTGAGCAACAAACAAACACAAAGGAAATACAAAAAATGATAAGTGATACTTACCGACGAAGCGGCGAGTTTGTGTCTTTAAACGTTTAAGGATCGCCTCTTCGCGAGCAGATTGAGCGGTTATATGTTCACTCAGTTTCGGCATCATGAAGTCTCTTCCGGAGATCTTCGACACAGCAGCATCGACTTAGCCTTATCATCCTCTGCACGAGCACCAACAGCATCTGACTCAGCCTTTTTGCGAGCCTGTTCACTTTGCTCTAACTGTTGAGCAAGTGTGTTGGCACGCTCATTGGCTTCCGCCAGTTTTTCTGGCAAGGAAGAAAAATATAGTTAAAAACTTCGACAACAGAGGAGCAAAAGGGTAGAAGCAAAAGGAGTAAAAGCATTACCTTCAGTTTTATTAGCATATTCACGGTACCCAACAAATTGGGCACCGATGCGGAGAAGATCCTTGATCATAGGCTGTTCAAAAAAAAAGAGGACAAAGAGAAAATGGGGGTATGAGAAAAATATAATGATACAGAAGTAAGCAGAGAAAACATAAACAATGACAAAAAAGTGGAGAGCTTACATCTTCCATGAGAAGGTTCGAGGAGCTACTCAATTGGAGAGTAGGTTCCGCGATAATCTCCGTCCTTGCCCTTTTCGGTGAAGAGGCTCGGGGGCTTGTCGGAGGAGTCGAGGTGTCGACATTTTGTCGAGGAGGCGACATTTCTTCCCCTTCGACTGGCGTTTCCGAGGCGACTAATGTATGTGACGTACTCGTTCGAGTAGCCACATCAACAGTTGGTAACACTTCATCATCACTACGAGTACAAGTCGACAAGATAAAGGCAAGATAGACAAAAATCTTCAAAGCAAAACAAAACAGAAGATAGTACTTACGAATGATAAGAGTTTCGAGGTATGGATCATAAGCCGACCCCGGCTGAGAAGGAACAGTTTTTTCGGGTTTGGAGGTGCCGGCTTCTGTCATCCCTTTTCCTTTTATTCTGGGGAAACAGCAGGAGGAAGGGATTGCGTCGATCGCTGGCTTCAGATTCAATTTCCTTTTCATGGGAAGCCGCAGATTTGTGAGAACTCGCGACTTCACTTTCATGAAGAGAAGAACCTTGATTGTCTTCGGCAACGATAGCTTGTTCTTCGACTTCTCCATCCTCAAAGGGAGGAAGAGAAGACATAGTAGGATGGTTCTGCAAAAATAGCGACAAAGGAAAAAATAGCGAGATATCAATACAGTGAGATGCAGGAAACATTTGGAAACAAGATAAAAATCGAGAAGACAAAAATACCTCGGGGAGAGGATTGGTGGAGCTGTATGGTACCACGCGGCAGGAGGAAGGAACAGGATCTTTCTTGTTTAAACGAGAAATTCTTCGAATTAGCTTCTCCAAGTCCTTTGCAGAAAGATCACTGGAGAGCCTATTGGCGTCTTTCCACCGCATATGTCCAAAGGGGATTTTTGCGAGCTGAAGAGGCTGCACCCTAATTCTAAGAAAGTAGGCAGTGATTTGAACACCAGATAGCTCTTCGCCTCGAGTATTTTGAAGCTGACGAATACGAGACATAAGTGCTTCTGTCGCCTTTTTCTTCTTCGGAAGCTTCAGCATCCCAGAGCGGCGGCGTTGAATTTTGGCATTTCCGTCGAAGGGGACTATGTTGTGCTCCACAGAGTTGGCACTTTCTTCGTGAATGTAGAGCCACTTTTTGCGCCACCCTTGGACAGAATCGGGAAATTTGACGTCGAAGTATTCAACATCAGTTCGGACACAAATAACAACGCCGCCTATGTTATAAGTGGCGTTGCGAGAGGCATTGCGACGAAGAAGGAAAATGCGTTTCCAAAGAGCCCAATTGGGAGGAACTCCAAGGAAACATTCACACGTGATGAAAATGGAAATATGGAGGATGGAATTGGGGGTCAACTGGTGTAGTTGAATCCCATAAACAAAGAGAAGGCCGCGGAGGAAATCGTGAATAGGGCAGAAAGGCCGGATGAGGTGATCAACGAAACTAACCCGGTACTCCATTGGAGGGTTGGGGTAGCTTTCTTGGGAAAGCGGATGGCGTCATCTTTCTTCATCGGCCAAGCTTCTTCATCAAGTTGAGGTCTTGGTTGGAGATTTTAGATCTCTCCTCTCAAGATCTTCGGCCATTGCGGATTCTGGAGGCTGTGGCGCGTAAGTCGCGTGCGTGGTGGCATCAACAGCAATGGACAAAGCAATGCTTGAGCGTGCGGAAGATCAAACAGAATTGGGCGCAAGGGAAGTTTTTTGCAGAGGGGGAATGTACAGCGCGCGAAGGACTGGACCGAGGTTGAAGAAAGGTTTATATAGGGTTCGGCGAAGCAATGCACCGTTGGATGAAGAAATCGTGTGGTGAAAAAGGATCTCGCAGATACAAGGGTAAAAAGGTATTTTTACGAAGAAGGAATGGAACAGGCGTTACCGTACGTGCGCCAGGAAAAGCGGAGGACGTGTGTCCCCCACTTGCACGACGTGTCAACGTGGTGGGAACAATGGACCCACAAGACAGAAAAAATCCCAATTATTGACAGAGATGAAGAGAATTTGACAAAGGAAAATATGTCGATAAGAAAAATAAAAAGAGAATGGCGACAGGGTAAAACATTCGAATACTCTTGGAGCCTTTGATCAAATACAAGTTTTTGCCCAAATGCTCGGGGGCTACTTTGGAAAATAGAAAATTTCGAGTATGACAATATAGAAATGGCGAGAGCCTGTGACCAAATCCAAGAATTTGTTCATAGCCTCGGGGGCTACTCCCATCGGGAGCGCTGGTCGCGCACCCGATAAAAATGAAAATATCGAGAAGGATTATAAAAATAGCGGCATAGGATATTAATCTGTGGAGCCTACACCCAAGCACAAGTTCTTGGCTGTAGCCTCGGGGGCTACTCCCATCGGGAACGCTGTTCGCGTGCCCGATGAATTTTATCAAAATAAAAGAAGTGAGTATATTTCGAGTTACAAAAATAACTCTACATATACTCCCATCGGGAAGACAAAATAAGTCATCAAATATGACTCGATAAAATGTGCTATTCCAAAGGCGAAAAGCACTCGACAATATATTCTCAGAACGCCAAAGTTGCGATCAATTTCTGAATGCCGCAAATTTGCGAAGGTAAGACCCCAGATCCGTTCTGCTGGGCGTGGCATCGCCAAAGACTGCGCTCTGCTATTTATCAACAGATACGAAGAAAATCCTAACGGACGCGTTAGGTACCCGATAAATTTGACTGGGACTCGACAGAATGGTAAGACCTTAAGCGGCACCTGTCGAAGTTTACACCAGTATCCCGAGATCATGTCCAGGGACGTGATCTTGAAGTAGGTTTTTGCGGATTGCCACTAGAGCAGTTAACTAGTACCTGATCCGTCGATGAACTAGCCCCAACTACCATTATCCCTGTACAATATAGAATTTTATGTGAAGAAGCATAAATAAGAGTTCTCGAAAAATATAAACAGATGAGATTTCCCTTGACTCTACGATTCAAGCAAAATCTCGGGGCTACTGACATAGGCATCCCAAATGGGCCTGCCGAAGATGGTACCCGGAGTTTATCAAGGCCCACTATCCGAAGAATAAGAAGATTCGAGAGTCCAAGATATATTAAGGAAAGCTAGAGTTGTAATAGGAAGAGTTATTTGTAATTTGGCGGGATGAGTTAGAAACCGTCCCGGACTGTAACTTGTAAAACGAAACCCTCGGCTCCACCTCCTATAAGGGGGAGTCGAGGGACAAAGAAAGGATCAAATCTACTGTCAACATAACCCTAGTTTTCTTAATCGCCGAGTACTTTTCGCCTAAACCTTCGAGATCTACTTGCCCTCTACTTCTAGCAAAACCCTAGTCTACAATCTGTAGGCATTGACAAGTTAATCCTTTGTCACATAGCGCTGCTTGAATCCTTTGGCAACCAGGCGCGCCTTGTAGCGCTCAATGGACCCATCAGCATGCTTCTTGACTTTGAAAACCCATTTGCAATCAATAATGTTGACGCCTGGCTTGGGGGGAACAAGATTCCAGGTATCATTCTTGAGAAGAGCCTGATATTCCAGTTCCATGGCACTGCGCCAATGAGGAATTTGCATCGCAGCAGTATAGTGACGAGGCTCCGCAGTAGGATCAGCAGTAGCCTGAGCAAGACAGGCCGCAAGCCAAGCAACAGTGCCATCAGTGCGCTCGCGAGGACGAACAATACCACTCTTGTTGCGTGTGTGAGGTCGATGAACCACAGGCGCAGGTAGGGTCACAGAAGGAGAGGCATCCGGCGTCGTCGAAGGAGAAGACGCAGGCGGTGGCGATGGAGAACGTCCCACGGGCGACTGCGGAGCAGGGGACGCCTGCGGCATCGGCCCAGCCGGCGGGGTGGGCGGGGCGGACGATGTTGTCGCGGGGGGCGACGGCCCGGGGCTGGGCGGAGGAGACGCCGGCCCAGGCGATGGGGGCGCCGAGGGCGACGGGCCGGCAGCGGGCTGCCGTGGCGACGCGGGAGGCGACGTCCCAAGGAGCGGCCCAGGCGACGCACGCAGTGGCGCGGGGGCCGGCACAGAGACCGAGGGCGCTGCATGTCCCATGCGGCGATCGTCGTCCGGGGCAGAAACACCGCAACCAGCCGGTGCGGGAGTAGCAGAAGAAGGGGCATCATCCAGAAGCTCGAGGCGAGCACCACGACCAATTCCTGCACCATGGTTAGGCAACAATACATGCGAATACGCAATATCCAAAAATTGACCAGGCAACGCAGGAGAAGAAGTGGTGGGCGGTGTATAGGACTCGGCTATGGGAAGGGAGGCAAAAGGAAACAGTGACTCATCAAACACAACGTCGCGAGAGGTATACACGCGGTTGGACGGGACATGAAGACACTTGTAACCCTTATGCATGGAACTGTAGCCAAGAAACACACATTTTTTCGAGCGAAACTCGAGCTTGCGACTGTTATAGGGGCGAAGATATGGCCAGCATGCACACCCAAAGACTTTTAGAAAGTTATAGTCAGGTGGCTCATGGAAGAGAAGCTCAACTGGAGACTTCATATTAAGAAGACGTGTGGGCAAGCGATTGATCAAATAACATGCAGTGGTGAAAGCATCACTCCAAAAGCGAAAAGGCACAGAAGCATGAGCTAACAGGGTGAGACCAGTTTCAACAATGTGACGGTGCTTGCGTTCAGCGGCACCGTTTTGCTGATGTGTGTGAGGACAAGCAACACGATGAGCTATCCCATGAGTCTGAAAGAAGGTGTTGAGGTTACGGTATTCGCCCCCCAATCCGACTGTACGTGAACAATTTTAGTTTTGAGGAGGCGCTCAACATGTGCCTGGAACTGGAGGAAGACAGTAAACACATCAGACTTACGCTTAAGTAAATACAGCCATGTAAAGCGACTATAAGCATCAATGAAACTGACATAGTAATTATGACCACTGACTGAAGTTTGGGCATGGCCCCACACATCCGAATACACAAGTTCTAGAGGAGCGGTAACTATATGAGTAGACTCAGAAAAAGGTAACTGGTGACTCTTGCCCTGTTGACAGGCATCACAGACTGCTGGTGCTTTAGTACTAGACACAAAAGGGAGATCATGGCGACGAAGCACATGGCGAACAACTGGGGTAGCAGGATGGCCAAGGCGAGCATGCCACTGTGAGGGGGCGGCACGCACACCACTGAAGACCTGAGGAGCGGTAGAAGCGGCAGGGGCGGTGATGGCGTGTAACTCACACGTTCGTTGGGAACCCCAAGAGGAAGGTATGATGCGCACAGTAGCAAGTTTTCCCTCAGAAAGAAACCAAGGTTTAATCGAACCAGGAGGAGCCAAGAAGCACGTTGAAGGTTGATGGTCGCGAAATGTGATGCGGCGCAACACCAGGGATTCCGGCGCCAACGCGAACCTGCACAACACAACCCAAGTACTTTGTCCCAACGAAACAGTGAGGTTGTCAATCTCACCGCTTGCTGTAACAAAGGATTAAACGTACGAGTGGAAGATGTTTGCAAAGAAAATAGTAAAACACAATTGCAGTAGATTGTATGCTATGTAAAGAATAGGACCGGGGTCCACAGTTCACTAGAGGTGTCTCTCCCATAAGATAAAAGCATGTTGGGTGAACAAATTACGGTCGGGCAATTGACAAATAGAGAAAGGCATAACAATGCATATACATGATATGGTAAATATAGTGAGATTTAATTGGGCATTACGACAAAGTACATAGACCGCCATCCAACCGCATCTATGCCTAAAAAGTCCACCTTCAGGTTATCATCCGAACCCCCTCCAGTATTAAGTTGCAAAGCAACAGACAATTGCATTAAGTATGGTGTGTAATGTAATCAACAACTACATCCTTAGACATAGCATCAATGTTTTATCCCTAGTGGCAACAGCACATCCACAACCTTAGAACTTTCTGTCACTGTCCCAGATTCAATGGAGGCATGAACCCACTATCGAGCATAAATACTCCCTCTTGGAGTTAAGAGTAAAAACTTGGCCAGAGCCTCTACTAATAACGGAGAGCATGCAAGATCATAAACAACACATGAACAATAGATTGATAATCACCATAATCATAGTACTCTCTATCCATCGGATCCCGACAAACACAACATATAGAATTACATATAGATGATCTTGATCATGTTAGGCAGCTCACAAGATCCAACAATGAAGCACAACAAGGAGAAGACGACCATCTAGCTACTGCTATGGACCCATGGTCCGGGGTGGACTACTCACTCATCACTCCGGAGGCGACCATGGCGGTAGAGTCCTCCGGGAGATGAATCCCTCTCCGGCAGGGTGCCGGAGGCGATCTCCGAATCCCCCGAGATGGGACGCGGCGGCGGCGTCTCGTAAGGTTTTCCGTATCGTGGCTCTCGGCACCGGGGGTTTCGCGACGGAAGCTTTAAGTAGGCGGAGGGTCAACGCGGGGGCCACGAGGCCCAGGGATAGGTCGGCGCGGCCAGGGGCCGCGCCGGCCACCCCCGGCTGCCTCGTGGCCCCACTTGTTAGGTCTTCGGTCTGGAAGCTTCAAAAATAGGACCCCGGGCGAAAGTTTCGTCCAATTCCGAGAATATTTCTTTACTAGGATTTCTGAAACCAAAAATAGCAGAAAACAAGACGGCTCTTCGGCATCTTGTTAATAGGTTAGTTCCGAAAATGCATAAATATGACATATAATGTGCATAAAACATGTAGGTATCATCAATAAAGTAGCATGGAACATAAGAAATTATCGATACGTTGGAGACGTATCAGCATCCCTTAGTTTAGTTCGGCTAAAAACGATAACAAAGATAATTTCTGAAGTGACATGCCATCATAATCTTGATCATACTATTTGTAAACATATGTAATGAATGCAGCGATCAAAGCAAAGGTAATGACATGAGTAAACAACTGAATCATAAAGCAAAGACTTTTCATGAATAGTACTTCAAGACAAGCATCAATAAGTCTTGCATAAGAGTTAACTCATAAAGCAATAAATCAAAGTAAAGGTGTTGAAGCAACACATAGGAAGATTAAGTTTCAGCGGTTGCTTTCAACTTATAACATATATATCTCATGGATATTGTCAACATAAAGTAATATAACAAGTGCAATATGCAAGTATGTAGGAATCAATGCATTCACACAAGTGTTTGCTTCTTAAGGTGGAAGGAGATAGGTAAACCGACTCAACAATAAAAGTAAAAGAAAGGTCCTTCAAAGAGGAAAGCATCGATTGCTGTATTTGTGCTAGAGCTTTTATTTTGAAAACATGAAACAATTTTGTCAACGGTAGTAATAAAGCATATGAGTTATGAAAATTATATCTTACAAGTTGCAAGCCTCACGCATAGTATACTAATAGTGCCCGCCCTCGTCCTACTTATCTTGGACTACCGGGTCTTCGCATGCCATGTTTCAACCAAGTGTCACAAAGGGGTACCTCCATGCCGCCTGTACAAAGGTCTAAGGAGAATGCTCGCATTTCGGATTTCTCGCTTTTGATTATTCTCAACTTAGACATCCATACCGGGACAACATGGACAACAGATAATGGACTCCTCTTAAATGCATAAGCATGTAGCAAAGTTATTATTCTCATATGAGATTGAGGATATATGTCCAAAACTGAAACTTCCACCATGATTCATGGCTTTAGTTAGCGGCCCAATGTTCTTCTCTAACAATTTTGCATGCTCCAACCACCAAAATGATAGACCTTCAGACAAGACGGACATGCATAGCAACTCACATGATATTCAACAATAGTTGATGGCGTTCCCCAGAAGCATGGTTATCGCACAAGCAACTTAATAAAATATAAAGTGCATAAGTACATATTCAATACTACGATAGTTTTTAAGGCTATTTTGTCCCATGAGCTATATATTGCAAAGGTGAATGATGGAATTTTAAAGGTAGCACTCAAGCAATTTACTTTGGAATGGCGGAGAAATACCATGTAGTAGGTAGGTATGGTGGACACAAATGGCATAGTAGTTGGCTCAAGGATTTTGGATGCATGAGAAGTATTCCCTCTCGATACAAGGTTTAGGCTAGCAAGGTTATTTGAAGCAAACTCAAGGATGAACAAGTGCAAAACTCACATAAAAGACATATTGTAAACATTATAAGACTCTACACTCTTCCTTGTTGTTCAAAACTCAATACTAGATATTATCTAGACCTTAGAGAAACCAAATATGCAAATCAAATTTTAGCAAGCTCTATGTATTTCTTCATTAATGGGTGCAAAGCATATGATGCAAGAGCTTAAACATGAGCACAACAATTGCCAAGTATCACATTATCCAAGACATTTTTTAGAATTACTACATGTAGCATTTTCCAATTCCAACCATATAACAATTTAACGAAGAAGAAACTTCGCCATGAACATTATGAGTAAAGCCTAAGGACACATGTGTCCATATGCAACAGCGGAGCGTGTCTCTCTCCCACAAAGTGAATGCTAGGATCCATCTTATTCAAACAAAAACAAAAACGAAAACAAACCGACGCTCCAAGTAAAGAACACAAGATGTGATTGAATAAAAATATAGTTTCAGGGGAGGAACCTGATGATGTTGTCGATGAAGAAGGGGATGCCTTGGGCATCCCCAAGCTTAGACGCTTGAGTCTTCTTAAAATATGCAGGGGTGAACCACGGGGGCATCCCCAAGCTTAGAGCTTTCACTCCTCTTGATCATAGTATATCATTCTCCTCTCTTGACCCTTGAAAACTTCCTTCACACCAAACTTCAAGCAAACTCATTAGAGGGTTAGTGCACAATTAATAATTCACTCATTCAGAGGTGACACAATCATTATTTTCACTTCTGGACATTGCATAATGCTACTGGACATTAGTGGATCAAAGAAATAAATCCAACATAGCAAAAGAGGCAATGCGAAATAAAAGGCAGAATCTGTCAAAAACAGAACAGTCCGTAAAGACGAATTTAGAAATGGCACCAGACTTGCTCAAATGGAAAAACTCAAAACTAATGAAAGTTGCGTACATATCTGAGGATCACGCTCGTAAATTGGCAGATTTTTTCGAATTTTCTACAGAGAATTGTGCCCAGATTCGTGACAGACAGCAATGCTGTTTCTGCGCAGCAATCCCAAATATAACATCAACTTTGACATAGAAACTTTACTTGGCACAAAAACTTGATAAGGAGAGGTTGCTACTGTAGTAAACAACTTCCAAGACTCAACAAAACAAAAAATTGCTGTAGGTAAAAACATGGGTTGTCTCCCATAAGCGCTTTTCTTTAACGCCTTTCAGCTAGGCGCAGAAAGTGCAAATCAAGTAACATCGAGAGTAGAAGCATCAACATCATAGCTTGTTCTAATAATAGAATCAAAAGGCAACTTCATTCTCTTTCTAGGGAAGTGTTCCATACCTTTCTTGAGAGGAAATTGATATTTAATATTACCTTCCCTCATATCAATAACAGCACCAACGGTTCGAAGAAAAGGTCTTCCCAACACAATTGGACAAGATGCATTGCATTCGATATCCAAGACAACAAAATCAACGGGGACAAGGTTATTGTTAACCGTAATATGCACATTATCAATCCTCCCCAAAGGTTTCTTTTTAACATTATCGGTAAGATTAACATCCAAATAACAATTCTTCAATGGTGGCAAGTCAAGCATATCATAAATCATTTTAGGCATAACAGAAATACTTGCACCAAGATCACATAAAGCATTACATTCAAAGTCATTGAATTTCATTTTAATGATGGGCTCCCAACCATCTTCTAACTTTCTAGGAATAGAAGTTTCAAGTTTTAGTTTCTCTTCTCTAGCTTTTATGAGAGCATTTGTAATATGTTTTGTAAAGGCTAAATTTATAGCACTAGCATTAGGACTTTTAGCAAGTTTTTGTAAGAACTTTATAACTTCAGAGATGTGGCAATCATCAAAATCTAAATCATTATGAGCTACAGCAATGGGATCATTGTTCCCAAGGTTGGAAAAAATTTCAGCAGTTTTATCACAAGCAGTTTCAGCAGTTTTAGCAATTTCAGGCAGTTTTGTACGCTTTGCACTAGGAGTAGAAACATTGCCAACACCAATTATTTTACCATTGATAGTAGGAGGTGCAGCAACATGTGAAGAATTAGCATTACTAGTGGTGGTAATAGTCCAAACTTTAGCTACATTATTCTCTCTAGCTAGTTTTTCATTTTCTTCTCTATCCCACCTAGCACGCAGTTCAGCCATTAATCTTATATTCTCATTAATTCTAACTTGGATGGCATTTGCTGTAGTAGTAATCTTATTATCAATATCATTATTAGGCATAACTTTCAATTTTAAAAGATTAACATCAGAGGCAAGCCTATCAAATCTAGAAGCGATAGTATCAATTTTATCAAGCTTTTCCTCAACAGATTTGTTAAAAGCAGTTTGTGTACTAATAAATTCTTTAAGCATGGCTTCAAGACCAGAGGGTACACTCCTATTATTATTGTAAGAATTCCCATAAGAATTACCATAACCATTACCATTAGCAGAAGGATATGGCCTATAATTATTACCAGAGTTGTTCCTATAAGCATTGTTGTTGAAATTATTATTTTTAATGAAATTCACATCAACATTTTCTTCTTGAGCAACCAATGAAGCTAAAGGAATATTATTTGGATCAACATTAGATCTACCATTCACAAGCATAGACATAATCACATCAATCTTATCACTCAAGGAAGAGGTTTCCTCAACAGAATTTACCTTCTTACCTTGTGGAGCTCTTTCCGTGTGCCATTCAGAGTAATTTATCATCATATCATCAAGAAGTTTTGTAGCCGCCCCAATGTGATGGACATAAAGGTACCTCCAGCAGCTGAATCCAATAAATTCCGCGAAGAAAAATTTAGTCCTGCATAGAAGGTTTGGATGATCATCCAAGTAGTCATCCATGGGTTGGGCAATTCTTTACCAAAGTTTTCATTCTCTCCCATGCTTGAGCAACATGTTCAGTATCTAATTGCTTAAAATTCATTATGCTACTTCTCAAAGATATAATTTTAGCGGGAGGATAATATCTACCAATAAAAGCATCCTTGCATTTAGTCCATGAATCAATACTATTCTTAGGCAAAGATAGCAACCAATCTTTAGCTCTTCCTCTTAATGAGAAAGGAAACACTTTCAATTTAATAATATCACCATCTACATCTTTATACTTTTGCATTTCACAAAGTTCAACAAAATTATTGAGATGGGCAGCATCATCAGAACTAGCACCAGAAAATTGTTCTCTCATGACCAGATTTAGTAAAGCAGGTTTAATTTCAAAGAATTCTGCTGTAGTAGCAGGTGGAGCAATAGGTGTGCATAGGAAATCATTATTATTTGCATTTGTGAAGTCACACAACTTAGTATTTTCATGGTTGGCCATTTTAGCAACAGTAAATAAAACAAACTAGATAAAATAAATGCAAGTAACTAAATTTTTTGTGTTTTCGATATAGAGAGCAAGACAGTAAATAAAGTAAAACTAGCAACTAATTTTTTTGTGTTTTGATTTAGTGCAGCAAACAAAGTAGTAAATAAAATAAAGCAAGACAAAAACAAAGTAAAGAGATTGAGAAGTGGAGACTCCCCTTGCAGCGTGTCTTGATCCCCGGCAACGGCGCCAGAAAAGAGCTTGATGGCGTGTAACTCACACGTTCGTTGGGAACCCCAAGAGGAAGGTATGATGCGCACAGTAGCAAGTTTTCCCTCAGAAAGAAACCAAGGTTTAATCGAACCAGGAGGAGCCAAGAAGCACGTTGAAGGTTGATGGTCGCGAAATGTGATGCGGCGCAACACCAGGGATTCCGGCGCCAACGCGGAACCTGCACAACACAACCCAAGTACTTTGTCCCAACGAAACAGTGAGGTTGTCAATCTCACCGGCTTGCTGTAACAAAGGATTAAACGTATCGAGTGGAAGATGTTTGCAAAGAAAATAGTAAAACACAATTGCAGTAGATTGTATGCTATGTAAAGAATAGGACCGGGGTCCACAGTTCACTAGAGGTGTCTCTCCCATAAGATAAAAGCATGTTGGGTGAACAAATTACAGTCGGGCAATTGACAAATAGAGAAAGGCATAACAATGCATATACATGATATGGTAAATATAGTGAGATTTAATTGGGCATTACGACAAAGTACATAGACCGCCATCCAACCGCATCTATGCCTAAAAAGTCCACCTTCAGGTTATCATCCGAACCCCCTCCGTATTAAGTTGCAAAGCAACAGACAATTGCATTAAGTATGGTGCGTAATGTAATCAACAACTACATCCTTAGACATAGCATCAATGTTTTATCCCTAGTGGCAACAGCACATCCACAACCTTAGAACTTTCTGTCACTGTCCCAGATTCAATGGAGGCATGAACCCACTATCGAGCATAAATACTCCCTCTTGGAGTTAAGAGTAAAACTTGGCCAGAGCCTCTACTAATAACGGAGAGCATGCAAGATCATAAACAACACATGAACAATAGATTGATAATCACCATAATCATAGTACTCTCTATCCATCGGATCCCGACAAACACAACATATAGAATTACATATAGATGATCTTGATCATGTTAGGCAGCTCACAAGATCCAACAATGAAGCACAACAAGGAGAAGACGACCATCTAGCTACTGCTATGGACCCATGGTCCAGGGGTGGACTACTCACTCATCACTCCGGAGGCGACCATGGCGGTGTAGAGTCCTCCGGAGATGAATCCCCTCTCCGGCAGGGTGCCGGAGGCGATCTCCAGAATCCCCCGAGATGGGATTTGCGGCGGCGGCGTCTCTGTAAGGTTTTCCGTATCGTGGCTCTCGGTACTGGGGGTTTCGCGACGGAAGCTTTAAGTAGGCGGAGGGTCAACGCGGGGGCCACACGAGGGCCCAGGGATAGGTCGGCGCGGCCAGGGCCTGGGCCGCGCCGGCCACCCCCTGGCTGCCTCGTGGCCCCACTTCGTTAGGTCTTCGGTCTTCCGGAAGCTTCGTGCAAAAATAGGACCCCGGGCGAAAGTTTCGTCCAATTCCGAGAATATTTCTTTACTAGGATTTCTGAAACCAAAAACAGCAGAAAACAGCAACTGGCTCTTCGGCATCTTGTTAATAGGTTAGTTCCAGAAAATGCATAAATATGACATATAATGTGCATAAAACATGTAGGTATCATCAATAAAGTAGCATGGAACATAAGAAATTATCGATACGTTGGAGACGTATCAGGCGGCAGGGGCATCTAGCACATAAAGACCATCATGACTCCGACCTCTAAGAAGCACGTCCCGGGTAACTCGGTCCTTGACAAAAAAAATGAAACGGGTGAAACTCAACAAAGACGTCATTATCAATGGTAAGCCGTTTAACCGAAAGAAGATTACGAGTGACCGAGGGAACACAAAGAACATTACGAAGATGAACATGTCTAGAGGTATGTGAAAGGAGCGATGCCTGGCCAACATGGGAGATGCGCATACCTGTGCCGTCAGCAGTACGGACTTGGTCGTGGCCGGCGTAGGTCTCCCGAGGGTTGAGCCTAGAGAGCTCATGTGTCAGGTGATCAGAAGCACCAGTGTCCATGTACCAAGTTGCATCGACGGGATAGGTTGTAGTAGACCCGTGTGTATGAGTCGCAAGGGCAGCTTGCTTCTCATTGCCGCTACCGTCGTTCCCAATGCCCAAGAAATCCTGCTTGAAGCGGCGATGACACCGGGAGGCTAGGTGGCCCGCAATGCCACAAAGCTGGCAGGGTGCCTTGGTACCGCATGTGGTGCACACCCAGGACCGGCCACGTCCGCCCGTCGTGGTCGCGGGGCGCGGCTGCGAGGCCGGCTGCTTGGGCAGCTGCGAAGGAGACCCACTGAGCGGGCGGGGCTGCTGCTGGTTGCGTCCGCCACGGTAAGCAGCATTGGCGGATGCGTCGAAGGATGGGCCATCCGGGCGGCAAGCTCTGAGGCGTTGCTCCGTGTTTAGGAGACGTGCATACAGATCGTGGGCACTAATTGGATTAGTGCTGTCTCTCCCTTCAACATTCTCCACAAGGGAGTCATAGTCCTCGCCAAAACCCTTGAGGATGTACCCGATGAATTCAGAATCACGAAGGGGCTGACCAATGGAAGACAGTATATCAGCCAGCTCTTTAGCCTCATTGTAGTAGGCCGTCACAGATTTGTCCAGTTTCTTGAGATCACCAAGTTTATTGCGAATAGCCATGGACCGCGCCATGGACTGAGAAGAGAAACTAGCATCAAGGGTACTCCAGGCTTGGTGCGAGGTGGCAGCGAAGAGCACCATACCGGCCACAGTCGGCATAAGAGAGGACTGGATGGCGCTGAGAATAGCCTGATCCTGCACCGTCCAGTGACGATGAGCCGGATTCGGGAGCGCCATAGGTGTACCATCAGGGGCAAGGACATGCACCATAGACGGTGGACACGGGATGGTGCCATCAACATAGCCAACGAGGTAGTAGCTGCGCAGAAGGGGGAGCACTTGGGCTCGCCACACCAGGTAGTTGTCGGGGTTCAACTTGACCGTCACAAGATGTGCGAGATGCACTGGTGGCGGATCACGCACAGGGCCAGCCTCATGGGCGATCGAGGCAGGAGCAGCCGGCGGCACATAGACCGCCGAGGATGGTACGGAGGCCGGAGGCGGGGAGTGAGCCCCATATGCCATCGGCGGGGCGCCGTAGAAGAGGGGCTGCCCATATAGGCCAGCACCGTACGGCGTCGGCGGCGTGGCGAGGGCAGCGGTCGGTGAAGGAGCAGGGGCCGGCACCAGCGGCTGCCCTAGGGTAGCGGAGAACGGAGCCAGGGCAGAGGTCCCGGGGGCCGACGTGGGAGGCGGAGCAGGCACGCCGGGCGACGACGAGGGCGCCGAGATCGGGCCGATCGCGCCAGCGGACAGGGATGCGGCGGCAGTGGCAAAGGGCCACGAGGCCCCGGTACGTGAGGCGGCGCCCATGAAGAGGCCAGCCGAGGTGGAGACCGGGGCGACGCCAAGCGGTGGCGGCGTGCGACCATCGAGGAGCGCCGCGAGAAACGGCGACACGAGAGGCCGCGACGAGGAGGACGCCATCGCGGCGGTTGTAGAGGTGGTCGAGGCGGCAGGGAGCGTCGCGGCGGCGGCCGAAGATGCAGCGGCGGCGGCGCAGGTGTTGGCAGCGGAAGACATGACCTAAACCTAATCTGATACCATGTAAAACAATGAGTTTGGGGAACGCTCGACACCCAATAGGGTTGGCGTTGGTTTATATTTATAGTGTACAAGAGTACAAGAGTTACAATACATGTACATATACGGAAGCCATTATATACAGTCTAACACCTCCTAACGGTAGCTGCCTCGTCGGCGCCCGGCGTCGCCGGCCTTGGCGGCGGGGAGAAGCTGAAGCACATCCACCTGTACATGCACGAGACGTTCTCGGGGGAGAACGCCACGGAGGGCGCCATGCTGCCGTCCCCCTTCGGCGCCAACGCGACGTTCGGTTCGGTGGGCGTGTTCGACAACGAGCTCCGCACCGGCCGCAGCAGGGACTCGCCGCTCGTGGCGCGGTACCAGGGCATCATCGTCGCCACGGGGGTGGCGGAGGGCCCGGCTCTGGAGGGCCGCATGTCGGTCGCCTCCATCCTTTTCATCGCCGGGGAGTACAACGGGAGCAAGCTGTCCCTCGAGGGCCCCATGATCGGCTTCCAGGGCACGGCTGAGCGCAGCATCGTCGGCGGCAGCGGCAAGTTCAGGATGGCGAGCGGGTACTACCTCCTCACGCTCCTCGGCCTCACGTCGCCCAACAGCGCCGTCTCCGAGATCGACTTCTACGTGCTCCCCTACGACCCGAGCTACCTCTAACTTCTTGGAGGCGCTATCATGCACGACCGTGGGTCTTATGTGTATCTTTGCTTAATTTCTCCGCAGTTTGCACAGTCGATTTTTCGGGTGAGTGAATTAGCGCGAGTGTGGGCGACCCAATCACAATTCACAATTGTCTTCGCACTTTGTTGGCCGCCAAGTGCCCTTTTTTTGCATTTTTCCGTTCTACGAAATTTTCAAAACTCCAAAAATGTGCACTCCTGTTCTATCCCCTTTTATGTTCGAATTTTATGCGGCGCCAGCAAATAAGATCACTCTAGATAACTAGAACTAGAACATAAGTTACTCTAAGTAACCACAAATAGTAGACATTAATAATAAAACGGAATAAACCTCGGTGATCACATGGATAAGTGAGCACACGCTTTCCATCCAACACGTGTCTCACGCAGTGTGTTGTGCCGTTGGGCTGTGTATCTCTACTCCTTCCGCGATCGCCCCGAGAAACCACCACGTCACCCCTACCCATCAGTGCAGGCCCACGCCGCCTGGCCTCTTCCATCGTACCGCCCCACGCCACTAGGCCTTGTCCATCGTGCCGCCCCGCACATCCACCAGCGCCCCGTCTCCTCGCTCGTGGCCTGACCGCTCCAACCCGGAATCGACCACCGCTCTCCATCTCGAATAGAATCCCAATCGTCGGTGCGACGGTAGCCTAGGAGGCTTCTTCCGCGAGGAATTGGTGTTGAGAGCCTTGGAGGCGTGCGGGAGGCGGCTAGGCCAGGACCTAGTCGTGCAGCAGCACGTTGGAGGAGCCCGATTTTCGGGTGCGTGCGTACGTGTACACCTGATCACTAAATTTACTATTTTTTTTCTGAAATACGTATTGTCCTAATAAATACTCCTATACCGATGCACGTTCTCATATAGGTCGCCACATACTATTTAACTAGCTGCTGCGCTTATATATTCAGGTTTGCAGAATCATCTGTAGGTCAACGGAGATGTGAAGTCTATCTATATATAGAATGAATCTCAGCAAGTTCGATCCATCAGCTCGAGATCTCAGCAGCTCCTAGTCTCCAACCCCTTAATTCAACACCTATACGAGTACCTGATTCGTCTGATCGCCATGACCGCCTCCTCGACGTTGCTGTCCCTCGTCTTCCTGCTAGCCGCGTCGATAGCTACCACGGGCTATGGCCAGCAGGAAGCCGGAGCCGGCTACAGCCAATAGCGCGGGTTCACGCACATCCACATGTACATGCACGAGACCTCATCGGGCCCGAATGCCACTCTGTTTGCGGCGGTGCCGCCCCGTCAGCAGGGCGGCAACACGACGTTCGGGATGGTTGCGCTGCTCGACGATGAGCTGCGCGACAGCCCGGACCCGAGCAACTCGTCGCTCGTAGGAAGGTTCCAGGCAGGGACGGAGCCAGCAATAAAGTATAAGGGGGGCAATCTTAGTATGAGGGAGGCAGAACTAGCTAAAATCATACAAATAAGAAGCTGCCATGGCTTGTGTTCAAAGAAAAATCATGAGCATGGGGGCTGCGCCCCCCCTCATCCTCCCTTGTCTCCGTCCCTGGTTCCAGGGCATCGTTGCCTTCGCGGGGCTCGTGAGCCCGCCCGGCATGCAGTCGGCGATCACCTTCGTGTTCACGGCCGGGGAGCACAACGGGATCACGCTGGCCATGCTAGGCTCGATCATAAGTTTTCAGGGCACCTTTGAGCGCTCTGTGGTGGGCGGCACCGGTGCCTTCAGGATGGCGCGCGGCTACTGCATCATGAATGTCGTGTCCAACCCGGCGCTGGTCTCTGTCGTGTACGAGGTAAACCTGTTCGTGAAGGTGGATGCATGAATGTCACGCGCATGGCGTGCTGCATGCACTGCGAAATGCTCAACTGTCATGACCCAGCCCGTTTCCCCTAGTTTCCATGTTTGTATTTGTTTTTTCACCAGGCTGTGTATTTTACCAAGGTCCAAGCTCATTCTTATGTTTGTGGTTTCCTTGTTTAGAAATTTCCAATTTTCCATAATTTTTGTCACTACGTTGTATTTTACAGCAGTACACGTTTGTGTTTGCGTTTTTGTTTGCGTTGTTAGGAAATAATATTCAACCATTATTGGGATTTGGGAAGGAATAAGAATGGACTTGTTACTCGACTGACGGATCACTATCTCTTTGGTCACATACACAATAGCTTGCTATTTTTTTTAAACGGAAGGCAAGAGCCTTGCCCCATTCAATTAATTAAGAGAGAGTTTTACAAAGTAAAAGTTCAAAATACAACAAGTCTCTACTCTCCCGGCATCAAGTTACTAATGCATTTAGCGCCCGCTAAAACACAAAGCTTGGAATCGTGCTTTATCTTCTCAAGAATGATCGGGGAAGGGGCTTGTTTGTTCTTGAAGACACGATCTTTCCTTTCAATCCAAATCTCTCATGACAAAAGAAGGGCGACGAATGCCAAATCTTTGCGTTTCGTCATGATCTCCCACCAATTGGGGATTGAAAGCGTATGCGAAGCATAAGGGTCGATGAAGTGAAGGCCAAGCCAATCATTGCTGAGACCCCAAAGCCCAATGGTAAACAGGCAATTGACAAAGAGATCGTCTACCGATTAGATAACATGCTTTCAAAGAGGACAAACGCCACAAGTTTGCCACCCCCTATTTTCTAAGCAATCTGGGGCCCAGAGCCTATTTTAGATGGCAGGCAACACAAATAACTTAAATTTTAGAGGGGCCTAAATCTTCCAAACCGAGGAGCTAATGGGAGAGGATGTCGGCCCAAAGAATTAGGCCTTGTACACGGATTTCAAAGAGTATTTTCCATCCTCGGTGAGGTTCCATGACATCTTATCCGGCACTCAATGTAGAAGATTGACGTCCCTAAGTTGATGGAGTTGGATAGGTATTTTGAGAGGAGTACTGCATCTTGCCTATGACCCCATCTGCAAGGGAATAAGCAACGTTCTGATAGGTACATCCCTAAAGATACGGACATAGTGTTTTGGCTCATAGGTGTAAAATGTATTTGCGGTATGAAAGTGGGGGCGACAACACAGGTGAAATTCGGAGTCCAACCTTTCAGGGTGAAAACCCAAAGTCTGGCCTTAACTGGTTGTGCCTGGCAATGACCTTGTTGGAGACATTGTTTTGAGAGCAGGGACTATCTTTAGTGAAAACCTAAGATCTTTGATCGGGCGATGACGGTGTTAGAGCACTGTTCCCTTCTTGGAGGCGTCGTTTTTGGAGAGTCTGTTTTTCAGGTGTTATCTTGGCGGTGGTTGTATTGCTGTTGTTAGGCCAGAGATACTGTAGTGGGACTTTTGTTTCTTAGTTTTCTTTTTGTTTTTTGGCTGTGTGCATCCCTAGTGCCATTATGGTGGTGCGTTGTTGCAGAGGCTGGGTGTAATTGGTATCAATTGATATTAATATATTCCCTTTATCGAAAAAAGGTGTAAAATGTATTTTAAACGAAATTCAAAATGTAAAAAAATTCGGATAAAAAAATCCCGGGTGTACATTCGAATATTCTATTGTTTGCACACAAAGTTTCACGTAAAAAGAGTTTTTTTGTGGCCAATGTAAAAAGACAAAACATGTCTGGTGAAAAATCTTTTTCAGAGCACCCAAAATTATCTCTTTTACAGAAGCCAGAAAAAATAAAAAATTCAGCAAAACATCTTAATAATCTATTTTGAATTTTTTAACATTCCGAGAAAACATTCTTAGGCGGTGGGTGCATCTACAGTTTAGGCTGGTCATAGTGCATAGTATCATATAGTAGTATCATGCATACGATATTTGTCTATGATACTATTACTATATTGGGTGCTATTATAGAGTAGTATCATAATCTTTTAAATTTATTGTTTTGTAGAATCCCAATACAAATATGTGTATAAGATCTATTAAGCATTGACTTTTCTCGTAACGTGCGTTGTGATACAGTATCCACCTATGTTATTCTAATCTTATCCCTCCTCATTAATTAGATGTTACATCAGCATTTTTATGGGTCTAAGATGCATGATAGTACCTAATATACTAGCACTATGGTCAGCCTTTTGAGCCAAAATTGAGTTCCCAGCTTTTAACATAGTTTCATCTAGCTCTGTCTGCACTTGTTGTCTCCGGACTTATAACCTTTTACCGTTAGACATCTAGATTTAAACTACCAATTTCTTTTATAAACAAAACTAGGTACGTGTAGTTCACTCCTGTGGTTTCCGGACTTGTAACCTTCTACGCTAGCCAAGCAACTAAGAGTATCTTCGGTCGCGTTCCCCAAACTGTTCCTCAAACGTCGTTGGACTGAGCGTTTAGGGGACGTGTTTCGTTCGTGCCGCGTTTGGGGGACGTCGCTTCCCAGCCACGTCCCCCAAATGCCGCCCCAAATATTAAAATACTTTTTTTAGTTTTTGCATTTTTATTTTAATAAAAAGAAGAAATATTCCACAAACTAATACATAATTGGAAACGTAGTATACACTAAGACATAATTTGGAACATGGTTTTCCACAAACTAATACATAGTTTGAACCATGGTTAACAGAAATATAAAATATTGCAAAATAACTAAACCTAACTAGGCCGGGCATCGAAGGTTTCATGTGTTCGCTGCCAAGAAAGAACACTCGAGGGCATACCTAGTCACCTAAACTGGAAAATCCAGCTGGTGAGGGTGCCCCTGTTGGTTCTTCCGAGGAAGAACAACCAAAAACCTTCGTGCATATATTCGTTGCGAAGAAACAACCCTCATCAGTCGTCGTCCTCGCCGGTGTTGTCGCCGTGGTAGTTCCGGTAGCAATGCGTCTCGTCGAACACCTCGACGCTCATGTCCCTGTCGCCAAAGTAGGAGAATACGAGCACGAAGCCGGCTTCGAGCCGGTGGTACCGCGCGAACTTCTCCCAGCCAATGTGGAGGTACATCTTGCCGCGCGCGTTGTAGATCACGTCGACGATCCACCGGTAGCAGCCGCAGTCATCCTCCCGCAGATGCAGCGAGCGTGGGCGCTTGTCGCCAGCGACAAAGTCGGCGAAGGTGTCCGGAAGCCTCTGGATGCCGTGTGGGTTGCCCTTGAGGACGACGATGAACTCAAACAGCACGGGCCCCTCCTCGTCCTGCATGTCCGACGATGAGGACGACTACGGCGTCGCAGGTGACGGCGAGCGTGCAGCTCTGCCGCGGCCACGACCACGGCCGCGAGCTCGGCCTCCGCCTCCACCAGCCATCTCGTCGACTCTTGATATGGTGGCGGCTAGGGTTGGAGAGAGAGGCGCTAGGGTTTGTGTGTGAGAGGGACGATGAGAGGCGGCCCTTTTTATAGGCCGGAGGGAGGCGGGGAAGCGGTGGCGCTCATTAACGCCGGCACGTAGAGCTAGGCGTGACGAGGCGCTTCGCTGCGCCTCTGCGGGAACTGCACGTCGCTGCGCGCCAATAACTTCCGTCACAAGATAGGCGATGGTTAGGTTAAAATTCAATATGCCGCTGACGCGGCCCCGCCACTCCCCGCCTCGCTTTTCGGTGTGTCCGGCGTCCCCGGAGTGTCCCCTGTGGGGCGGGGACGGGCTCAGGGCGCCGGACACCGTATCGGGCCGCGCCGGACAAAACACGGCTTTGAAAGACGCGGCTGGGAACATTTTTTTGTCCAACACGCCAAATCGTTTTAAGGAACGGTTTGGGGGACGCGACTGGAGATGCTCTAAGACACTATTTCACGTCTCTCAACCATGCACTGTAGATCAGGGGAGTGAACCCTGTAGCAAATTCGATCCATAAACGCTTGCACCACCCTAATCTTCGCTGCTGCGAGCTAGCCCTGCAACAGTTTATGATCGCCATGACTTCCTCCCAGCTGTTGGTGTCGCTCGTCCTCCTGCTGGCCTCATCGGTCTCGGGAGTGCCGCATGTTGACGATGCCGGCAAGCAAGAGCTCAAGCACATCCACATGTACATGCATGAGACCTTAGCGGGGCCGACGGCCAGGACTGTCACCGTCGCGCCGTCCCCACTCGACGGCAACTGGACATTCGGGACGGTCGGCGTGGTCGACCTCGAGCTACGTGACGGCCCGGACCCGAGCAACTCGTCGCTCGTGGGCCGGTGCCAGGGCATGTTCGCCTTCGCGGGGCACGTGAGCCCGCCGGGCATGCTGACGACGGTGAACTTCGTGTTCACGGCCGGTGAGCACGACCGGAGCACACTGGCCATTTTGGGCACGATCATGAGCTTCGAGCACTCCTTCGAGCGTGCCGTCGTGGGCGGCACCGGCGCGTTCAGGATGGCGCGCGGGTACTGCATCACGGCAGCCGTGGCGAAGCCGACGCCGGAGTCCGTCGTCTACGAGGTCTGTCAGCTTTCGAGCTCAACTAGAACAAGGCAATGGAGATGATCAGAGAGAAAGAAGAACACGAGAGTTTTGGTGCTGTGTAAAACGTACAGCTTTTCTGTTCTTTGTTCTTGCTATTTATTCAGTATTACATGCGATAACTGAAAACCGAAAACTGGGGCGCACGACGGGCAGCAACGTTGCCATCCCAACGTCTCCTTCGTGCCTCCCTATTCTGCCGCCATGGACGATGCATCGTGCCATCCCACGATTGACCAGGGCGACGATCCTATCTTGAAGGAATAGAATACCGAGTCGCAGCTCAGTTTATTTTGCACGAAACTGAAACTAAGTAGTGCTAACTGAACTAACTGAAGAAATCGACTAACTGAACAATGTCAGCAGCTGTTAACTGACAATCTCCCCCTTAATCAGCTGCTGATGTTGATGACGCCCATCTTCCCGCGCAGCTCCTGGAACTTGATGCGAGGCAGCGCCTTGGTCATGATGTCAGCCAGCTGCTCACCAGTGGGGATATACTCGACGTTGATCTTCCCGTTCTGCACACACTCTCGAATGTAGTGAAAACGAGTGTCGATGTGCTTGGTTCTGTCGTGGTACACTGGGTTCTTGCACAGCTGAATCGCGGACTGGTTTTCGATGAGGAGTGTCGCAGCTCCACCAGTACCACCAAGCAGATCGCCGATCATCCTCTGGAGCCAGACACCCTGGCATGCGGCCGCTGTGGCTCCCATGTACTCTGCTTCACACGATGATAGAGCAACCACCTTCTGTTTCTGAGATTGCCAACAGATGGTGTTCCCCTTGAATCTGAAGATCATCCCAGAGGTGCTCTTCCTATCGTCAACATCTCCGGCGAAGTCTGCATCGCTGTACCCAAGTAACAACGGCTCCCCCGTGCTCCGCTTGTACTTGCAGCCGAAATGGAGAGTCCCTGCAGTGTACCGGAGCAAGTGCTTCACTGCTGCCCAATTATCAGTTGCAGGGTCCTCCATGAATCTGCTGATGAACCCCACGACATATGTGATATCAGGCCGTGTGTGCACCAGGTAACGTAGGCTTCCCACCACGCTTCGGTAGAGCTTGGCGTCCACAGCAGGGTTTGTGCTTTCTCTTCGCAGCTTCAGTCGGGGCTCCATGGGTAAGTGCACAGGGTTACACCCAGAGAGCCCTGCCTTCTCCACCAGTTTGGCTGCATAGGCTGCCTGCTTGAGTGTGGTGCCATCGCTGCCCTGGCAAACCTCGATGCCCAAGTAGTACGAGAGCAGTCCAAGATCGCTCATGGAGAACGAGGCCTGCATCTGTTCCTTGAACAACTTGATGGCATCTGCGCTGGATCCTGATGGGCTTCGTTGCATAGAAAACAAAAAATTTCCTACCGCAAAACGAATAAAACCAAGATCTAATCTATGGAACACCCAAGATCTAATCTACAAGATCGAAGCAACGAGATTGATAAGATACTAACCCTTGAAGATTTCCAAAGCCTACGAGATCAGATCTCTTTGTTGGTGTAGACGATCATCCCCAGTGCTGGAATCCGGCAGCACTTCCGTACTCGGTCGCGCGTACGGTGTTGATGAAGCCCTTCCTCTCCCGTTCCAGCAGCGCAGGTGTGGTAGATCTCCACGGAATCCCAGCAGCACGACGGCGTGGTGGTGGTGGTGGAGAAGAATTGCTGCAGGGCTTCGCCTAAGCCTGCGCAGCATATGGAGGAGGAAGAGAGGGGGCGGCCAGGGTTTCTGGATGGGATGCCTTGGCCGGCCACCCCCTTTATATAGGTGGGGGTCGGCCTAGGGTTTCCCCTAGGGCCCACCTACCCCCTTTGGCCGGCCACATGGGGGGGCAAACTCCTCCCCAAGTTTTCCCCTTATCTCCTAATTTAAACCATTTATTTTAGGAGATAGATCTTATCTCTAGATTTAAACCATTTAAACTAGAGATAGATCTTATCTCTAAGGGGGGCCGGCCTAGGCCCACATGTCATGGTGGGTAGGACCCACTATGCCATGTGGCGCCTATGTGGCCTCTCCCGGGGTGGTGGGCCCACTGGTGGCCCTCTAGAACCTTCTAAAAGCTCCGGTCAAAACACCGGACTTTTTCCGAACCCCGGAAATTGACTTCCCATATATGAATCTTATTCTCCGGACAATTCCGGACCTCCTCGTGATGTCCTGGATCCCATCCAAGACTCCGAACAAAAACTTTGGACTCCAACTCATATTCCGAATCTACTTATGCGACATCGAACCTTAAGCGCGTCACCCTACGGTTCGCGAAACAGACATGGTCGAGACTCGTCTCCGAGCAATAACCAATAGCGGGATCTGGAGATCCATAATGGCTCGCACATATTCAACGATGACTTAGTGATCGATTGAACCATTTACATACGATGCCAATTCCCTTTGTCTCGCGATATTTTACTTGTCCGAGGTTCGATCATCGGTATCTCCATACCTTGTTCAACCTCGTTACCGACAAGTACTCTTTACTCGTACCGTGGTATGTGATCTCTTATGAACCATTCATATGCTTGCAAGCTAATCAGATGAAATTCCACCGAGAGGGCCCAGAGTATATCTATCCGTCATCGGGATGGACAAATCCCACTATTGATCCATATGCCTCAACTCACACTTTCCAAATACTTAATCCCACCTTTATAGCCACCCATTTACGCAATGGCGTTTGATGTAATCAAAGTACCCTTCCGGTGTAAGTGATTTACATGATCTCATGGTCGAAGGACTTAGGCAACTATGTATCGAAAGCTTATAGCAAATTGAACTTAATGACTTGATCTTATGCTACGCTCATTTGGGTGTGTGTCCATTATATCATTCACCTAATGACATAACCTTGTTATTAATAACATCCAATGTTCATGATCACGAAACCATGATCATCCATTAATCAACAAGCTAGTTCTACAAGAGGCTTACTAGGGACTCCTTGTTGTTTACATAACACACATGTATCAATGTTTCAGTTAATACAATTATAGCATGGTATGCAAACATTATCATAAACACAAAGATATATTATAATAACCATTTTATTATTGCCTCTTGGGCATATCTCCAACAGTCTCCCACTTGCACTAGAGTCAATAATCTAGTTTACATTTGTAAAGATATAACACCTTGGCCTTCTGGTGCTTATCATGTTTTGCTCACGGGAGAGGTTTTAGTCAACGGATCTGACATGCTCAGAAACGTATGTATTTTGCAATTCATTTGCGTCTCAACGCATCACCCATTTTCCAAATGAGTCGGCATTAACGTATATGCTTAGTCCTCTGGTGGAACCTTAATTCCCAGTCTGAAATAAGTCACTAATATTGTCACACACAATATAGCTTCAAAGTTCTGACACTGTCGGAACTACACCAAGTTCTCAAAGAACTCCTTGACTTAACATCCTCAGTCATTGTAAAAACAATGACATACTGCCTTCGTTTGTAGAATCTGTCACAATATTTAGAACTGATCTAAATCTAGCATAGACTTCTTCTAGCTCATTGTGCTACCTTATAAACAACACTTAGCCTAATTGAGATTGAAATTTTATTTTGATATGTGACCAAACTAATATCGGTGCAACACCTTGCAGCGATTTGTTTGTCACTATCCCATATAAAAACTATATATATATATCCTTAGTTCTTCTAAAGCACTCAAGGATATTCTTACTGTTGTCCAATGATCATTACATGAATCATTCTGGTATATGCTCGTAACACTTTAGAGCACAGGACATCTGACTTTGTACATATTATTCGTGATCTAAAATCACTCATGTGTATTTACTCATCAAGTGTCAAATACACTCAAGTCTTGTTAAACCTTCACATGAAAAGAACACCTTCTTAATACTTCTATATTGAACTACTTCAATATCTATTCTATGTACTTAAACTTAAACTTATTATGTGTTTCTATCTATCTTCATAGATCTTGACACTAAATATGTTTCAATTCATATCCTTTCATTGATGTTAATTCTCAATGAAACCTTTTAAATGAATTATATAATTACACTATTTATAATCAACGATATGTCATCTACACAAAGTATTATAAATATGTCTCAGCGCTCCCACTTAATTTCTTGCAAATGCAAGCATCTTCATCGTTTCTGATGAAATCAAAACTCTTTGATTATTTCATCCGGTGAAGATTCCAACTCCGTGATACTCACTTCATCCAATTGAAGTTTGTATACCTATCTAGTATTCCACGGACCAGCAAAACTCTTGGTTGTATCTAGTATACATCCTTCATACACACTTCTAGTAAGGAATGTATTTCTGCCATCCTACTATCATATCTCATAAAAGAAATATGTAGCGATTACTAGAATAATCCATATAGACTATAAGCATTGCCACGGAAGATCTAATCTTATCGTAGTCAACTCTTTGAACTTTTTCGTAAACTGCTTTTCGATAAGTCAAGCTTCTTTAAGGATATTCCATCCAAGTCCATCTACTTTATAGATCCATTTACTTTCAAAAAGTATTCACCTATCTTGGATTTCATGGCGCATAGCCATTTTAACGGAGTCAGGGCCCATCATAACTTCTTTGTATGTAGTTGGTTTATCATTGTTCAAAAATAATCTTTTGTCCACAAATCATTTATTTGACCACAAAATAAACCACATCTACAAGGTTCAATAAGTACTTTGATCTCCATGACTATAACACTTTGTAGACATGGGAGCCATGATCTTCGTAGCTGCTTCCGGAACCATTTCCGATGTTGTGCTACTCTGATCATCATGCTCAGGTTCATGAACCTTATCAAGTTCCATTGTCCTCCCACTCAAATAGTTCACTAGAAACAATTTCTTTGAAATAAGTAAGAAACATCGACAAACACTTTTGTCTTTGACTTCATAGTGGAAAGAATTCTCAATCAATTTCATGGGATAATCAACAAAGACATTTATCCGATTTTGGTTGTAAACTCATTTACTTATGCTATGCATACCAAAATTTAAGAAAGGACTATTTAGGG
This sequence comes from Lolium multiflorum, assembly GCA_030979885.1. Taxonomy (NCBI): domain Eukaryota; kingdom Viridiplantae; phylum Streptophyta; class Magnoliopsida; order Poales; family Poaceae; genus Lolium; species Lolium multiflorum. The sequence goes on from CM061748.1 coordinate 51,184,953, forward strand.
TTTATACCCATGCCATAACTCGTATGGTGTCATTTCAATGGATCATGATGATGCTCTATTCAGTGTAAAAGCGGTAGTCTCTAAAGCATAATCCACAAAAGTATAATGGTCATTTTATTTTATCTCATCATCAATCCAACAGGTTTGGATACGTCTCTTGGATACTCCATCATCATTATGATACTCCAAGAAACGTGAGTTGTAGAAAAATTTCATAAATCTCTTAGATGTTCGCTAAAACTCGTATTTCAAATATTTCCACCATGATCCAATCATAGATATTTGACTTTTCTATTACGATGATTTCCACTTCATGCTGAAATTTATTTGAATCCATTCAAATGTTTCAAACTTCTTCCTTACCGAATATATCCACATATATATATATAATCAATTCATTGTTAGAAGTTTTCATGAAGTAGAAGAATCTCCCGCACACAACTATGCCCAGTGAACCATATACATCAGCATGTATGTTTCCACTAAGTTAGTTGCCCATTCAACTCTTGGCCTATGAACGGTATTTAAGTCATTCTCTTTAGAAGAGATTTGCAAGCGCCAAATGATTCAAAAATCATATGACTCCAAAAATCCATTTCAAATGGAGTTCCTTCATGCGTTCCTTTCTAACATGACCTAAATGGCGGTTCCACTAATGAGTGGAATTCACATCATTTGCCTTATGGCATTTTAGCGTCAGTGTTATGTATGTGTGCTTCACCATAAAGATTTATAATAACTTATCCATCGTACATGGAATGCTGTTATAATTTGAACAACTCATTGTTTTCATTTAACCAGAACAAAACAACAATTATAAAGTTCTTTATTATAAATCTGAATGGCTAGACAGAATGCCAACGACGAACATAATAACACTTTATTTTTGTTCCAGACGTGCATTCCTATCACATTCCTTTTCAGTCACTTAGGCCATCGTATTCTTGTATTGCGTTGTATTGTATGACATCTCATACCAACCAATCTGGTACAAATACCCAAGAATTTCATTATGTGACCAAACAAGGAATACATCCATAACATGTATATCATCTATATACACCTGAGCTAGACTTTCTAGTCTTTTCTTTCTTTCTGCCAAAATAACTTTTGTAGTTTCTCTTTCAGCTTTCCTCATTCTCAGAAAACACTTCACCTTCAATAACTTCTAGGTCTATTGGTCAAATACCAATAACCTTGAGGTTCTTCCTTTGAAGTTGATCATCACATGACAGGTGTTGTAGATTTCACTATTAGTAACCTTTAATGTGATGAACAATTTCACTCATAATTTTATCCATCATTTCATGACGACTTTCCGAGACCATGTCTGTACATGCCAGGCTCGTAAAGTTTAACCTTAGTACTCGTATGTGCAAAATCTGGCTTGCACCCGTTGTGTGCACACGTAGAATCAACAACACCCGATCATCACGTGATGCTTTGAAACGACGAGCTTTGGCAACGGTGCATACTAAGGACGATCACTTCATGGATGTGCGAATATCGTTAGTGCCCAACTAGTTGGAGGATTGGGACGCCTAGCGTCTTCAACCTTCGTACATTCTGATGGCGTGTAACTCACACGTTCGTTGGGAACCCCAAGAGGAAGGTATGATGCGCACAGTAGCAAGTTTCCCTCAGAAAGAAACCAAGGTTTAATCGAACCAGGAGAGAAGCACGTTGAAGGTTGATGGTCGAAATGTGATGCGGCGCAACACCAGGGATTCCGGCGCCAACGCACAACACAACCCAAGTACTTTGCCCCAACGAAACAGTGAGGTTGTCAATCTTACCGGCTTGCTGTAACAAAGGATTAAACGTATCGAGTGGAAGATGTTTGCAAAGAAAACACAATTGCAGTAGATTGTATGCTATGTAAAGAATAGGACCGGGGTCCACAGTTCACTAGAGGTGTCTCTCCCATAAGATAAAAGCATGTTGGGTGAACAAATTACGTCGGGCAATTGACAAATAGAGAAAGGCATAACAATGCATATACATGATATGGTAAATATAGTGAGATTTAATTGGGCATTACGACAAAGTACATAGACCGCCATCCAACTGCATCTATGCCTAAAAAGTCCACCTTCAGGTTATCATCCGAACCCCCTCCAGTATTAAGTTGCAAAGCAACAGACAATTGCATTAAGTATGGTGCGTAATGTAATCAATAACTACGTCCTTAGACATAGCATCAATGTTTTATCCCTAGTGGCAACAAGACATCCACAACCTTAGAACTTTCTGTCACTGTCCCCATTCAATGGAGGCATGAACCCACTATCGAGCATAAATACTCCCTCTTGGAGTTAAGAGTAAAAACTTGGCCAGAGCCTCTACTAATAACGGAGAGCATGCAAGATCATAAACAACACATGAACAATAGATTGATAATCACCATAATCATAGTACTCTCTATCCATCGGATCCCGACAAACACAACATATAGAATTACAAATAGATGATCTTGATCATGTTAGGCAGCTCACAAGATCCAACAATGAAGCACAACAAGGAGAAGACGACCATCTAGCTACGCTATGGACCCATGGTCCAGGGGTGAACTACTCACTCATCACTCCGGAGGCGACCATGGCGGTGTAGAGTCCTCCGGGAGATGAATCCTCTCCGGCGGGTGAGGCGATCTCCGTAATCCCCGAGATGGGATTCGCGGCGGCGGCGTCTGTAAGGTTTTCCGTATCGTGGCTCTCGTGCGGGGGTTTGCGACGGAAGCTTTAAGTAGGCGGAGGGTCAACGCGGGGGCCACACGAGGGGCCCAGGGGATAGGTCGGCGCGGCCAGGGCTCCGCGCCGGCCACCCCCTGGCTGCCTCGTGGCCCCACTTCGTTAGGTCTTCGGTCTTCGGAAGCTTCGTGCAAAAATAGGACCCCGGGCGAAAGTTTCGTCCAATTCCGAGAATATTTCTTTACTAGGATTTCTGAACCAAAAACAACAACAGCAACTGGCTCTTGGCATCTTGTTAATAGGTTAGTTCGTAAAATGCATAAATATGACATATAATGTGCATAAAACATGTAGGTATCATCAATAAAGTAGCATGGAACATAAGAAATTATCGATACGTTGGAGACGTATCAGCAGCTTTTTGCTCGTCCCGAGCAGGTAAAACGATAACAAAGATAATTTCGAAGTGACATGCCATCATAATCTTGATCATACTATTTGTAAACATATGTAATGAATGCAACGATCAAAGCAAAGGTAATGACATGAGTAAACAACTGAATCATAAAGCAAAGACTTTTCATGAATAGTACTTCAAGACAAGCATCAATAAGTCTTGCATAAGAGTTAACTCATAAAGCAATAAATCAAAGTAAAGGTGTTGAAGCAACACATAGGAAGATTAAGTTTCAGCGGTTGCTTTCAACTTATAACATGTATATCTCATGGATATTGTCAACATAAAGTAATATAACAAGTGCAATATGCAAGTATGTAGGAATCAATGCACAGTTCACACAAGTGTTTGCTTCTTAAGGTGGAAGGAGATAGGTAAACTGACTCAACAATAAAAGTAAAAGAATGGTCCTTCAAAGAGGAAAGCATCGATTGCTGTATTTGTGCTAGAGCTTTTATTTTGAAAACATGAAACAATTTTGTCAACGGTAGTAATAAAGCATATGAGTTATGAAAATTATATCTTACAAGTTGCAAGCCTCACGCATAGTATACTAATAGTGCCCGCACCTCGTCCTACTTAACTTGGACTACCGGGTCTTCGCATGCCATGTTTCAACCAAGTGTCACAAAGGGGTACCTCCATGCCGCCTGTACAAAGGTCTAAGGAGAATGCTCGCATTTTGGATTTCTCGCTTTTGATTATTCTCAACTTAGACATCCATACCGGGACAACATGGACAACAGATAATGGACTCCTCTTAAATGCATAAGCATGTAGCAATGATTATTATTCTCATATGAGATTGAGGATATATGTCCAAAACTGAAACTTCCACCATGATTCATGACTTTAGTTAGCGGCCCAATGTTCTTCTCTAACAATTTTGCATGCTCCAACCACTAAAATGATAGACCTTCAGACAAGACGGACATGCATAGCAACTCACATGATATTCAACAATAGTTGATGGCGTTCCCCAGAAGCATGGTTATCGCACAACAAGCAACTTAATAAAATATAAAGTGCATAAGTACATATTCAATACTACGATAGTTTTTAAGGCTATTTTGTCCCATGAGCTATATATTGCAAAGGTGAATGATGGAATTTTAAAGGTAGCACTCAAGCAATTTACTTTGGAATGGCGGAGAAATACCATGTAGTAGGTAGGTATGGTGGACACAAATGGCATAGTAGTTGGCTCAAGGATTTTGGATGCATGAGAAGTATTCCCTCTCGATACAAGGTTTAGGCTAGCAAGGTTATTTGAAGCAAACTCAAGGATGAACAAGTGCAGCAAAACTCACATAAAAGACATATTGTAAACATTATAAGACTCTACCGTCTTCCTTGTTGTTCAAAACTCAATACTAGATATTATCTAGACCTTAGAGAAACCAAATATGCAAATCAAATTTTAGCAAGCTCTATGTATTTCTTCATTAATGGGTGCAAAGCATATGATGCAAGAGCTTAAACATGAGCACAACAATTGCCAAGTATCACATTATCCAAGACATTTTTTAGAATTACTACATGTAGCATTTTCCAATTCCAACCATATAACAATTTAACGAAGAAGAAACTTCGCCATGAACATTATGAGTAAAGCCTAAGGACACATGTGTCCATATGCAACAGCGGAGCGTGTCTCTCTCCCACAAAGTGAATGCTAGGATCCATCTTATTCAAACAAAAACAAAAACGAAAACAAACCGACGCTCCAAGTAAAGAACACAAGATGTGATTGAATAAAAATATAGTTTCAGGGAGGAACCTGATGATGTTGTCGATGAAGAAGGGGATGCCTTGGGCATCCCCAAGCTTAGACGCTTGAGTCTTCTTAAAATATGCAGGGGTGAACCACGGGGGCATCCCCAAGCTTAGAGCTTTCACTCCTCTTGATCATAGTATATCATACTCCTCTCTTGACCCTTGAAAACTTCCTTCACACCAAACTTCAAGCAAACTCATTAGAGGGTTAGTGCACAATTAATAATTCACTCATTCAGAGGTGACACAATCATTATTTTCACTTCTGGACATTGCATAATGCTACTGGACATTAGTGGATCAAAGAAATAAATCCAACATAGCAAAAGAGGCAATGCGAAATAAAAGGCAGAATCTGTCAAAAACAGAACAGTCCGTAAAGACGAATTTAGAAATGGCACCAGACTTGCTCAAATGGAAAAACTCAAAACTAATGAAAGTTGCGTACATATCTGAGGATCACGCTCGTAAATTGGCAGATTTTTTCAAATTTTCTACAGAGAATTGTGCCCAGATTCGTGACAGACAGCAATGCTGTTTCTGCGCAGCAATCCCAAATATAACATCAACTTTGACATAGAAACTTTACTTGGCACAAAAACTTGATAAGGAGAGGTTGCTACTGTAGTAAACAACTTCCAAGACTCAACAAAACAAAAAATTGCTGTAGGTAAAAACATGGGTTGTCTCCCATAAGCGCTTTTCTTTAACGCCTTTCAGCTAGGCGCAGAAAGTGCAAATCAAGTAACATCGAGAGATGAAGCATCAACATCATTACCAGGGGTGTTGGGAGTTTTCTCAACCAAGCATAGTATGTTTGATATATAAGTTTTAGCGTCTCCCTTTTCATTAGTCTTAGGCTTGCTACTCTCATCGAACAAATTTTCAGGAACAAGCCAAGCATAGTTATTTTCTAGTGCATCATTCATAGCTAGGAGTTTACATGGTATTGGTGCTTTGATTTCCCCTCCATCATTAATGTTATTAGTGTACATTATTCTATCCATGTCCATTTTTTCAAGGAGACCAATAAAATTGGTATGAGAACCTAGCATATTAAATTTAGCAAAAACCTTTCTAGCCTCTCTTGCTAGACCACCAAATTCTCTAAGAAGGGTTTCTAAAACAAAATCTTTCTTTTCCCCTTCTTCCATATCACCAAGTGTAAGAAACATGTGTTGGATTATAGGATTGAGATTAACAAATTTAGTTTCCAACATGCGAACTAAAGCAGCAGCAGCAATTTCATAGGTAGGTGCAAGTTCTACCAAGTGTCTATCTTCAAAATCTTCAGTAATACTAACATGATTGAAAAATTCTTCTATATTATTTCTCCCAACTATGGACCCACGTCCTACCGGTATGTCTTTTGTGGTGAAATTGAAAGGAAACATGATGCAATAAGCAAAAAGTAAACTAGGCAAATAAAGTAAAGACAAGTAACTAATTTTTTTTTTTTTGTGTTTTTGATATAGAGAGCAAGAAGTAAATAAAGTAAAACTAGCAACTAATTTTTTGTGTTTTGTTTAGGTGCAGCAAACAAAGTAGTAAATAAAATAAAGCAAGACAAAAACAAAGTAAAGAGATTGAGAAGTGGAGACTCCCCTTGCAGCGTGTCTTGATCTCCGGCAACGGCGCCAGAAAAAGAGCTTGATGGCGTGTAACTCACACGTTCGTTGGGAACCCCAAGGGAAGGTATGATGCGCACAGTAGCAAGTTTTCCCTCGAAAGAAACCAAGGTTTAATCGAACCAGGAGGAGCCAAGAAGCACGTTGAAGGTTGATGGTCGCGAAATGTGATGCGGCGCAACACCAGGGATTCCGGCGCCAACGCGGAACACAACACAACCCAAGTACTTTGCCCCAACGAAACAGGTTGTCAATCTCACCGGCTTGCTGTAACAAAGGATTAAACGTATCGAGTGGAAGATGTTTGCAAAGAAAACACAATTATTGTATGCTATGTAAAGAATAGGACCGGGGTCCACAGTTCACTAGAGGTGTCTCTCCCATAAGATAAAAGCATGTTGGGTGAACAAATTACAATCGGGCAATTGACAAATAGAGAAAGGCATAACAATGCATATACATGATATGGTAAATATAGTGAGATTTAATTGGGCATTACGACAAAGTACATAGACCGCCATCCAACCGCATCTATGCCTAAAAGTCCACCTTCAGGTTATCATCCGAACCCCTCCAGTATTAAGTTGCAAAGCAACACAATTGCATTAAGTATGGTGCGTAATGTAATCAATAACTACATCCTTAGACATAGCATCAATGTTTTATCCCTAGTGGCAACAGCACATCCACAACCTTAGAACTTTCTCACTGTCCCAGATTCAATGGAGGCATGAACCCACTATCGAGCATAAATACTCCCTCTTGGAGTTAAGAGTAAAAACTTGGCCAGAGCCTCTACTAATAACGGAGAGCATGCAAGATCATAAACAACACATGAACAATAGATTGATAATCACCATAATCATAGTACTCTCTATCCATCGGATCCCGACAAACACAACATATAGAATTACAAATAGATGATCTTGATCATGTTAGGCAGCTCACAAGATCCAACAATGAAGCACAACAAGGAGAAGACGACCATCTAGCTACTGCTATGGACCCATGGTCCAGGGGTGAACTACTCACTCATCACTCCGGAGGCGACATGGCGGTGTAGAGTCCTCCGGGAGATGAAGCCCCTCTCCGGTGGTGCCGGAGGCGATCTCCGAATCCCCCGAGATGGGACGCGGCGGCGGCGTCTCGTAAGGTTTTCCGTATCGTGGCTCTGACGGGGTTTCGCGACGGAAGCTTTAAGTAGGCGGAGGGTCAACGCGGGGGGCCACGAGGGGCCCAGGGGATAGGTCGGCGCGCGGCCCGGGCCGCGCCGGCCACCCCTGGCTGCCTCGTGGCCCCACTTCGTTAGGTCTTCGGTCTTGGAAGCTTCGTGCAAAAATAGGACCCGGCGAAAGTTTCGTCCAATTCCGAGAATATTTCCTTACTAGGATTTCTGAAACCAAAAACAGCAGAAAGCAGCAACTGGCTCTTCGGCATCTTGTTAATAGGTTAGTTCCAGAAAATGCATAAATATGACATATAATGTGCATAAAACATGTAGGTATCATCAATAAAGTAGCATGGAACATAAGAAATTATCGATACGTTGGAGACGTATCATTCCCATAAAACTTATGAGTTTATGTAGTCTCACTAGATTATATTCTATCATCTTGCAATAAAGTTTTAGATATCACATATATCTCATACCTTGCTTATTTCTGAAAACAAAATTTCCAGCTCCTTACTTTTCAAACGGATTTGAACTTCAAGTTTCACGGAGACAAGATGATTTAAGGTACTAATTGAAACCATTGCTCTTTGAATCATCAATGTGAGGTTTACTAAAAGTTTGCGTTAGGACTTAATCATATCTTGATTCTTTAACAAAACGGTACCAGTCCGTAAAGTTACTTGTCAAACTTAACAGTATTTCTATCTCAATTGCAAGACTAGCGCATGGTAGAAAACGGATGCCAATTCTACAAATTTAATTCAAAATACTATTCAGACTATGTTCATGATAATTTGAGTTCATTTTCAATTCTTCAATTAACTAGGTGAACTCCCACTCAAAACAACATCCCTCGCATTGTCTTAGTGATTACACGAACCAAATCCACTACACCAAGTCCGATCATCACGAGAAAAGATGTAGCTTCAAAGGCGAACATTCAAAGTGTTCATCATATCATTCATATGACTCATGCTCTACCTTTCGGTATCCCGTGTTCCAAGACCATGTCTGTACATGCTAGGCTCGTCAAGGCAACCTTAGTATCCGCGTGTGCAAATCTTGCACCCGTTGTATGCACATGTAGAGTCTATCACACCCGATCATCACGAGATGCTTCCAAACGACAAGTCTTAGCAACGGTGCATACTAAGGATGAACACTTTATTATCTTGATATTTAGTGAGAGGGATCATCTTATAATGCTACCGTCGCGATCTAAGCAAGATAAGATGCATAAAGGATTAACATCACATGCAATTCATAATATGTGATATGATATGGCCTTTCTTCTTGTACTTTTGATCTCCATCTCCAAAACACATTATCATGATCTCCATCATCACCAGCATTGCACCAAGGTCCGTGGCGCCGCTTCATGGTTGTCCATCACTTATAGCTACTATGACAACTACTTGAAATAAAGCTATTACATGATGAATAGACACGCAGGTCTTTAACAAAAATTAAAGACAACCATTAGGCTCCTGCCGGTTGCCATAATACAACAATGAACATCTCATACATCAAATATAATCATCATCACATCATGGCCATATCACATCACCAAACCCTGCAAAAACAAGTTAGACGCCTCTAATTTGGTTTGCATATTTTACGTGGTTTAGGGTTTTCGAGTAAGATCCAATCTACCTACGAACATGAACCACAACGGTGATACTAGTGTTAACAATAGAAAGTGTAAATTGGAATCTTCACTATGGTGGGAGAGACAGACACCCGCAAAGCCACCTATGCAATACAAGTTGCATGTCAAGCGTGGAGCAAGTCTCATGAGACGCGGTCATGTAAAGTTAGCCCGGGCCGCTTCATCCCACCATCCCGCAAGATGCAAAGTACACAAACTAAGCAACAAAAGCATCAACGCCCACAAAACCATTGTGTTCTACTCGTGCAACAGATCTATGCATAGACATGACTCTGATACCACTGATGGGGTTCGTTGCATAGAAAACAAAAATTTCCCTACCGCAAAACGAATAAAACCAAGATCTAATCTATGGAACACCCAAGATCTAATCTACAAGATCGAAGCAACGAGATTGATAAGATACTAACCCTTGAAGATTTCCAAAGCCTACGAGATCAGATCTCGTTGTTGGTGTAGACGATCATCCCCAGTGCTGCAATCCGGCAGCACTTCCGTACTCGGTCGCGCGTACGGTGTCGATGAAGCCCTTCCTCTCCCCGTTCCAGCGGGTGATACGTCTCCAACGTATCGATAATTTCTTATGTTCCATGCTACTTTATTGATGATACCTACATGTTTTATGCACATTATATGTCGTATTTACGCATTTTCTGGAACTAACCTATTAACAAGATGCCGAAGAGCCAGTTGCTGTTTTCTGCTGTTTTTGGTTTCAGAAATCCTAGTAAGGAAATATTCTCGGAATTGGACGAAATCACGCCCAGGGTCCTATTTTTGCACGGAGCTTCCGGAAGACCGAAGAGGGAAGGAAGTGGGGCCACGAGGCGCCGTCACCATAGGGCGGCCCAGGCCCTGGCCGCGCCGACCTATGGTGTGGGGCCCTCGTGTGCCCCCACGTTGCCCTTTCGCCTACTTAAAGCCTCCGTCGCGAAAACCCCACAGAGAGCCACGATACGGAAAACCTTCCAGAGACGCCGCCGCCGCGAATCCCATCTCGGGGATTCAGGAGATCGCCTCCGGCACCCTGCCGGAGAGGGATTCATCTCCGAGGACTCTTCATCGCCATGATCGCCTCCGGAGTGATGAGTGAGTAGTTCACCCCTGGACTATGGGTCCATAGCAGTAGCTAGATGGTCGTCTTCTCCTAATTGTGCTTCATTGTTGGATCTTGTGAGCTGCCTAACATGATCAAGATCATCTATATGTAATTCTATATGTTGTGTTTGTCGGGATCCGATGGATAGAGAATACTATGTTATGGTGATTATCAATCTATTGTTTATGTGTTGTTTATGATCTTGCATGCTCTCCGTTATTAGTAGAGGCTCTGGCCAAGTTTGTACTCTTAGCTCCAAGAGGGAGTATTTATGCTCGATAGTGGGTTCATGCCTTCATTGACACCGGGACAGTGAGAAAGTTCTAAGGTTGTGATGTGTGTTGCCACTAGGGATAAAACATTGATTCTATGTCTAAGGATGTAGTTGTCGATTACATTACGCACCATACTTAATGCAATTGTCTGTTGCTTAGCAACTTAATACTGAATGGGGTTCGGACGATAACCTGAAGGTGGACTTTTTAGGCATAGATGCAGTTGGATGGCGGTCTATGTACTTTGTCGTAATGCCCAATTAAATCTCACTATATTTATAATATCATGTACATGCATTGTTATGCCCTTCTCTATTTGTCAATTGTCCGACTGTAATTTGTTCACCCAACATGCTTTTATCTTACGGGAGAGACACCTCTAGTGAACTGTGGACCCCGGTCCTATTCTTTACATAGCATACAATCTACCGCAATTGTTCTTTCTGTTTTCTTGCAAACAATCATCTTCCACTCGATACGCTTAATCCTTTGTTACAGCAAGCCTTGAGATTGACAACCTCACTGTTTCGTTGGGGCAAAGTACTTTGGTTTTGTTGTGCAGATTCCACGTTGGCGCCGGAATCCCTGTTGTTGCGCCGCATCACATTTCGCCACCATCAACCTTCAACGTGCTTCTTGGCTCCTCCTGGTTCGATTAAACCTTGGTTTCTTTATGAGGGAAAACTTGCCACCGTGCGCATCATACCTTCCTCTTGGGGTTCCCAACGGACGTGTACATTTACGCGCATCAAGCCTGTTTTCTGGCGCCGTTGTCGGGGAGATCAAGACACGCTGCAAGGGGAGTCTCCACTTCTCAATCTCTTTACTTTGTTTTTGTCTTGCTTTATTTTATTTACTACTTTGTTTGCTGCACCTAAACAAAACACACAAAAAATTAGTTGCTAGTTTTACTTTATTTACTGTCTTGCTCTCTATATCAAAAACACAAAAAAATTAGTTACTTGTCTTTACTTTGTTTGCCTAGTTTACTTTTTGCTTATTGCATCATGTTTCCTCCTAAGTACACTCTAAAAGACATACCGGTAGGCCGAGGGTCTATAATTGGAAGAGATAATATAGAAGAATTTTTCACCCATGTTAGTATGGATGACGATTTTGAAGATATACCATTATTAAAAACTGCTCCTACTGATGAAAGTGCTTCTGCCTGTTTGATAAACATGTTAGAAACTAGATTTGTTAATCTCAATCCCATAATACAACATATGTTTCTTACACTTTCGGATATGGAGATGGGAGAAAAGAGAAATTTTGTTTTAAAAGTCCTTGTTAGAGAATTTGAGGATATAGTTAAAGAAGCTAGAAAAGTTTTTATTAAGCATAAGAGGCTTGGTTTCTTTCCTAATTTTAAACAAATACTTGAAAAGATGGATATGGATAGAATTAAGTATACTAATAATGTTAATGATGGTAGGGAAATTAAAGCGCCAATACCTAGTAAACTACTAGGAATGCATGAAGCTTTGGAAAACAACTATGCTTGGCTTGTTCCTGAAAATTTGTTTGATGAGAATAGTAAGCCTAGGAGCAATGAGAGAGGAGTTACTTATATAGACCAGATACAATGCATTGTTGAGAAAACTCCCAGCTCCCAAGGTAATAATGTTGATGCTTCTACTCTCGATAATACTTGATTTGCACTTTCTGCGCCTAGCTGAAAGGCGTTAAAGAAAAGCGCTTATGGGAGACAACCCATGTTTTTACTACAGTACTTTGTTTTATATTTGAGTCTTGGAAGTTGTTTACTACTGTAGCAACCTCTCCTTATCATGTTTTTGTGCCAAGTAAAGTTTCTATGTCAAAGTTGATGTTATATTTGGGATCGCGCAGAAACAGCATTGCTGTCTGTCACGAATCTGGGCACAGTCTCTGTAGAATATTCGAAAAATCTTCCAATTTACGAGCGTGATCCTCAGATATGTACGCAACTTTCATTAGTTTTGAGTTTTTCCATTTGAGCAAGTCTGGTTCCATCCTAAAATTCGTCTTTACGGACTGTTCTGTTTTGACAGTCCTTTTATTTCGCATTGCCTCTTTTGCTATGTTGGATTTATTTCTTTGATCCATTAATGTCCAGTAGCTTTATGCAATGTCCAGTGTAAAGAATGTTTGTGTCACCTCTGAATGTGTGAATTATTAATTGTGCACTAACCCTCTAATGAGTTTGCTTGAAGTTTGGTGTGAAGGAAGTTTTCAAGGGTCAAGAGAGGAGTATGATATACTATGATCAAGAGGAGTGAAAGCTCTAAGCTTGGGGATGCCCCGTGGTTCACCCCTGCATATTTTAAGAAGACTCAAGCGTCTAAGCTTGGGGATGCCCAAGGAATCCCCTTCTTCATCGACAACATCATCAGGTTCCTCCCCTGAAACTATATTTTTATTCAATCACATCTTGTGTTCTTTACTTGGAGCGTCGGTTTGTTTTTGTTTTTGTTTGAATAAAATGGATCCTAGCATTCACTTTGTGGGGAGAGACACGCTCCGCTGTTGCATATGGACAAATATGTCCTTAGGCTTTACTCATAATGTTCATGGCGAAGTTTCTTCTTCGTTAAATTGTTATATGGTTGGAATTGGAAAATGCTACATGTAGTAATTCTAAAATGTCTTGGATAATGTGATACTTGGCAATTGTTGTGCTCATGTTTAAGCTCTTGCATCATATGCTTTGCACCCATTAATGAAGAAATACATAGAGCTTGCTAAAATTTGATTTGCATATTTGGTCTCTCTAAGGTCTAGATAATATCTAGTATTGAGTTTTGAACAACAAGGAAGACGGTGTAGAGTCTTATAATGTTTACAATATGTCTTTTATGTGAGTTTTGCTGCACCGTTTCATCCTTGAGTTTGCTTCAAATAACCTTGCTAGCCTAAACCTTGTATCGAGAGGGAATACTTCTCATGCATCCAAAATCCTTGAGCCAACCACTATGCCATTTGTGTCCACCATACCTACCTACTACATGGTATTTCTCCGCCATTCCAAAGTAAATTGCTTGAGTGATACCTTTAAAATTCCATCATTCACCTTTGCAATATATAGCTCATGGGACAAAATAGCCTTAAAACTATCGTAGTATTGAATATGTACTTATGCACTTTATCTTTTATTAAGTTGCTTGTTGTGCGATAACCATGCTTCTTGGGAACGCCATCAACTATTGTTGAATATCATGTGAGTTGCTATGCATGTCCGTCTTGTCTGAAGGATCTATCACCTTAGTGGTTGGAGCATGCAAAATTGTTAGAGAAGAACATTGGGCCGCTAACTAAAGCCATGAATCATGGTTGAAGTTTCAGTTTTGGACATATATCCTCAATCTCATATGAGAATAATAATCATTGCTACATGCTTATGCATTTAAGAGGAGTCCATTATCTGTTGTCCATGTTGTCCCGGTATGGATGTCTAAGTTGAGAATAATCAAAAGCGAGAAATCCAAAATGCGAGCATTCTCCTTAGACCTTTGTACAAACGGCATGGAGGTACCCCTTTGTGACACTTGGTTGAAACATGGCATGCAAAGATCCGGTAGTCCAAGCTAAGTAGGACGAGGTGCGGGCACTATTAGTATACTATGCATGAGGCTTGCAACTTGTAAGATATAATTTACATAACTCATATGCTTTATTACTACCGTTGACAAAATTGTTTCATGTTTTCAAAATAAAAGCTCTAGCACAAATACAGCAATCGATGCTTTCCTCTTTGAAGGACCATTCTTTTACTTTTACTTTTGAGTCAGTTTACCTATCTCCCTCCACCTAAGAAGCAAACACTTGTGTGAACTGTGCATTGATTCCTACATATTTGCATATTGCACTTGTTATATTACTTTATGTTGACAATATCCATGAGATATACATGTTATAAGTTGAAAGCAACCGCTGAAACTTAATCTTCCTTTGTGTTGCTTCAATACCTTTACTTTGATTATTGCTTTATGAGTTAACTCTTATGCAAGACTTATTGATGCTTGTCTTGAAAGTACTATTCATGAAAAGTCTTTGCTTTATGATTCACTTGTTTACTCATGTCATTACTATTGTTTTGATCGCTGCATTCATTACATATGTTTACAAATAGTATGATCAAGATTATGATGGCATGTCACTTCAGAAATTATCTTTGTTATCGTTTTACCTGCTCGGACGAGCACTAAGCAGGGATGTGATACGTCTCCAACGTATCGATAATTTCTTATGTTCCATGCTACTTTATTGATGATACCTACATGTTTTATGCACATTATATGTCGTATTACGCATTTTCTGGAACTAACCTATTAACAAGATGCTGAAGAGCCAGTTGCTGTTTTCTGTTTTTGGTTTCAGAAATCCTAGTAAGAAATATTCTCGGTGGACGAAATCACCACCCAGGGTCCTATTTTTGCAGAGCTTCCGAAGACCGAAGAGGGAAGGAAGTGGGGCCACGACGCATAGGCGGCGCGGCCAGGCCCTGGCCGCGCCGACCTATGGTGTGGGGCCTCGTGTGGCCCCCACGTTGCCCTTTCGCCTACTTAAAGCCTCCGTCGCGAAAACCCTAGTACCGAGAGCCACGATACGGAAAACCTTCCGGAGACGCCGCCGCGAATCCCATCTCGGGATTCAGAGATCGCCTCCGGCACCTGCCGGAGAGGGGATTCATCTCCGGAGGACTCTTCATCGCCATGATCGCCTCGGAGTGATGAGTGAGTAGTTCACCCTGGACTATGGGTCCATAGCAGTAGCTAGATGGTCGTCTTCTCCTAATTGTGCTTCATTGTTGGATCTTGTGAGCTGCCTAACATGATCAAGATCATCTATATGTAATTCTATATGTTGTGTTTGTCGATCCGATGGATAGAGAATACTATGTTATGGTGATTATCAATCTATTGTTTATGTGTTGTTTATGATCTTGCATGCTCTCCGTTATTAGTAGAGGCTCGCCAAGTTTGTACTCTTAACTCCAAGAGGGAGTATTTATGCTCGATAGTGGGTTCATGCCTTCATTGACACTGGGACAGTGACGAAAGTTCTAAGGTTGTGATGTGCTGTTGCCACTAAGGATAAAACATTGATTCTATGTCTAAGGATGTAGTTTCGATTACATTACGCACCATACTTAATGCAATTGTTGCTAGCAACTTAATACCGAATGGGTTCGGACGATAACTGAAGGTGGACTTTTTAGGCATAGATGCATTGGATGGCGGTCTATGTACTTTGTCGTAATGCCCAATTAAATCTCACTATATTTATCATATCATGTACATGCATTGTTATGCCCTTCTCTATTTGTCAATTGCCCGACGTAATTTGTTCACCCAACATGCTTTTATCTTACGGGAGAGACCTCTAGTGAACTGTGGACCCGGTCCTATTCTTTACATAGCATACAATCTACTGCAATTGTTCTTTACTGTTTTCTTGCAAACAATCATCTTCCACTCGATACGCTTAATCCTTTGTTACAGCAAGACGGTGAGATTGACAACCTCACTGTTTCGTTGGGGCAAAGTACTTTGGTTTTGTTGTGCAGATTCCACGTTGGCGCGGAATCCCTGTTGTTCGCATCACATTTCGCCACCATCAACCTTCAACGTGCTTCTTGGCTCCTCCTGGTTCGATTAAACCTTGGTTTCTTTCGAGGAAAACTTGCCGTGCGCATCATACCTTCCTCTTGGGGTTCCCAACGGACGTGTACATTTACGCGCATCCGGCAAGCGGAGGTGTGGTAGATCTCCACGGAATCCCAGCAGCACGACGACGACGTGGTGGTGGTGGAGAAGAATTGCTGTAGGCTTCGCCTAAGCCAAGCATATGGAGGAGGAAGAGAGGGGGCGGCGGTTTCTGGATGGGATGCCTTGACCGCCACCCCCTCCTCTTTATATAGGTGGGGGTCGGCCTAGGGTTTCCCCTAGGGCCCACCTACCCCTTTGGCCGGCCACATGGGGGCAAACTCCCCCAAGTTTTCCCCTTATCTCCTAATTTAAACCATTTATTTTAGGAGATAGATCTTATCTCTAGATTTAAACCATTTAAACTAGAGATAGATCTTATCTAAGGGACGGCCTAGGCCCACATGTCATGGTGGGTAGGACCCACTATGCCATGTGGCACTTATGTGGCCTCTCCCGGGGTGGTGGGCCCACTGGTGGCCCTCTAGAACCTTCTAGAAGCTCCGGTCAAAACACCGGACTTTTCCCGAACCCCGAAAATTGACTTCCCATATATGAATCTTATTCTCCGGACAATTCCGGACATCCTCGTGATGTCCTGGATCCCATCCAAGACTCCGAACAAAAACTTTGGACTCCAACTCATATTCCGAATCTACTTATGCGACATCGAACCTTAACGCGTCACCCTACGGTTCGCGAACTATGCGACATGGTCGAGACTCCTCTCCGAGCAATAACCAATAGCGAGATGGAGATCCATAATGGCTCCCACATATTCAACGATGACTTAGTGATCGATTGAACCATTTACATACGATGCCAATTCCCTTTGTCTCGCGATATTTTACTTGTCCGAGGTTCGATCATCGGTATCTCCATACCTTGTTCAACATCGTTACCGACAAGTACTCTTTACTCGTACCGTGGTATGTGATCTCTTATGAACCATTCATATGCTTGCAAGATAATCAGATGAAATTCCACCGAGAGGGCCCAGAGTATATCTATCCGTCATCAGGATGGACAAATCCCACTATTGATCCATATGCCTCAACTCACACTTTCCAAATACTTAATCCCACCTTTATAGCCACCCATTTACGCAATGGCGTTTGATGTAATCAAAGTACCCTTCCGGTCTAAGTGATTTACATGATCTCATGGTCGAAGGACTTAGGCAACTATGTATCGAAAGCTTATAGCAAATTGAACTTAATGACTTGATCTTATGCTACGCTCATTTGGGTGTGTGTCCATTATATCATTCACCTAATGACATAACCTTGTTATTAATAACATCCAATGTTCATGATCACGAAACCATGATCATCCATTAATCAACAAGCTAGTTATACAAGAGGCTTACTAGGGACTCCTTGTTGTTTACATAACACACATGTATCAATGTTTCGTTAATACAATTATAGCATGGTATGCAAACATTATCATAAACACAAAGATATATTATAATAACCATTTTATTATTGCCTCTTGGGCATATCGCCAACAGATCCTGTGACGATCAGATCATCCACATAGACCCCTAGCACGAGCCGCTCGTCGCCGTTGCAGCGCGTGTATACTGCATGCTCTGACGGACTGCGCCTGAATCCCAACGACAGCAAGGTTTCGTCGAGCTTGATGTTCCAGGCTCGAGGTGCCTGGCGCAGACCGTACAGGGCCTTGGCAAGACGAAGAACCTTCTCTTCCTTGCCCTCTCGCTCGAATCCTGGAGGCTGTGTCACGTACACCTCCTCCTCCAGCTCACCATTGAGAAATGCAGACTTGACGTCGAGGTGGTGCACGCTCCAGCCCGTATCTGCAACAATGGCTAGCAGCAGGCGCACTGAATCCAGTCGTGCCACTGGCGCAAACACCTCATCGAAGTCAACGCCGGCGCGCTGCACGTATCCCTTGGCGACGAGCCTGGCCTTATGCTTGATCACCTCGCCTGTGGAGTTCTTTTTCAGTTTGAACACCCACTTGAGGCCAATCGGGCGCTTGCCGGCGGGCAGTGTCGTCAGAGACCATGTCTTGTTCTCTTCAATGGATGCGAGCTCATCCATCATGGCCGCTCGCCACGCAGCATGTGGCTCTGCCTCCTCAAACGTGGCTGGCTCCTCTCCTGCAACGAAGAGCAGGTCGCCAGTCTCGTTCGTCGCGCAGTCGCTGAACACACTGTCCAGCGTGCGGTACCGCCGGGGCGCCTCTTCCCCGATCAGCTCGGCGTCCGGCGTGGCGTCAGGCGGCGGTGACACATAGCCATGGGCCATGCGTCCTCCATCGCTGGTGTCAGGCTCCGGAGCGGACGCTTGGGCGCTTGGCGTGATCGGCGACTCTGGTGGCGACGCGGGTGCATCAGTATTCCCCGTGCTCGCTCGTGGCACAGGTGTGTGTGCCACGTCGACCGTCGCCGGGAAATCGATGATGAACGCTCCTGGGTGCTGCTCCGGGGTGCCCCAGTCCCACGCCGCTGCTTCGTCGAACACGGCGTCGCGCGTGATGATGACGCGGCGTGCCACGGGGTCGTAGACTCGCCATGCCTTGGAGCGTCCGTGCTCATACCCGATGAAGACAGTGCGCTGGCTTCGATCGTCCAGCTTCTTCAGGTTCGGGTGGGTGACCTTGACATGAGCAATACAGCCGAAAGTCCTGAAGTGACTCACGGCTGGCTTCTCTCCATGCCAAGCTTCGTGTGGCGTGGCGCCACGGACGGACTTGGTGGGAGCACAGTTTAGCAGGTGCACCGCCGTGGTCACCGCCTCCCCCCAAAACTCGTTTGGCACACCTTTAGACTTGAGCAGGCACCTTGCTGTCCCAACCACGGACTGATTGCGCCTCTCGACCACGCCGTTTTGCTGTGGCGAGTAAGGGGCGGTGAGGTGGCGGCGGACACCATGGTCCGCGCAGTACTCCCCGAACTCGGTGGACGTGAACTCTCCTCCACGGTCCGTGCGGAGTACGCGCAGCTTGATGCGCGTTTCGACCTCGACGCCCGCTTGCCACCGCTTGATCGCCGTCGGAGCTTCATCCTTCCTGCTCAACAAGACCAGCCACATATAGCGAGTCTTGTCATCAACCAGAAGCAGGAAGTACCCCTTGCCACCGTGCGTCGGCGGCGAGATGGGCCGCACAGGTCGCCATGGACAAGGTCAAGGCGCTCACTGGCTCTGTAGTGTGCTTCTGACGGGAATGGAGAGCGTCGCTGCTTGCCGATCAAGCACCCGTCGCACACCTGGCTGACGTGCTCAATCATGGGCATGCCGCGCACCATGTTTTCTTGCGCTAGCTTGCGCAGAGGGTCGAAGTTCAGGTGGCCAAACCGCGCATGCCACCTCCACGCCTCTTCGCCGGCTGTGGCAGCCAGGCACACGGGCCTCGTGATCTGGAGGGCCACCGTGTACAGCCGGTTCCCTGTCCTTGCCACCTTGACGATGAGGTTGTCGCTGACGTCGCGCACCATCATGAACCCTCTCTTGACGAGGGTGGAACAGCCCACCTCGTCGAGCTGTCCAACTGAGACGATGGATGTGCGCAGGCGTGGTATATCGTTGACGCGAGAGAGAACACGGTGATTGCCGCCATGCGCGACGAAGACCACGGTGCCGCGCCCTTTGATCTCCACCACCGAACCGTCCCCAAAGCACACCGTGCCGGAGTAGTGTCGATCGAGTTCGGAGAAGACGGTGGCGTTGCCGGTCATGTGGTTGGACGCACCCGTGTCCAGGTGCCACTTGGGGTCCCTCTCCTCATCTTCTGCACCGAGGCAGGCCTTAGCCCGCTCCTCGTTGAGGTGCACGACCATGTCGTCGTCAGTGGCGTCGTGTTCGGCGGGCATCACCAGTGCCATGAGGAGCGCAGGATCGGCGTCCTCGACCTCGGCCACGTGAGCCTCACCTGTAGCACCGCCCTCGTCGCGCTGCTTCTTGCGGCACTCGCGGGCCCAATGGCCTGCCTTGCCGCAGTACCGGCAGTTTCCATCGCCGCGCGGCGCGCCCTTGCCAGGGCCAGCGCGCGCGGGATCCTTGCCGCGATCGACGTGACCTTTGCCACGTGGCTTCTGGCCGCTACTGGAGCCGCCGCCAGGCGAGCCACGTCCAGATCGCGCCCGCCACTCCTCCTCCGTGAGGAGCAGCTTGGTGCCGCCGTCTTCCTCGGCCTCCTGCTCGAAGCGCTCTTCGGCAGCCTTGAACCGGCCGACGATCTCCTCGATCGACGTGGTGTCCAGATCGACCAAGTTGTCGATGGAGACGGCGAGCTGGGAGAAGCGCTTGGGGACGATGCGGAGCCACTTCTGCATCACCTTTCTGTCGGAGATAGGATCTCTGAGCTCGCCTAGCCTCGCCGTCAGTCCTGTCAGGCGCATTGCCAGATCGTCAATGGACTCACCAGTTTTGTGTCGCAGCTGATCGTACTCCGATCGCAAGGTCTGGGCCTTGGCGTCACGCACCCGATCCGATCCAGCCCGCAGCTTTCGGATCGCCTCCCAGGTCGCCTGGGCGGTCTTGTGCTTCCTCAACACCGGCAGCAGCTCCGGCGGAACTGACTTGTAGATCAGCTCCACGGCGCCCCGGTCGTTGCGGTAGCCGTACTCGTCGTCGAGATCTTCTGCGCCCTTGGTGGCGCCCCACAGGCCTCGCGCATGCAGGCTCACCTCCATGAGGAGGCTCCACTGCGCGTAGTTCGAGCTCGTCAGCGGCGGTACGTTGGAAGGACCAGCCACGACCGGCGTGTAAGGCCGCGCCACCGCCAGCTCGCGCCCCTTGGCGGCTGCGGTTGGGTCCCTGACCCTTGCGCGCGGCGACTTGCTGCCGTCGTCGTCCTTGCCAGACGTCGAGTCGCCTGGTGCCATCGCGGATGCAAAGCCCTAGGCTCTGATACCACTTGTCAGCTTTCGAGCTCAACTAGAACAAGCAATGGAGATGATCAGAGAGAAAGAAGAACACGAGAGTTTTGGTGCTGTGTAAAACGTACAACTTTTCTGTTTTTTGTTCTTGCTATTTATTCAGTACTAGGAAATTTGCCCGTGCGTTGCTACGGGTTATTTTCAGACACGAAAACCAACGGCTTCTAACCACGCCAAATCGTCCTACCCACGTGAAGACACCTGGCACCATCCCTATTTTCTACATGTCGTAGCTTCTCTCCCCTTCCTCGAATTCACATGCGTGTTGTTGCCTTGTAACGGTGGGGCGAACCAAGAAAAGATCCTGACTGGGGATGTCATTTGAGTGGGGACAGTTCTTCTCTGAATTTGCAGATATTAGTAAATTCTTTTCAAAATATGTACAAATATTTAGGGAATTCAATATTTTTAGTGGGGGCCTATGCCCCCACTCAGCTATACCTGTGTGTGCCTATCGTGTGCCATCTTGTATCCAGACACATGCCGCCATCCTCCATGAGCTGCCATAGCACGGGCTGACAACCTGCACCAGCGGGTTGATCAACAGTCAAATATCACTCCATATTATTCTTATTATCCAAAACTATCAAATATCTATTTTAAATGCAAACATTTGATACAACATAATCTAGATAAAATACAAGAATTCACTTAAAACAATGACCAGTCTCCACTTCAAAACAATATAAAAGTTTCCAGTAATTTATGAAATAAATATACAAAATATCTCCTCATCTCACTTCTCTGAGAGGAGTCCTCTCACACAATGTGTGACAGTTAGCAACCGAGCAATCAGCAGCGGCAAAGCACACTGCAAAAAGCATCCTCTCCTCTTTGCTCAACCCCGATGTTGAGTTACAGATTGCAGTCATGGGGACATCCAGCATAGCATGCTGGTTGATGTTGAGTTACGCCTGCACATTATATGTTGCGGGTATTGAGCATGTCTATGAGTAGTGGACAATGCCAATCGATAATTAGCCACGCAAAGACAAAGTACTTCATCAATCAGCACTTACTGTTCCAGACCGTAGGCAGGGATCGATCACGTGGGTGGCTGAACAATAGCTGCAGTATTCTCTTCCCGCTCCAGGTTGGGGCGGCAGTGCTGTGTATCGCCTGAGGAGGATCTTTCAAGAAGCGTTGGCACCAGAATACCTGATCAACCCGTCCACATGTACAGCTGCAGCTAATTCAAATTCTTCAAGGCCAGTCCACATGTGCGAGGCTAACTACACCAGGGTCGTGGCCGTGCTCTGATACTCTGAGGACTATGTGGTCGTGCTGCATCATGCAGATTGTCCTCCACGGGTGCATGGATATGTCGAAGCTAACACCATTCTCCTTATACCACCTTGTCCTGGCTTCCTATGCCTCAGCGCGGCTGCGCCGACCTTCACATTACCCGTGTTGATGCATCCATCCCCACACGCTAGGAGAGTTTGTTGATGAGGGAGGAGCTCGGACATTCTCGGGGCGAAGTAGGATGGGCAGCATCGTTGATGCGTCAATACTACCGATCGACAGGCCGGTCTCGTCGGCCGCCTCCGGTCCATGAACACGGGAGAAGGCCAAGCGTTAACTCAGTGCATATATGGTAGTTGCTAGTTTCCGCCTCCACTGTAGGCGGCCGCGCCGCGCCGCGCCAGGAGCTGGGCTAGATGCGCTCGCGTGAGCTTCCGCGTCACAAGGTCACAAGGAAAATCCTGTAAGTCTCCACGACTCCACCGCCGGTACCCTATGCTCGAACTGCCGCGTCGAGGGCGCAGGCGCGCAGCGAATAGCTAGCGCTACCCCGGCGACGGAGGCAAAATCGACAAGGTTGAATCCGTAGCGCGTATTCATCGAGATCACACATCGATAGACTCCTTTGATGTAAGCCGGTCGATAGCTCCCGTATTTAAAGGCTAGTAGAGTTCAAGAAGAGCACGACTCATCCGGACATAACTCCTACTTTTGTACGGCTGCAACGACGGACGAAGTTAACTCACAACGGACCAAACGGACGAAACCACGGAAACCTTATTTTCTTTATTATTAGGTATAGATTACATGCGATAACTGAAAACCGAAAACTGGGGCGCACGACGGGCAGCAACGTTGCCATCCCAACGTCTCCTTCGTGCCTCCCTATTCTGCCGCCATGGACGATGCATCGTGCCATCCCACGATTGACCAGGGCGACGATCCTATCTAGAAGGAAAAGAATACCGAGTCGCAGCTCAGTTTATTTTGCACGAAACTGAAACTAAGTAGTGCTAACTGAACTAACTGAAGAAATCGACTAACTGAACAATGTCAGCAGCTGTTTAACTGACAAGGTCGACCTGTTCGTGAAGATGGATGCTTGAACACATGATCTGTACGTCTGCCATGTGCTATGTGCATAGTGAAAGGGCAATAAAAATGCTCGAACGAATTACTGTTTCTCAGTCGACGTCGAATACAGCAGCTCGCTGAACAGCAGAGCTCAAAGACGTCTTGGACGCCCCCTCTCTCCCTGTCACTGCAGCGAGAGAGGCGATTTGTGAGATCCACCCGTCGGCCCACCTCACTCGCCAGTGATCTGCGATTTCCTCCGGCTCCAGCGGCCGCTCCGGCAGCAGAGGTTGGTGAAGTCGTAGATCCCGGCCTATACATAGCGTAGGGTTTGGTAGGTTCCCGGCCGGCGGCGCCATGGAGATGGAGGTGGCGTCGGTGCAGATTTTGCTGTCGGCCGGCTTCCCCTCTCACGGCGGTGCTACTCAAATCTTCTTCGTGAGGCGGCCGCCTTCCCCTAGCCCGCCGATATCTGGCGCATTCGTTGTGCCCCAGCCGGATCCGATGTGGCGAGGATCCGGAAGCTGAAGATGAAGGTGAACACGATGTTAACCTCCAGCGCGACGACAACGGCGTTTCTACGAGTAGGATCTGCGGATCCGGCGGTCGGTGACTTCCCAGCTGCCACGGGGCTGGCACCTATCCAAGGCCTGAGGCGGAGCAGGGACAGCAGCGCGCCACCAACGGCTCGAGTTCATCGACTTTGTCAGGACCTAGAAGAAGGGTCTCTTTTTAATTTTCTGGTACTTCTAAATCTTCCTGTAAGAACGTGGAAGTAATATTATCTTCACTTTCCGCAAAAAAACCGAATACAGCAGCTCGCTGAACTTAATTTGAGCACGTCGAATATCAATCGGATGGGAGACCAGTTTTACAAGTAAGCAAACGCACTCAAATAATGCTAGAATAAAAAAGAGAAAAATAAAATGGCGAATACGAACCCCACTTCAGGTTATGCATCGCACATTTGCATTCTCTGCACGTACAACAGAAACAGCCCAATCTAAGCGGTCCCTACTACCGCTTAAGCGATCTCGTTGAAACGTTTGCATACATGCAAACAGAATTGGTTGAAATATGACGTGCTCATAGGATGGCCCAGTTCCGTGTCGGCACCGTGCTGGCGTCTGCTCCTTCGGCGCACCGCAAGAAACACTCTCTCGATTGCTCACCTAGGCACCTAGCACAAACCTGTCCACCAGCGCGCCCTCAACGGGGCATCCGGATATCTCCGCTCTCCGGTGTCTTTTCTTTGGTCCATTTGTGTGGGGTCTCAGAGATTGGAGCTAGATAAAATCTAGAACTTCGTCTAACAGATCTCGAGGGTTCATAGTGAGATAATCGGTAACACAACAGCTGAAAAACCATAATATTATAACTCTTAGCAGAGTTAAGATTCAAATTATTACACTTAATGATCACTGCCAACATTACAACAAGCAACATAAAGCAAATTTTCTTATTCTTGATAACATGATAGCAAAGGGCCTAAGAGACCACAACATAAGGCGACGTCCCAGCCCATAAGTCTCAGGTTGTTGCTGGGAACTAAAACTACGGACCGACGTCAACGAATAAACCACCTTTCATCGAAGCATCTTGGTCTGCAGCGAAAACGTAACAAAGCTGAGTATGGGGACTCAACAAAGACTTAATACAACCTGTTAGCAAATCGGGTATACGAGGCTTTCTCTGGAGCTATTTTGCATAAATCCAATTTTCTTTGTAAGATAGGGAGAGACGAAACTCGACTACTCATAAACTTTGAAAAGGGCTAAGAGAGTGATAACTCTAGCTCTATATATCATCATGTTGAATCTACCAAATGTTCATAATGAGTAGCTGAACCTAACAACTCAGATCACCTCCTCACTCAACCTAGATGAAGCATCCTAAACACACATTGATTTCAAGTTTTGATTAGGTTCTTTTCGAAAAGATTTAACCATGCAAGGGTGTATAAATTTACCCACACGTGTCAGCTGGCTCTTAACACCAGATCATTTGGTGTGCCGGCAGAGGATGGTCGACCAAAATCTTTCCCTTGCTTTGTGTAACCCATGAGTTACACCAACTGGGCAACTCCGTCCTTGTAGGTAGCCATTCTCCCGAGGCGGTCCGAATTGTTGTGCCATGGGGATCCTGTTCAGTGCCGGCGAGAACAAGTCAAATCACCACATCACGATGTGGCAGCCCATATCATCACTGTTTATACCACGACATACTATCATACTAGGTTCATTTAGGTCTTATTTATCAACCGGATGCATCAGGATTCATCAAACTAAGCATGGTTAAGCATATAAGATATATGGCTCTAGCGATGCACACATGGTCAAACCTGGTCTTGCTAGGAGGTGGGTCATGGAATTTAGGCTGCAAGGATGGAACATACAACACATAGGATAACTATATCTATCGACAAAATACATTGGAATCGTATGTAATGTGTAGTAACCAGAAGTTGAAATGCTTTAAAACTATATGTACGACATTATGCTTGCCAAGTCCTTCGTTGTTCGGGTACTGGTCTTCGAAGGCGTTCACGATTGTTAAGGTTCATGCACTAGCCACTTGAACCAAAAGTCCGAACTGATGGAAAGGGCTAGGCAATCTACTTATACACGTCAACACCCCCTCTCACGTGTGACGGAAAGACGAGCAAACAAGTCAACACGTGTAGAGAGTCAAAGAGGCAGCGGGAGGCCGGGACCACATGGCAGGAGGCTGCGGGGAATTTAGAATAAATTGTGAAAGCCAGGATTTGAACTCGAGACCTGGGGCTCTGATACCATGTTAAGGTTCATGCACTAGCCACTTAACCAAAAGTCCGAACTGATGGAAAGGACTAGGCAATCTACTTATACACGTCAACAATGATCAGCTTCAGGCTCGTGCTCTACCGAGAATAACCAACACTGGAAAGAAGAATACATTCAATACATGACATAATGCAATGCGTATACAATATGTTTTAATGCTTTTAAAGTATTTCTAGGGCAGTATTGCAATTGATTCAAACATGCATGATTATTTACATATACGGGTAGAGCTTCTTTTTCTGAAAATTTTGATACCTTATTTACATTTTCTAAATTTATATGTATTTTTCATGAATTTTACAAGTTTACTTGTTTTCTGGAAAATTAAAACAGTAAAATACTAAACTATGTTGTTAATTTTTTTAAAAAAAGTTAGAAACGCGACAACCAAATAACGAAGATGCACAAGAACACACGCAAGAAACACAAAATTTTAACGTGGAAAACCATCTCCAATAAGGAGAGGTAAAATCCACAAGCGCCAACCAGCAAAACTTCGCTGTATCCGAAATTGTTTACAAACAACATGGATTATCTTATAAATAAATCCTAGCCGGCAGCTTACAAGAGATATAAATAGGCGGTGATGACGATCCGTACCAAGCCTCCGGTGATAAGCCTCGCTCCGCTCGTTAGAAGTTAGTCTTCTTATAAATTTAGATCACAATGTTGCAAGATAAAATATTCTTTTAGTGGGGGCGATGTTTTCGTTGATAGTAAGACGTTTGTGATAACTTTATTAATATAGAGACCCGACAAATCAGTTTTTAGAGACGGTCTCTCAGAGCTACTCATATATGTAAGGTGTGCGCGTATGCATTCATAAAATGAGTGAATATCTGTATTCGGGAGCGTCCGAGCTTATACAGTGTTTCTCAAAAAAATAATGATACCCACGTGACAACTCACAAGTAAGGGCAATCTCGCAGGAATTAAATTCGGATTACTCCGCGGGTCTCCAGATCATGAACACCACCAAGGAAATCACACCCCCATCAAATGATTACAT
The DNA here is from genome assembly GCA_030979885.1 of Lolium multiflorum. Taxonomy (NCBI): domain Eukaryota; kingdom Viridiplantae; phylum Streptophyta; class Magnoliopsida; order Poales; family Poaceae; genus Lolium; species Lolium multiflorum. The sequence goes on from CM061748.1 coordinate 51,212,467, forward strand.
TCAAGGAGACCCACCCCAAGTGGCAGAATTAGGCCTTGTTTGGCAGCCTGGTTTCAATGTGGATATAGGTGTATTTTACCAGCCCAGCTCATTATTTGAAAATACAATCATCTGCGCTTTTGGTAGTCTGGTTTCTGGTCGTGTAAGGCCGAGTAAAACTATAGAAACATGTCGGGCTGATTACATTTTTTGACGCGAGGCATATGCCGCGTTTCCTAGTTTCTTGGGTGAGAGAAGGGGATCTGGTGATGAAAGGGTATTTACCCAAAACACGGTGGAGTATACAATCTGAAACACAGAAATTCAGTGTTTTCAAACAAGGCCTTAAGAGTCGATTGCAATTTGTTTAGATTAACAGGGTTTTCATGCCCTCTCCTGTCAAAAAGGCAGAGAACGCCGTTCAGTTCGGCAGGTCAAAATCCGCACGTGCGCACAGCAGATAGAATTAAGCTATCTAGGATACTGTCACTGCCTTCTGTTGAAGCCCAAGAGCAAAGCAACGTCGTGCGTGCAACGCTGACCAGCACAGCTAGCCGGCCAACATCCTTGTCCTTGGGGAAGGAGGAAGGCAAAGCAGACAAACGTTGCATCACATCTGTTGGAGCTAAGAGCATCTCCAGTCGCGTCCCCCAAAGCAATTTGGGGCGCGCCGGACCGAAAATCCGTTCCAACCGCGTCCCTCAAAACCCATTTTTGTCCGGCGCGGGCCGATACGGTGTCCGGCGCCCCGAGCTCGTCCCCGTCCCACACGGGACGCTCCAGGCACGCCGGACACAACGAAAAGCGAGGCGAACCGACGCGAGCCCGACGCCTCAGCGGCTCGGAAGGCTAAAACCCCGTCGCCTACCTTTGGTCAAGCGACGTTAATGGCGTCCCTGTTTTCCCAGGCGACACAGAGACGCGTCTCGTCGTGCATGGCCGCGTGGCCGTCCGCGCCGGCGTTATTGCGTGCAACCACCCCGCTGCCGCCGCTGTACATTAAGACGTCCCAATTTCTCACCGCTCCCAAACCATCTCGTCGCCGCCTCCCCCCTCGCAGATCTTCTCCTCGCCGCTCCAAACAATATCGACCTCGTCCTCCCGCAAGATGGCCGCGGCGAAGCTGCCGGCAGCACCGACCGTGCGGAGGCGTGGGCGCCGTACCACGCGGCTATACAGTCCCGCCGGACATGCGGCGCCAAGCAGCGGCGGCTGGAAGATGGCCGTGAACGGCACTGGCGTCCCGCCGCCGCCGAAGCCGGGCACGGAGCAATGGAGGGACGGCATCAGGGCCCGGCGGGTTCAACTCACCGCCACCGAGCGGCAGAATCCGACGTGGGCGGCCAACAACAACGACGAGTGGTGAAAGACGTACTTCAAGGCAAAGTACGACGTCGAGATGCACAGCACCCAGGGGCTCGTCGCGGGCCCAACAGCTGGAACAAGGAAGGTCGCGCCTGTTCGAGCGTTCCCGGGGCGCCCCAAGAACGTCATCCGCGGCATTACGGCGCTCCAAGGTTGGAGACGCGCGCCGCCGCCACCGTCTCCTTGAGGACCACCGCAAGGCCGAGGAGGACGACGTACTCGTCCTCCTCGCACTCTTCTTCCTCGGGACCGCGCGATCGACGCCGTCGTCGTATCGCTCGGCGCCCTACACCGACCCCAAACGGAGGTGAAGGAGGAGCCGGCGACGCCCATCAACACGAGGCGGCGGCAGCAGCGGCAGCAAGGGAGGCGCGGCGGCCCTCCTCATCGGCCGGGGTGAAGGAGGAGCCGGAGGAAGCGCCGCAGCGGCGCCGGCGAAGGCGGCGGCAGCAACTCATCGCCGACGCGACGACCCCGAGGACGCCCGGGCTGCGGGCGTGCTTGGCGTCCATGAACGACAAGGACGCCTGGAGGGCGACGTCGACATGGCGATCGCCATGTCCATCCGCGACTCCGGCAAGTCGCTCGTGGACCTCACCGACGACGGCGAGGCAGGACCAAGCGGCTTGGTGAAGGACGAGCCCGTCGACGAGCGCGTCAAGCAGGAGGTCGTCACCGACGAGATGTACAACTTCCAGCAGTACTACGACGTCTCCGGCCGCCGCAAGTACTTCTAGATTAGGTTTAGTTTAAATTTAGTCAAATTTCGTTCGAATCTATGTTAGTTTGGACGAATCTAATCGAATCTCGTTAAGTTTAATTTCCAAAATTTTGTTTGGGGGACGCGACTGGGGAGCGACGTCCCCCAAACGCGACACGAACAAAACACATTCTCAAACGCTCAATCCGACGCGTTTTGGGGGACGGTTTGCGGGACGCGGGCTGGAGATGCTCTAAAGTCGCACGACATGTTGGCTTCTTGTTTCTCGGCTATGCCTGCCAAGCTTAGAGCATCTCCAGTCGCGTCCCCCGTCCCCCAAAGGGATTTGGGGCGTGCCGGACAGAAAATGAGTTCCAGCCGCGTCCAAAGCCTTTTGTTCGGCGCGGCCCGATACGGTGTCCGGCGCCCCGAGCCCGTCCCCGTCCACGGGACGCTCGGGACGCCGGACAAAACAAAGCGAGGCCAAACGACGCGGGCCGACCCGTCGGCACAGGGAAAATTCGCCTCACACTCCCGCCAAATCCCGCCGCTCCCGCCAAATCGCGCCTATACCGCCGCGCACAGGCCTCCCAAAACATATCCCGCCGATTCATTTCTCCTATCCCGCCGATTTCTTTCTCCCTCCCGCCGTCCACCCGCCGCCGCTACCCTCTCCCCATTCCATGGCGCCGCCGACAGCCCCAAAAAGATGGCCAAGAAAGCGGCCAAGAAGTCGCCGGGCAATGCGACGAAAGGGGAGAAAGCGCCGTTCGCAAAGCCGCGGAAGGCGGAAGAAGAAGCCTGAAGGAATGACCGAAGATCAATGGCAGCAAGATTGCCTGCGCCGAAGCTATCGACGGCGGAGCGGAAAGGACGGATGGTGGTGGAGCTGGAGAAGAAGGCTCAGCGCGCGCCAGCACCAGCACGTAATGGCCGGGTGTATCGCCGCCACCAACGCGAGCCCATGGAGTACGTCCATGCCGGTCTACGTTCGGGAGTGATCTCTCCGTCGCAAGCCGCCTTCTACAACGACGGCCTCCACTCTCCGGGTGCGTGACCTAACCTGTCGCCGCACTACCGGGATGCGCGCCGCACGGCGGCTTCAACCCCAACAACCTCTACTCCCGGCGTACGAGCAGCGCCAGTATTTGATCGATCGCCGCTACTCGATCGCGATGAATCGGCGGAACGATCTCTTTTGAATGCATCTATTTGAATTGGGGGCGGCGTTTGGGGACGCGGCTGGGGGCGCCCCCAAACGCTGCACGAACAAACACCCTCAAACGCCGATCGGCGCGGTTTGGGGACGGTTTGGGGGACGCGACTGGAAATGCTCTTAGCTAGCTCCTCTCGTGTAGAGGACGTCGTTTCCTCTCACATGTACTCTCGGCCGGGTAGTTGATTAGATTGGTCTATGTGGTCGACGGAGCATGGCAGCGACGCCGTCTATTCCGTCGCAGAATCCATGATGTACTTGAGTGATGCACGTCGCCGACCATGCACCGCTGCTGCTCCCTGCCTGCCGGCGACAAAAGCACAAATACGGTGCTACACTAGCCAGAAAAAAATTAAAGCGCTTTGGTAGACGTCGATCGTAGATGACATGATTGTGGTTCGTGACTTCGTGTGTACGTCACACAGCCCTAGCCGAGTAGCCGTACATGCATAGCATACGCAGGCATGCAATGCAACCCATCGCCCCGATAACCCCAGCATAATTATGGTTTGCATAACATGACAAAGATATAGTACTAACTGCTTGCGATAACCACAACTGCTTTTTAGAAAGAGTTGGAGGCTTGATTACTGGTACGTACAAGAAATAGTGCATGCATACATAAAAAAATGTAATTTTTATGTGGTTCCTTTGTAAGAAGGAGATCATTACAAAGATAATGGGCATCGTTGTACTAAGTGTTGTTTTTTGATCAAGAGGAGGCAATGCAACATTCTTTTTTTGATTGCTCTTTTGCAAAAATTATTTGGACGATTGTATACATGACTTTTAATATCCCGTCTCTATTTCAAACCTTTTGGAAATTGGTTGAATGGTGTTGTAAAGAAAGATAAAGGCCCACATTAGAGTTGGTTCATGTGCAGATGTGCTTTATTATGGGCTATACGAAATGTCCGCAGTGATTTTTTTCTCTGATGAAATAGTTTTTCATTATTCCTGCAGGTAATTCATTTGGCTACATATTGGATAATTATATGGTCCTATCCCAGCCGCTGGAAGAGCATAGTGCCATGGATATTGGGTGCAACTGTACTAATTAAATATCCACTTACATGTGAGGCTATATCCATGAATTTGTAACATTTACATGTGAGAAGGCGATACGACATGGTCTGATGGCGGAGAAAACAGTGCCCTTGGTGTACCGAGGCGTGAGATGAAGCTTGGATGTGGATCACCGTATGCACAACAGCATGTTCGAGACGCCCATGGCGTCGTAGACGATGCCACGGCGGTGCCACAACTAGATCCTGTGGAGGCCGGGCGGAGGCGAGTCACGTCTCTCTCTCATTGCTAATTTTTTTAATTATCACACTTATTTTGATAATTTGAGGTTAAATATACTACACGTCTACACACACAAACAGGGCCGGTCTACATATCTTGAGGACGTACCCTGGGGCGACACAGCACCAAGGATTCATTATTCACGATTTCGGAGATTTTATGCAACCAAGGGGCTCTCAAGGCCGCCGGCCACTCCAACAGGCGCACCAAGGACGTGCCGTTGCAGGCTGCTACCACTTCGACCTGGGCTGCACCGGCCGGGCCATCCGCCCATCCGTCGTTCTCCACCTCCACTCGTCGGATTGAGCCCGAGGTAAATGCCCGCTTTCAGCCTTGTGGTGCAGTTATCCGCTTTCAGCAGCAAGCACAGCTATTTCATTTAGGAAAAAGTAACATGAGACCCTTGAGACAGTATTATCACATTAACGTCGGACATCGATATCCATCCCTAGACTTTTTGAATTCTCAACGAAACGAGCGCAAAGATGGGGACATGTACAGTGACGTAGCTATGTACAAGTCGGGGGGGGGGGGGGGGCACCACCCCCAACTTTTAGAAAATTAGTGAAGAAAAAAGGCTTATAGTACAATTTTTTGAGCCCCCCCCCCCCCCCAGATCATAGTTTTTTTTGGTTTGCCTCCCCACATTTCCTGGCAAGCTCCGCCACTGGACATGTAGATGCAGGAGCATGACACAAAATTGTAGTATATAGCCGTTCTGTCTCTAAGTGAAATCCCGATTGTACCTCCCAAAAGTTTGAGAGATATTACCAAACTGGCATGTCGCCCAAAACTGGCCCAATCAACTAAAACCATCGGCTTAAATCACATACTACGCAACTAATAGTGTAGTCCAATGCACCATAAAATTTCCCCTGCATAATTTGGGTTTGCCAAACATGAGAAAAGTTAATACTAGTTCTATCTGCATGCCAAAACCACATCAGCTTTTTTGAAAGAGTTAGAAGTTGATTTCTGCTACGTACAAGAGAAAGCATGCATGCATACATACATACAAAAAGTGTACATTCTGGTTAAGGCCATAATTACACTCACACGACTGTCAACATGCTGACATGCATTGTTGCCGTTTGTATCAATCTCAAAAGGCGTATGTTAGTAAGGTTCATTCAATTATTTTCCCAGTTTAGCCGTACGAGGGCCTGCTTCAATTGCGATGAGTGAGCCAAGTGCCAGTTGAGGTTCATTCGACACATTTGCATTATTTTTTCCCAACCTTCTTATGAAGATGGCTTCCGAAGTTGATTAAGGCTGCGGTTTGCGTTCGCTTTAACAGTGTTCAAGGCGAGAAACACAGTACCAATGTCGCCGCTCTCACACTTGGCCAGCTCTCGCCGGCTTTGGCTTTCGCGAGTACCAATGCGAAACTGGCCTCAGTCTTTGTCTCACGTGTGAAGCTCGTTGTATGTGTTCCATGCACGAGCACACCGTCAGTGGACTAGTAGTTTAAGTACTGCGATTGTACAACGTCACAGCGAATCGCCGCATAATTTCACTTCTTTGCTTGCAAACTCGGCATGTCATGCCGTGGCATGCTTGCAGGGGCGGCGAGGTGTCTCTCCTTTTGCTGCTTCGTACGCTTTATGATGTTACTGCTACCGCTTGACAGCATTTTGATGCGAGATTATGATGAAGTTAAGGCGGATATTGCACGCCTCCATGATTAGAGTTGGTTGCCTTGCTACCACCCTTTTGAGTTAACTACGACAACCCTTTTTAACTGTTCTACTTATCTAGTCCATACGTGTCCCTATTCCTACCCAGCATGTCAACGTACATGCCAACACTACTTCGGTAAACTAACCCGGGTGCCGACTTGAATTTGCGATACTCCCTCGGTTACTAAAAACACTTCTCAGCTTTGTCTAAATATGAATGCATATAGATGTATTTTCGCTATAGGTACATCACTAGTAGAAAACATGTTTTTTGTTTGGAGCTGTCCGGAGCATTAGCCCGGCCGTGGCTAAGACGCCTCACGGTTTTAGTCCCGGTTAGTGTTTCAAACCAGCACTAAATGGGTTATGGCGCGCTGCGACTGGTGCGAATGTCTTTAGTCCTGATTGGTGTCCTCAACCGGGCCTAAAAGTCTATCTTTCTCGGTTGATGTCACATCTTTCCATGGATCGCCTTTTTTAGCTTTGCAAAATACAAAAGAAAATAATGGAAAATTAAAAATTAAAAATTAAAAATCCTTTTAGATGTAGGTAGGTTAGGTGATCTAGTTATTATGAAAAATAATAAACATGAATTTTGAATTATTTTGCAAAAAATGTATTTTTAGGTAAGATGGCAATAACTTTTGCATACGAACTCAAAAAAAATGTTTAATATATGAAAATTTATCTAACGAAAAGTTATATTCAATTTCACCCGGCTATGCCTGGTTAGCCAATTCTAGATTCTCAAACTGCTAAATGGAAATATGAAAAATTCCAAATTAGGTTTTGCAAAAAAAAAAAAAATTTACTTATTTATTTAAGTTTATTATTAATTCATTTTTTTATTGAAATAGTTATTTGGAATTCAAATAGTAAAGAGGTGTGACATCATGACCAAGAGGTTAATAGAATTGATATGATACTAATACCAATAATGTGTGCGCAAAGTATTTCGAAGCGGGACAGAAGGAACTCAAAAGTTAAACGTGCTAGTGCTGAAGTAGTTTGAGTATGAGTGACCGATCAGAAGTTTGACCGTGAGTAAGTAATTTGACTACAGATTAAGTGTAGTTAGAGACTAACTACACAAATAACTCAAATACTAGAAATTCTTAAAAATAGAAAATAATAGACTGAAAAAAGATACAGGTGGAGGCCTTTAGTTCGGTTTCGTGTTACAAACTAGGACTAAACGTCCCCCGTCCTAGCGCGTACCCACATCCCACGTGGAGGGCCTTTAGTCCCGACTTGTGGGGCAATCGGGACTAAATAGGGAGGACTTTAGTCCTGATTGGAAAACAAAAACAGGACTAAAGGCTCTTGCCAACCGGGAAAAAGGCCCATTTTCTATTAGTGTATTTGTATCTAGAAAAAGTTGAGAAGATTTTTGTGAAACAAAGTGAGCACTACAATACGTTTTTCCAAACGAAATAAGGTAGCCTGCTAAAAGCAAGCACCCAAAATACATGACATAATAGGTTGACTATAACAAATATATAACGAAGCATTTCATATTAACCTGGCCTCTCTTTTCAACGAGCAATCATGAACGTGGATCGCTCACATTATACCTCAACATATCGAGCCAATAGACTTCCATAGCTATGCGCAAACATATATGTTCTGCTATTAATATTCATTACAAAACACAAACACATTTTAGGGGCTAAATATCTCTATGTGTACCTTAACATTTCAACAACATCCAACATACTATATTAATGATTCAGCGGATGTAAACCCTAAGTCCATAGCTACTCATGGCATTTGCCTTGTTCCGGGTGCATAGGAGTGTAAAAAAATAAAAACTTGTTTGATTCAAAGAAATGCCATAAGAATTTTGTAAGATTTTCATCCTTCAACTTTTTTTCTTATGTGCATTGTTTTGTTCGTAGGATAGGAATCCTTAGGAATGCGTAGGAGTTTTGATACTAAACCGGAGGAAAAATTCCACCACTTTTTCTATACTCCATGCATTGAGTCAAAAGGATGAATACAATCACCAAATAAAAAATCCTACTCATAAGTGTTGTTCCTCCAATATTATTTATGAATAAAAGAGGCACATAGTTTCTTTTCGGATTAGCTATGTATTGTACTCACGTCAACCGTTTATTCTTACTTCTCTTAATGAAATGAAAACAATGATGTTGTTCTATCAAAAAAATTATGAATAACATTTATACACACAGATACCTCACAGCAAGTTAGATACTCATAACAGTTATTGTAAAGGCCCATTGCTTAGCTTTCGGTATATTGTGTTACAATACATAATGAAATTCAAGATTCACATTATTTTTTCCAAACCTTCTTATGAATATGGCTTCCGAAGTTGGAACGACTCGTGTATTTCCAAGTAAAAAATGAAATGTGGAAGTGGAATAATGCACGTCAGGGTCGTATGTTTTGTGCCAAAATTCATTCATATATGTGATTTTTAAAATCTAGAACTCAGTTATTCAGGCATTCTAAGATAGTGCGAAGCTCCTTATGGTTCAACTCATAAATATCATCTTCCATTCAGACATCATGGCACCCCCCATTCAACAAACAAGGCGTACAAATTTTAGTAGAAGTAAAACAATGCATAGATTAACCATGTTTCAAGAAAAAACAATCATCGTCTATAATTTCAAATAAATATTATTAAATACATAATGAAGTGTATCTTCATCTTATACCTACGTAGTATTATTGTTTTTTTATCATCTTTCCTATTAATTTGGTCAAAATTAACGTTGTTTGCTTTTTTAGGAAAAGTATACGTCTAGTTTTGAGAAACGGACATAGTATGTGGCAGGCCTTAGGGACCTCATAAATAGTGGAAAGTTCCAAAGCACCCTTAGGCTTAGGGTCCGCCTCAAACTCAAGGTTTGCCCGTAGGAATTAAAATCTCTCTCTTCCATGGAGTGGAAAAATAGATCTCGTCCATTGTAGCCATTTGCCTATTTCGACAAACTATGTGGGCTTCGCCTTCAGGAAGAACTCCCAGGATACATGGGTTGGGTACCTCGAGAGGCTCAACCCAAACAGACACGTACTATCCGAATGTATAAACACAGACATGAGAGGCAGCCTAGCGGTGCGACCAAAATAGATCGAGCTTTGGTCATGCGGACCGCCCCCGCATCCGCGCATGTCTCCCTTTTGTCCTCCCCGTGCCCTCCCACTAGTGGCACAGAAGCCACTTCCTCTTGCGCCACTCTCTCACATCTTTCATCGGTGCAGCTGCCCAAGCCCTAGCTAGCGATGGAGGACGCCGTCACCCCCAGCCGCAAGGCCAAGTCCATGATCAAGCTGAAGAAAGAGTTGACGTTGGTTGAGCGTGCCCTTAAGACCAATGAACACGTCGGCCGATGTGATGCCACCAAGGCAAGGGCCGCCCAAGCAGCAGCCACCCAAGCCAGGGAGGAAGCCAAAGTCAAGAGGGGTCTGAAGCAACCGTTGGGAGGAAACGACCATATGTTCTAGTTTAATTGACCTTCAAAATAGAGCTCTTGAAATTGAAGAGAGCAATGTCCGGTTGGGAGCCATGAGGTAGAGGCCAAATTACTCGCCGAGGAGAAACGGATCATGTTGACCAATTTGAGCATCCTGGATCCAGCAAACCAGGCTTTATTTGAAAAGGCAAATGATCATCCGGGAATATGATGTGTGATCTTATCTATCTCATTTTATGTATTCCGCACGAAACACATTTTGCATTTTGGTTCATACATACATAATCACATCCGGAAATTGTTCCTCCAATTTTTTAGAGGCCTAACATCATTATTTCACGAAGTAGCGACATTGTATAAATTATTATAAATAATTATCAATATTACCGATATTATCTTCAGATTCAGAAGAGGAATAATCAACATATTGACTTTCATCACCACAACAAACAAAAGGAAACTTCTTATTTTCTTAACGAGGAAAACTCAAACCCTCGTACCAATAGGCTGTAAAAAAATAGCGAGCTAAGGCCATTACATTTTAGCGCGATATAACATACTATTTCGCAAATACCGTCTTGTAGTCAGCAAAACCACTAGAATTTGGCGCGGGCCGTTAAAATATGATATCGCGCGGTATTAGCAAATAGATAGGGTGTTTTTTTGATTTTTCATGCACATAAACAATTTATCTCGAGTTGTGCTGAAATCCCATGTCCCGATAAAACTGAACGACGCAGCAAGCTGCACTGTGGAACTGGACAAAAGCACGGCATGCATCTGGCCAGCCAGAACAGACACACGTCCACAAACACCCAGGTCAACTAGAGCAGCATCGCGGGATTAAAGTGAGTCCGGGTCAGGCCACCGGCACGGCTCACGAACACCTACCTGCACTACACGAGGGTCGCACGTACTCGCTGGCTACGACGACCGCCGTCCGGTCACATCCGTGCCGCGCTTTATTTTTCTGTACCCGCTGCTGCTGCATCAGCGAGTAGCAAATCTATGCGTCTACTTCTGTCTGGCCAGAGCCTGCCTCCTGACTGCAGCGAGTCATTGCATAGCTTGGCTTTTTTCAGTGATTGTACATGCATGTTTTTCTCTCTCATTTCCCAATTCTTTGACGTCCTTTTCCAAACTATAAACCATTTCTTGTTATTTAAAAAAATTATAATTTCTATGATCCTTCTTACTCTAAATGGTTTAATTAAATTGCATGACACACCAGTTAGGCTGGCTAGACTGAAATAACTTAGTTATTTTTATCGCAAAACAACTAGATAACGTCATTTAAGTGGACAAGGATTTTGTGCACATGGAGTCAGTGCTCCCTTCACTTTTGGATTTTTGAAAATTTCAGATTCTCATATTTCTCTGCTTTCAAAAATTATGACATTAAATATGTAGATAGATGTGTATACGAGGATTGCAATCAAAAAAGTCTTGTCAAAAAATACGTTATATTTTGGGAGATGCTTGTCAGTTTACTGTCAGAAATTTGTCTTTTTTGTATTTTTCAAAATACAAAGTATTTTTTAATGGGACTTTTTTGACTACACTCCTCGTGTCTAAATCTATCTACATATTTAATGCCATAATTTTTGAAAACATAAAAGAGCGAGGTTTTGAAATTTTTTTAAAATCCAAAAGTCCAAGGAGCACTGGTGCTCATGTGCACATGGTACTTTCCGCATTTAAGTTGACTAGTTTACATAGACCCTCTGAAAATGTTTTGGGTCGCTCAGGGTAAAAGAAACAGGTAGTTCACTGTTTATAGTGTGGCTGGATAAATGTCCTAACAGATTTTGAAGAAATTTGTCAATCAAAATGGCGTGTCCTCCATTTCATTTAAACCATCTAACATGCCGTGACTACAAGGGTTATAGAAATTTTAAAGTTTTGAAAATGGGAAAAATAATCTAAGTTTTGATAAGAGGCCATTTAAAACAAGGAACACCATTTCCCACTATTTCGCCCTCTACGCATAGCTGCTGTTATTGCCACCCACGGTATATGGATGAGGCTCCCCTTTATCTTTATATTTTCTCGTTCATCGTCGTGTCAATAGAGTTGTTGTGTGCTCATATTCAGTCCCACGTACGGCGCTGCAGCATCTTTCTTGGGTTTCAGGAACCCTTGGATGCTTCCTACTACCATCTCTTTACCTCTGACCGACTGACCTTGCTACAGAGTCTGATATTGATTCATGACTCCCTGCCAGTGCGCACTCCATGACTTGACAGTCCTCGCTCCCGAAAAATGGCAGCTCCTTCTCCCATGACCGAATCGAATATGCAAGAGGCCAACATCACGACGATAAAAAAAAAACCCGCTGCTCGAGCAATCCTGCGAGTTTCATTCCTCCACAGAGCTACAAAGGCGTGTTTGGTAGGTTGAGTCTGATTCATGGTTCATTGGTGCAATGGTGCGAGGGCATCTACGCATTCGGAACGACCCATGAGGTAGAATATGTTCTTTTATTTGGTAGGTTGGGATGTATGATTTGGGCAAAAAAAAAGCTTTTTTGTTTGTTTGCCTGCAGAAAACCCTAAAACTCGATGGAGATGAGATTACACATGTTTGTTACCATCAAGGTATGCGTAAGGTCACATCTTCTCTACAACTGGTAGCCCTACTATGTTATCACCTCCCATGACACAGAAATCTCAGTTCATGACAGTTCAGACTTACGAAGCTAGCAGTTCACGAAATCAGCCTAGCTAGTACGAATGGTAGTTCATAACGATGCTCCCTAGCTACTACGAATGGCAGTTTACCATCACGGGGTAGTTCAACATACGGGATTAAATTGGGGTTCGAGAAACAGTGGATCAAAGGGGGTTCTTCTTCTTCTTCACATCTTAACTTCACTTCTTCACTTGTTCTTCTCCTTCTTAAATGGTGGTGTTGCCTTTGGGTTCCCACATTGCATCTAACCACTCTTGCCTCTTCTCCTTCCAGGCTTTTGTCGCCTGCCTCCACGCCATGGCTGGTCTCAACTTCATCAAAAGTGAATTCCTCTTGGAAGAAGTCATACTCGCCCCAACCTAGGTTTCAGTTATGAAGAATGCAGCAAGCAAGGACCACCTTTACTTGAGTGTTAAAAGTGTGAAACGGTCAAAGACCTTGAACCTGTTCTTCAATCCAGCAAAGCCATCTCAATGGTGACCCTAAGGCTTGAGTATCTCAGATTGAACAACTTTTTCGCATTCTGAGGTCGGTTCCTGGGAGTGAACTCGTTGAGGTGGTACCTTATTTTCCTGAAAGGAAGTAGAATACCAGGTCGGCATGCTTATTCAGCATCTCCAAGGTAAAACTTACCCTCAAGGATTTGCAACCCACTAGGCCTTGACAAGCTGCCGGCCAGGATGCTCGCATCATGAGCTGAACCTTCCCACACAGCAAGGACATATGTCAACCTCATATCGAAATCCACAGCTGCTAGCACGTTCTTGCTGGTGTAGTGCTTCCTCTCGCAGAATGCTGCAGACATTGACCTCCGTACCTTTACAGTCACATGAGTACCATTTCAATAGCCCCAATGCAATCCGGTCAAACAATTAGCACACATTCATGTTTGTGACAGTACCACACATCTAATAAGTAGAACAACATGATTTTGTACTCACCTTGAAATACGCGAACCACCTGTAGCTGTTATTGGTCTTGGGTGGTGTGTTCGCTGATGATGGCTTGATCATTTCACCTCCGAACTCCCCAATTGCGTACAACACGTGTTGAAAGTACCGAGAGATAGTTTCCGTGGATTGCCTGAATGTGCTATGGATTATTCTGAACCTCTGCTATTGAAGGGGTTCGTTGCATAGAAAACAAAAAATTTCCTACCGCAAAGCGAATAAGACCAACAGATCTAATCTATGGAAAACCCAAGATCCAATCTACTAGATCTAAGCAACGAGATGGAGATGAGACTAACCCTCGAAGATTCCCAAGCCTACGAGATTAATCTCGTTGTTGGTGTAGACGATCGTCCCGGTGCGCAATCGGCGGCACTTCCGTACTCGGTCGCGCGTACGGTGTCGATGAAGCTCCTTCCTCTCCCGTTCCAGCGGGCAGCGGAGGTGTGGTAGATCTCCTCCAACGTCCAGCAACACGACGGCGTGGTGGTGGTGGTGGAGGAAGAAAACTGCAGGGCTTCGCCTAAGCCCGGACAGCGTATGGTGGAGGGAGAGGCGGAGGAGGAGGCAATGGTGGGGTGCCTTGGCCGGCCACCCCCCCTTTATATAGGTGGGGGTCGGCCTAGGGTTTCCCCTAGGGCCCACCTACGGCCGGCCACATGGGGGGCAAACTCCTCCCCCAATTTTTTCCCCTTATCTCCTAATTTAAACCATTTATTTTAGGAGATAGATCTTATCTCTAGATTTAAACCATTTAAACTAGAGATAGATCTTATCTCTAAGGGGCCGGCCTAGGCCCACATGTCATGGTGGGTAGGACCCACTATGCCATGTGGCGCCTATGTGGCCTATCCCGGGGTGGTGGGCCCACTGGTGGCCCTCTAGAACCTTCTAGAAGCTCCGGTCAAAACACTTTTCCGAACCCCGGAAATTGACTTCCCATATATGAATCTTATTCTCCGGACAATTCCGGACCTCCTCGTGATGTCCTGGATCCCATCCGAGACTCGAACAAAAACTTCTCCAACCATATTCCGAATCTACTTATGCGACATCGAACCTTAAGCGCGTCACCCTACGGTTCGCGAACTATGCATACATGGTCGAGACTCCTCCCAATAACCAATAGCGGGATCTGGAGATCCATAATGGCTCCCACATATTCAACGATGACTTAGTGATCGATTGAACCATTTACATACGATGCCAATTCCCTTTGTCTCGCGATATTTTACTTGTCCGAGGTTTGATCATCGGTATCTCCATACCTTGTTCAACCTCGTTACCGACAAGTACTCTTTACTCGTACCGTGGTATGTGATCTCTTATGAACTATTCATATGCTTGCAAGCTAATCGATGACATTCCACCGAGAGGGCCCAGAGTATATCTATCCGTCATCGGGATGGACAAATCCCACTGTTGATCCATATGCCTCAACTCACACTTTCCATACTTAATCCCACCTTTATTGTCACCCATTTACGCAATGACGTTTGATGTAATCAAAGTACCCTTTCGGTGTAAGTGATTTGCATGATCTCATGGTCGAAGGATTAAGACAACTATGTATTGAAAGCTTATAGCAAATGAACTTAATGACTTGATCTTATGCTACGCTCATTTGGGTGTGTGTCCATTATATCATTCAACTAATGACATAACCTTGTTATTAATAACATCCAATGTTCATGATCACGAAACCATGATCATCTATTAATCAACAAGCTAGTTATACAAGAGGCTTACTAGGGACTCCTTGTTGTTTACATAACACACATGTATCAATGTTTCGGTTAATACAATTATAGCATGGTATATAAATGGGAGTGATGTTTTGGAACATGGGAGCATATGCTCCCTATATTTTGAAATGCATGTTACACATATTTTAAATTTTAAAAAAATTGAAACAAAAAATTCGCACGTACATCTTCATGTGCTACGCGCTCACAAAGTTGTTTCATAAAAAATGAACTTATCATGTGACGTGTGTAAAAAAGACAAAATTTAGTGTTGAAAACAATGCTTTTCACAGGATAAGTTTTCTCTTTTTTGTATAGGCCACAAAAAATATTATTTTTTCGTGAAACTTGACGCATACACATATATTATGGATATGTACATGTAGAATTTTTTGTCAAAATTTTTCCACACTTCAAAATATGTTTTGTTGGTAGAGGGAGCATACGCACCCGGGAGCCGAATTGAATTTCCGAGTATTATAAACATTTATCATAAACACAAAGATATTATAATAACCACTTTATTATTGCCTCTTGGTCATATCTCCAACAGTCTCCCACTTGCACTAGAGTCAATAATCTAGAGTACATTGTAAGGTACCTAACACCCATGGAATTCTGGTGTTGGTCATGCTTTGCCCTTGGGAGAGCTTTAGTCAACGGATCTGCAACATTCAGATCCGTGTGTACTTTGCAAATCTCTACTTCACCATCTTCGATGTACTCGTGAATCGAATGAAAACGCAGCTTGATATGCTTCAGCTTCTTGTGTGACCTTGGTTCCTTTGCATTGGCGATGGCACCCGTGTTGTCACAATAAATGACTAGCGGATCCAATGCACTAGGGAACCACACCAAGCTCAACAATGAACCTCTTCATCCATACCCTTGATGAAGCCTCCGAAGCCGCTATATATTCAGATCATTGAAGATTTCGCTACCGTGCTTGCTTGAACTCTCCACTTGCTGCGCACCATTCAATATAAACACGTACCCAGACTGAGATTTAGAGTCATCAGGGTCGGTGTTCCAACTTGCATCGGTGTAACTGGTTACAACGAGCTCTTGGTCACCGTCATAACAAAGAAACATATCCTTAGTCCTTTTCAAGTACTTCAGGATATTCTTGACCGCTGTCCGTTGTTCCATCCCTGGATCACTTTGATATCTGCTGGTCAAACTAACAGATGTGCGATATCCGGTCTAGTACACATGGCGTACATGATAGAGCCTATTGCCGAAGCATAGGGGATCTTGCTCATCCTCTCTTTCATCCGTAGTGGACCTTGAGTCTTACTCAAGACCTTACCTGCAACATAGGCAAGAACCCTTTCTTGCTTTCATCCATTCTAAACTTCTTTAGAATCTTGTCCAGATATGTACTTTGTGAAAGGCCTATTAGGTGTCTTGATCTATCTCTATAAATCTTGATGCCTAAAATGTATGCTGCTTCACCAAGGTCTTTCATTGAAAAAGACTTATTCAAATAACCTTTAATGTTGCTTAAAAGTTCTATATCATTCCCAATCAATAATATGTCATCTACATATAATATCGGGAACGCTACAGAGCTCTCACTCACTTTCTTGTAAATACAGCCTCACCATGAGTCCGTATAAAACCAAAGTCTTTGATCACTCCATCAAAGCGTAGGTTCCAACTCCGGGATGCTTGCTTCAGTCCATAAATGGAACGCTGAAGTTTGCATACCTTGTCAGCATTTTTAGAATCAACAAAACCTTTGGGTTGTACCATATACAACTCTTCCTCAATGTCTCCATTAAGGAACGCCGTTTTGACATCCATCTGCCAAATCTCATAATCGAAAAATGCAGCTATTGCTAACAAAATCCTCACATACTTTAGCTTCGCTACCGTGAGAAAGTCTCATCGTAGTCACTCCTTGAATTTGTCGAAACCCTTTGCGACAAGTCGAGCTTATAGGAGTAATATTACCATCATTTTTCTTTGAAGAAGATCCATTCTCGAGCCTTGCTATCAGGTAAGTCTACCAAAGTCCATACTTTGTTATCATACATGATCCCATTTGGATTTCATGGCTTCTTGCCATTTGTTGGAATCTGGGCTCATCATCGCTTCTTCATACGTCGCAGGGTCCTCATCATTGTCGTCCACAATCATGACATTTAGACAGGGATCATACCAATCGGGAGTGGTACGTTCCCTCGTCGATCTGCGAGGTTCAGTAGCTTCCTTGTTCGAATTTTCATGATCATCATCATTTGCTTCCTCTCCTATCGGTGCAGGCTGCACAGGAACTTCTTCCGGCACTGCGCTCTGATCTATGAGAGAAGGTTCATCAACCTCGTCGAGTTCTACTTTTCTTCCAGTCACTTCTTTAGTGAGAAACTCCTTCTCAAGAAAGGATCCGTTCTTGGCAATAAAATTTTGCCTTCGGATCTGTGATAGAAAGTATACCCAATTGTTTCTTTAGGGTATCCTATGAAGACGCATTTCTCCGCTTTGGGTTCTAGCTTGTCAGGTTGTAACTTCTTTACATAAGCATCACAACCCCAAACTTTAAGGAACGACACTTAGGTTTCTTCCCAAACCATAATTCATACGGTGTCGTTTCAACGGATTTAGATGGTGCCCTATTTAAAGTGAATGCGGCTGTCTCTAAAGCATAACCCCAAAACGATAGTGGCAAATCGGTAAGAGACATCATAGAACGAACCATATCTAAAAGAGTTCGATTACGACGTTCGGACGCACCATTGCGCTGTGGTGTTCCTTGCGGTGTCAAGTGAAAGTATTCGCATTTCTTTAAATGCATGCCAAACTCATAACTCAGATATTCGCCTCCGCGATCAGAACGGAAACTTAATCTTCTTGTTACGTTGATTTTCTACTTCACTTTGGAATTCCTTGAACTTCTCAAAAGTCTCGGACTTGTGTTTCATAAAGTAAATATACCCATATCTACTCAGATCATCCGTGAAGGTTAGAACATAACGATAACCACCGCGCGATGCTACACTCATTGGTCCGCACACATCGGTATGTATGATTTCCAATAAGTCTGTAGCTCGCTCCATTGTGCCAGAAAATGGAGTCTTAGTCATTTTTCCCATTAGACATGCTTCGCATCTGTCAAGTGACTCAAAGTCAAGTGACTCAAGAAGTCCATCGGAATGGAGTTTCTTCATGCGCTTCACTCCAATATGACCAAGATGACAGTGCCACATATAAGTAGAATTATCATTCAATTTAATTCGCTTAGCATCAATGTTATGAACATGTGTATCACTACTATCGAGATTTAACAAGAATAAACCATTCATCTCAGGTGCATGGCTATAAAAGACATTACTCATATAAATCGAACAACCATTATTCTCAGACTTAAACGAATAACCGTCTTGCATGAAACAAGATCCAGATATAATGTTCATGCTCAACGCAGATACCAAATAACAATTATTAAGGTTTAAAACTAATCCCGAAGGTAGATGTAGGGGGAGCGTGCCGACGGCGATCACATCGACCTTGGATCCATTTCCAACGCGCATCGTCACCTCGTCCCTTGCCGGGCTTCGTTTATTCCGAGTTCTGTTTCGAGTTACAAATGTGAGCAACCGAACTAGTATCAAATACCCACGCACTACTACGAGAACCGGTAAGATAGACATCTATAACATGTATATCAAATATACCTTTCTTCTTGACGTGGCCGCTCTTCAGATCGGCCAAGTATTTGGTGCAATTCCGCTTCCAGTGCCCCTTCCCCTGGCAGTAGCACACAGTCTCAGGCTTAGGACCAGCCTTAGGCTTCTCAGGAGGCGGCGCAACTTTCTTGCCGCCCTTCTTGAAGTTGCCCTTGTTAGGCTTGCCCTGCTTCTTGAAACTGGTGGTCTTGTTGACCATCAACACTTGGTTCTCCTTCTTTATTTCTACTTCAGCAGACTTCAGCATGGAGAAGAGTTCGGTAACTCTTTGTTCATGTTCTGCATGTTGTAGTTCATCACGAAGTTCTTGTAACTTGGTGGCGGTGATTGGAGGACACGATGAATACCCAACTGGTTAGGAATCACAATCCCAAGTCACCGAGCTTCTTCGCATGTCGACATTGCAAACATGTGCTCACTAACGGAGCTGCCCTCTTCCATCATGCGGTTAAAGAACTGTTTCGAGGCCTCATAGCTCTCCACGGCCGCATGAGTTTCAAAGATAAGTTTGAGCTCACGCATCATATCACAAGGGTCGTGGTGCTCAAAACGCTTTTGGAGCTCTGCCTCTAACTGCACAGGATGGCACACCAACTCGGAGTACCGAGTTACCCAAGTCTCATAAACATTCTTTATGTCCTCGGATACTGCAGGAGGTGGTGGGGGACCTAGCGGTGCTTCGAGCACATATTGCATGCTTACGCCATTGAGGAAAATCCTCACATGACGGAACCAGTCAGTGAAGTTGCTACCATTGCCCTTAAGCTTTTCTTTCTCTAGGAACTGATTAAAATTGATGGAGGGGGCGCCATGATCTACAACATATTTGCAAAGAGTTTAGACCAAGTTTATGATAAATAGAGTTCAATTTTAATTCTCAAATTAACTAGGTGAACTCCCACTCAAAACAACATCCCTCGCATTGTCTTAGTGATTACACGAACCAAATCCACTACACCAAGTCCGATCTTCACGAGAAAAGATGTAGCTTCAAAGGCGAACACTCAAAGTGTTCATCATATCATTCATATGACTCATGCTCTACCTTTCGGTATCCCGTGTTCCGAGACCATGTACATGCTAGGCTCGTCAAGGCAACCTTAGTATCCGCGTGTGCAAATCTGGCTTGCACCCGTTGTATGCACATGTAGAGTCTATCACACCCGATCATCACGAGATGCTTCGAAACGACAAGTCTTGCATACTAAGGATGAACACTTTATTATCTTGATATTTAGTGAGAGGGATCATCTTATAATGCTACCGTCGCGATCTAAGCAAAATAAGATGCATAAAAGGATTAACATCACATGCAATTCATAATGTGTGATATGATATGGCCTTTCTTCTTATGCTTTTGATCTCCATCTCCAAAGCACGGACATGATCTCCATCATCACCAGCATGGCGTCAAGGTCAGTGGCGCCGCTTCATGGTTGTCCATCACTTATAGCTACTATAAGCTATTACATGATGAATAGACACGCAGGTCTTTAACAAAAATTAAAGACAACCATTAGGCTCCCGCGGTTGCCATAATACAACAATGAACATCTCATACATCAAATATAATCATCATCACATTATGGCCATATCACATCACCAAACCCCTGCAAAAACAAGTTAGACGCCTCTAATTTGGTTTGCATCTTTTACGTGGTTTAGGGTTTTCGAGTAAGATCCAATCTACCTACGAACATGAACCACAACGGTGATACTAGTGTTGACAATAGAAGTGCAAATTACAATCTTCACTATGGTGGGAGAGAGAGACACCCGCAAAGCCACTTATGCAATACAAGTTGCATGTCAAGCGTGGAGCAAGTCTCATGAGACGCGGTCATGTAAAGTTAGCCGAGCCGCTTCCCACCATCCCGCAAGAAGCAAAGTACACAAACTAAAGCAACAAAAGCATCACCGCCCACAAACCATTGTGTTCTACTCGTGCAACAGATCTATGCATAGACGTGGCTCTATACCATGAAGGGGTTCGGTGCATAGAAAACAAAAATTTTCCTACCGCAAGCGAATAAAACCAAACAGATCTAATCTATGGAAAACCCAAGATCCAATCTACTAGATCTAAGCAACGAGATGGAGATGAGACTAACCCTCGAAGATTCCCAAGCCTACGAGATTAATCTCGTTGTTGGTGTAGACGATCGTCCCCGGTCTTGCAATCCGGCAGCACTTCCGTACTCGGTCGTGCGTACGGTGTCGATGAAGCTCCTTCCTCTCGTTCCAGGCGGGCGGCGGAGGTGTGGTAGATCTCTCCCAACGTCCCAGACGACGACGGCGTGGTGGTGGTGGTGGAGGAAAAGCTGCAGGGCTTCGCCTAAGCCCGGACAACGTATGGTGGAGGGAGAGGCGGCCGAGGAGGAGGCAATGGTGGGGTGCCTTGGCCGGCCACCACCTCCCTTTATATAGGTGGGGGTCAGCCTAGGGTTTCCCCTAGGGCCCACCTACCCTCTTGGCCGGCCACATGGGGAAAACTCCTCCCAAGTTTTCCCCTTATCTCCTAATTTAAACCATTTATTTTAGGAGATAGATCTTATCTCTAGATTTAAACCATTTAAACTAGAGATAGATCTTATCTCTAAGGAAGGGCCCCACATGTCATGGTGGGTAGGACCCACTATGCCATGTGGCGCCTATGTGGCCTCTCCCGGGTGGTGGGCCCAGGTGGCCCTCTAGAACCTTCTAGAAGCTCCGGTCAAAACAGGACTTTTCCGAACCCCGGAAATTGACTTCCCATATATGAATCTTATTCTCAGGACAATTCCGGACCTCCTCGTGATGTCCTGGATCCCATCCGAGACTCGAACAAAAACTTTGGACTCCAACTCATATTCCGAATCTACTTATGCGATATCGAACCTTAAGCGCGTCACCCTACGGTTCGCGAACTATGCGAACATGGTCGAGACTCTCTCCGAGCAATAACCAATAGCGGGATATGGAGATCCATAATGGCTCCCACATATTCAACGATGACTTAGTGATCGATTGAACCATTTACATACGATGCCAATTCCCTTTGTCTGATATTTTACTTGTCCGAGGTTTGATCATCGGTATCTCCATACCTTGTTCAACCTCGTTACCGACAAGTACTCTTTACTCGTATCGTGGTATATGATCTCTTATGAACTATTCATATGCTTGCAAGCTAATCAGATGACATTCCACCGAGAGGGCCCGGAGTATATCTATCCGTCATCGGGATGAACAAATCCCATTGTTGATCCATATGCCTCAACTCACACTTTCCGGATACTTAATCCCACCTTTATTGTCACCCATTTACGCAATGACGTTTGATGTAATCAAAGTACCCTTTCGGTGTAAGTGATTTACATGATCTCATGGTCGAAGGATTAAGACAACTATGTATTGAAAGCTTATAGCAAATGAACTTAATGACTTGATCTTATGCTACGCTCATTTGGGCGTGTGTCCATTATATCATTCAACTAATGACATAACCTTGTTATTAATAACATCCAATGTTCATGATCACGAAACCATGATCATCTACTAATCAACAAGCTAGTTATACAAGAGGCTTACTAGGGACTCCTTGTTGTTTACATAACACACATGTATCAATGTTTCGGTTAATACAATTATAGCATGGTATATAAACATCTATCATAAACACAAAGATATTATAATAACCACTTTATTATTGCCTCTTGGGCATATCTCCAACAGCTATGACCCACGACATGAAGAAACATTGTGACTTGTTCTTCGACTGAGGTGTTGATGCTATCAAACAACAGTCATCTAGACCTGAACGTTTTCACATGTGCATAGAAAGGGGATCTTCTCATCTGAAGCATCTAGATAGACTCTACATCGTTGCAGTTGTAGATTTAGTTTAGGTTGGCCATTCTCGCCTGATCTCGTTGTACATACGACCGTAACTGACTGGAGAAAAAGCAGCATGTCTAACTGCACTCGTGTGCACCATCAGGATCCAGACTTGTATACAAATGATGAGTGTTGCGGCGTGTTGCACAAGCTGGAACTAGTCGGTCTACTCAAACAAGATCTATGCATTAAGAACGTTCATATCGAACGCAACTAGTTGTACCAACATGAATCTAACACTACAGAATAGCAGAGGAGTTTCCCCTTACGTCTGTCATGCCAAATGATGGAGACGGCCGAAAGTCGGAGAAGATGTGAGCAGGATCCTCCGCGGCCATGGACGCGAAGTTAATGGCTAATGCGGAGCGGGAAGTAGAGGAGGAGCAGGCGGCCCACGCGGCGTTCGACGCCGAGATGGAACGCCGTAGGGAGGTGGCCGCCGCAGAGGACGACTCCTCCGACATCGATTGGTCCTCTGATGACCCTAATGAACCTACCCCGGAGGAGAAGGCGGCGGAGCAGAGGACGTTAGTTGACTCCTTCGAGATGCTTAAGAAGGCCGAGAATGCTGCGAACGACGCGCTGTGGCAGCGTCTGCAAGAGGACGCGCCGGCTCATCGAGCTCTAGCGGCCGCACGGCGGACGCCGAAGAAGCGGAGGAGGGAGGGACGCAACGGGTGGGGCCGAGTAGTCGGGTAGCAAGTAGCTTAGGGCTTGCTTCTGCTTAGTTTGTAGTATATTTATGCTTTTTGCTTGGTGAATGAAAAAGATAGTTGAAAAAAAAATAGATCGCCCCGTAGGAAACACATCTAGATGTAAATATATCCACGGTGCGACCTAAATGGACGTGCGCTTTGCACATTGCCCAGTTGAAGATGCCCTTGCGATAGAAGGCGTTGAAAACTAAAGCTGGCTGGTCGCAGATACTTACGCACCGTCAAGGCGTCAGAGTCGCAGCGTGCAGGCCTGTACCTCTGATTCATATAGAGCAATACCTGAATCATCATTCGTGATTAGTAAATGAACTCGGCGCAGTGATGCGTGAAGTGAGCCGAGGCAGCTGCTAATAGTGGGACCTACAATACATGCAGTCAAAACAGACCACTGGCAGCGACCGATGCTGCAGATCGATTTTACTCCTTCAGGCGCTGCTCTGGTTTCTTCTCTCAAGTCTCATCTACTCGAAATCTAAACCGAAAGAGGGTCGAAGTCACTCTGCGAAGACGCTTCGCTCGCTCCCCTTTTCCCACCGCGGGCGGGGGCGAATCCCTAGCCTCTCTAGCAGCTCCCTTCACTGCTCTTCGCGCCCGTGGCGTGGGCCGGTGGGCGAGCGCGGGGGCGACGGTGCGGGCTGGGCCGTGCGCGGAGGGGCGGGGCGGGCCGGGCGGGCGGCGGTGCTGCCGCCGGTGGCGGGGCGGCCGGGTGCAGGAGCGGGCGGCCGGCGGGGTTGGCGGCGCGGTTGGCCGGCCGGTTGGCCGGGGCGGCTGGCTGCGGCCCATCTGGGCCCGATCGGGTTGGGGCGGGCCCTGGGCGGCCGAAGCGTTCCCTAGGTGGGGTGGCACTGTTGGCGACGGCGGCGCACAACCGCCAGGCAGCGTGGCGGCGAGAACTTTGTCGCAGTTCGGGCCTGGCGATTGTCGAGAAGCGAGCGGTGGAGGTTGTTCCCTCCCGCGTGGTTGTGCTGCTGCTATCCCCGACCTTGCGCCCGCCTTGTCTGCTTCTAGGCCTCGTGTTGGCGACTTTTGAGCGACGGCGAGGATGGCTTCAAGACCGTGGTGGCGTACGTTGGTGGACGACAGGTGGGGTGGAGCAGTTCGGATTGTTCGGAGTGGTGGCGGTATGGGTCGGGAGAAATCCCTGTCGGCTTGTCCGACAGCGACGCGGCGACGCCCGTGGGTGCCGCCATTCCTTCCTGAGGGTGTCGCGTGTTCTTTCCCCCATCACCCCCGCGGGGGAAACCCTAGGACTTGTCCGGGGCAGTCGTCGTCGTCGTTTTCCTTGTTGAAGGTGTTGCTTGGTATGCGGCGATTCGGATTGCGAGCGTGGTGGTACCGGAGGGCGCAGCGGTTGCGAGTTGTCTTCGTGTTCGTCGTTCAGCCGTAGTCGGCATTTGTTTCTCTGATCTTTCTTTGTGTTTTTTTGTTTGGGCTTGGTTGTGCTGCGGTCCCAGCAAACTTGTTGTATCTTGGTTGCTATATTAATATAGCGGGGCGAAAGCCTATTTCGAGGAGGACCGATGCTGCAGATCTTCTACAGTAAGTAGAGGACAGGAGTAGTAATGGCGAGTTTAAGTTGTGTTAACAATTTGTGTTTTCTTTTCTTCCTTTTGTGCAGTCAGCACGGCTGAAGCACAAAGATGGCAATTTTGGGAGAAATCGAAAATATCTACGGGCCTTTTTATTCAAAAAGGATATACCATTATGATTTTCTTGCGGGTAATTTGTAGGATCAATTCTCATAGGATTATTTTCTAAGAACCTTTTCCACTAAATTGTACAGAAAATCCAACATTCAATCATACCTACTTTTCAGAATCTTTTGTGTTTCCTATGACGGAATTCTGTAGAATTTGAGTGGACACAAAATTGCAATACTAAGTTTTTACTATTTCTACTCTCATTATCCTACAAATCAAAGAGGCCCTATATGTGAGGGGTCCAATATGTGACGCCTCCCCTGTATGAGTAACTTCTATTTCAGTATGTAAGGGATTCCACATGATAGGATTAATACTACTTCCTCCGTGTAAAACAAGTGTCTCAACTTTTTCTAGATACAGTTGTATCTATAACTAATGTGTATCTAGATATTGATGTATCTAGAAAAAAACTAAGTCATCTATTTTCAGACGAAGGTAGTACTACATTTTTTCTTGTATTTCTATTTGATACATTTTTTTATATGCAATTGGTCAAACCGTAAAAAGACTGACTTGCACTAAAGGATATACTCTTCTCGTATGTAATTAAGTACAGTAAATTACACTATGAGTTCCCAGGTTTCAGTTAATCTTGCGACAAAGAAACGAAACAGGGGCTAACAGGGGGTTGTAGGGCCACCTTGCATTCTCTTGTTCCGGCGAGGGCACCGGCCGGGGTCCCCCGTCCATTTGACTTGCGCCAGAGCAAAAGCCTCCACGGGGAGACCACGTATGTACTACGATCGGATTAGAAAACAGGAGGGAGAGATTCCCCCTTCGAGCACTCGAGCACATTGCACAACGATGCTTCTTGTTTCTTTGCAGTGTGGCAGTGGGCGCGGGTGGCTTTCGCTTTTGCCAAGGGCTCGCTCGCGCCCTGCAGCAGCAGCAAATGTGCGTGTGCACCCAGCCAGAGTATACTAGGCAGCAGCTGATTACAATATGCAATGGACCCACACTTGCTGTTTTTTTCTAGTTTATCCCTCCTACTAAGGGCATCTCCAGCGGCGCGACGCAAATAGACGCTGAGCAGTCGTTTGCGTTCGCGCGAACCAGAAATGTGTCTGACACCACCTCCAGCTAGGCGACGTATCGTGTCCGGGGAGTCCGCGGAGACGCAAACGCGACGCAAATATGCACCAGGTTTGCGTCTCCGCGAACGTTGCGCGGTCGCACCTAGCGTCCAGTCGCTTCCTCACGGGCCCTCATGGCAGCGACCCAGGTTCGATCGGCCTCGAATTCACAGCAAGAGCACGAATGTCAACCGCCGGTGTGGAAACCGCGCCGATCAACCCGCCAACCGCCGCAATGGAGCGCCGAACCGCCGCGGAAGAGCAACCGGCAGCCTCTTCGTTATACGCGCCGCCGTTAATTCCCGCAGATTATAACCCCTGCGTCTACGGTAATTCAAGTCGAACCGCCTCCTTCTTTTTCCTCTTCTTCTTCTTCTCCAACACACGCCCGCCATGAGCGACTACACGCTGCCGTCGGACTCGAGAGAGCGAGGGCAAGTCGCCGGACTGCATTGGTAGGAATCCCTACAACGCCAGCGATCGGGCTCCACGCCCGACAACCACCTCCACGGCGGGAGGAGGAGGAGGGAGAGGCGGCAATGCCGGCGAAGGCCGGGAGGAGGACGGAGGCGGCGGCGGCGACAGGGACGAGGAGGAGGGCGGGAGGAGGAGGAGAAGGACTCCGACACCAAGTTTGCCCGGTTGGAGGCGCATGAGGCGACGGAAGACAAGGCGGCGGCAAGGAAGAAGTCGGGGGCCGGGCAAGCGGCGCGTGGCGCGTCGTCGTCGGGTTCGCCGACGACGACGATGACGACATTTCTTCTAGTTTCACCTCCTCGACGGGCGCGTCGTCCTCCACTTCCTCTTCCGACGAGGAGGTGACAAGCAAGAGGCGCAGGAGTTTGGACGACGAGGCAGGGCCTTCTAACATGAAGGCCAAAAATTAATTTTAGTTTATATGTTTTTAAATTTGTTCTACTTTGTATGTTAAATATGTTTGAACCTATTCGATTGAAGTATCCGGTGAGTTGTTTAGGCTATAATCTATTCGATTGAAGCAACATAACATCATTTAGTACTACTTTTTCGCGTTTAAACTTGCTCATTCAACAAAAATAAAATGAACTAGCATGAAAAAAAAAACACTTTCATGTCCAAAATGCATCGGACCGCTGGAGGTAGCCCCGACGTAAACGGACATTTCGCCCCTCGCGATCATTTGGGCGTCCGCCTGGCGACGCAAACGGATGCCCGCGGACAATTTAGGCGTCTGAGATGGGTCGGGCCGCTAGATATGCCCTAACATCTCTGTTTGGTCGCATGCTTTTGGAGCCACTTGCCCAAAGAAAATGTCAAAAAACCTACTCTGCATCATATTTGAGACGGTCATTTCACATAACTATAATCTTTGAACTTTTGATTCATAAATATCACTTTTACGGACATGTGTGTGATATATAGTACTCGTACTGATTTTGCCAATTAGCCACGTTAACCCATTTTCTAACAATTCGGGCACACCTATCACGTCTACATGGCAACGGAAAACCTAACCGACAGTTTGATTTTGCCAAAAAAAATCCAAAATTTCATTGCAAATCTATGATGTCAGCACTTGGTTTTACTTGTTTAAATGTTTTAGCATAACATGAATGGCTTTCTCAACTCCTGTCAGATCAATTGACCACACAGGGCTACTCCAGTGCATACTATGGGAGCTAAAGGGCGCGTTTGGTAGCTTGGTCTTGCCTTGACTCACATCGGCCCAACAATTTTCGGTTAGTTTGATTGTCTCAGCTCACTCGCGTTCTTGCATGACACAGATCTTAAAGCACCTTTCGGATAGGTCCTGGAGGAACGCCTAGTTCAGCAGTTTCTAGCAGGTCTGTCCCGTTCTCGCAACTCCTTGGCTACACGAATGCAACGGTTGCACCTGGCTCACTCTCCCTTACACTACTCCACACACCCTCTCTTCAAATCAACACAAACATAATCTGAATCAAAATAAGTTGTACACGAAAAAGATGCGTGTCGATGATATGAATCAATTCCCACAATCGATTTTGAGTTTCGTCAGTCGTAAATCGTCGATTTCGTGTATGAAGTTTTAAGCGAATTTTGCCAAATTTGTCGCACACGCTCAACCGTTTGAAATTTCCTTTGAGCAGTAGGTTCACCTCACCACTCCGCATGACTTTCATGTTGACGTGTTTTTGTTTAGGTGTACATACACAGATACATAAATGACTCGCTGGTATATTGCAATGTATATGTATGTGTGAGTATAGTTTTGAGTGCTTTTGCTCAACTTCTCGCTTGCCATCTTCATGGACAGCGATGTGGTGATGATTGTGTGAGAACTGAGATGTGATAATCCATGGTCGTGGCAGCTTGGTGATGTTCGTCTTCGTAGTCGGCGACGTGGTGATGCTTGTGACCGGCGTGACCGACAGTGTCATAGTGGTATTCAGCTTCATCATCGGCGGCATGGTTATGCTTGTGACGAGCATGAACGGCGGTATCGTGGTGGTGTTTGTCTTCGTTGTCGACGACGTGGTGATGCTTGTGACCGGCGTGACCGGCGGTGTCCTAGTGGTGTTCGTCTTCGTGGTCAACGACATGGTGATGCTTGTGACGGACGTAAACAACAGTGTCATGGTGGTGTTCGTCTTCGTGGTCGGCGACGTGGTGATGCTTGTGACCGGCGTTAACGATAGTGCCATGGTGGTCTACATCTTCGTCGTCGGCGACGTGACCATGCTTGTGACCGGCGTGACCGACGGTGCAACGGTGGTATTCGTCTTCGTGGTCGGCGACGTGTCCATTCTTGTGACCGGCGTGATCAACGGTGTTATGGTGGTCTTCGTCTTCATGGTTGGCGACGTGGTGATGCTTTTGACTGGCGTGACCGGCGGTGCCAGCACCGACATGCCGAATCTTGTGAACAGCGGTGCTATTGTGGGGTCTTGTGTAGGGGCGGGCCTAGACTTTTGAGTATGGGTATTCAAGATTATAAAATATTTTAAATACGAAACTAACGATCACACATATATATAATATTTGAGTACAAACGAGGGAATATTGAATCCCACACATCTCATATTTTCTTGACAAAACCCCATAATGTGTGATACTTGCTTGAGAAACATATGAATTTACCAAAAAAGTGACTTGAATATGTAAATTCCTTACAGATTTCTAACAATTGGAGTGAACATGAAAATGTAAGTGTAAAATGTAAGTGTAGACCAAACGCTATATTATCTATCTATAACAAAAATACATGCAAAAAAATATTTCAAAAATAAGGATTAAAATGCGTGTACGGGATTTGAACTCAAGACATAGTGAACAAAACAGTTCCTTCCAAACCATTTGCCCTACATCAACCTTCTTAACATAGTGCGACAGTTTTACTATCTATACATTCCTTAGAACATTCATATATTGGTATATTTTCAAAATATTTGGGTATTCAACTGAATACCCTTGAATTGAAGTGGGCCCGCCCCTGGTTACCATGTTGTCATATAGGTGAGGCTAGGAAAAACATGGGAGCAACCAAACAAGTGGCACTTAGGTACCAACCGATGTAACCTAGGCAATCAAATAAAGTGCATTTTATGTACCGAAAATTATTCGGAACGAGATGTGAGTTTCATCTCACTGGCGGGGTGAGTCACGAATTGCATGAGGCTACCAAACCACGCCCAAAGTCGCACGACATGTTGGCTTCTTGCTTCTCAGTCAGGCCTGCCTATCTAGGTCCTCTCGTGTACGTCATTTCCTCTCGCATGAACACTCCTTCAGGAGTACTTGATTTTGATTAGATTGGTCTCTGTGATGTCGATCGAGGATGGCAGCGACGCCGTCTAATTCCGTCCGTCGCAGAATCGTCTTGCATAGTTGCATCGCCGACCACCGGACGGCCATCGCTGCTGCTCTTTCCTGCCGGCGAAAAAAGCACAACATACGGTGGTGCTACCCTAGTCCGACAAAGCTAAAGCGCTTTGGTCGACGTCGATCGTAGATGACATGATTGTGGTTCGTGTGTACGTGACAAAACTCTAGCCGTACGTGGCATGCGGCCCGTCGACCTTTGCGTAACATAATCATGATTTGCGTAAAATGACAAAACGTAATACTGTACTACCAGCACTAACTGCACGCTAAAACCAAAACAGCTTTATAGAAAGAGTTAGAAGTTTGATTAGGGTTATGATTCCACTCACGCTGTCTCGCAGCCCTAAACATGCTTACATTACATGCATGTCTACAGACTACATGTGTGTGCATCAACATGTTGCCGTTGGTATCTATATCGAGTCTCGAAAGGCGTACGTTTTTAAGGTTCGGTTATTGGTTTAAGCTCAGTTACCGTACGAGAGGGTGCTGCAGGCGTGATGAGTAAACCCAGTTGAGAGAGAAAGTGCAATGAATATGGAGGGCGGATAAATGGAGACCAAATTACA
The DNA here is from genome assembly GCA_030979885.1 of Lolium multiflorum. Taxonomy (NCBI): domain Eukaryota; kingdom Viridiplantae; phylum Streptophyta; class Magnoliopsida; order Poales; family Poaceae; genus Lolium; species Lolium multiflorum. The sequence goes on from CM061748.1 coordinate 51,243,015, forward strand.
TGTAGCTTTTTAAAAAAATATTTAAATTTGTACTTTAAAGTTTCAGAAAAATTTAAAAAACGGCAGTAGAGGTAGTCAATGATGTACAGTTGTACACTACAAACCTGTAAAATCTCAATAAACTAATTTATATTTTAGGCTACACAGAAATGACAAAATCAAATGAATTATATCGTGTTAAAATGTGTAGTGTTCACTATAAAATTTAACACATTTTTGTCATTTTTGTGTAGCTTAAAAAACAAAGTAGTTTGTGTTGAAATTTTACATGTTTGTAGTATACATCAATGGCTGTCTCCAGAATTATATTTCACAATTTTTAGAAACTTTTAAATATGAATTCTTATTACTCCCTCCGTCCCGCCAAAATTATCTCAACTTTGTAAAAATTTGAATGCATCTACCTACTAGATAGTCTCTAGATACATCTAAATTTTGACAAAGTTATGACAACTTTGATGGGACGGAGGGATTATTTTAAATATGTAGCTCAACCTCTATTTTAAGTTCCCGGTGAATATGTTACTTCACTTTAAGCTGTATCTAAATGTATTTAATGTATAGAACTATAGATACATCTACATTTAATCCCTCATTCTCGGTTGATAGGACATGCACGTCTCGCTAGATCATCAATTTAACAAACATAATATAAATTACAAAATATAAAAATTATACCATTAGAAAGTAAAAAAAAACTGAAATTTCTAATAATATTTATAATACTCTCCCCATCTCATGAAACTTGTTTGAGATTTATCTAAATCTAAATATATCTATGTATTAGATAGTGTCTAGATACATTCAATTGTTAACAAATCTAAAATAACTTTTGTGGATCGGAGGAAGTATATAATTTGCATTACATTCATCAAATTTATGATCTAGAGATATTCCAGGACCTATAAACTAGGTGTAAGGGAGTGAACAAAACAACGGCATATTTAATTTGGAGCCGGAAAATGACATATTAGGCCGGCTGAGACAAGTATTAAGGCTGCGGTTTGGGCTAGCTTTAGCACTGACCAAGGCAAGAATACGGTACGAGTGCCGCCGCTCTCAGACTTGGCCAGCTCTCCCCTGCTTTGGCTTTCGCAAGTACCGATGAGAAGCTCTGAAGCTCTTTTCCGTCTTTGTCTCACGTGTGAAGCCAATTGTATATGTCCCTTGCACGACCACAATTAGTACTGCAATTGTACGAACGTCACAGTGAATCTATCCACCCAGATGGGTCGCGAGAATACCACGGGTACATACGAAATGGGCTTCGAAAAAAAACATGAGGCTTCTAAATTTTGAACACTGGAGTCTAATGACGCCCTATATATTTCGGAATGCAGCGAGTAGCACGGGCCTCTTTTTTGTGTTCTCGGTCGGTGCAAGTACAGTTTGATGCTCTGATAGAACTTGCCGGTTTGAGTTGCTTTTTGTTTGCCGACGTAGCAATCCATTAGTAAGTAATCAGGTACTTGATTGTATAATTTCTCTTCTTTGCTTGCAGGCTCGGCATGTCATGGCGCGGCATGCAGGAAGGGTGAAGTGTCTCTCCTTTTGCTGCTTCCGTAAGCTTTATGATGTTACTACTACCGCTTGACAGCATTTTGACGCGAGATTATGATGAAGTTAAGGCGGATACTGCACGCCTCCATGATTAGAGTAGGCTGCGTTCTTATAGGGCAGTGTGTGTGCTTCACCGTTCTCAGTTAACTACGACTACCCTTTTCACTGTTCTCTACTAGTTTAGTCCATAGTTGTCCTACTCTTGCCCAACATGCCAACACTACTTCGGTAAACTAATAGGTTTTTCCGGTAGGAAATAGCTAACCCGCTAGAAACAAGCATCCAAAAAAATCCAGAAAAACAAGCATCCAGAATATTATTTTTTTCGAAAAAAGAAGCATCCAAGAAACATGACAAGTTAACCATAAGATATATATAACGAAGTATTCCCCGTTAACCTGGCATCTCTCTTCAACGAGGAATCATGATCGATGAACCTTCACACCTATACCTCAACGTATCAAACCAATAAACTTTCATAATTACACATAAACAAAGATATTCTTAGATGGATCTTCATAACTAGACATAAACGCATTTTAGCAGCTAGATCTCCGTGTAACTACATTAACAACATCCAACCTAGGGATATAAATGAAGCGGATATTTTCCGCAGCAAATCCGCATCCGTTTATGATGATAAGGTAAGTGATTTTAGTTATCCGCCAGATGTGAATGCGGATGGGGATAGTGTACTTTTTTGAGGATATGGTAAGTGACCACATATTCCTTTGGATATGGTATTGGAAAAATTCGGAGGATGCATATTATCCAAAGGAATTAATTAAGATAATCCGGTTTTAATACGAAGTACTTCGATGAAATTTTGTATTGGCAGCCCGATGATCCCAATAAACCATAGTTTTTTACTATCTGCCTAATGCATGCATTGCATCACTAGTTCTCTCTCGCTACACATGAGGCTATATGTGGTCGTTCTTGCATAGAACACATACTGACATACCTGTTATTGTGCACATAACCCTACACGCGATTTCAAAACATAGTATTTTGAAAATCATCGCCATAATCTTCTTAAAACTTTGATATTTGAGTGTGTCTCGATTCATTTTCAACATTTACAATGTATGAAGTTTCTTAATTAATTGGACAACAAATTTGGATAGATTTTCTTGTTATTCTTATAGAAATATAGTTTTTTTTATTTATGCACGTATTTATCTGATTACTGTTGCCCATTTCCGATCCGAGACCCGGCGTTTCCAATCTGAATATGTACTCTGATATAATCCGTTTTCGAATTCGCAGGTCATTATCTGAACCAACCCGAATCTGCCTAAATAATATGGTAAAGGATATGAAAAGTGTAAAATTCTATCCGATCCATTTACACCCATAATCCAACATATTAATGCTTGGCGTTAGCCCTAAAACCCACAAATTTGACATAAACACAAACATATATTGTGTAAATGAAAATTAACGCAATTTTTTACTGCACGGATATCGCAATAGAAAATATGGCTATTACTGCACAGTGTTCTTGATCACAAAAGAACCTCAATTAATCGATGGATAGAGGAGTAAATAGCACAAAGTATCTGCTGGAACCACGAAGCAAATTAAATTGGGATTTAGGGCCGTAGACCTTCTTCCCTCTCAAAACATGTTTTCTATCTGCTTGGTAAATAAATCCACACTCTCAAACCGGTACAAAATAATAAGAGAGCCATCTTAGAAAACAGATCGAAGATAAAAGATAGAGCAGGAGTAGCCACACCGTTCAAAGAAATCCCCTGCACAAGCGACTAGAAGAGTCACCACGTCTGCCTGGAGGAAATGATCGATAATGAACGATAGTTTTTTTTTCTGAGGTCAAAGTATTGATGCATGGTGGAAAGTCTCCTAGTGTCTAGATCAAATGATTGTTAGTGGATCGAGCAAGCAGTGTCTTGTGATAAATGTTATCTTGTCCATTAAAAATTTCATCCTACATGTTCATAACAGACCATAATTATTCTATTAAGCCACATATGATGAACCAAAAAAATATAATAAGTCCACAAAATATCGAAGTAGACCTAAATCTTAAGCCAACTGGCACAACTGATAGTTTATCGTACCTCCTATTGATATCTTACTACTAACCGGTCTAAATTGGTATTTTTTTCTCAATTGTGCATAACATAATTAGACCATTGATCTGATTTAAATTTATTAAATATACCATGACTATGCGATCTTAATAACCATATTAAAACACATATACCATGACTATGCGATCTCAGTAGCTATATTAAAACACCAATGGCAAAAAGTGTTTAAAAACATCAACATATATGTTTTAATGATTCTAAGTTGATATGAAATTGTCGATCCTACGATATAACCTCGCACGATAGTAACATCAATTAAAAAGATTCTAGTTTATAGTACTAATGATATTTTATACAGTAATCTAATATCAAGATTACAAAAGAAACATATAATCACTGATACGCTCCTTTTGTGGCAATATTAATTATTATCCAACTACAGAAGCATGTTAGTAATAAAGAAGATCACTAAGAGCAAGTACAATAAGGCTTAGCCAGCATGTTATAAGAATTTAAATATAATATTTATGCTTAGTTGGAGGGGAGAGAAGAGGAGTGAGCTCTCATGCAAGAGCCAGCTCTAACACGTGCTCCTAGACACTTTATGAGAGTGAAAGGTAAACCATGTATTAATAAACTAGTATGCAAGAGCCAGCTCTAACACGTGCTCCTAGACACTTTATGAGAGTGAAAGGTAAACCATGTATTAATAAAGGAAAAAGTCCATTTCAAACCCTGAATTTGTAGAGGTTAGGCGAATCAAACCCTGAAGTCGAAATCCCTGTCGTTTGCACCCTAAACTTACCAATACCGGTCTAAATCAAACCTTGAAGCCGTTTGGAGCGACCGATCCCGGCCGGGATTACACCCTACTCTCGGTAGGGCCCAACTGTCATATTCATCTTTCTTCTCTGGTTCCTTTCTTTTTGTTCATCCCAAATCAATCACGATCTAGCAGCTGCGTCGGTACATGGGGGCGCGCGGGAGGAGCCGGATAGCGTATACGACGTGCGAGGACTGCAGCACGCCATCGCGTGACGGCTCAGCCGGGCCGCATCGTAGCACTGCTGGCAGCTCGCAACAGGGAGCTCGGGCTTGAGGTGGTGAATGGCGTGGGGTGGAGCTCGGGCTTAGGAAGTGATGAAGCAGTGGTGAAGCACAACTTGAGGAGGGCACAATTCTGCTCGGTCGCGATGCACCTGGTTCCTTGGAGCTCCCGGGAATAAAGTATTCTGGCGTGTGGCATGTGCGTCTATACTTTGTACTACCCATACAGACATAACAACTTGATCTTAACAACATTCACTACAACATATGCGAGTATGTCCAACAGTGAAAAACTGTCACAGAAGATAAGCAAACTGTTGGGAAAGTGAATTAGGGACAGCCGGCTGTTGGTAATGCACTCTTGGTGATACTTTGTCGGTAATGTGTGTTCATTGCCAACATCCATGTTGGTCTTGACAAGCACCGACAGTTTGTACACTCTTGGAGAAGCATGGTGTCAGTTTGACCAACGTAATCAATTTGACCGGTATCAAAGAGTATCAGCACTCTCAGATATGTATAGCAGTTTTAATTTAAAATACTTATTATCGCGAGAACATTAATACTGTGAAATGATTCTCTTCTAATTTTGGTAGCTATTTTTTTTACTGTTAGTACGTACACTTTAACAGAAGATTGGGATTGATTTTTTTTTTGATAGAAATCGGGATTGATTAAATTAAAAAAGGAACCAAAGGAGAGAGATGAATATAACAGTTGGGTCCCACTATCAGTGAGCTTGTAATCCCAGCCGGAATCGGTGCATTCCCGGTGCTCCAAACAGCTTCAGGGTTTGATTTAGACTGGGATTAGTAAGTTTAGGGTGCAAACGACAGGGATTTCAATTTCGAGGTTTGATTCGCCTAACCTCTACAAATTCAGGGTTTGAAATAGACTTTTTCCATTAATAAACTAGTATATTTCTGTATCCAACTATTGTACTACATGTTAGCTATATTGGTTATATATGACATGACATATTGCTTATAGCCAACCACTGGCTATACTGTTGCACTTGATCTAAGAGCAAGTACAGTAGTGTACACTCAGCAGGCTATAAGCCATTCCATGTCATCAAAATCCTATGTGGAGGGGAGAGAACAGAGGAAAGAGAAAGGAGCGGGCGCTTGGTATATCGCCCGGCTACAGCGCAAGAGACGAGGAACTATCGCCCGCTAACAGCCGATGCGAGCGCTAGCGCCGGCGCTTCCCGATCCGGTGCACCTCGCTCCGCTCCCGCGCTTCTTCCTCCACCAACGCGCGGCAAATCCCCTGGCTTCGATTCAAATTGCTTCCTTGCGCGCCAAATCGAAGATCCCTCCAAATCGCCATCTCGTCGAACCCTAAAACTGCTGCTCCAGATCGTCCCCAAATCGCCGCCACCAAACCCTCGAACCGACGCTGGCGCCGCATCAAGGTGATGGATCAGCAGTCCAAAAGGACGTGTCTCATCCCGTGCCTCGGCTCCTTCCGGCGCTGCCTCATCCCGTCCCGCCGTCGGCCTTCCCGTCAGCAGACGGACCAGCCGCTGGGTTCCCCCACGACACCGCTGTCAGTGGCGGCCTCCTCTGCACTATGATGGCTTCCTGTCCTGCAGCAAACCTAGTAGCAAGTTATTCGGTTCGTGGCCCTTGCTGAGCACCTCCTGCAGCCATTGACGGTTCTACATCTTCTTGGTACATGGCTGAGTATTGACGACTCTGATCTGCAAGCATGGTACACTTCTCCTTGTTTCTTCTTCAGATAATGCTGAGTTTTTATCTTGTACGGTCTGTCAATGATCATTCTGCTACTGATTTCTTATATTTATTTTCTGTACATATTATTACCGTGTAAACCTGAAACTCTTGCCTAGAACAAGTAGTTTTCTGGACAACAAACTTGGCATTCTTTATTAATTCCTTGCTGTAGATATCAAATAAACGCAAGGAGGCCAAGAATAACTTCTACTTTGCAGCTTATGTTACAGAGGTCAAATGTTACTGTCCTTTCTGAAACTTTGGTACTGATGCAAGAACAACTTGAAGATAAAAGTATATAAATACTACATGGAGGAACAAGCTATAGTTAGTGTCCTCTCCGTTGCAATTATTTTCTGATGAATACAAGATTATGCTTTGCTGAAAAATTTGAAACTACACTTAAATTCTAGTCAACAGTCCAATTACACTTAAATGCAATATAGTCCAGAAAACCATGCAGGAAGTTCAACAAAAATCATGTAGTCAATAGTCCAATATAGTCCAGATAACCATGCAGGAAGTTCAGCAAAAATCATGTAGTCAGTAGTCCAATATAGTCCAGATAACCATGCAGGAAGTTCAGCAAAAATCATGTAGTCAATAGTCCAACTAGACTTAACTACAGGACACATCTATATAATCCTCTATATCCTCTTCAGATTCATTCACCCAAACCCATCTTCCTTTACATCTCATATTCCTACTCAACCTACCAACACATCTTCCTCACCCACCATGTCTGAATCATCTCCATACACCACTGATTCTGATGAGCTTGCCCCATCCAAAATCATGGAAGCATATGTTGCTGAGCAGAACGTCCTTGACTCCTTTGCCGAGAGGCTCGTGATGAAAATCAAGGATAGGCTCCGAGATGGATTATCTCGGCGACGAGGTGGTCCAAGGAAGAAAATTCGGAGGGATCATGGAGGTGCTCATCAGCGTCTGGTGGAAGACTACTTCGCTGAACAACCACTCTATCCCGAGAGTATGTTTCGTACAAGATTCCGTATGAATAGAAACCTCTTCCTACGCATTGTGAATGCCCTTGGTCAGTGGTCTCCCTATTTCACTTATAGGGCAGACTGTTCTGGTCGAATAGGGCTCTCACCATTGCAAAAGTGTACAGCAGCCATGCGCATGCTAGCATACGGTACCCCTGCAGATGCTCTTGATGAGTACTTAAAAATTGGGAAGTCCACTGCGTTAGAGTGCTTGGACAAGTTTGCACGGGGGGTGATTCAAGTGTTTGGTGGGCACTACTTGCGACGCCCCACACAGGAGGATGTCGAGCGTCTACTTCAGGTTAACGAGTCTCGTGGGTTCCCTGGAATGCTAGGAAGTATTGATTGAATGCACTGGCGATGGGAAAAGTGTCCTCTAGCATGGCGGGGGCAATTCACCCGTGGGGATTATGGAGTTCCAACAATGGTCCTAGAAGCCATTGCTTCCCAAGACCTTCATATTTGGCATGCTTTCTTTGGAGTTGCTGGGTCAAACAACGACCTTAATGTGCTCAACCAGTCCCCATTGTTTTTCGATGCATTGAAAGGAGAAGCCCCTCAAGTTCAGTTTTTTTGTAAATGGGAATGAGTATACCACAGGTTACTACCTTGCTGATGGTATATACCCAGAGTGGGCTGCCTTCATGAAGACAATACCACTTCCCCAAACAGAGGAGCACAAGTTGTTTGCCCAGTTCCAAGAAGCGGCGAGGAAAGATGTGGAGCGTGCTTTCGGGGTATTGCAGTCCCGTTTTACCGTTGTTCGGCGGCCTGCACGTCTATGGAAGAGAAAGAGTGTTGGAAGGATCATGCTAGCTTGTGTTATTCTCCACAATATGATAGTCGAAGATGAGAAAGAGCAGGCTGCCATTCATATTGACTTGAATGAGAATCCAGGAGCATCAATTGCTCTACCTCCTGAAGTTAATGTTGGTGGTAATTTATGTTTCGCTGATGTGCTGCGTAGAAAAGCCAAAATCCGTGCTCGTCCACAACATACCCAACTTAAAAATGATTTGATTGAGCATATTTGGCATAAGTTTTGAAATAACCATCATAATTAGTCATGGTGAGATATACTGATATATGCATGTTGCTATTCTTTTTTCCCTGTAACACTAGTGATCATCATGATATCTTACATGTTATTTATTTCAGGACTATGCCAGGATGTGGTGATTGTTGCAGGTTCTACCCTATAGGTGCATTCTCTAATCTGGACTTGCTTTGTTCATTATTGATATTTATTTCTCCCATTGAACAAATTATGCTAGATTAGTAATTTAGTATTACATACCTTATTTTAGCAATCTGGTCAACAAATTCTACTCTACGGTTTCAATATATACACTTGTTCATATTTCCTTTTTTTCCATACAGTGGCTGAAGGTTGTTGTTGTTGTTGTTCCTTTCTACCGATGCTCCAACTATGGCTTTGTGGCTTTATCATCTTCAAGATCAAATTGATGTCTTGTTTGCTGGACACCGTATCTGTTATTTTGTTTGGTTCATGCTTTCTTCTAAAGAGTCCTGTATTGTTTAATTGTCAATGTCATGGTGCTAAGTATTATGTTTGGATATACTCAATGTTGAAGAGTTGGTATGGTCTATGAAACATATGTTTGTTGTTTCTTATGAATCAGTTTGCCTTCTTATATATTCATGGTGTGGCTGGTATATATGTATGTTGTTTGAATTGCTACAAAGATGCATGCCACACTGGATCACAACAGGTCATATGCCATTTTTTATTAAATACAACTTAACAGCCAGCCTCATAGTCAGCCTATTGTATGAGTTGGGCTCTAAGATGGCTTTTGCTGACATGGCATGGCTATATAGCCAGCAGCTTGCTATGCTATTGCCATTGCTCTAAGTTATTATTGGGTCTAACTCTGGTTAACCATTGGATCTACTCAACACTACACCTAAATTGTGTAGTCAAAAAAGTTGATTGTGTAGACGACCCAACCTGTTCAAAACTTGTGTCTTGCTGCAGACGAACAATTTACCTCGATTTGCGCCGAAGTTCCATGTTCCGATAAAACAACTGAACGTCGCAGCGACATGCACTGACAAAAGCACGGTATCATACTGTACATGAAATCTGTCCGGATGCCCCAGCAACAACACACACATACACACGTACGCAAACACCCAGGTCAACTAGAGCAGCGCGGGCCACCGGCACGGCTCTCGAAAACAGGAGGAGGGCCGCACGTACTCGCTGGCTAGCGGCAGGCAGCTCTAGCTACGGCGACCGCCGTCCGGTCACGTCCGCCCGTGCCCCGTGCCGCGCTTTATTTTTCTGTACCCGCTGCTGCTGCATCGGCGAGTAGCAAATCTATGCATCTACTGGCCAGAGCCTGCCTGCCTGCGACTACTTCTGCAGCGATTCATTGCGTAGCTGAGCTTTTCTCAGTGATTGTACATGCATGTTTTCCTCTCTCATCTTTATCTTTTTCTTGTTCATCGCATAGCCACCGAATGGAGTTGATGTGTGCTCCCAGTCCCACGTACGGCGCTGCAGCATCTTCCTTGGGTTTCAGGATCCCTTGGATGCTTCCTACTCCTCTGACCCTGCTACAGAATCAGCCAGCGCGCACTCCATGACTTGACAGTCTTGGCTACCGAAAAATGGTAGTAGTACTGGTTTCGGACTTGTTCGAACCGAACTGGCAACATGCCAACATCAGCACAAGCCGTTACTCCAAGTCAGCCTGGTAACAAGTTTTTTTCTTCGATAAATCTACAAAGTATAGTAAAATAACCACTAGTAGAGAATAGCCTACTAGTGACGAGTGTTCTTGTAATTGGTGGCGTTGGCAGGTCACGCCACCAATTCGATGACACTATTAAGTTGTTCTGCTGGTTGATCATCATATGTTCAATGATACATTGGCTAATAAGGAATGAGGGTTGTCATCGAATGTTCAAAAACTTAATAGTCACTAGCCATGCCATCTGACATATGTTAGGGTACTACAATAGAGGTGATATCGTTTGTCCTAATTTATCTTCTCTCAGCTAGGCTACATCTTTGAAGGTAACCTTGGTGAACAAATTTTTTTGCCAAGGTACACGAGGAAACTAGAGCGACAAGGTTCATATTTGACTATTCTGACTCACCTTAACCAGAAATCCGTCTGCAATAACATGACCCACATTACATATCCAATTACGTCAATTTACCACTAACTATAGAGTAAGTAGTTTGTTTTTACTCAACTTCACAACTACTCGAAATCATAGCTTGAAACAGTGCCTCAATTTGAATAACTCTAAACGAGTTGCTAGATTTTGAAAAGACTGATGAGGCGATGTTCCAGGGTGTATTAGCCCTAGGTCCAACCCTTGATCTTGGAATTAATGATTCCACATATTTATACTAAACTCTTTCACGTGTTTCTAATTTATTATGCTATGTTTGCGAGTTTGAGAATTAAAGTAAGTTTTTATATATTATAAAATTATGATCTCTACCATTGCAAATTAAAATTATGTACACACTTACAATTTCGATTGTTTTTGTAAAATTTTGTTTGGGCCAACTAAACAAATGTTTATCTCAAATGATTTTCCTTCTAATTGTAAATAAAAAATATAAAAATACATCTAAGTATTAGGACGTGTCATCCATTCTTACTATATTGTGTTGATGCGTAAGTTGTGCTCATTATGTACATTTATTAATTATTAAGGGATTGTAAAGGTACCGGAGTGAATTAGTAAAAGGTATCTCGATACTTGTTGATGTATTGATAGAGCTTAAGTGTAGTTTTATAGAAAAATCTAGAGTGCATGAGGTGTTGACAAGTGACTGGTCTTCAAGTTTCCTCCTCTCACACTTGCATGCTGAATCCTATCATTTTTTTTGTTTTTATCTTGTTCATGAGGGTTCATTCGAACACTTTCTAATGATCCTCCCTCTTTGTGATTGTTTATATCTTTGTATCGTAATTTACTAATTAATAGTTTACTACAATCCCATCCACACTGTTAATTTTGTATCTAAAGAGAAGATTGTTGTTTAATTTCTTTTCTCATCCTTGATCTTAGCACCAATACTTACATGTCTTTTGTATCGGTGCTTGATATTTTCATCCACATGCCTATCACACAAAGATGGAAATGTTTTAATTTAGTTGTACAATCTTAGAGAAAATATATTCTTTTCATTAGCCAAACCAAAATGGTAGGCTAGTTATAATTCATATTTACGCCTTCGCAGGGCACGCAAGAAGAGAGGATGGCAGCCTCGGAAGCACAACAACGTCCCAAATCGAGGGTGCCTTTTGTAGTGTCATGTAAATAAAGAGAAAAAAAACCCCAGAGTTCACCAAGTTGGGCCATTTCTTGCCAGTAGAACATGTCGTTCAATTTTTCTCATGGGTCCAATATGTTTGGTTTAAAATTTTCTCGTGGGTCAAATATTCTTTTCATTAGCCAAACCAATATGGTAGGTCAGTTCTAATTCATATTTACACCTTCGCGGGCAACACAAGAAGAGAGGATGGAAGCCTCGGAAGCACAACAACGTCCCAAATCGACGGTGCCTTTTGAAATGTCATGTAAATAAAGAAAAAAAAACAAAGCTCACCAAGTCGGGCCATTTCTTGCCGGTAGAACATGTCATTTAATTTTTCTCGGGGATCCAATATAACTGGTTTAAATTTTTATGTGATCTTTAAATTCGTCGCTAAGGCCTATGCGACTCCCCTTGCTCCACTAGTACATAGGACTGTTGTCCATAGTCAAACTGATTTAATTAGAGGTAGATGCTTGCATGAAGAGGTTCCCTCTCTTCATGAGATTGCTCACGAGTTCGGAGTTAAAAAGCTAGAGGCTTACGACTCAAGCTTGATTTTAAGTACTCCCTCTCTCATAGTTTATTAGGCGTGCGCGTACCTCTAGATCGCAAATTTGATCAAGTTAGCATTACTTATATGTTATAAAAATTATATAATTGGAAAGTTTAGATATATTTTCTAATAATATTTTTTTTATTATATAATTTAACTTATATAGGTTAAATTGGCAACCTAGGGATAAGAGGAAGACTTCTGAGACCGATGGAGTAGGTTTATGATAGAGGTTTAATGAAAATCCAATCGTTTATTTGGTTTTCTCTCTCATCTTTATCTTTTTTTTGATCCCATAGCTGCCGATTCGAGTTGATGTGTGCTCCCAGTCCTACATACGATGCTGCAGCATCTTTCTTGGGTTCAGGATCCCTTAGGGCATCGGCGATCCAAATCGAACGTGTTGGCCTGTTTGTATGGGATCGTTTGGGTGGCCGCGCGGACACGCGGACATGCGGACCTGGTCATTCGTTCGTTTGGGTCGCGCACTGCCCCCAACGCGTGGAGGCATCCCAAAAGTCAAATATAACAAAAAAATAAGAAAAAGGAAAACAAAAACAAAAACAAATTTAAACTAGAGTTGATTTAAACTTAGCTCTATTTTAGGCAATTTTTACACAAAAGAAAGCCCTATATGGGTTTTAAACTTAAAAAAGGAGGAAACCCTAGTCCAGGGTTTGGGACGCGGTGGCCGCCGCTGCGCCACCCTACTCCCAGTAGTACTCGTCGTCGTCGTCGTCGATGATGTTGAAGTATAAATGCATTGCCTAATCTCTTCCATCAGATCGGTCTTTTGGTTGCATTGGTTAGAGCATGCAGTTCTACATGGTATCAGAGCCAAGAGGTCTTGAGTTCAAGACCGGTGGCGCAATATAAAATAAAAATATTGCAGCCCACTTTCGGTCCACGTTTAGGCTGAGGGAGCCACACGTGAGGGGGTGTTGAAGTATAAATGCATTGCCTAATCTCTTCCATCAGATCGGTCTTTTGGTTGCATTGGTTAGAGCATGCAGTTCTACAGATGAGGACGACGCCCCCCCCAGAGGCGACGCACTGTTTGGACACGTCGGAGGGCGCCGGGGACTCCGGCCAGGATGACCACTGGTCCCTTTCCCAGACGGAGTGCGGTTGAGGTCAAATACACGTAGTGCGAGCCCTCCATGCAAGAACGGGATGCAAAGTAGGCAACCGTGACACCAGAGGCGGCCATGCAACCGAGGACATGACCGAGCTTTGTACGCCACTTGCGGGTGGGCCATGGAATAGAAGTGGGGGATGCGCGCAGACACGGTTAGACACATTTCGAGCCAAAATTTGTTCTTACAATGGGTCATTGCGCCTGCTTACGTACGTAGAATGGATCCTATTGGTCCTCCTTTCCACGCGGACTAAAATGAACACTGAGGCCATCTTCAACGCAACCATCCACTTCGTTTGCATGTGTCTGAATGGACCGTCTGCAAAAAACGACCCAACACAAGCACCCAAATCTAGGTTGTCGACGTTTGTGTCTGCGAGGACCTAAAGCCAACTCAAATATCAGAGGGATTTGCGTTGGCGCGGACAAAACGCGGACGCCGCTCGCGTACTCATCTATCAGCCCCTGGCCCGCTAGTCGGCCACACAACACCAATCCACCCCTCTACTCCCACCGCCTCTAAATCTGTTGCGGCCGCAGCGGCTGAATCACATCTTGCCACCACCACGGCGTTGAAGAAGCTGAAGGTGGAGCTGACGGTGGATCAGGGGGTGTTGAGAAGAAAAGGAACGAAGCCACCATATCCGCAAAGATGGCAACGGAGCATCTCGTGGCCTTGCAATCGAATGCCAATGCGGAGGTCATCGTTGCCTCAGTCGGTCAACAAACCCCCATGATGCTCAACCGGGATGCGCTCGCACGGATGGCCGTCGGCGTTGGTAGTGCCATGGCGGTGAGCTCGGGCTCGTCCGTGACCCGGCCTCTGCTTCCTAGAGCGGCATCGAACATTTCCACACGGCCGTCGTCCTTGTATACACCCGAGAATATGTACTTGTCATATGGGATCAGAAGTCCTTGCCTCCCTAGTTCTCGAACTTGCCCCGGGATGGGTCGTCCGAGGTCCACGAGTCCATGGCAACGAGATCCTCCCAAACATCCCTTGACCTCAAGCGCATGACGGTGCTTCACTCGGAGACCCCACGGGCGAGGGATGCCGACTCGTTCCCTGCCGCTTGTAACTAGTACGACAAAATGCCAGGCATGTTTGATGTGGCCACGATGCAGCCACTGATAATGGACTTCACAGCGGTGACACAACCTTCGATGATGGACTCCCCCGATGTAGTTTGTTCCCACCCCCCCCCCGCTGGCCAATAAGGCCTACTTCAATGATGAACGCATCATGGAGACATGATCAATAGTGGCCAAGGTGGGGTTGACATTGAGGATGGGCCATTATTCGAGGACGAGCTCACCAATGCGTCCAATACTCAAACAAGACGGTAGAAAAAATTAACTGGCAACTACACAGAGCCTGAGGACAAGATGATAGGTGAGGCGTGGATGGCAATTGGACAAGATACTATTAGTGGTGCCGAGCAAAAGGGGGAGCATTTTGGAAGAGAATCCATGACTTCTTCCACGAGCATAGGCGCTTAGGGGAACACCAGTTTGAGTGCGACCGCAATGAATTATCCATTCAAAAGCGGTGATCGTTTACTCAATCGGAATGCAAAATGTTACCGCGATGCTCGGTCATCTCATCAAATGCCCCGTGAGTGGAATCTGCGTGAAGGACTTGGTAAATTTCTCCCTTTGCACACATATTAACTACATGTTGTCATTCATCCATGCATTTTCATTTGATTCTATCTCCCACAAATCCTGTAAATTATAGGCATGACAAAAATTGGAATGGTTCGAAGAGGTTAATCAAGGTAAAGTAAAGCTTTTCCCTTGCCGCATTGTTGGAAGAAAATCCGAGAGTGCACCAAGTTTCAAGAGGGCTAGGAGGCCTACAAGTTGACATCGCTTGGAAGCAAGAATGCCAAGGATGCAACGGTCATTTTTGTCATACCATGCAGTATGGCTCAACTAAAATTCTCAGCAGTATTATTTCTCTGCTTCTGACAGCGCACGTCCAAGGGCAGTATCATGATAGAGGCGTTGAAAACTTAAAGCTGGCTGAGTCGCTGTTGCTGGTCGTCGCACCGTCAAAATCTCAGGCGTTCAGAGAAGCGGGTTCTGCTGCTGGTTCCCGGGATGCGTGGAGCGTGGAGGCATGCGGCCGTCGTGAGGAAGGTGGTGGCGGCAGCGCGCTCCGTTGCCATCGCGGAGGAAGTAGTTGGAGACGGCGCGGGATTTGCCGTGGGGGAGGGAGGGGTACGGGGGAGCGAGGGGAGCGAGGGGTACGAGGATGATATAAGGGTTTTATTTCTGTGGCGCACCAGGCACGGTGCGCCAGAGAATGTTTTGTTTCTGTGGCACACCAGCACCATTGCGCCATATAATGTCTTATTTCTATGGTGCACCAGGACTAGTGCGCCACAAAAATAGCGAAACCAATTATTGGGGCTGTTGGGGTGTGGGCCCCACCGAGTTTCTATGGCGCATGGGCTTGTCGTGCGCCACAAAAATAAGGCTTTTTCTACTAGTTACATATTAACTACATGTCGTCATTCATCCATGCATTTACACTTGGTTCTATCTCCCACAAAATCTTGTAAATTGTAGGCATGGCAAAAATTGGAATGGTTCGAAGAGGTTAATAAGGGTAAAGATTGTTGGAAGAAAATCGGAGAGTGCACCAAGTTTCAAGAGAACTAGGAGGCCTACAAGTTAACATCATCGCTTGGAAGCAAGAATGCCAATGATGCAACGGTCATTTTGGTCACACCATGCAGTATGGCTTAACTAAAATGGAGGCTGCCCCATTTTAATCGGCAAGTTTGCTCAAAATTTATGCTAAAAATGACCAAGTCATTTTAATCACGCCATACCAAATGGCGTGAACCACACGTTTTCTTATCCAGAGGGTCCGAACACAATCTCGAAGGGTCCAAGATTTTTACAAACTAGCCAATCTAAATAATGTGACCTAACTTTTTTGGACAAAAAACGGCCAAGCCATTCCAACTGGCATGTAATGTGCTTTAGTTAAGCCATTCAACGTGAGGCCACTAAAAAGAGCCATAAAAATTCATAAGATTTTCAAGAGGGCAGGAGTGGTTTTAAGTATAGCAAAAAACCATTTAGGTGAAAGAAGTCTTGGCCCCGCTCCAACGGCTGCGGTACACACACTCCTGCCATCGTTAACTCCGAGGTGCACTGGCACTGAACAAAGATTCTGAGCAGTAAAAATAAATAAATATTATTTCTCTGATTCTGACAGCGCACGTCCAAGGGTAGTACTATCATGATAGAGGCGTTGAAAACTTAAAGCTGGCTGGGTCGCTGTTGCTGGTCGTCGCACCGTCAAAACCTCAGGCGTTCAGAGATGCAGTGGTGCAGGGACAGGGATCCAGTGCCTTGACCTTCACAAGGCACGCTGTGCCTCGAGCCCCTACATCCACCACCCATTTTCATCCAACGGCCAGCAACGCTTCGTGTCATCTCCCTCACGCTGCAGGTCAAGACCGACAGAGCTCTGCCGCCGCGCTGCAAGTACATCGCCCCATCCCGCATCCAGCAGACATCGAGCGACCTTCAAGGGGGAAATAGCATGCGCGTTCTCAGGCGGAGCTGTGCCGCTGCTGCCGGCGCCACCGCGTGAAGGGAAGGGGAGCAAGCTCCGGCCTCGGGCACTGAAGAAACGGCGGCAGCAAGCTATTTGCCTCCAATCCAAGCACCTTCTCCGCCAGCTCTGACCATCTCGTCCCCGCCCTGCTCCGACCAGCTGTCTTGTAAATACTAATACACGGGTTCAGCTATCTTGTATAATTTATGGCTCAGATTTTTGCAATTCTATTTCAGTTGACTTTGCAATTTATTGTATAGTATATGCCTCAGATTTCTTCTAATACATGGCCTGAACTCTTCCCCTTTTCAATTCATTTTCCAGTACTAAAGTCTGTATATTATTCTCTTTTCTGCTGCTTGTATGCTGAACTGAATTCGGTGTTGGTCTGTAACTGAATTTAGTGTTTGTGTTAATTGAATTTCGTGTGTTGTCCGTCCACAAGTTCCTGAAAATTGCAGCGAGAATGAATACTGTGGTCGTGCGTTCTGTCTGCCAGCTCTAGGAAGATGTAGTGGTCGCAGAAGGCCATCGGAGGGGCCGGAAGGACCGCCGGATGGGGTGTGGACGGAGCAACCGGAAGTGGGCGGAGGGGGCGTCGAGCCGTCGGCTGGGAGGCGGACGGAGAAGCCGGAAGAGAGGCCAGCGCGGACCCCCTGAGTTTCCGGCAGCGCGCCGGCAGAGCGGCAGAGCTCCCACGGACAAGGCCATGGTGATTACTGATTCCTTCCTTTTACTTCCGGCCTGGACTTGCAGCGTGACTGCGTGAGGGAGATGATACGGAAGCGCTGCTGACCGTTGGATGGAAATGGGTGGTGGATGCAGGGGCTCGAGGCACAGCGTGCCTTGTGAACGGCAAGGCACTGGATCCCTGTCCGTGGTGCAGACCTGCGCCTCTGAGCCTGATGAATGATGCCTGATCGAGTAGCTAGTAAATGAACTCGGCGCAGTGTGACCAGTGACGAGTTAACTGAGCCGAGGCAGCTGCTAATGCGATGGTCCCACGACACATACAGTCAACACAGGTTACACAGGCCACTGGCAGCGACCGATGCTGCGAATCTACTACAAGGTAGTACAGGGCAAGTATAGAGTGGAGTTTAGGGGTATGTTGGTAACAATTGGAGTTCAGGTTGGAGAACGCTAGAATGCGTCGCGCCGCTGAAGATGCTCTTAACACAGGTTACACAGGCCACTGGCAACGACCGATACTGCGGATCTACTACAAGGTAGTGCAGGGCAAGTAAAGTCGAGTTTATGTTGGTAACATTTTGTGTTTTATTTTCTCCTTTTGTGTAGTCCATGGTTCACAAGTATGGCGAATTTTTTGGGGAGAAATCGTAAATATACATGTGATGCCTCCAGATAAAGTAACTCCTATACTGCACAGACACATACAGTATTTTAGATAACAGTAAATTACACTGTAGTTTCAGACTTTGAGTTCATCATCCGACAAAGAAATGAAACGGGCCCCGACCGGCGGGGACCCCCCGCCGGCCGCCGTGCATTTGACTTGCAAAAGCAAAAGCGCCCACGCCCATGGCGAGCGAGACCACGTACGTAGGAGTAGATCGGACTAGAAAACAGAGAGAGATTCCCCCTACGAGGAGGAGGAGGGCCGGAGCGCGAGATGACGATGGTCGCTCCCCGCTTGCTTGTTGTTGCTTTGCGCTTGGTACTATTTTTCTGTTTAGCTATGGCAGTGGGCGCGGTTTGGCTTTCGGTTTTGCCAAGGTCAGCCATGGATTTCTCTTCCCAAGCCTGGCTCGCGCTGCAACTGCGCATGTGTGCGTGTGCACCGTGCTACACTATCAGGGCCTGGTTACAGTAGGCGATGCACACACACCGACACAGTTTCTGCATCTCTCTCCTCCCAGTAGCCTGATGCTTTTGGAGCCACTTGCCCAACTCTTGCATATTCCGTATCTTTGTATTGCCAGATGTGAAATGTTATTACGCTACTCCCTCCATTTTAAAGTACAAGGCCTATAAGTTTAGTCAAAAGTTAAACCCTATAAAACTTAGCTAAATATTTTTTGAAATATGAATATATATATGTTACGGTGAATCTATTGATATTACCTTCTAACTAGCATGGTGGCCCTCGCAATTGCGAGGACATCATCCTTAATATGTTGAAAGGATCTTTAGGACTTAATTTATATTTTAACAAATTTTCACATTTTTTATAGAAAAATGTTATTGAGTTTGGAAACCACATCTAATTCAAATATTATCTATCTATATATATATATATATATATATATATATATATATATATATAATATAAAACACACACACACACACACAGACTTGACTCAGTGGAGTTCAATGTGAACAAACTCACTACATGTGTCTTATTTAGATTCACGTACATGATTCAAATTAAATAAGCACACAACAATGATGAAAAATTTTAAGTTATCATGTATTTTAGATTCAAACTTTGTAAAATATGACCAAACACTTGTGGAAAAAAATAGCAGAATGGTGAGATTAGAAAATACTCCATGTTGGCTACAATAGATGAAAAAAACATACTGAAATCTCAATCATCAACAAAGCAACAATGCAACTTATTTAAACACGAACACCGTCAAGGTACGTAGTAGAAAACCGTTTCCACTAATCAGATAATTTCTCCTTTTGACATAATATTGTGCTAAAATTTAACTTATTTTTATCTCGGAGGCAGCCAAACATATAATTTTGTAAATTTAATCCTGCATATTATCTACATGCTATCGTACATTCATATGTTATCCCAACTTTCTTGAATATAACGCCCATGTAAAAGGGTGCAAATAAATTGGAAGGACATGGCTGATCACTGGCTCATCGATCTCTGAATCCGAAACATGTGATATATACATGCAGTTTTTCTGCTACACCAGCCTGCCCAAAACAAAAGGATTGATGACCTCGTCTAAGAAAGACAAAAACATGACGGCTTGGGATTGGAACATGGATGCAAGGTGAGTCGGATGTTGGGTGCACCACAGCGAATATGGTGGCACCGGCCATCAATACATAGATTGAACGACCTGCTGTTATTTCCTTTTTCTTGAACATATGTCCGTTCGTGTACATTAAGGCGCCTTATGAACCTTCGAAAAATTATACTCGTGAAATTAGATCGTGATCAAAATAGAGTTGCACATAGCCTAACAAACTTGGATAGAGGTGGAGATTGAAATGCTTGTTGGGTACGTTCTGCTCCAGAGTGTGTGTCACAGCTTCCGAGTAATAAAATCTCGAATGATTTCCCCCACACAAAAAAAAGATGCAGGCTGTCAGCTGGCCGCTATTTGCTTTTTTTTTCCTAAAACATATGTGCGTGTGCATGTATCAAGGAAAAATTTCTGATGCTCACCCATGTACTTTTTAATAGACATGCACCATTTTAGGTAGATTGAACGGCCAGCTGGTAGTTGACCTTTTGTTGGAACATATGTCACGTAAAATTTCTAAGGCCTACCTTTTTATTTTGACATGCACCATGTTTCTATAGATTGAACGGGCAGCGGCCAGTAATTTATTTTTGACTCAAACATGTGTACCTCTACATGTATGTGTCACGTAAAATTTCCTAAGGCCCAAGGTTATACGTAACGGCCGCAGATTCGTAGTTTTAACAGATTCTTAATTTGATAACGATGTAGGTACAAAACCGGAACGCGCAACCGTTACGGAGGCTCTCGCGACCATGGCGAAGTGGGTTGGCCTGCCGGCGGCGGCGGCCTGATCTCTGTCTCCCGGCCTCGTCTCGCGCCTCCAGGACCAGATCCGGCACCCCCTCGTCGTCCTCTCTCCGCCTTGCCCAGCTTCATCTCCGGCGCCGCCCCTCAAGCTCCGCCCCGACCGCGTCTTCAAGCGCTGCTGTCGCCGGAGTCGAAGCGGCCGGCCCTGCTACATGCGGTGCTGCTGGCCATCTCTTCCCTGAGCTGCGAGCCTCCTGCCTACGGACGAAGACCCGGCTCCTCCAGCACTTCTGTAGCAGCGAAGTGGGCGGGGTGAATCGCAGGGGCTGCTGCCTCGTCGCCGGCACCGGTTCTGCCCCTGCCTTCGACCCAGTCCCCGCGCCCGCTGCCATGGGCGACCCTGGGTGAACTCCAGGCGTCTTTGTTTGGCCGGCTGGCATGCTGCCGCAGCCACCGACGGCCCCGTCCGCTGGGTCAACCTCGCCTCTGAAGCCCGCCGTTGTGCTTGCTGCGGCCACCCTCGCTCGCCGCAGGTCAGACCCAACTGTTGGTGGGCATATGCGTCGTGGTCGTCGCTTCTGCAAGCCTGCAGTGGCATGTCCTGCTGCTTCTCACCCTCCCTCCAATGAGCTGCGTGACCCTGCCGTGAGGGTCGAGGGACTCGGGTCCCTATCGCTGCCGCTACTTGAGAAGATTTCCCAAGCTCCGTTGTTGCTCGTCACAGATGGTAGTGTCTCCGGTGATGCCCAATGCAACGACGATGCGCCCGATGGGGAGAAGACGCCTGAGAAGATGGATGATCACGATGATGTGCACATTGAGGAGATGACACCTGAGAAGATGGAGACTTGTCTGCTTGGTCCTTCTCCAGCGTCGACATGCAGCGGCCTCTCCGATGTCGCTACTGCTGCCTCTTGTGAAGCCGAGGAGGGTTGGGAGCATGTGGGTCGGGGGCGCCGCTCCGGCCACGGCGCTTCCCTTGAGCAGTTGAGGGAAGGTCTCGAGCGTAGCCTCGCCTTCAAGAGCTGCGCTGCAGTTGGCGTTGTTGGAGATGGTGATGGCTGGGCGCAGGTGGGTCGGGGCGGCCGCCCCGGCCATGAGCCAACGTCTTTGCTTCACGAGGGCAGTCTCGAGTGTAGTCTCGCCTTCAAGCGTTGGGCTCGAGGGAGGTGTTTCAGGTGCCTCGAGCGTGACCACCAGGTCAGCACATGTCGTGGGCCCTTCAGATGCATCCGTTGTCGCCGTCCTGGTCACAGGGAGCGTTTCTGTCGTGCTCGTTTTGCCGCCGCTCCTAGTGAAGATGTTGTCACTTGTGTCCTTTCTCCGGTGGCTTCTGCTCCTTGCCAGAGGAGCCACTCTCCGCCTGCTCTGCTCCGTCCTCCCTCGTCGCCTCGGAGTTGGGCTGAGGTCGTGGGCCTCTCGGTTGCAACGGTGCCGCCAAGACCCTCTCCTACGAGTTGCGAGCAGTTCAAGGTCAACGCCGCTATGGACTCTCTCTTTCAGTCCCAGGTTGCCTTGATGCGCATGGAGCTGCTTCAGCTGGTTGACGTTCGTGTCGAGGAGGCGTCCCGCCCTCTTCGTGAAGAGGTGGCTGCTCTAAAATTGTTGTTGGAGCGTGGTGGTGTTTCTTTGGAGCCAGTTGAGGCATCTCCTTCTGATGGTTTGGGGCTCGCCAAAGCGCAGGCTCCGGTGGCGCTTGACTCCTCTGAGCAGATATCGTCTGTGGTTGAGGAGGAGCACCTCTACGGTTGTTGCTCTCCTCGTGGTCCATCGTCGCCGCCCAATGAGTCGGTTGCCTCTGAGCGTGAGGGTATGGGCATGATCGCGGCTCAAGCGTTTGACATTGAGTTGAGTGTTGATGTCGACGCGGGAGTCTGTCCCTCGCCTGAGACTGGCAGTCATGTGGTTGCTAAGTCAGGAGATTCGACACCTGTTGCCGGCACACCTGTCTCGCTCTCGCATGAGTCCAGCGAACATGTGGTTGCTAACTCAGGAGTGTTGACACATGTGCCTGCATCCTCTCCACCGCAGTCGGAGCCTTGCCAGTCGCCGCAACCTGTTGTGTTAGCTGACTCTAAGTGCGAGGACATAGACGAGTTCTTGGCTCCAGTGTTGCACATCACGGAAGAGCTACATGAGTTGCGTGGGGATTCTCCCGTGGTGCTTCCGTCGGTGTTGTGCTCTTTTGAGACCATGGCGGTGGCCACGACACCCTCTCCACCGCAGTCGGAGCGTTGCCAGTCCCTCGCCTCTTTGGACCATGGAGCGGTGTTGGTTTCTAGTTCAGATGCTCTTTTTGCAAAGGAGCTTTGTGGTTTGCTCGCTAGTTTGGAGGCGGCTAGCCCTGGATATGGCAAGGAAATTGCCTGTGTCTTGGCAGGTAAAGCCTCGGAGGACATGATAAAGAAGGTGGAGAAGTCTCTTAAGAAGGTATCTATCAGAAGGATAAGGAGGCGAGCCATAAGAGAAGTTTGAGAAGTTGTTTAATTGATGGTCCCATTTTGGGTTGTCATGTCCTTTTAGTGGGTCTTTTTTGCGATGTTGTGCTCTTGGGTTGTCGGTTCTAGTTGGCTTAGAGGTTGCTTTCTTTTGGTGTTCTCTCGTGGGTGTGCTCTTGGTGTGGGCTTGGCCCTATTGTTGTAGGTTTTCGCTCGGTTTTCTCCTAAAAACTGAGCACCTTCTTCTTAATTAATTGATGAGGCAAAGCTTTTGCCTCCGTTTCAAAAAAAAAATAACGATGTAGGTACGGGTGTCACGCAAGCTAGGTTATTTCCTTTGAAGGTGCTTCTTTTATATTAGCTAAACATATTATCCGTACAAATAATAATAACGGGTAGATGTGGTACTTGTACATGACTAATGTTGAACGTGACTTTTTGCATCTTTAAATCTGGGTCATTAATTATAAATCTAACCATCTAAATAATTAAGATGATGTGGATTAACCTGGTGTCTCTATTAAAATCCCTGCATTTTGCTTTTAGTATATAATAGATATAAACTTGATCAAACTTAAAAATATATTGACTTCAACTAAACATATATAGGAGAGAGGCGTTTCTGGTCCCGAGCTCAACTGAGCTCGTTTTGTGGACCGTCCAGATGGCCTGGGGATGTGTGCGGTGGGTACAGTTCTTGTCAGGAACAGCAAATATGAACAGTGTTGTACGCGTAGCATACGTAGGTGTACATAGCGAGAGCTGCTGACGGACGTGAGGTCGTCGTGTGGTCGGCGGGTGAGGACAGTTAACATGTGATGGTGGAACAGGCGGTTGGAGAGTTCACCGGCGGGCCGCCGGTGCTGGGGATGGCTCCACGAACAGAGGTGCAAGTGCGGGGAGGCCTTCTTCTTCGTCGCTGCTTCCACAGCGCTGCCGACGCGGGGTCGCGCCCTTCGTCTTTGCGGCGGGCTGTGGGCGGGGGCGACAGGGGAGTTTTCAACGGCAAGAACCACGCCCGGACGGGCTAGGAGGCGTGCGGCGGCTGTGCGCGGGGGACAGCGGGGGACAACGGGGGAGTTTTCAGCGGCAGTAGCCACGGCCGGCTGGGCCGACGAGGCGCGCGACGGGCTGTGCGCG
Organism: Lolium multiflorum; assembly: GCA_030979885.1. Taxonomy (NCBI): domain Eukaryota; kingdom Viridiplantae; phylum Streptophyta; class Magnoliopsida; order Poales; family Poaceae; genus Lolium; species Lolium multiflorum. The sequence continues at coordinate 51,267,284 of CM061748.1, forward strand.
GGGGACGGCGGGGGATTTTTTAGCTGCAGGAGCCACGGAGGCGCGCGATGGGCTGTATGCGGGGGACGGCGGAGAAGTTTTCAGCGGCAGGAGCCGTGGCCGGCCGGGCCAACGAGGAGCGCGGCGGAGCTCCAAGCCTAGGCACCACACAGCCTTGGCTTCGGCCCGACCGCGCCGGGAGGAGAGGAGGATTCGCGGGGGCTCGAGGAAGGTCGGGAGAAGCCTCCATGGCCGGAGCGCTGGCCCAAGACGCCAGGAGCGGTGAGGCAGGTTCAGTTCTAATGGTACATGATATTTACCTCCATCGTGGACTATTGAGCCTGGAAGTAGGTGTCAGCATTAATTAAGTCTGACTAAGTGGGCCTAGTCACTGTTTAGTCACTGTTTGGAACAGAACTATAGGATGAATACGTAGTTGAATACCCTGACACATGTTGGAGCACACTGAACCTGATTGGTCCAGAAAAAGAGAGTATCTGGACCCGAGATCAGAAACGGTTTTCTCCATATATAGCTTATACTTTAGAATGAAGTGAATACCTACTACTACTATAGTAGGAGTACCAAATAGAAATGACGTGCCGTATGCTCTAGAAGTACCCACGTCTGGTTTCGATCGGCCGTGTAGCTTGCTTGACATGAAACCGGCCGGCCTCCTAGTTACGGTAGCACGACTGGTTACCCCACAAGTACTCGTCGTAGCGAATGGTTGTTGTTGGTGAAACCATGCAACAACCCCCCAGCTGGCACGGTCAAACAAGTAAAACTAGTTGTTCTGGCCAGCTAGCTACTCATACCGGTAATCCCAGACTTTACGGACAGACAACGGGGTTACGGAAGCCTTTACGGGCCAAGGTGGGTTGCATTGGTTGGTTGGAATTTGATCCCGTCCTGAAAAACAAAACCGGGGCTGACTTTGGATTTCCGACTGTGTTCTGTGAGTTCGTATGATTTTTCCGTAAAAAAATTTCATATGTGTAGCATTACTTTTTTTTTAAAAAAAAAAAGCAAAAGCTTTGCGTCATCCATTAATTAAGCAGAATGTGTACAGTTTTTAGGAGGAAACCGGGCAGAAACCTACAAACAACAGGGCCACGCCCAAACCACAACTACCCCCAAGGCCACACCCAGCCACCCTGGCTACCCACAAAAGCTAGCTCAAGTCGGCCTCCAAACGATGGCTCCTCGAGTAGAGGCTGGCAGCTCCGATTCTGAAGACGAGCCTCGGAGAGGAGATGCGCAAGACCCGCTCGCCGAATAGGACCTTCAGCAGACCACCCCTCAAAGGTCATCGTACACCGCCCAAAGGCGGCTTCGACTTCACAGCGAGATGAGACCAACACGAAGACATTCGAACACGCCGGAACGGAGCCGACTAACACGGTCTTGACGACACCAACCCTTGGTCATCACCATTATCGTTGCCTCGCAAGCCTCCACCCGGAACACCCGACCACCTCCGTCTTCCGCAAGCCCTCCAGTCAGTGCCAACTCCAAGAACGGGGCCTCAAGAGGTGAGTGACGCGAGACGCCACCCTCGCCCGATCCCCGGCGGGATCTGAGGTTTCCCCCGGAGCACTTCCCAAGTGGAGGAGTATGCAACAGCCTCAACGACGCCTTCAAGAAGGTAGTGGCGCCATAAGCGCCGCCGTCGTCTGCCCCGGCCGCGATACGGGAGCAAGGCGTTAGCCCGACGTTGCAGCTCAACCAGCACCAGAAGAAGGGCCAACTGGTCAACCTGAGCCCATCCATGCCCGACGCCCGCCAGCCCCATGCGCTCGACGAGAACGCCGCAACCCCATAGCCTTCCATGGAAACCAGGTGACCTCACCAAAGATATCAGCCACCACTGTCCGGACCCGCTGCTCCGGCATCCGGGAGCCACAGCGGACCAAATTCCGATGAGCTCCCTCCTCGACGCACACGCCAGGCCAGACACGAGACGGCCGACCGGAGGCACCAGATCTTGCCACTGCCAAGGCACGCAGGGAGCGCAGCAACACGCAACAGCGCAGCGCATCGGGGCGCGGCCGCGCAGCCGATCGGGCCCGAGTGGGCCCACGGCCGCCGCCGGGCCCCGATGCCGCCGATGCACCCGTCATGCTGCCGGCCCACCCGCCGGACCTGCCGCGTCTCCACCACCCCCTCCGCCACCGAGGGGATCATCCCCGCACCGCATGTCGGCCGGGGACCGCGCGCATCGCCGCCCGGCCATCCACATGGCCCGAACGCCGCCGCATCTGTCGAGCCGCCGCGGCCCGCCTCCCCATCAGATCCGGGCACGCAGGCCCCCGATCCGCCACCCCACGGCCCGGAGCCGCCGCTCCGGCTTCCCTGTGCCCGCGAACCGCCGCCATCGCCCCAGCCAAGCTTGGCGTCCGCGCGCGCTACCCCGAGATACGAGACACCCCCGACACCATTTGGCAGTGGGGGGCCACCGCCACCGCCGCACGAAGGCCGGCAGCAGCGGCGGCGAGGTGGGCCGGTAAGGAGGAGGTGGAGGGCAGCGCTAGGTTTCGCCCCCGGTGCCGCCTGGGGTGCGACACGGGGGGTCGGGGCGAGAGCAGTTGTGTTGTCTTTTGAATGCTGGTCATGTGTAGCATTACTAATAGTGAAGGACATCAACGAACGCGCCCGCGGGCCGTAGACGATTGATGGAGGGGCCACGAGTCCACGAACTCGCCTGCCCCTATATCTCTGCTGGTGTGAGACCCCCCAAAGCGACCTCCAAGTTATTTGCGACGGCGTCAGATAAATTTTCGTTTCTAGCTTCCTTCCTTCCTTCCGGCACGGTCCAATACGGATATACGGTATCCTGCGTCCCGAGCTTGTCCTCGGTCCACAGGGGATATTTCGGGCACGCCGGACACAGCGAAAAGCGAGGCGGACTTCCACCTGTCGGCGACCACTTTTACAATAGTTGGTTCGTGCTTTTTATTCTCGCCGCGCCTTTCCTCCCACAGCTCCCACCCTTCCGCCATCGCTCGATTTGCCGGCCGTTTCGACGACAGATCTCTTCTGAGTCGGGCACCGCCGTGGTGGTTGGCTCTCTTGTCGGTCTTTTCGCCGCTGCCGCTTCGCCAACGCATCCCAGAACGCGTCATAAAATCCGCCCACATCCGCGCACAGAAGGTGTTCGATGCCTTGTCAGGTAGGCGCGATAGGTCGCTGTTCGTTGCCGCGGCTGAATTTTAACCATTAATTTTGCCTCAGACATGGATATCGACGACGAGATGCTTGTCCGACTGCTGGAGGACGAGCAAGCCTTCGACAACGACATTCAGGAGAATTTGCTGATCATCGCGTCCCTGTAGAACATGCTTGACGCGGCGGAGAAGCGGAAGAGGACACGCCGCGGAGGTTCAAGGTCGGGAAGAAATAAGTCGAAGCCCCGGCAGAGGATGGAGGGGCATACCATGCCGCACAACGACTACTTCGCGGATGACGCAACACAGGTCAACAATTTTCGGCGCTGATATAGGATGAGCAAGGGTTTGTTCATGAATATCCTCCATGGCGTTCAAGAGTTCGGCCCCTACTTCAAGCTGAAGCAGGATGTTGTAGGCATTGCCGGGTCCTCGTCGATTCAGAAGTGCACCGCCTCCATGAGGATGCTTGCATACGGAGCACCTGGCGATACACATGATGACTAGCTTCGCATGAGTGAGTCTACTGTCATTGAGTGCACGTATAAGTTTTGCCGAGCTATGGTGGAAAAGTTTGACAAATACTACTTAAGAGGGTCAACTGAAGAAGTAACTGCAAGGATCATGGCATAAAATGTTGCGAGATGATTCCCTGGGATGCTTGGAAGCATCGATTGCATGCACTAGTCATGGAAGAACTACTCGTTTGCTTAGCAAGGTATATACAAAGGGCGTCATGGATATTGTACTGTGGTGCCTGAAGCTGTGACAGATTATGGTATGTGGATTTGGCATTTTTTCTTTGATATGGCGGGATCACACAATGACATCAACGTGCTGCAGCGGTCTCCGATGTTCAGCAAACTATTGGAAGGTCATGCTCCACCATTCAACTATGAGATCAATGGCCACAAATATATCAAAGGCTATTATCTAGCCGATGGTATATATCTAAAATGGGCCACGTTTGTCAAAACAATCCTGGCTCCATCAGGTCGGAAGAATTGCCATTTTGCTTCGAGATAGGAGGCTTGCAGGAAGGATGTCGAGCGGGCATTTGGTGTGCTTCAAGCTCCATTTGCAATTGTCCGTTACCTTGCTCTAAGATGGTCTCACGACTAAATGTGGGAGGTGCTGCAGGCTTGTGTGATCATGCACAACATGATCACCGAGGATGACCGCAAGAATCCGGTCAGGAGACATGTTGGTCCCTATCAGTGTTAGGACCCTCTTGCGGAGGTTGATCATGAGGTGCTTGTAGATTTTGCTGATTTCATCTGCATGCACGCAGAGATCTCTGACAACAATGTTCACGAGTAACTTCAAAATGATCTCGTTGAGCATTGTGGAGGGTCAAAGGATTATTAGCAAATGCCATGGCGCCTTGATCTGGCCCCACTTATTATATTTGTTTAGTTGTTTTATTTTTTGTTGTATTTTAATTTGAGAACAATTTTGGTAAACATATTTATTTGTATGCTATGTTTAATAATGGTTGTGTTTTCGAAAACCCTATCAAAAAAAGTTTAGGGGCGCGTTTGGGGGACGCGACTGGAGATGCTCTGATGGCTGGTTTCCTCTCCCACCGTTTGCTGCTCCCGAGGCAGGAGGAGGGGACCTCGCTCTTCCTTTCTGGTTAAGTTTTTAGGGTTATGGTTTATCTACAATGGTGCATTGTTGGAGTAGTGGAAGTGGGCGGTCGGGCGGATAAATTTGTCTCAGCTCTATTCTCACGCCGTCGTCGATCTTCATGGTGGCATCTCGGAGTTGACGGCAATGTATGCTTATCGATCCTTCAAACTAACGACTTGATCTTCTCTCATTTTTTTTTAGAGCTGGTGAGATCTGTTTCTCAATGTGTTGCGGTGTTCATCGCTATCCACGACGACGCTAGGTGCCGTGGCAAGCCGGATGCTCTAGAGCGAGGATATTGGTCCGGGGATTGTGGATTTATCGTTATTCCTCGACTTCGTTGATGGGATGCGGTGCATCTTGGTCCGAGATAGCACATGGACGTGTCGCATCGACATGTGCCTCGCTAATTGTAGGCATGTCCATCGAGTCAGAAAACCACGTTGACGATGGTTCTTTTTTCGATCTAGTAACGATGAAGGCTCGGCGTCTCTTCCAACACGTGTCTAGGTTCGGCGAGTGCAGCAAACACTGGGGTAGTTTTCTGCAATGCAGAACACTTATTTTCTAGTTTTCATATTTTCCTCAAAGCTAAACTTTATAAATGTTTGATCACGTATAGTAGTAAAAATATGAACAACGTTTGTGCCGCTCGGCTCTATATATTCGCGACTACGACGGCAGGGGGACGGGCAAGGCAGTGCACGCGCCACGCTCACCCCACCACCACCATTGCTCGCACGCCCACAAGCGCACCCGAGCCGAGACCATCATCTTTCTCTTTCGCTTTGCATGTCAACGCGAACAAAAAGAGCCTCCTCCCCTTCCACCTCCACCACCATCGTCTTCTCCCCGCGAACCTTCCTCCCCACCACCGCCACTCTCCTCTGCTTCCACTCCCGCACATCGTGCACCATATAAAGCCGGCCACATCAGTCGTTAGTGGTCGCAGGTTCAACCCCCACCAGCTCCCCTCCACTCGGTTCGCTTCACGATCTTGGAGGAGCTCAGTGGACATGGCCGCGTCAGTTGCTACGAGTGGCGACGGAAGCAAGAAGCGCAAGCACGAGCTCGGGCACCTCCACGAGGACATGCTCGAGCGGGTCCTGGCGCGCCTCCCGCCCGCCAGCTACTTCCGCCTCCGCGGCGTGTGCCGGCGCTGGCGCGACGCCGCGGTCTCGCCCGCCTTCCTCGCCGCGTGCGCCCGCGTCCCCGCCCGCGACCCCTGGTTCCTCATGCTGCCCGACTCCGACCGCCAGGACGCGCAACCCGGCCACGCCGTCGCGTTCGACGCCGGCGAGGGGACCTGGACGCGCTGCCGTGGTCCCCCGGGGCCGGGCACGGTGCCCGTGGCCGCCGCGGGCGGGCTCGTGCTCTACCGCGCGCCCGAAACCGGCGCGCTCACCGTCTCCAACCCGCTCACCGGCGCCTCCCGCGCGCTCCCGCCGCCCCCGCCGGCCACGCTCCAGGCCGTCGCCATGTACGGCTCCCCCTACCGCGTCGTCCTCATCCTCGGCAAGCTGGCGGACCTCTCCATGTCGGCGTTCGACCCCCCCACGAACACCTGGGCCGACGCCGTGCCGCTGTCCCGGAAACCCGACCCAAACTTCTCGCCCGCCACCACCGACCCGCCAGCCCTACGCGGCAACAACAACGAGCACGACGACGAAGACGCCGCCGACGACGACGACGACGGCACGGTCTTCTACCTGACCAAGTCCGGCACCGTAATGTCCTCGACCACGCAGCGCAGCCCATCGCAGGAACACTCCTGCGCCGTAACATGCCACCCCAACGGCAGCAACCCCGTGGCCTACTTCCTGAGCAGCACGGGCGCGGTGGTGACCTGCGACCTTGCTTCCCGGACGTTCTCCGAGCTGCCGCGGATCCTCCCCGTCCACGCCGAGCACTCGATCGACGTGGTGGCCTGCGGGGGGCGCGCCTACGCGGTGGTGCTCACGGAGTACCTGGACACGGCGAGCCTGCGGGTGTGGGAGTTCGCGGAGGGCGCGTGGGCGCAGGCGGCGGCCATGCCGCCCGCCATGTCGCACGGCTTCTATGGTGCTAAGGCTGATGTCAACTGCGTCGGGCACGGCGGGCGCATCATGGTCTGCGTCAGCTCCGGCGAGGCGAACGGCAGCTTCTTGTGCGATGTCGGGAGCAACCGGTGGGAGGAGCTGCCGCGGTGCGTGGACGCGGGCGGGGACGGCGGGGTCACGGACTTCGTGGCCGCGTTCTCCTTCGAGCCGAGGATGGAGGTCGCCGTGTGATGGCCGGATCCTCCTCGCTGGTCACTTCCAGTTGATGTGTAGTGTACGTAGGTAGATGAGACGATTTGTGACATTTGTCCAGTAATTTCGGAGTTGCTTCATTGGAATCAGATCGCTCGTCTGTCTCCTCCGATGCGCGCATCTGTTGCCACCGGCTTCCTCTGTTCTCTTGATTCCAGTGCCAACGGCAAGTGACATTTTATCTTCAGACCAAGAATTTTATATTGGTTCCATTTTATCAGAAGAAATACACTCCCGCTGGTTCGTGCAAGTCTCCATGAATGATCATCTTGTCCAAGAAACAAACCAAGTTCAGGGAGAAAAAGGGAAGGGGCTGGAGGAAGCAAGAACGCTGTAGAAACCAGTGATCCTTTGTCTGTTGGCAGGCACAAGTGCGCGCCCACCACCAAGGCCGTCCATGCAACAGCGAAAGCGAGACCCTCGGCTTGGCTTTGGGTCAGCATGCAATGCAGCTCCCACTGACACGGCGTCGCTCGCCGTCAGAGACACGACGGCCGGCCGAATCCGGCGGGAGATACCGTCGTCTCCGTGCGACCTCGGTGGGTTCGAAACCACGGGAAAAGACGGCCGGAGCCAGATTTTGGGCGCAGAATTGTGTTGTCGAGTTACATCGTGCTAGGCTGTCACTGCCTAGTGTGCGTGCGTCGCAGTATTCCCGTACAATGGAATGTTTTAGTGTTAGTTAAAAAAGGAATGAGTCTTGTGATGCAAACAACACAATCATGTCAAGCAAAATAAAAGATAACAATACAACTCCACACCGTAGAGCAACTCAACGGCTGGACTATTAGAGATAGAGATAGATTTGGATTACAGCTATGTAGTAGTTGATACAAACTCTCATGTAACCTTCTATATATATCAGATATGAGGGGCTCGGATAATCAGCCGAGTAGACCCCGTTGCAATCTACCTGTTCTCTGTTTTTACATGGACTGCGTAGATAAGTCGTGGAAGACCCTCCAACATGTCCTCTATTCGGTTCATGTCCTGCTGCCTACAGACTAGGTACCACTAGTACAAAAAAAAACCAAGCATTTAAACATAGAGTCAGGTGCCAACCTTGAGAAGACACGCTCAATAACTATCTTATTACGAACGAAAATGCTGATGCAAAGCTGATATGGGGCGTGGTCGGTATCAACAGCCGTCCTCGTCGCTGTAAGATTCGTGCTCTGGGCCCACGAGCTGCAAGGTTTGACCGGGTTTTTTCTCCAATACGGGATGCGAGCATTACGATACGGTAGAGGGACCCGCGTATGATATACGGTCGGGGGGCCCGCACATGTGTATGGTACTGTACAAAAGGTGGGCGAGACCAGTTCGAAATTGAATTCCAATCGGCTGTAGCACACACGCGAGAACCGCCGCCTCCATCTAGATCCCGCCGCCGCCGGAGATGCAGGTCCATGGCAGCCCCCATGGCTTCACTCAGCTCCTCCTAAGGTCAGATCTCGAGCTCTATTTTCTCATTCGAGACCGCTTTCCTCACCGGCGATAGTCTGATTCCATTGCGTTCTTCCGGCTCAAGCGTGGGAGTTCCATGCCTAGATTGGCCGAGGCTAGATCGAGGGGATGCAATCCAGACGGAAGATGAGCGCAGTAGCCCAAGCCGGAGCCTCGAGTCTGGGGGATCTGGAAGCAGCGGCGGATTTCACGGAGAGCTCGACGACGAAATTCGACCAGGAGAGTGGACCGGAAGCTCCGATCTCTCCGACCTCGCCACCATCGCTGGGGTCAGGGAACAAAAGGTGCGAAAATATGCTCTTAGTTATCAAAAGTATTCAGTTGGTGTTGTTCCATGGCTAGTATGATGGTGTTGTGGAGATTAATTATACTGCTGCATCATATCTGAATTTTACCACCACAGATTCCTAGTGAGATATAAGTCTGTAGCCAACTGCGCATCTCTTTTGAACGAAATGTGGTTGTGTTTTCAATTTACCACAAATATATATTTCCGTTTTAGGCGCCTGCAAATGCGTTTTCCAAGCGAGAAGACAATTCTTCTTTTTCATGGTTCTTTTCAGATCACACAAGTATGCCACGGTAATTATGATGCGGGATACTTCCCATATTAAAATACATATATTAGAACGAAATGTGGTTGTGTTTCCAATTAGGTCTGGATCAGCTGCTACATGTAGACCAGATGAATGTGATAAGGATCAGAAAATAGATTGAATTGAAGCAGTCTGGACATGCATTAGTATTCATTTTTGCACCTTTTACATGCAGTTCACACGGTTCTGAAGAGGAAAAATCGACACCAGAGTATTCTCATGTTCAAAGACCAGATTCGCGCCAGTCTACACATATATCACACAAGAGGTTTGTTGTATCTCTGTTTGTTAAGAGCATCGTCAATGCTGGTCCTACATATGTGGCAGTTCTGCATGCTATGTTTTATATTTAGTTGTAAAGAATATATATATGACACTGTTGTCATGGGCACAAAATTCCACAAAGCAGGCCATATGATGTCGAAGTAGAAGATGACTCTCCGGACGTTCCCTCACCTAGATCTTCGGTTTCGCCTAAGGGTGCTGATACATGGGTGAAGAGGTTCGTTGACTTTTTATTTTCGGTTTTGCAAAGACAGTCAATGCTTTTTTATTTGATATAAACATGCAAGTTGATTGATAGGGCCATGAGGTAGCAAATTATTTTATGGAAATTCCGTGGGTTTGTTAAGAAAAACAGTAAGAAATATATGCATTAGCTGAGACACGGCCCATTAGGAACTATCATCAGGTCTTTCTCTTAATTGCTCTACTTGTGTTTGACAGGCCACGATTCGGAGAGATCCCTGATTTCTGAACAGCAAAGAATGGGAGGAAGAGCACTCTGGAACTAAAACTCAGAAAATTTGGAAATAGGAATTCAGATGAGGTAGTAGCTCCTGAACCAGGAAAATTTGGTAGCGTGGGTCGTTTGAGGTCCGGGTTGATGCGGAAAGAGATTTCTTCCATTGCGACCGTGGGATGTATGAGCATATGGGTATATTATGTTGCCATGTTATCCGGGTAAGATCTCAATCCATTAGCGGAAAAGGAAATAATATCGCATCGTGAATTTCTATATAGGAGTTAGCTAATCGCTCATTTTCGAGGAATAGGGCTGATGTATATACATTGTACTGTGTTTGCAGGTCCTATCTTCTCTAGGAAGAACCGAAATATCAGGTTCTCACATAATGCAGAGATGGACCAAAAATGCGGATTTGCCTGAGCATCTTAGTATTTACCAGAAAGATAGTCCAGCAATGCAATCCACAAGTTTCCGACGCACAGCTCTGTACAGGCCTGGGAGAAAACATCAATGGAAAATCAGGTCATGGAGATGCGCCGGACGGACTAGTCTAAACCCCGACATGGTTGCCCCATTCAAGAAAACGGATTTAGGCTGCTCGACTTCAGCAAGAGCCAAACCTGGCTATGAGGTTAGCGTGCCAAGAACAAGGTTTTGCACTGTATGCCACAGCAGGTCACACAACTCTGGTAAATGCCCATCTGTCGACAGGAGCACTAAGAAGCCTAGGCGGGAGGCACGGTGTTCCAACTGTGGCATACCAGGACATAAGAAGAATGTATGTCTACCGTGGGGATATATGGTGACGAACCAGTGAGATATACAGCTAGTTTTTCTTCAGTTTAACACTCCTCGTGTTCACTGATTTCATTTTTTCGGAACAACGACGCCGGGTTTATTCTTCACTGGTGGATTGTACCAAATTTGTGGTGCATTATCATTCATTGGCAGATTAGACTAGATTCTGTAGTAACAAGATACAAGCAACAGGAGCCTTTTAAGCAATCATACAAAGGATGCAACTGCGTAGTTATTAAATCTATTAGATGTGCCGTGGCTCCTCTACGAAAGGGAACAATGTATTATCTGGTTGTATGCTATAATACTTTAGACTTTTCCCTCCCCACGTGCACGATATCACGGTAGGCACTCTTCTGTATTATATCGTGTACCTCACGGAGACTTTGGAAAGGACCGAATGGAATTTATACTTGCTGCTTGGATTATTGTGTACCATACGGAGTCTTTTTTGTGTATCATTTCTCCTTTTTTTAGTTGCGAAGGATTATATGCGGGCGCTTTAATTTCCTATAGGACTAAGGACCTTTTTTGGCAAAAAAATACCATAAAGGAGTTTTTCAAAGGCATTATGAGTAACATTCGTGCGTAACTTGGCAAATTCTTCGTAAGGCACCTTATGAAAAAGTTCTTAAGGACCGTATGTCGTGGAATGAGGTACGGACCACATAGCCTGTTTGTAAGTTCAAATATGCTATATGGTACATCACAATGTACCTTGTGGGTATTTTCATAAGGACCACATGTTGCCAGATGTGGTACCGCAAAGATTTTATACTGGTTGCTTGGATTATTGTGTACCTTCCGGAGTCTTTTTTGTGTCTCTTTTCTCTTTTTTTAGTTGCGACAGGATTATATGCGGGCGTTTTAATTTCCTATAGCACTAACTTGGACACAAAAAAATACATATAATTTTTTCAAGGGAACGAACAGTTTGTGGACTGGAAAGTGTGAAGGAGAAAATAGATTCTGAAGCACATGAATCTGCTGACAGTGGAGAAACGATTTCAGGGATTTTCTAGCCGATCTGCTCTCACTCTTCTCTACATGCTTTAGGTTCGTCAAGAACTCTTTAACCTTTCCACTATTCCAGCATTAGATGAGATATACATAGTCTTCTGCTGGTTCTGTAATTACAGATGTATGATGCCGGGTACATAGGAAAGCTAATTAATTATTTCCCTTTTGGTTTTTTATTCACGTTGCCAAGTGCTGCTGTAAATTTGATTAGTGCTTGACAGTTGATCCCATGAGAATATATAGGTTGCCAAACTTGAGCTCAGATTTATTGTAGGTCACAAAATTTACCTAGGGTACATAATTTCATTAACTTACATATTCTTACGGTGGGATTACGAATTCATAAATTGAATTGAATTTACCTACTCCCTCCATACCGGTTTATATTCAGATTGTCCCCCACATAAATGTCTTAACCACCATTTACTTTACGGTAAATCTCAATGTACCTCGTGGGTAATTTCTTAAGGACCAATTGTCGCTAGGTGTGATACCGCATCCTTATTACAGATATCCGATTGTCATTATTGTTACGATATAAATAAAAGATAACTTTGGACTGTACTGGTATAGCATCACCGGTTTAATGTATGCGAGCATAATCCATCGATGACACAAATCCGGTGACCGGAAGATATCATAATGACTTTATTCATAACCCACAACGTTACAAGTTAGGTTAAAAAGTGCGCGGAGGTACATTCGTAAGTTTTTTTTTCTTTCGTGTGTCTCGTCTCCTCTTCATGTTTCAACAAGGTAATAGGCGGGTGTTTCAGTACAATAGAGTGTTAAGGACTATTCTGGCCACAAAATCCACATTTGATATCTCAAGCACTTTACGATTGACCTATCGTACGGTATGGTACGCGTGGTAAGGACCGCATAGCCAGTGTCGACCACAATGTACTTTATGGTAACCCGAAATGCACCTCGTGGATAATTTCTCAAGGATCGGATGTCGCTTAATAAGGCACCGCATGAATTACGCGTAATCAAGATGCACACACCCTAAGGTATCCCGAGTGCCCCCGAGGGTTTTGATTGTCGTTTTTTTACGATATAAATAAAGGATAATTTTGGACTGTACTTGTATAGCAAGAATTTAATGTATGCGAGCATAATCCACCGGTGAATCGAACCCGGTGACCGGAAGATGTCATAAGGACTTTATTCATAACCCACATCGGTACGAGCAAGGTTTAAAAGTGCGCGAATGTGTAATTCGTAAGTTTTCTTGTGTGTCACGTCTCCTCTTCGTGTTGTCATCAATGTAATATGCGGGTGTTTTAGTTCACTAGAGTGTTAAGGTCTATTCTATCACAAAAACCACGTAGGATATCACAAGCACGTTACGATTGACCTAGTGGAAGGTATGGCTGGCGTGGTAAGGACCGCATAGCAATGTCTTGGCCACAATTTCCTTTAGGGTAAATCACAAATGTACCTCATGGACAAATTCTTAAGGACCGGATGTCGATTGAGAGGGTACCACACGTTTATACGGAGTCGAGACGCCGACATAGCTATGTCAAACCCGGAAGTATCCAGGGTGCCCCTGAGGGTTTAGTTTGTCAATTTTGTTACGCTATAAATAAAGTATTTTTTTTGGACTGTACTGGTATAGCATGAATTTAGTGTATGTGAGCATAATCCACCGATGAATCGAAACCGGTGACGGGAAGATATCATAAGGTCGTTATTCATAACCCACATAAGTACGAGTTGGGTTTAAGAGTGCGCGGGTTTGTAATTCGTAAGTTGTTTTTTGTGTGTCTCGTCTCCTCTTCGTGTTTCATCAAGGTAATATGCGGGTGTTTTACTTCACTTGAGTGTTATGGACTATTCCGCCACTAAAACCACATATGATATCTCAAGCACTTTACGATTGACCTAGCGTACGGTATGGTTGGCGTGGTAAGGACCGCATAGCAATGTCTTGACCACCATTTACTTTACGGTAAATCTCAATGTACCTCGTGGATAATTTCTTAAGGACCGAATGTCGCTAGGTGTGGTACCGCATCCTTATTACAGATTTTTGATAAAGGGAATATATTAATATCAAAGGATACTAATTACACCTAGCCTCTGCAATAACGCAATGCCCTAAAACATTACGGATGCACACATCCAAAAAAGAGAAAAAGAAAACTAAGAAATAAAAGTCTCGCTACAGTATCACAGCCCTAGCAACAGTAATACAACCACCACCAAGATAACCCCTGAAATTCAGACTCTTCAAAAGCGACGCCTCCAAGAAGAGAACAGTGCACCAGCGGCATCGTCGCCCGATCAAAGATCTTAGGTTTTCACTCTGAAGATAGTCTCTGCTCTCTGCTCTCAAAACAATGCCTTCAACAAGGACATTATCAGGCACAACCAGTTAAGGCCAGACCTTGGGTTTTCACCCGAAAGGCAAGACTCCGAACTTCACATGTGTTGTCGCCCCCACTGCTGCGAAGTCCGGAACACCAAGCAAGCCCCTCAACAGAGCATAGACTTGAATCTCCATTAGTTAGTCCTCCAGTCCGACCTTGGTGATATTTTCTTCTTCTGATTTCACCATGGATTAGCTGTCACTTGGTGTCAACACAGAAAAGAGCTTCGCGCCGCTCCCTCCAGACCAAACGGTTGAAATAAAAGCATGGGTGCGCACGACTGAATATCACCGATCCAGCAAACTCCAGGCAATAGAAACACTGTTACACTTAATAGCGGCGCCTTCCGGAACTCAACACTCCAGCCAGATCATGAATGCCAGGCCTCCGGCAGGTCTTCATAATCACCCAAGAGATATCCTAAGGCCCACACGCCGGCGACCATCATAGGCTAGCCATGGTTGCCGCCAGAGACACCAAGCAGATCGCGTAGTTTGAATGAAGGAAACATCGGTCATATTCCAGAGCATCTCTACCGGTAGCCCCCAAATAGGCTCCGGCGGGGGCGCCGGCACCTCCATTTGGGGAGCGCCGGCACTGCATCCTCTATTTGGGGAAGCCATTTCCACACCGGCGCCCCCAAAATGGTGGCCCCGATAGATTTTTTTTTTACACAAACTACGTATTATGCTTAGAGCATGTAATGTCATTCAGGATCAAGGAATGAATAATATTTTTCGGGAAAATCCGAGTAAAACATTATTCACTCCTCAACCCCAGATGACATTTGAAACATATTATCTCTAGCCTACTACCTACTGGCCACCCGGCTCTGTGGAGGTGGATGATCGATCGGAGCTCTCTCCCATGCTCTCTACCCTGCTCCTCCATCGTTGATCCAATGCTGATCTCTCCACCACAAACGTCAAGTAGGCGGCCCTATCCGCGGCCGCCTCCTCCTGCTGCAGCTGCCGCTCCAGCTCCTCCCACCGCCAACGGTGATCCAACTCATGCCTCTGTAGCCGGAGCTGCATCTCCGCCAAACGACACGCCTCGCAGACTTCATCATGACGCTGCGTCTCCTCCCGCAGCAACCGGCGCAGCGCAAGCTCCTCTCACCCCTTCTGCCGTCGCGCCTCCAACCGGCGCTGGGTTATCTCCTCCCGCCGCCCCCGCGACTCCAGGAACTCCAGCCGATCCGCCTCCTCGAGTGCCACCCGGTTCTCCTCCTCATGGCGCCGCTGCTTCGCCTGCTGGCGCTGTCGCTCTGCCTCCCGCCGCTCCGCCTCCTGGCATTGCCGCTCCTCCTCCCGCCGCGCCTTCCGTAGCAGGCCTGCCTCCTCCCGCTCCCGCCGCGCCGCCTCCCGGCGCTGCCGCTCGCCCGCGTCGTAGGCATCTACGGTCGCCGCTAGCACCGCCTCCTCCCACGCCTCGTACTCCGCGAGCTGCGGGTCCGCCTCCACCTCTTCTACGGCCGCCTCTAGCACCGCCTCGTCCCACGAATCCCACATCGTGCTTTTTTCTATGGTTTTTGCTGCAATGGCGGGGTAGGAGGGATAAATATAGACGCCGGCGTGACGGGAAACATCACGCGCGGCGCCGTGGCCGGTGATTCTATTGGGCTCCAAAATTGGCCGGCGCCGTATGGGGCGCGCCGGTGCAAGCCCATTTTCGCTCCCGGCCCCCAAAATGCTATCAGGGCCGCTATCGGGGGCGCCGGTGGAGATGCTCTAACCTTCTTAGGAAATGTCTGTAGTATGTCATGGTTGCCTCTGCAGCTGTAATCAGGGTGGCTGTCTATCTAGGGTGGAAACTCTTAAAACCTGAGATATGCCTGTCATTTTTTGAACACATGCATTGTGAGGGCGCCTACAGATGTGTCGCTCGTATGAGACCTCCAAATATTAATCGAAGACTTTTGTATCTACCGCAATGGAACTAAAATGCATTGTATCCTCTGGATTGTTCATGATTCACAGCTGGGCTACAATTAATTATCTGTCATGCTGATAGAATTACTCATGTTTGATCTAGCTAGAAAATATTTGTAGTTTAATTGTTTTTTCTGAAATGTCTAGACATGAATTTTCATGCATCTGAAAAATGCGTTCTGTAAGCCAGAGACTAGTATTTTTCCTATGGTTATATTGAAAATGCCACTGTGATCTACATTCTTAGGATGCTCATACGGCCCAGATTAAAATAGATCGTCAGAACCGAATCCTCTGAAATTCTAAACATAAAAAATATCAGTAACATCTATTGTTCGGGAAGCTACTACATAGGGTACTGCAATCTTCCTGAATGAGTACAGCAAAGAACAGAACATTTTACCACACATATTATTATTTTCTCCTGTAACAGCACATCTGTTCTAGGAGACAAAGGCTGCATTTTCTATGGTTCTTTTTGCGAACCACTGTGTCCACCACATTGTTGTATCACTCTGGACACGGACCAGTTCTTAAATTCGACGTCTCAAAGAACCTCTATACAGTCCCAGAAGTTGCTACATAGAGTACTGACACAGCAACGTATGTGGTACCAGATTGTAGCTGCATAGAGTACTGCATCCGTCAAGCATGAGTACATCATAAATGTTTACAAGTCATTTCAGGTTACAGTGGATCATAGATGGAACCATGGTGCATATAAAAAAACTTTTGCAGGAGTTAGTGTATTACAGGTATCAGTTTAACAGAGACGGAAAAATAGCTTAACACCCGAAGCTCCAACAGACACTTAGTTATGAAGCTGATAACATGTTCACCGGGAAATAAGTAAAGGAAGGATGCAGGATTGCATGCGGGTTTGCGAAATCAAAAGGATACAATATATCTCACGGCCTATTTCAGGAGCACAACCACAAGTAGGGCAAACATAGTAACAGCTACACTGACGGCAGATATGCACACGTTGGCATAGATGTTCAAGCTGCGAGAGACTTTCTCGCTGTTGTGCCGGATCATTTCCTTAAGCTTGAACTCTCTTGTCTTCAACTTGTGCTCCATTTGTTCAAATGCGCCCTGGAGGTTGTTTTTCTCAGTCCAAAGCGCTATGTATGCTTGATCAATGGAAGACTCCGATTCACCTGACGTGGTACCCTCTCTGGAGTGTAAACCAACCAAGCTCCACAAGTGAATCAAGGACCTAGTTAAAACAGGATTCCAAGGTTCATCGTACCATATCGTGTTAATAAGCAAGCAAACAATTCTGATGCAATCCATTCGAAATGGTGATCGGCTTGTGCGTGTGCTGTATTGGATATCGACATATATACCAAACATAGATCATCTAAACAAATCAATGCTTAAGCAAACTTTCAGAAGAAAGCTGTTTTATTGTGTTATTTTTTTACATCACGGGGGGTCATTAAAATTAATGGTATACATGAGCAGCTTCGCAAACACCTAACCGCACCGAATCAACCGTGATTACGGCTGTGTGGCATCTGCATTGGTGTTAAAGTTAGATAGATCTTTGTGTCCTCTGATCCCCTTCAGACAACTAAGGTTACAAGGATAACTACCATTGTTCACTGGTCCATGTTGACACCGAACAAAAAAACCCTTTTACTGCTAACAGCCCCATAATGGTATAGGTTTATTAGTTAATATCAAGTGTCCTTCACCACAGAAGTTATAGTTGTATACGTGCAAGGACCACGACTGCGTACCATGGTCGATGTTTAGAGATTAATTTTTGAGATCACGCGGAGTGTGGAGGTGAGTACCGTATACAAACTCCAATGTACCTCATTGACAGACGGGTGAAGTACTGCATATGATATCGGTAGATACCTCATATTCTGACAGGGTGTACCGAACCTTCTAACCATAGCCTTCACTTAGATGGGTGCATGTTTTTATCTTCTTTTGCATGCTCTTGTTCTTGATTTATAGATTTACTTTTCTTCATGTGTATTCGGAATAACATACGGCTAAACATATAAAGAACTGCATATGGGATGATTAGGCATCGTGCTTGTTGGAATCCTATATCGGATTGAATTCGTTGCATGGTCTAGAGAACACGCGAAAGAACCCATTTAACAGCACGAGGTCGTTTGCTACAAGGGTTTCCCTTAAATCGTGATATCACGTATTGTACGCAAGGCTACGGACCACGACTACGTCCCACGATCGGGGGTTAGGGTTTAGTTCTGTGAATTTAGACAACAAAGGGAAAACGAAAATTGATCGTGGTGGGATACATGTTATAATGTCGGCACCACAGTAGTTATAGTTTTCACTTAGAATGTACCGAACCTTCGGGGTCATATCCTTCACTTAGATAGCCTTCACTTAGATGGTCGAGGATTAGGGATTAATGTTCGAGATCACGCGGAGTGTGGGGGATGAGGACTGTATATGAACTCTAATGTACCTCTTGGCAGACGGGTGAAGTACCGCATATGAGGCCGGTAGGTACCTCATATTCTGACAGAGTGTAACGAACCTTCGGGGTCATATTCTTCACTTAGATGGGTGCACGTTTTTATCGTTTTTTGCATGCTTTTTTGTTATTGATATATAGTTTTTTCAGGACTCCATGTGTCTTCGGTATTACATACGGCTAATCATATAAAGAATTGCATATGGGATGATTAGGCATCGTGTTTGTTGGAATCCTATATAGGATTGAATTCGTTGCACGGTCTAGAGAACACGCGAAATAACCCATTGAACAGTACGAGGTCGTATACTACAAGGGTTACCCATAAATCGTGATATCACAAATTTGTACACAAGGCCACTGACCACGACCACGTTCCGTGATCGGGGAGGGGGGGGGGGTAGGGTTTAGTTTTGTGAATTTATACAACAAAGGCCCACGGAAAACGGATCGGGGGATAGGGTATAATATCAGCACCGCAGAAGTTATAGTTGTATACGTGCAAAGACCACGACTGCGTACCGTGGTCGAGGTTTAGAGATTAATTTTCGAGATCACGCAGAGTGTGGAGGTGAGTACCGTATACAAACTCCAATGTACCTCTTTGACAGACGGGTGAAGTACTGCATATTATATCGGTAGATACCTCATATTCTGACACTGTGTACCGAACCTTCTAACCATAGCCTTCACTTAGATGGGTGCATGTTTTTATCTTCTTTTGCATGCTCTTGTTCTTGATTTATAGATTTACTTTTCTTCATGTGTATTCAGAATAACATACGGCTAAACATATAAAGAACTGCATATGGGATGATTAGGCATCGTGCTTGTTGGAATCCTATACCGGATTGAATTCGTTGCATGGTCTAGAGAACACGCGAAAGAACCCATTTAACAGCACGAGGTCGTTTACTACAAGGGTTTCCCTTAAATCGTGATATCACATATTGTACGCAAGGCTACGGACCACGACTACGTCCCGCGATCGGGGGTTAGGGTTTAGTTCTGTGAATTTAGACAACAAAGGGAAAACAAAAATTGATCGTGGTGGGATACGTGTTATAATGTCGGCACCACATTAGTTATAGTTTTATACATGCAAGGACCACGACTGCGCACCGTGGTCGAGGTTTAGAAATTAAATTTCGAGATCACGCGGAGTGTGGGGGATGAGGAGTGTATATGAACCCTAGAGTACCTCTTGGCATACGGGTGAAGTACTGCATATGATATCGGTAGGTACCTAATACTCAGACAGTGTTGGAGATATGCCCAAGAGGCAATAATAAATTAGTTATTGTTATATCTTAGTGTTCATGATAAATGTTTACATCCCATGCTATAATTGTATTAACCGAAACATTGATACATGTGTGTTATGTAGAAAACAAGGAGTCCCTAGTAAGCCTCTTGTATAACTAGCTTGTTGATTAATGGATGATCATGGTTTCGTGATCATGAACATTGGATGTTATTAATAACAAGGTTATGTCATTAGGTGAATGATATAATGGACACACACCCAAATGAGCGTAGCATAAGATCAAGTCATTAAGTTCAATTTGCTATAAGCTTTCGATACATAGTTGCCTAAGTCCTTCGACCATGAGATCATGTAAATCACTTACACCGGAAGGGTACTTTGATTACATCAAACGCCATTGCGTAAATGGGTGGTTATAAAGATGGGATTAAGTATTTGGAAAGTGTGAGTTGAGGCATATGGATCAATAGTGGGATTTGTCCATCCTGATGACGGATAGATATACTCTGGGCCCTCTTGGTGGAATGTCATCTGATTAGCTTGCAAGCATATGAATGGTTCATAAGAGATCACATACCACGGCACGAGTAAAGAGTACTTGTCGGTAACGAGGTTGAACAAGGTATAGAGATACCGATGATCGAACCTCGGACAAGTAAAATATCGCGAGACAAAGGGAATCAGCATCGTATGTAAATGGTTCAATCGATCACTAAGTCATCATTGAATATGTGGGAGCCATTATGGATCTCCGATCCCGCTATTGGTTATTGCTCGAGAGAGACCATGTCTGCATAGTTCGCGAACCGTAGGGTGACGCGCTTAAGGTTCAATGTCGCATAAGTAGATTCGGAATATGAGATGGAGACCGAAGTTTGTTCGGAGTCTCGGATGGGATCCAGGACATCACGAGGAGGTCCGGAATGGTCCGGAGAATAAGATTCATATAAGGGAAGTTGATTTCTAGGTTTCGAAAAGTTCGGAATTTTTCCTGAAAGACTGGAAGGTTCTAGAAGGTTCAGAGGGGTCCACCATGGGGCCCACGACCTAGGGGGCCTACATGGGGGTGCTGCCTAGCCCTAATGGGCCAGGCGCACCAAGCCCCAAAGGCCAGGCCAGCCACCCTTAGGGTTTAAACCCTAAGGGATCAACTTGGGGCAAGATTCCCCCTCCCCCTTGTGCCGCTAGCCCTAGATGGGTTTGGGGGGGGGCCACCCCAACCGACCTGCCCCCAAAGGGGAGGGGGCAGGGGGCGCCCTAGCCACCACTCTGCCGCCCTCTCCTCCTCCATATTGCTCTCCGGCGCAGGCCTTTCTTCCTCCACCACCACCACCACGCCGTCGTGCTGCTGGGTTTTGGAGGAGATCTACCACATCTCCGCTGCCCGCTGGAACGGGGAGAGGAAGGGCTCCATCGACACCGTACGCGCGACCGAGTACGGAAGTGCTGCCGGATTGCAGCACTGGGATGATCATCTACACCAACAACGAGATCTAATCTCGTAGGCTTTGGAAATATTCGAGGGTTAGTCTCACATCAATCTCGTTGATCCGATCTTGTAGATTAGATCTTGGGTGTTCCATAGATTAGATCTTGGATTTATTCGTCTTTGCGGTAGGAAATTTTTTGTTTTCTATGCAACGAACCCTAACAGTGGTAGAGCCATGTCTATGCATAGATGGTTGCACGAGTAGAACACAATGGTTTTGTGGGCGTTGATGCTTTTGTTGCTTTAGTTTGTGTACTTTGCATCTTGCGGGATGGTGGGATAAAGCGGTCCGGGCTAACTTTACATGACCGCGTCTCATGAGACTTGCTCCACGCTTGACATGCAACTTGTATTGCATAAGTGGCTTTGCGGGTGTCTATCTCTCCCACCATAGTGAAAATTCCAATTTACACTTTCTGTTGACAACACTAGTATCACCGTTGTGGTTCATGTTCGTAGGTAGATTGGATCTTACTCGAAAACCCTAAACCACGTAAAATATGCAAACCAAATTTGAGACGTCTAACTTGTTTTTGCAGGGTTTGGTGCGACCTCTCATGAGCCTCTCGCATTAAACCTCGTTTATGTCTTCGATGAAACCTGCAATTTCTGTATTGGCACTAGATTAACTACTTAACATCTGGAATGCTCATGCATGATTTAATACTATGTGCCACATGGAAATTTATCATCAGATTTTTAGGGTTTACTGAACACACATGTACATGTTTTGTCTTTGCTGATCACACTTGTCATTTGGTGTTGCCCGTGCACTGTCGACCGTGTGGTTATATGCTACGCACGATAGTGTAAGTAGATGAATGAAGACTTTTGGTTATTACCTTTCTTCGCGTACCAATGAGTTCACAGTATGGGCCTATCTCGTCGGTCACGGATAAAATCCCAACGCAGACGTCCACGGGTTTAGCTCTCGTCGAGTACCTGACGAAACTATGTACGGTACTACAACGGAGATTTATATGGTACCGAACCATGTCAGCATATGGTACCTAGACGGGTGACTATGTGCACAACATATTTTTATCACAGAGGGTTTTATGTCACAGGAAAGCTGTGTGACCATGATTCAGAAACAGCCAGATCCGCAATACAGCAAGGGAACTGCGAGGATGTAATATAGAAACCTAATGCCAAGTCACGAAACACCCGCAATTCCAATCAGACATTCCCCAAAAATGGATCTTATCAAAAGTTCGACAATATAGCGATCTTAGAAACGATGCAGGGAAATTTCATACAGAAACTGGTTGGTTCAACAAGGATACAAATATGTCACATGGTCTATCTCAGAAGCAAAACCACCAGCAGAGCGAAAACAGTGACGGCTACACTGACTGCAGATATGCACAAGTTGGCATATAAGCTCAACCTGCGGGTGGCTTTCTCACTGTTGCGTCGGATCACTTCCTTAAGCTTGAACTCTTTTGTAATAAAACTGTGCTCCATTTGGTCGAAAGCGATCCGCATATTGTTTTTCTTAGCCCAAAGCGCTAAGAATGATTGATCCATTGGTGTCTCTGGTTCGAAAGTCGGGATTCCATCTCTGATGCCCAAGCCAGCCAAGCTCCACAAGCGCATCAAGGACCTTGTTAACACAGGATTCCAAGGATCATCGACCCATGCAACAAATGAGCAGCGATCAGCTCCCTGCATATCGTTCGTCAAAAGATGTTAACTACAATGGTGATACTTGCCTTCGACAACTTTGTAAATCACATTAATGTTCATATATGTGCTTGCAGTGAGGTGGGCTATATAAAGGCGGTCGAATTAGATCCAGACGAACCAATCACATGTTGTGTGCAGATAGCTAATAATGTCACCGAAACAACAAATATAATGTCGGTGTCTTCTCTGTGTGGACATCTGACAAAAAATATCCTATATACTGCAGGGAGCCTATGATCTATGGCATAGTCAGATCGAAACATGCAAGGACATCCTATAATCTAGCTTACCACTCATTCATATACTTGTGGGGGTGACAAAAAGTTTGTCCTAACCTGCCGAGGGCATCCAAGAAATCTTCTGCCTGTAGCAGCCATGTCGAATGCTACCTTCCTCTGAGGGGCCTCGCCATGGCGGCACCTATGATGCGTGTTGAGTTCCGCCACGGAGAAGAACGGATCGCGGATCTCTCGAGGAAGATCTAGGAAGGCGTCGTGGTCGGCGTCAATCTAGCGGAGAAACGAAATCGGAAACGGATTTTAAAATCACAACAATATGTTGAGCACCAGGATGATCGGCTGGGGAATATTACCTCGTTTCCAGATTCAGAATCCTCGGCGATTTCATCACTCTGCATAGACGGATCTGGATCGGCATCATATCGTTTGAACCAGACCCACGGTGACACGGCGAGAGAGCTCGAGTACACCTCAGGATCTCGGGGAATGAGCAGTGCTCTGGAATTCTAAACAAGAGGAGATGCGCGCCGGTGCTTCCGGCAATGGCGGCGGCGCAGATACAGGCGGGGGGAGAGGAAAGAGGAGACAGTGGTCGCCTCGGACGAGAGGGACGACGCTTACTTGGCGATACGGGTGGGCCATTCCGGGGGGAATCTTTCGAGTCCAATACGGTTCGACGCAAACAGCAGTATACGACATATACGGGATCTATACATGCATGTGGCCACTGGCCGGTCAACGGGAGGCTCGAATCACTGGAGGGCTGCAGCGGTGTGGATATCAGCTTCGCACGAGATCAGCAGTAAAATCTGCGCGTCGTATTACGAATAGTCCATAAAGTATGCACATAGCTGCAAATACTAACCAGACAAGGTGTCCTCTCTTACCGGTATGGTTTGCATGCTCTTCCGGGAACAAAACTCCATAGGCAGGGCCTGTCCATAGGAAGCAGGCATCGGGACAGCTAAACACGATGTGGGTTGTAGATTGCGAGACCGACAGAAGGGGCATGTTGCGTTACCTAGCCCGTGTCGCTTCGCCACCTCGACAACCTAAGGTCATAGATCCCGAAACAACTGCCACACACGGAGATCTTAGTTTTTAAAGGCAATGTTGTCTTCCACAACGGGGATGTCCAAGTCAGGCAGGGCTCTCTAAATAGGGCCCGGTACACGGACCAGGTAGTGAAGATCCCGAGGGGGATTGGTGCCACGAAACGCTACTCGAGGAGACCGGAAGCGACTGCGAAAGGTTGGCCTGCACCGCCTTCCAAGCTACATCCTACAGTTTCTTTAGGACCGACGTTCACGAGAACATAGGATTCGAGCAAAGCGCAAAGAGTTTTAGCAAATCAAACCATAGGGGTTGCTTACCACCCGATGGATCGACCGAGAACAGGACACCCTCTCCGTCACATATGGGGTGGGTGATCCCCACAGTCTAGTTTCATGCTTTATGTCTTGGATGGATCTCTAAAACTGAGATCCCTCCCGTCGATCACACACCATGAACAAGCAGCGTAGTTATTTGGTTATAGCAAGTTGTAGCCACAGCCCCCTTCATCTGTAAGGATGCATCGGACCCATCTTAGCATCAAGATCACATTCATGCGAAGTGGTAGCCAATAATAGCACCTATGCTCCGAAGTTCCTTGGGAACGCACAAATCATCCCATTTTATCACGTAGTTTCATACTAGGTTTCGCTGATTTTTCAGTATAATGTGTACTAAATTAGCAACAACTTATATGGCTTGTTCAAAAAAGACAACTTATATATGAAACAAAGAGTAATAAGGATCGATTAGTGCGCACATCGGCAAAGATCTCGTTCTGTTCTACTCCATGGAAGTTGGACTTGTGAGCGTTAGGGGAGAAATTGCAGCAGGGACCGGGAAAGAATCATAAGTGACGCAAAGGAAGATGATGGAGCGGTTGACAACGCGACGCAGGGTTTATCCACTATCATTGCGTTTATGTCTGGCAGCCACCGATCCAGGGACACCCAGCATGCACAGCAAAAGCCAGCCAGCCAGCGTGCTCTCCTTTTCATTTTTTGTTTTGGTTTGCTACATGTCTAGAGCTGGGCGTGCAAAACTGCAACCAGGCTGCTCGTTGACTTCTGAGTAACTTCTACACGCTGCAAATAGCCAAGTTGGTTAATCGGGCCAAGTGACAGACAAGCTTCTTGAAGAGCTTAATGTGAATCGTGGACCTTTGTTTTACATGGACCAGGTGTTTTTACAGGTTTGGCAACGATCTGAATCTGAATCTAGGATTATTCCACTAGTGTGGTTGGTAGTGTGCTTCATGAAGCATTGAAGCAGAATAGGCTGGTCCAGGATGGAGGAACGGGCCACGCTTTTGGGCCCATCTGTGCGATGGACCACACCTCAACAAGTCGCCACTCCTGTCCCATTTTCTACTGTATAGGACCTCATAATAAAATAAAAAGTAGTGCTAGTGCATCTGAGTTAGAGAAAGCGTTTCAGATTTCATGGCAACTTCCTGCATTTCATGAGTATTTGGAAGTATGCTCGCAGCTGATGTGAAGTTTGGACAAACTTTGCTGTAAGCACATGCTTGCTTTTCCCAAATAAAACAGGGCGGTTGCTGGAACTTCTGTCAAGATGTTTTATGTAGCCTGACATGCCCGCTCAATGTCTAAAAATCATTTGCCAAAAATTCTAGATGTTCACGCTCAGCTCAAATAACAGGATTCAGATAACACATAGACAGACATGCACCCACCAACCAAAGCACTCATGATTTTTTGCTACTGACTATTAGCTGAGCAGTTTAACGCGTTTTTGGGTAATTTTGGGGGCTAAAACAAAGGATGGTGTTATTATTACTTCAAATCATAGCATCCTCAAAAAAGAAACAACCGGTGAGTGCATTCCTCACATCCAGTTCCTCTACCAAGACAGCACAGACTCCACAGGAATTAAGTTCCCTGGAGCTACAATCTAGGAAAAGCAATGGCAGAACACTCCAATATGTGCTTCAATTCTGAATCAGGAATGGGAAGAGGGGGGTCATCTATTTCTTCAATAATTACAGTAGATTTGTCACTAACAAAATAAGATCATGCTCCAATCACAGAGCTCAACATCTGCACAGTAAGATTCCATTCCCCCAAAGCATTCTAGTAGCAATATCTTTACATCTCCCAGCCCAATACATATTCTCACAAGTCAAAAAGGGCATGGTTTCGCAAATACACAATTCTAGAGATTTTGCAAGGTCTCATTCAAGACCTTTGCGTAAATGAAGCTGGGGCAGGGCCAGATTGATTCATCCACTGAATGGGGGAAGGTCACCATTGCATGATCTTCATTATTTAGACATATAAACCGATTGTATGCAAAGCTTGAGTTGGCCTCTTACTTATCTCCTCCACTCTCAGTTTTATCGCCACCACTTACAGTTTTATCTCCACTTCCAGCAGTTTTATCACCGCCGCTTCCAGTTTTATCTTCTACGCTTTCAGTTTTGGAAGAGGTGGATGATCCATCACGGTATTCGTCCATGAATTTCTCATGGAATTCCTTGAACCTGGATATGATTGCAGGTATTTTGTCCTCCTGTGGCAAGATCGTACATCTAAAATGATATGTTCCAGGAGCCTACAAAAGATTAAGATGCAACAGAAAATGTTAAAACAAACTCGATTATGCTTTGAACCATAAAGAACCTTACAACTTTTACTGAGGCTTTGAGACTACCAACCTGGCCAAATCCAGAGCCAGGAACGACTACAATTCCAGTGGCTTGAAGAAGGCGGAGAGCATAATATGCATCTGGGGCAGCACCAGCTGCTTGGGCAGCTCCAATCGCCTTCTGGGGTAAATGAAGGCGAGGGAACAAATACATTGCGCCCTCAGCTTTGTTGCATGTGATGCCTTCTAAACTATTGAATGCTTCTTCCAAGGCCTATGTAAAGGTTGAGAAAGATAGCAATGACAAGGTCCTTAAATATCTTCAGGTGATAAAGCTTAAAAGCAGGAAAAGAGAAGGTATGCATCAACCAATCTTAAAATAGGTGGGAGCATTCAAAAAAGGTGGGACAAACCTTTGCACGTCGAGCCAGCGATGATAGAATACCATCTCTCTCTACCATAAAGGATTCGTAGGATTCATCCCCCGCCTGTAAAAGTAGTAATCATTAATATAGGTGCCATAATTATTCCATTCAACTGCTCTAATACATGATATACTGACCTTGGGTGGGTTCATTATGAGGCTAGACAGAATTTGGCCAGAGACATTTGAACAAAGATTCACTGATGCCACCTTGTAAATTTGTTCCCTTACATCGGCATTAAATCCAGTTACTTCCATGTAGCCTCCTCGTTTTCCACATTCTCCATGGTAACCTAGCAGGACACAAAAATAACCTCACCATATGCTAAAAGATGCACGGCAAAAAAGGACTGCAGGCTATAGACGGATTCAATTACCTTTCGAAACCGACTGGAACGATACCAAAGGAAGATCATCATCTGTGTATCCCATGGACCGTGCAATCTTTTTGAAAGAGTGGAATTTCTTATCTTCAACATATATGTTTTCTTGGTAAACCTGGGGTTAATGAATGAATATGCTTAATACCTATCGTAGCTTGTGCATATTGACAGAGGCAAACCTTTGAATACAGATTCTGGGCTCACCTCATCTGCAAGAAGAACAAGTCCTTCGTTCTTGCAGAATTCAACAATCTTCTTTTGGTTTTCCTCAGCAAGAACCTTGTGAAAGTAAAAAAAAAATGTTAACTAACCACTTCACCAGGATGAAGTTTCTTGAAAGAAGAAAACTTCAAAGAGGATATAGGTTCATAAATTATCTGTCTGTCAAGTTCTAATTGGTATGTAGCTTATCCCTGTTATACCATTAAAAAGGTTTTCTTGGCCTTTTTACAAATATAAAAGATTGATCAATAATAACCTGTCCAGTTGGATTTCCCGGATTTATGACCACGAGCGCTCTGACAGTGATACCCTTAGATCGAGCCTCATCTAGTTGTTTTTTAAGCTCGTCAACCTCCAGCCCCCACCCTGTCTCTTCATCGAGATAATAAGGAACCTGAAACCAAATTTGTTTCATATATTAAATAATCAAACATGGAGATCCAAGTATCCAGCACTTTAAGCATTAGAAGCATTGTCATGGAACATACAAAAGAACCACCATGAAGAGTAATTGATGCAGAATACAGTGGGTATTGAGGAAGAGGGCAGAGAATGCCATCCTTCTCAGACCTTATCAGTAACTGCATCATCATGTGCACCTAGGTGAAAAAGTAATTAAACTGGATTAGTAATGAGAAGCTGGATCAATATGTATGGTCAGGCTTGACTTCCAACTGGAAGAACAAATGTCCTTAGTGCTTGTAAATGATTATCACTGTCCATATGAATCCAGTATAAAATATACATACTGCTGGGCTTGCTCCATCTGTGAGGAAGATGTTATCTCCACTAGCATGGAAACCATCACGGGCAGCAATACCAGCAGCAATTTCATCACGCAAACCTTTTATACCCTGAAACAGACAGCTATGTGAATGGCCAAGATCAAAAACCATGATAACATTCTTCGAAGAGTATATAGGTAGATACCTGACTATGGCTATATGCTCCTGTTGCTCTTCCTGGGATTTTATCTAAGATTTGCCATGCTCTCTCTATAGCATCTGAACTGTATGAAAACACTTATATCAACATTCTAAAGTGCAGCAAGCGATGATTAGTTAGGCTACTACATGTCTACAAAGTTGTCCACAAGCTTGTGACATGTTGAATAGTCGCTATTAGCACGTAGCTAAATTTAGAATATTAAAACAGTTATTTTGTGGGAAAACTGCTCGGTAGAATCGCAAAGATGCATAATTAGGAAAATATCATTCAGTGCGAGGATGAGATGTGTTCATTGATTGAAAAGCACAGAACTTTGGTGTTTTATAAAATGAACAGATCACATGGACTTCCATATCTGCCTTAGCTAATGCCTTCACCAGAGATTTAGTTATCACCATCGTCCTTTATTGTATGCACTAGAAGAAGTGACTAGGACAAAAGTACACAATTAGGAAAATATCACTCAGTGCGAGGATGAGATGTGGTCATTGATTGAAAATCACAGAACATTTGTGTTTTATAAACTGAACAGATCACATGGACTTCCATATCTGCCTTAGCTAGTGCCTTCACCAAATATTTAGTTACCACCATCATCCTTTATTTACGCACTAGAAAAGAGGTCTAGGACAAAAGTACACAATAAACGGATAAAGAAAAACCCCGAGTAAAGAACAGGCTATGTAACTACACAAGGTGTGTGCAGAGCAGCTATTGTACTCGTTAGGCTTATGTGGTCATGTATGCACTTCTAAGTCACAACCTGTCTAAAATGACTGATACAAAAACTTGGCCCACCTTACTAAGATTATTTAAAATTATTAGCCATTACCGTTGAGGCAACTATTGTTTGAAAATCCTGATAGAGCAACTTGGTCAATGTTGCTTAAGACTCGTGTAACAGCCAACACTATCATAACAACCTACTGTATAAGGCAAAGAAAGAATATTTACGCATTTCACACTGATTTACTTGTACTCATCTAAGATAGAGTGGTTATGTACCTGTATAGAGCATGAGTCTCACTTTTGTCCAAGAGAGCTGGATGATCACATAAAGAGAGGACCTGACAAAAGCAATGGCAATTAAACAACAGTGGAACAAGCATTCATCACATAACTAGACTCCAAGGCATACAGACTCACCTCTCTGAAAAATGTAACTGGTTGTTGACCCAGGGAATGAGGATTGCCAATGTTGCAATACAGTATCTGCATTAAATTAGAAAAATGAAGGTAAATCCATTGATAGAATGAGAGGATGTAGAGTTGATGGAGTCACAATACAAACCTCGTCAAAAGGAAGCGATTCTGGATTTTTGTGTAACTCTTCTTCTAAGTTCTGCAGTAAAAAAACTAGACCATGATTCAACTTTCTAAACACTCATACTGGAAGTAAACATAGGCATGAAACAACACAGATAAGTAAAACTATGCAGATGTCAAGTACTGCAGTAATTGACTGATTGGTACTCCATAGTTGATATCCATAAATATAATTTGGACAACAAACACTCCTGGTAAATGCGAGGAAACAATTCCACATACCTGAGCATGTGTTACAATCTCTCCACGAACAGCATATTTGAACTCCAGAACCTAAAAGAACGGACCAAATAACAGCGGATAAGATAATGCAGTTGTTCCAACATGGATGTGAAAGCTTAATTTTATGCTATTAGAAAATTATTACAATCCCGTTCATGCTGAGAAGTAGACATGTTACTTTGATCAAAATATCCAGTACGTCCCAAGATTCGAGTTCCAATTTCACGCATATAAACCCAGAGCAGACTTTCATTATCATCCCTAGCAAAAAATCGAAAATTTCTTCCTTCTAAGTCCTATCCTAGGTCCGGACTGCTCGATTGACCACGAATCAAAGAAGCAGAAAAGGGGTAGGTCAAATGTCGAACCTTGGGGTTGATAGTGTCAAGTGACACTGGCGGCGCAGCGGCGGCCGAAGTGGACATGGCCCTCGCCATGTAGGAGGCCATCGCCGAAGCCGGAGAAGGGGAAGGTCGAGACAGCGCCCGAGCCGGAGCGGCCGGACACGGCGGGGCTGGCCTGGTGGCGGCGCGCAGGGAAGCGGCCACCGCGCGGCGCGCCCTGTCGGTGAGGAAGCGCCGCATGGCGGCGAGCTGCGTCTGGACGCGGCGGAGGGCGATGCGAAGATCGCGACGGCGCTCGCAGAGGGAAGATGCGGAGGTGGTCAGGGCGCAAGGCGACTTTTTTTTTGTCACTTATTATGCGTCCCCGGCAAGAAAGAAACGACACTGCGCCGATTAATTTTGCTTGACCGGTAAGAAGATGTGCTTAAATTTGTTTTCTGTCGGTTGTTCCGTCACTTTTGGTGTCTCTTCAATTTAAACGGATTTTTTTTTAAAAAAAAGTTACTGGTAAGCTAATAATCTTTACATTTTTTGTCTTCTTGATGAGTTGATCTATCATTTTTTCGAAAGATAATGCGGTAGCTAAAACTCTGCGGCGTTTTTCTAAAATAATAAGAACACAAATTTGCATTCGCTAGGACTTGAACCTAGGTAGTTGGGTAGTAAATTTATTTTCCTAATCAGTGTGCTTGGGTTCTTTTTTTCGGTTGGCTTCCTTGTGTTTCAATATTGTTTCTGCCTCTGATGAATTTTATTGTGAATCGGAGATATCCCAAGAATTGGTGGACCGCGGCTTCCACTCAAGGCGGAGCCGATTGAGGTAGATTGGGCCAAATTAAGCCACGGGACCAATTATTGTTGATAAATCAATACTTAATTGAAGTTGATGGCTGAAAATATCTTGCTAGTACTACTATTTTTCAGTTAGGAAAAATCGTGCCATTGCCTGGTTTGGTCACCAAGAGGGTCCACCAGTGATCCCAAGGTTTTATTTCTTAGATTTTTTTTTAAATGTGTACTTATCATCTAATATTGATACTTCTCATTACTCATATCCCACATTGTTATATCCATGGTGGACCAACAATATAAACAGCAAGCTTAGAGACAAACACATCCAAGAAATCGAGATGCCTAGTGAATGTGAAAGCTTGCTAATGTAGAATCTTTTACAACGAGAAAATAGTGAGAAATCAAAAAAATGAAAACATGTTTTTACCACAATGGTTAAAATTATGCAGCGGAGATCGATTCCTCACCGCCGAACTATGGCTTAGACTACCTACAGTGGAAGTATCATAAGTAGTATAATCCATTTTTACAAGCAAAACGCTGATGTGATGGTGCAATTAAAGATAAGAGAGGATAGTAGTATCATAGCACGTAGACTAGGAAAATTAATGTCAAATAGATCTTATACACATATTTGCATTATGGAGATAGTATCATACACTTATATCACACTTATATCATATGCATGATACTACTCATTTGTGACCAGTCTTAGCCCCACTAAAACATGTAAACTAAAGTCAAACTGCAATGTCTTTTTTTTTACATTCAATATGAAAAATGCAGAGTGTTCTGCCAAATATTGTAAGCCGTAACACAATTATGATCGCGCGTAACATAAACCTGGAGTTTCCCGCGCTGATCTCTAAACTGTTTCTCGGATCTTTGTAAGTAGCTATATTCTTTTACACCATAGTACAGAAAACAAAACACAAATTCAAGCTCCGTGAAAAAATGAAACCAAGGCTTTAAGTTCGTGCGTTGAAAACTGAAACTCAACGTCCATATGGAGTATACTACGCTTTATTTTATGATAATTAACATAAACTAGGAAGGTCCTCGAGTTTTAAAAAAATTATATGTGCTGCAGGTAAAAAAGAAAATGAAAGAGGCAACGTGTTTGGAAATTTGTTTTGTTGAAGAAGAAAAGAAGCATGTGCTGGGGGGAAGAAGAGAAATATTGAGCTAGCATGAATACTTGATACCCAGCCCAGCCCAGCCTCAAGTTTCTCTCCAGGCCGAAATAACAACGAAACAGAGGATTAAGCCCACGAGGAAGCAGCGATGTTGACCCAGTAGTATTCCGAGCCAGCAACCACCTTGCGGAAGGGCCACTTGGAGCAGTTCTTTCTCCCCAGGCCCTGCACACATAGGCCACGCTAGCGAGGCCACGAGCCCGTTCCACGCCGCCGCGGTGGCACCACGCCTCGCTTCCACGCGGCGGAAGCTTCCACGCCGCCGTCCCTCCCCCCAACTCCCCAAGCACAATCCCGCCGGGAATTTTCCTCTCCGGCCGTCCGTCCCGCAGCCGCGTCGCCGGCGCCGTCCGTTGTCGTTCGTGCACGCGTCTGCCTCGCTGTCCGCCCGGCCCTCCACATGGCCGCCACCCCTTCGCCGCCAGAATCCGCCAGCCGCCTTTGCTACGTCACCAGAGATTCAGACACGCTCCTTAGAAAAATCTCGAAACTGCCGCATCGACAACGGAGCTTCTTTTCTGTTCCAGGCTCGGGAATTGGTCGTGCGCATACACGCACCAACCAGAAGCTGCCGCTGCTCGATCAAATTTCTCGGCGGGCGGGGACTACGTCTGCCGTCTGCGCTGGCGGAGCACGAACGGGAGCGGCAGTGCTTGTGTTAATTTAATCCGAGATGATGGCGAGCGAGACTGATCAGCAGCTGGTCATGGAGCTTTGACCCATCATTGGCATCACTTGCCTTTACCAATTAGCACTTCAGGCTCTCTGCGCCTGCGCGCGGTCTCGGAGCGGCGGAAGCCATCCCCATCCTGGAATTCAGACTTGGTGTCGCCCACTTCGGAGGCCGCCGCCGTCTCTTCTCTCCGGCACATGCCTGCAACCTCTCAGCCTGCTTTCATTCCGGGCTCAAAAGGCAGACAAAACGCATATTCATGGCTTTGCGCACCTTCTGTCCACTCCCTCGCGTGATGAGCGTGTAGAATGGGGCCATCTCAAGAATTAAATTGGACAAAAATTATGTCTTATTTGGTTTATCTGGATAGCCGCGAGGACATGCATGAACACAATATTCTTCAACTTGTTCATTTGGGTTGCACAATGAACCCTACGGAGAGACCCATTTCAAATTTTTTTTAATTTCAATCTCGTAATAATTATACGTAAAACCGAAGTTGACCTGAAATTAAACCTAAACTATACATTTAAAAAGAAAGGAGCAAACCCTAGCAAATCCAGGGATTGCAAGCCCCCGAGTGGCTGTTTGTGGGTATGCCGGTGGCCCAACTAGACCACCGGGGCGATGGCCATGGCGACCAAGGCTCCCAAAATAATAATTGCACCAAGCATGACCCTCACCGCTGCCTTCCTCTTGGCCCTCGCCACCGCCTCTAGGGCGGCATCCTTCTAAGACTACTCAGCGCCCTCCAGTATCGCCGCCTCAATAGCGGATAGACGCGGGGCCAAGGCCAGGCTGGCCACTGCGCGAGCTCGGTTAGCTCGCGTCCTCCATGATAACAACCTTTAGGTCCACGTCTTCCTTCTTCGATGGCAGCTACTGCGGTTGGTACATGTCCTCCTTCGAATGTGCCGCCCACAAGTCCGAGGAGTCCACGACCTCCTTGTTGTCGTCATCCCGCATTGGTCCTTAGCGTGGCGGCGAAGTATATCTAGCACAATACGCTGTGTTCGGTGTCGAACCACTTGTCCCAGTGGGTGACTTCACGTGCGTCGGGCCATCCATGTAGGTTCGACGGCGGACGGGGGGGGGGGGCATGTGCTCACTCGTGCGTGCGGCCGAAAGACAATACGAGCGACACCAGAACCTGTAGGGCTCAAATGCCACCCTGTCGGTAGGTAGATGTCGGGCCATGGCACCGGCGCACTCACCTCTCAAAATAAAAGCATCGGCGTAGTGTCAGTGTTGATTGATACGTCCAAAACGTATCTACTTTTCCGAACACTTTTGCTATTGTTTTGCCTCTAATTTGTGTATTTTGGATACAACTAACACGGACTAACGCTGTTTTCAGCAGAACTGCTCTGGTGTCTCGTTTTTGTGCAGAAATCCAACTTTCGGGAAAATCCTCGGAATTTATGCGAAGGCCCTATTTTACCAAAATATTGGCGGAGCCGAAGGGCAAGAGAGGTGGAGGAGGGCCCCACACCACATGGCGCGGCCCCGGGGGGCGCGGCCATGTGGTGTGGCCCCTCGGCCGACGCCCCCTTCGGACTACTTATTGGTTTCGACAAAACGCACGGAGAGAAGTCGAAATCGCCGAAACCCTCCAGAGCCGCCACATCGCGAAACTCCGTCGCGGGAGCAGTCTCCGTTCGGCACTCCGCCGGACGGGGGAGAGAGATCTTCGCCATCACCGCCAACGCCTCTCCATCGACCAGCCATGTTTCCCCCATCCATGTGTGAGTAATTCCCCGTGTAGGAAGGGGATGGTAGGGATTGGATGAGATTGGTCATGTAATAGTCATAAGATTGTTAGGGCATAGTGCCTAGTATCCGTAGATGTCACTTTTATGATATTGTTGCAACTTGTTATGCTTAATGCTTGTCACTAGGGCCCGAGTGCCATGATCTCAGATCTGAACATGTTATTGATTCATGAAGATATTCGTTGTTTATGATCTTACCTGCAAGTTGTATACACATGTCATTGTCCGGAACCAATGGCCCCAAAGTAAATCGGGACAACCGGAGGGGATGGTAGTGATGTGAGGATCACATGTGTTCACGGAGTGTTAATGCTTTGCTCGGTACTCTATTAAAAGGAGTACCTTAATATCCAGTAGTTTCCCTAGAGGCCCGCCACGGCTGGTAGGACAAAAGATGTTGTGCAAGTTTCTCATTGCGAGCACGTACGACTAAATATGGAACACATGCCTATTGATTGATTAGTACTTGGATACCGTTTTATTATTATCTGCAAATGCCCTGCTTTGATTGTTACATGAGTTTCTCTCATCCATGCAACGCCCGTTAAATCCGTCCTGTGCCTACATTTTAATCCTGCTGTTTACTATAATCACTACTGCTGTCTTTATTTCACCGCTGCTGTTATTTCGCTATTTCCACGCCATAAACTGTTACTATTGATAAACTCTTGCGAGCAAGTCTGTTTCAGTGCAACTGAATTGACAACTCCTTTGTTAAGGCTTACAAGTATTCTTTGTCTCCCCTTGTGTCGAATCAATAAATTGGGTAATACTTCCCTCGAAGACTGTTGCGATCCCCTATACTTGTGGGTCATCAAGACTATTTTCGGCGCCTTGCGGGGAGCATAGCTTTATTTGGAAGTTCACTTGGATTGATATTGTTCGCTGCAAATTATCCATCATGGGTAAACCTCGCGATACTAAGATCGCCATATTACCATCCACTACAAGAAAAGGTACAACTCGAGTACCTCTCTGCTCTTGATTCACCCTCTGTGATTGATAAACTTGTTTCACCGCCACATGCTTCACATGCTGGTACTTCTGAATCTGAAAATTCTCATAATATTGATAATGTTTCTGTGTGCTTGATGATAGTGGTTCATTGGGATCTTTTCTAGATGCTACAATTGCTAAGTCTAGACAAATTGAAAATATGAAACTCCTAATGCTACTACACCTGTTAAATCACCTGAACTTGATTATTCTAGTGATGATCCTGATGAAGATTATGTAGAGCTTGATGATGATTTTATTGAAAAATGCAATGCTACTACTGATGCAAGAAAAATTAAAAATTTGCTTGCAGAACATGCTGTTAGATATAAACCATCTCCGATCCTAAATTTGCCACATCTCCTATAAACATTAGGGATAAAGATTATGATTTTTCTCTTGATCTATCTCATATAGCTATTGTTGAGAAAACACCCTTTTGTGGTACTGAAAAAGAAAGTGCTGTTGAACACTTGACTGAGTTATCTACTCTTAGTGGCGTGTTTTCGATGATGTCAAGATGCGTACTTATTTTGTCGCTAAAATTTTTCCGTTCTCATTAAAGGATGATGCTAAAACTTGGTATAATAATTTGCCTCCTGGTTCTATTAAAAGTCCAACGACTTGCGTGATGTTTTCTTTAAATACTTTCCTGCTAGTGCTCAACATGCGCTTGCAGAGAATTTATAATTTTGACCAGGAAGATGGAGAGAAATTGCCCGAGGCTTGGGCGAGATTTTGCTCTCTTATTAGAGCTCAGCTGACCACGATTTGGAAAAGCATGATTTACTTGATATATTTTATAGTGAACTAACCATTGAGTCTAGGGCATACCTGGATAGTTGTGCTGGTTGTGTTTTCAGGAAAAGAACTCCAGACGACGCTGAAGAATTATTGGCTAAAATAGGCCGGAATCATGATGATTGGTCTACACCTGAACCAACCCCGACACCGATAGTGAAGAAGAGGGGTATGATTAAATTGAATGATGAAGATATGAGGGAAGCCAAGAAGTCTCTTAAAGAGTATTAAACCTGAAGATGTGAAGAATTTACCTCCTATAGAAGATATATGTGAGACAATTCCCCCTTCATCCATGATTGAGGTACACTCGCTTCAACACTTTACTATGGAAGATATTCCGTATTCAAAATCTCCTGCTCAATGCTTAGATGAATTTGATAATTATATTGTTAAGCAAGAAAACTTTAATATGAGAGTAGAGAATCATTTAATGGAAAATTCCCGAGCTATTAGTGAATTGCATGGTATTGTGGAGAGAACCTCCAATGATGTTAAGATACTTGTTAAACATTTTCAAATGGTTCAAACTCAAATTGATCAACTTACTAAAGTGCAAAATGACTTGTTGGGAAATAATTCTAAAGAAAAACATGCTTATGAAGTAACAACTAGAGGTGGTGTTTCTACCCAGGATCCTCTATATCCTGAAGGGCATCCCAAAAGAGTTGAACAAGATTCTCAACTAATTAAAACTAGTGCTCCATCTAAGAAAAAGAAAAAGAAACATAAGAATGTTGTAGAATCCTCTGAACCTGTTAATGATCCTAATAGTATTTCTATTTCTGATGCTGAAACTGAAAGTGGTAATGAACATGATAAAGATAATGATAAGGATGATACTCGATAAAGAAGAAATTGAAAAAGAACCTGAAAAGCATGCTAAAAATAAAAAGTACACTAAAGAAGATTTTATTAATGAGAAACATGGTAATGAAAGAGAACCTTGGGTTCAAAAGCAAATGCCTTTTCCTGCTAAGAAACTAAAATCAAAGGAGGAGGCACATTATAATAAATTTTGTGATTGGATGAAACCTTTATTTTTGCAAATTCCTTTGACTGATGCTATTAAATTGCCTCCTTATTCAAAGTATATGAAAGATATTGTTACTAACAAAAGGAAAGTCCCCAATGAGGAAATTTCCACTATGCTTGCTAATTACTCCTTCAATGGTAAGATTCCAAAGAAGCTTGGCGACCCAGGTATACCGACTATTCCTTGTTCCATCAAGAATAATTATGTTAGAACTGCTCTATGTGATTTGGGAGCGCGAGTTAGTGTAATGCCTTTTTCTCTTTATAAGAGACTTGATTTAGATAAATTGATACCAATGATATATCCTTGCAAATGGCTGATAAATCTACTGCTATTCCTATTGGTTTATGTGAAAATGTTCCTGTGCAAGTTACTAGATTGCTTAATATTAACTGATTTTGTTGTGTTGGAATTGCTCGAAGATGATAATATGTCCATTATTCTTGGAAGACCCTTTCTTAATACTGCAGGGGCTGTTATTGATTGCAATAAAGGCATGGTTACTTTCAATGTTGATGATAAGGAACACACTGTCTATTTTCCCAAGAGGATTGATAAAGTATGTGGAGTCAATACAATTTTTAATGTGAAAACTATCAAAGTGGGATCCATTGATTGTCCTATATATGAGCCTAAAGAAGAATATCAAACTCTTGTGATTGGATCCATATCAATTCAATATAAGGTAACATGATTGATTTGAGGTTTATTTCTTCTTATGTCATATAAAATTTATTTGGTAGCAAGACTTGATCAACCTTGTTAACAAGTATATTTTATTGCATAAAAGAGCTAAACAACACTTCTTTCTTTCTTTCTCCCTCCACCTATTTTACTTGATGTAGCACTTTTGTTTTGCAATATGCTTTAGTCATTTAAGATTTTGGAAATCATTTTTCTGCGGTAATCATTAATTTAATACCCCGAAATGTGCATTTTTCAAATTACAAAAATTATTACCGTTGGTCCTATTTTTCGACGAGGCATGGGAGCACCAGAGGATGACCTGTGGGGCACCGGGGTGCCACACCATAGGCGGCGCGGCCAGCAGGGGGCCGCGCCACCTTGTGGTGTGGGCCACCCCTTGCCCCACTACATCATCTCTTCCTCCCGGCACCTTCTCTCTCCCGAAAAAGCTCGTACCAAGTTCCTCTCACTCGTGTTGCTCAAGAACTCGCGATTTTTCGATCTCCTTGCTCAGCCCAGCTGAAATTTGGCACATTTACTCCTTGGTATGTGACTCCTTTGATTGTCCAATTAGAATTTCATTTGGTTGAGTATATCTTGAATATTTTGCTGCTGTAGATAACATGTTTAGTGAGCTTGCATGCTTGTTCTAAGTGGAAGAAACTAGTTTTGATGCATGTTTAGTACTCTAGCAAGTTCCTATAGTAGTTCCCTTCAATTATATACCTTGAAATCAAATTTTATAATGATTGTTGAAAAATTTCAGAAAATGGAAGGGAGTGTGCACCAACTTAACCAAGAAGAGTTGGAGGTACAACAAGTTATGAGAGTCCATCGTGAAGAGGGAGTATACCCCTCTTATTACCCATGCACGGACTTTATGCGGAATGCAGGAATCCTGCAAGATGTGCAAACACTAATTTCCAATGCAGGATTGGGAGATTTTCTGTTGGTGAACCTCACCAATATGCTAAACTAACGGTGTCGGTTGTGCAGGATTTCGAATTTCACCGGTCTGACCCCATGGTCCGGTATAAGATTTATAACAAAACTATTGACTTGCCTTTCAGTGATTTTTGCACAGCGATTAGAGTGCCGCATGGGGATCCTGCGAGAAGATCGGGGAACACCGCGGGAGCTCTCAAATCTTTATACAAGGATTTGTAATGGGAGGAGCTTCTCCAATGATGGTGGTAAGATTAGTAGCATTCAACATCCAGCCATCCGCTACTTTGCCTATTTCATTACAAAGTGCGTTCTTGCGAAGGACTGGAGGTAAATTATCTGTCCAAGATTTGGCTTTCTTAGCTGCTGCTTTGCAACAGGATATGACTTATAATTTGGGTGCTTTAATAGCTTGTAGACTTGCTACTAACCGTGAGAAAGGAGGAATTTGTGGAGGCCTTATCGCCTCTCGCTTATTAGCTATGCATGGTGTAGGTCCTCACCATTTAGATATTCCGCTTTCTATAGAGAAACTTGATGTTTTCTCCATGATCAGGCATGAGTTTATTTCAGATGCATCTAATTTGAACAACCTGCATTATAGGATAACTTTGTATAAGAAAAGTTGGAGTATAACTAAGAAAATTGAAAAATTAGTACGCTTGCCTGCACCTGCTTTGTTTAACCTTGATGCCAGGGACGGGTGGTCGATCACAGAAAATGAGCTAAACGCATACATAGAAAGGGAAAGCCGTCGTGCAAGGGAAGATGTGGAGGAGGCCGAGGAGCATCCCGACTCTTCATCCGATGCGAGCTCCTCATATCAACATCATGGGCATGTGGAACCTCCACGATATTCTTCTGCGGGGGCCCTATTACCACTCCATGTACGATCCACCGGCGTGGAACTCCGACCCTCGTTGGGAATGAACTCCACTTAGGCCAAAAGCCTAAGCTTGGGGGAGGTATACCGGCATCACTCATTCTTTGCATATTATGGTTGCTGGATACTTTTACATACTTGTTTAGTCTCTTAGAGTGGTTTTCTAATGAGAGGGAGATGATATTTGGGGAAGTGCTGTCCAAAAACAGATTCTGGGCTGTTACCAAAAAAATTCGTACGCACAGCCAGAGCGTTATTTTGAGTTGCCAATTTTTGAGCATGTTCCCCAGGTTGTTATCTAACTTTCATTAGTTGAACACTTTTTGGTCTGAGCAATGGAAGATTTTTGTTATTTTCGATTTCTGTACTGCTGTCAGGATTTGGCAGATTTCTGTCATCCTGCTTTTTTGTGTTTCTGTTAGTTTGCATTCCTTTGTTTTCGCTTTGTTTCTTTCCTAAAACACAAAAAGACAAAAAATATTTCTGTTGTTTCTCTTTACCATTTGTTTATTTGGTTCCTTGCTCTTAGTTTGCTTTATTTGCTATCGTTGGTTTGCTATGAGAAAACCCAAAAAGATTTTGCTTTGTTTGCTTGTTTTCTTTCGTTCTTGTTTCTAATTCGAAAACACCAAAAATATTTGCTGTTCTTCTTTGGTTTGTAAAGTTCATCATGAGTTCAATGGTCTTCGGTGGCTGGAGCGTGGTTTTCATTTCATATTATCCAAGCTACACAAGTGAAAAGGCAATAATGACGATCTACGACAATCTGATTGTGGTGAGAGGCTGGTATGAACTCTATTTGCTTTCATTTTTGTACATATACTCATCCATATGAGCATGCTTAGTTGGTTCATGTGAGGTATATGTTATTTGAGAAAGTCTAGTAGTTCATGACCTCTCATGTTTAGTTCCAATTTATTAATATGAGTAGCATGTCATGGATGTTTGCTTGCATTGTTTTATTCATAAGTAAGTATGGCATTGTGGTATCCTCCTCTGAATAATTCATTTATATCGACTTGGCACATGCTCACGCATGCATATGACTAAACAAAAGTCAATTAAGCCTCGATGATTTATATTGCTTCAGAGTTCTTGTATCACTTTTATGCCTCCGTTAATTTATTTTGCCGCAAGCATGATTATGACAGTTACTGCTCTCTTGATTTGTCGCTCCCTAATCTTTTGCTAGCCTTCACTTGTACTGAGCGGGAACGCCGCTCGTGCTTCCAAATACCTGAAAACCAAGTTGTTCCAAAAGTGTCCACCATAAATACATATGCATGGCATTTTAAACCATTCCAAGTAAATTCTCATGCGCTACCTTTAAAACTTTCAAAATGCTTCTCAATTTGTGTTAATGTTTCATAGCTCATGAGGAAGTATGTGGTGTTTAGCTTTCAACCTTGTCATTTACTTTTGACGGACTCTCATATGGACTAGTGGTACATCCGCTTATCCAATAATTTTGCAAAAAGAGCTGGCAATGGGATTCCCAGTCCCAAATTAGTTAACTTAAATAGACACTCCTCCATGGTTTGTGATTGTTGGACGGCACCCGAAGGATTCGGTTAGCCATGGCTTGTGTAAGCAAAGGTTGGGGGAGTGTCATCATCATAATAAAATTTAAATAAAAAGGCACTCCTTCATGGTATGTGATTGTTGGCAGGCACCCGAGGATTCGGTTAGCCATGGTTTGTGAAAGAAAGGTTGGAAGGAGTGCCACCCAAAAATAAATAAAATGGGAGCCGCTCTTGTGAGTCCGGTTGATGAGGTAGTTAGTGTACCCATTACCATTCGTTGACAACAACAAACACCTCTCAAAATAATTTTACTCCTGCTTTACAAATGAAAAGCTCTAGCGCATGTTAATCCCTGCTTCCCTCTGCGAAGGGTCAATCTTTTACCTTTTATGTTGTGTCTCCATTCTTTCTTTGAGCACTATCTTGAGAGCACAACTGTCATTCTTAGTATAATATGCTTGTCTCAAAATATGATTGATTGTGGTATAACTTTGATGCTTTTATCTTTGACAATCACTACTTCTAGTCTTTCTATGAACTCAAGAGGTGCCTCGGCATTTATGTTTTGCCGATCAAATACGGGCAAGCGAGATACCACTTTATCATATTCTCTTATGAACATTGCAATCTTGCTTACATACATGATTCATGATGCTTATTATTAATTGTTGGTACCTCTCCATGATTGACATAGCTGTTGGATGATCTTATTTGCATATGTCTCATTATGAACTGCTTGAGTATTAGCCATAGCATGAGAATATATACAACATATGAGCAAATGTGTTCGTGAAAGTTCTTTTATCGCTCAGTTGTTAACTGAATTGCTTGAGGACAAGCAATAAGCTAAGCTTGGGGGAGTTGATACGTCCAAAACGTATCTACTTTCCCGAACACTTTTGCTATTGTTTTGCCTCTAATTTGTGTATTTTGGATACAACTAACACGGACTAACGCTGTTTTCAGCAGAACCTCGTGTCTCGTTTTTGTGCAGAAATCCAACTGGAAAATCCTCGGAATTTATGCGAAGGCCTATTTTACCAAAATATTGGCGGAGCAGAAGGGCAAGAGAGGTGGAGGCCGAGGCCCCACACCACATGGCGGCGCGGCCGGGGCCCGCGCGGCCATGTGGTGTGGCCCCCTCGGTCGGCCTCCCCCCCTTCGGACTACTTATTGGTTTCGACCTGAAACGCACGGAAAGTCGAAATCGCCGAAACCCTCCAGAGCCGCCACATCGCGAAACTCCGTCGCGGAGCCGAAGTCTCCGTTGTGGCACTCCCCGGACGGGGAATTGGAGAGATCTTCGCCATCACCGCCATCACCGCCAACGCCTCTCCATCGACCAGCCATGTTTCCCCCATCCATGTGTGAGTAATTCCCCCGGGATGGTAGGGATTGGATGAGATTGGTCATGTAATAGTCATAAGATTGTTAGGGCATAGTGCCTAGTATCCGTAGATGTCACTTTTATGATATTGTTGCAACTTGTTATGCTTAATGCTTGTCACTAGGGCCCGAGTGCCATGATCTCAGATCTGAACATGTTATTGATTCATGAAGATATTCGTTGTTTATGATCTTACCTGCAAGTTGTATACACATGTCATGTCCGG
Source organism: Lolium multiflorum (assembly GCA_030979885.1). Taxonomy (NCBI): domain Eukaryota; kingdom Viridiplantae; phylum Streptophyta; class Magnoliopsida; order Poales; family Poaceae; genus Lolium; species Lolium multiflorum. Next base: position 51,310,885 of record CM061748.1, read on the forward strand.
AACCAATGGCCCCAGTGAAATCGGGACAATGGAGGGATGGTAGTGATGTGAGGATCACATGTGTTCACGGAGTGTTAATGCTTTGCTCCGGTACTCTATTAAAGGAGTACCTTAATATCCAATAGTTTCCCTAGGAGGCTGCCACACTGGTAGGACAAAAGATGTTGTGCAAGTTTCTCATTGCGAGCACGTACGACTAAATATGGAACACATGCCTATTGATTGATTAGTACTTGGATACCGTATTATTATTATCTGCAAATGCCCCTGCTTTGATTGTTACATGAGTTTCTCTCATCCATGCAACTCCCGTTAAATCCGTCCCTGTACCTACGTATTTTAATCCTGCTGTTTACTATAATCACTCTGCTGTCTTTATTTCACCCTTGTTATTTCGCTATTTCCACATGCCTCTTGATAAACTCTTGCGAGCAAGTCTGTTTCAGTGCGGCTGAATTGACAACTCTGCTGTTAAGGCTTACAAGTATTCTTTGTCTCCCCTTGTGTCGAATCAATAAATTGGGTAATACTTCCCTCGAAGACTGTTGCGATCCCCTATACTTGTGGGTCATCATTGATGCACTGCCGCACCAAGTGGGGTTATGCGAAATGCGACAACGGTCAACCCACAACGGCAACTGACCACAGAGGAGGAGCCGGCCTCATGCTTCCCCTTCCCGTACCACCACTTCAGGACCATGGTGACTAAGGTTCATGTCGGCGTCCGCGAGGCATAGTGGGGACTGGAGTGAAGTGGGATAGGGGTGGGTGTGGGGACGATGTTGTTCCATTTAATAGGACCACGAGGAATCACTCTGTGGCTGATTGTTGGACCCGTGGAGGAGAAGGGCCACACTAGGGAGGACACACCGCGTTTAGGCTAGAAATAGGTCCTCGCGGACAAGCAGACGGAGAGAAAACGACTATGTCGCCATGTTGAGCATCGGTCTTTGTACGATCGAACCTGAACGTGACATTTCTTAATATGGGAAAGTTGCCCAAGGACCGAAAGCTTCATTCACTTTCAGCAGTGGATTTACATTTTACAAGAAGGGCCCTAGGAAACTAGGGAATTATAAACCGACCCTTATAATTTGTACAAGGGATCTCAGAAGAAAAAATTGGATAAGCAATCTAGCCATGCTCTTTCTCCACCGACCACCGTAGCAAGTCTCGACGCAGCCAACCTCCTCGTCGCCAGGGATGCTACCACTTGGGACGAGGAGATGGGAGCAAATTCACTGATACCCAGAGGGCCTCTAAAGTGATGCGAAAGCCTAGAGGTTGAGAAAGACGTGACGACAACGGCCGAAAAAGGCAACCACCACCGACGTCTGAGGCTGGAGGGGCCGCCTTTCGGTCATGAAGAACATTGACCAAATCAGCACCATGATGAAATTCCGAGGAAAAGAACCGATGCTCCATTGCTTGGTGAGGGGCGAAGCAGAAGACTCTGAAGGAGGGAGAGAGGGGGGAGAACGTGAGGGGGAGGTCAAACGTGACATTGGAGATGCCCTTAATTGACCAAGAAACTTCAAGATGGTTCTAGCTGATCACATAGGGCGTGTACCGGCAGTACCTGCCATTGCGACAGGATAGACAAACTGCAGCCACATCTCATGTTCGATATGCTATAAAATCTGGTTCCATTCCGAAAGCGCCGTCCACGAGCCTGACGGAGAGGGAGTCCACGTCAGTTTCAGACCCATGACTCATGCCTCATCTTTTCTGTGCCACTATCCGTTGCAGCCATATATGGTCCATACAGATACCATATCCGATCCCTAGCAAGTAGCAACCCCAAATCTTATGTCCGTATTACTATTCCCCAAATCTCATTTCTCTCGTGGCTCTTGCTTGCTCCTCAAACAGTGCTGATCAGTCTCAGACACATTAAAATATCGGCATAATACCTGTTCCGGCATCCTGCGTGTGAGCAAGTCTAACCTAAGAGGAGAGCGACGTGCATAATCCGGATAAGGGTCATCGCAATTATCAGGCTTGTCGACATGTATACTAAGGTGGACATGTCATGCTGAGAACCTCAAGTTTTATTTTCCCCCTTGCTCCCGAATCTTATTCCTTTTTTTCTTCTGAAAGGGAGGCATCTGATTAAGATACGACGATGGCACTGATGAAGAAAGGGATGTGTTTTGGTGATAGGCTCAGGGGTAATGAAACCTCCAGAAGATCTTCTTCTTGGACGGAAGGGGATTAGTTAAGCTCACCTGGCAATTATATACTATCTCTTTGGTTAATTTCAGCAATTCCATTATCATGGAGAGCGGGAAATCTCGCGAACATCACATATCTGCTAAACAAGCAGCCATGGATAGATGAGGAACGAACCAAGCAAAATGGAAAAAGAAGGGAAGATTTTTATTATCGATGCTGATGTATTCACATTCGTCCTGTTTGTTCGACGGCGAGCTCTGAGAGGGACACGTACGTCAGATACCTATCCGTTGGAGGCAGACTCGATCGCCCAAACAAACCCGAATTTTCTTCCTACGCCATGGGGCCTGTTAACATATATTTCTCGACAAAGGAAAAATTGGGTGCTAGCATCATATCGTCATATAACTAATTTGCAAGCGATTAGCTCAGCTATCGCCCAATTGTTCGGTTGATTTGGCTGTCCTTGTTGCTTGTTTGGCCAACTGCCCGGCAGCACCATGCTTCCTGCTAACTCAACTATCATGAGTCCTTAAAAAACGAAAAGAGGAAGGAAACTCAGCTATATCTTTCAAGTCAACCCACTTCTTTTCGAGCAACTAGGGCTGCAAGCAAAATGGATTAATGGAACAATTATGCAGAAGAAATCCTGGCTCGATTATATGCTTCCTGCTAACTCAATTATCGTTCTTTCCGTAAAAAAGAAAAAGAGATGAAAAGAAAGAGCAGACTCAACTGGTAGCTTGTTAATAAATGGATTAATAAATCCTGGCTGATTACAGGAGGCTGCACTGGATTTTTTCTTTCTTCAGGAGTTGTTGTTCAGACCAACAAGTGAGTGAATCAGGTGGCTACGGTGGACTGTTGGTTGATAATGTGGTGGTGCACCTGTGGAGTTGGAGAAGAAGCTAGGTGCAGTCATACATGTTCTTCTCGGCTTATCGCCTGTCAAATCTCCAGTTTTGGCGCGTACGTGCGAGGTCGCTAGCTCCTGACAGGTGCAGCGTTCTGGGGAGAGATGTGTGGCGATTTTGGCACAACTTTGACATTGGCAAACCGGCGGTCAAAGAGGGACAATAGCAGGACAACAAGTTAGGCTGGGTGAATATACTACTACTACTCCTGGTAGTGGGTTTCAGGAATATACTCCTTGTAGTGCTCCATATGTTTGTAAAAGTAGAAAAATTCTGGTGCACATGGATACCAGTGATCCTTTTTTAAAATACCAAAACAAAATCAGATTTCCAAGTTTCAAAAAAATCTAAAAATAAATTATGATGTAGCCAGTATTGTATCCCATAAACATGTAAACTTTCAACTAGAAATAATCTGTATTTTGAGCTACACAAAAATAACAAATATGCAGATCTGAGAATAGTGATTCAAATCTCCAAAAAAAAAATCAGATTTTGTTATTTTTGTGTAGCTCAGAAAACAAAACATCTTTAATTGGGATTTTGTATGTTAGTATGATACATCATCAGCATAAACTTAATTCGGCTCCCGGGTGCGTATGATCCCTCTATCATAAAAACATATTTTAAGTGTTAAAAAAATTTGACAAAAAAATTTACATGTACATCTCCATAATATATGTGTGTTCGTCAAGTTTCACGAAAAAATGATATATTTTGTAGTTTAAGCGAAAAAGAGAAAATTTATCTTGTGACAAGTCTTTGTTTCAGCGCCGAATTTTGTCTTTTTTACACACGCCACATGACATGTCAATTTTTCATGAAACGATTTTGTAAGCGTGTAGCACATGAAGATGTACGTGCGAAATTTTTGTTTCATTTTTTTTGACATTTTAAAATGTGTCTAACATGTATTTCAAAATAAAGGGAGCATACGCTCCCATGTGCCAAAACATCACTCCCACATCATCAGCTCCTTTTAAAATTTTGTTACACAATTTTTCTGTACAAATAAATATAATTTTTTTTTAATATAACACTGGTGCCCAGGATCCAAAATGACTTTTCGGAAAAATACTGATTACATTTGCAGTACACTCCATGGACAGAGAATACAAGTATAGAAGTAGCCCAGAGACAGAGTAACTGGAATAACGGTATGGGTTGCTGTCGCTAGTGCGTACTGCTGAATTGACCGCTCGCAAGTTGCAGAAACGATGGCAAGGAAGAAGAGCAAAATGTATGCAAACTTCAAGCTCTATTTTTTTGTTTTCTCCTTGTGGTGTCATGCCTCGTTGAATACTGAATATACTAGTACTTGTAGTGGGTTTCAGAAATATACTCCAAGTTACCTCCGTTTCAAAGAAAAAATGAAAAAATACTCCTAGTAGTACTGCCTATGTTTGCAAAAGAGACTTTTTACGGTAGGGACAGACAATTACTGGCCGTTTAAACCAACTAATCAAACGGTTCAGATTAACCAATACTTATCAATTAAAGCAGTAGTATTTTCTCAGCAAAGGGCAAAATCGGCAGATGAAAAACAAAATCCGGCAACGCAGCAATTTGGACTCGCTAGCTTCCGTAATATATGGACACCTTCCGTATGCTAGTTTCTTTAATCTGTCAAAATAACTTTCCTCTTTTAATTTTACTTACACTTTACAAAAATAAGTGGATGCATGCATTGCTAGCAAATCTGAGCAGCACCGATATGAATTCGCAAGGAAAAGAAAAAGATCTATAGATTTCATTAGAGCAACTCCAACATGCGCCGCATAATGCCGCGCACTAAAAGTGTTTTGCACCGCTTGTATTGCTCTTTTAGCTAAATTTTGCAGCACTGCAAAGTGCGTTCACTAGGCGTGCTAAAAATACTTTTTTGTACTCGAACAACATCAAATATAGATCAAATACAGTAAAAAAATAGACGCAAAATAAACTTAATATTAACATAGATAAGATACCACAGTTTGAAATACAACGAAACATACATACTAGTAACTACTAATCTGAAAGTCGAAATCCGAGTCATCCTCCCTCGAGGAATCCAACGGTGATGACAAGAACTGGTCGAGCCAACGATCGTCATTGTCGTCAATCATCTGCGGGCCGGCAATATACGCCTCGGTGAATGCCCAACAACGCGCCTTGTCGGCCCTCCTCGCCGCGCTATCCGCCTTGCACTGCTCCTTCCTCCACGTGTAGAAGGCGACCTCGACGGCGACGTCCTCCGGGAAGCAGGATTTCCACTCTGCCCTCACACACTCTCTTCCTCGGAGTGGTAGAGGCGTCGGAGACGCGTGCAGTGGCGATGCTTCTCCTCGTCAGCGACGAGATGCGGTTGTTGGAGATATGCCCAAGAGGCAATAATAAAATGGTTATTATAATATATCTTTGTGTTTATGATAATGTTTACATACCATGCTATAATTGTATTAACCGAAACATTGATACATGTGTGTTATGTAAACAACAAGGAGTCCCTAGTAAGCCTCTTGTATAACTAGCTTGTTGATTAATAGATGATCATGGTTTCGTGATCATGAACATTGGATGTTATTAATAACAAGGTTATGTCATTATGTGAATGATGTAATGGACACACCCAATTAAGCGTAGCATAAGATCACGTCATTAAGTTCATTTGCTATAAGCTTTCGATACATAGTTACCAAGTCCTTTCGACCATGAGATCATGTAAATCACTTATGCCGGAAGGGTACTTTGATTACATCAAACGCCACTGCGTAAATGGGTGGTTATAAAGGTGGGATTAGGTATCCGGAAAGTATGAGTTGAGGCATATGGATCAACGGTGGGATTTGTCCATCCCGTTGACGGATAGATATACTCTGGGCCCTCTCGGTGGAATGTCGTCTAATTAGCTTGCAAGCATATGAATGGTTCATAAGAGACCACATACCACGGTACGAGTAAAGAGTACTTGTCATGAGACGAGGTTGAACGAGGTATAGAGATACCGATGATCAAACCTCGGACAAGTAAAATATCGCGTGACAAAGGGAATCGGTATCGTATGTAAATGGTTCAATCGATCACTAAGTTATCGTTGAATATGTGGGAGCCATTATGGATCTCCCGCTATTGGTTATTTGTCGGAGAGAAGTCTCAACCATGTCTGCATAGTTCGCGAACACTTAAGGTTTGATGTCGTTTTAAGTAGATATGGAATATGGAATGGAGCTCGAATGTTGTTGAGTCTCGGATGGGATCCAAGACATCACGAGGAGGTTCGGAATGGTCCGGAGAATAAGATTCATATATGGGAAGTCATTTTCCGGGGTTCGGAAAAAGTCCGGTGTTTTGACCGGAGCTTCTAGAAGGTTCTAGAAGGAAGGATAGTCCGGAATATTATGGAAGGTTCCGGAAGTATCCGGGACGACCCGGGATGTCTAAGGAAGTCCGGAGGGTTCCATAATAGGTGCAACCACGCTGCCTTAAGGGAAAAGGAGTCTTTCCTTAATGCAATTTCGGAATTGGCAAAAGAGTCCGAGTAGGACTAGGTTTCGGAACCGGAAACCTATCGGAACTCAGTCAAACTTGGGGGCAGGTTTTGGACGACCCAGGGGCTTGGCCACCTATTTAAAGAGGCCAAGGGGCACCCCAAGGGAACCACAAGTCGCAGCCCTAGCTCCCCAAGTCGCAGCACCACCCTGCGCCCAACCCTAGCTATTCCTCCTCCTTCTCCTGCGCTGCGCGAAGCCCTGCCGGAGATCTCCACCACCGCACCTCGTGTTGGCGGGATTCCGAGAGGATCTACTACATCCGCTGCCCGCTGGAACGGGAGGAGGACGTCGTCTTCATCAACACCGTACGTGTGACCGAGTACGGAGGTGCTGCCCGATTGTGGCACCGTCAAGTTCTTCGCGCTTTGCAAGCGGTCAAGATCTTCTACGCGCTTTTGCAAGCGGCAAGTGATCGACTACATCCACCACGAGATCTAATCTCGTAGGCTTTGGAAATCTTCGAGGGTTAGTCTCATGATCTTCTCGTTGCTACCATCTACTAGATTAGATCTTGGCTTGTGTTTTCGTTCTTGCGGTAGGAAATTTTTTGTTTTCTATGCTACTAATCCCAATAGCGGCGGTGGTGCGAGCATCTCGGTCTGCTCACGCATTTGCACATCGTCGAAGTTCATCTCTCGGTGCATAAGTCCGAGACACCACGCCGCCGCGTCGAACGTGCGCGGTCTCGAATGTGCCGAGGAAGATGCGGTCGATGCTCGCGCAAATCTCGGAGGTAGCTTCCATACGAGAGTCGGATGAGTTCGATCGGCGTGGCGCCATCTTGAAGCAGGGCGCTCGACGGGCGGCGAGAAGGCAAGCGGTGGGTAAAAGGGGGAGGGAGAGGGTGGAACTTACAACGCCGGATGGTGTGTGCGCGCCCGCTTTTTAACCCGCACGAGTTGGCGCGATAAATTTAGCGCGCGGCAAAAGTTTTCCCGTGTTCTCTATTTTCGTGCGTTTGTTGGAGCTCGTCGACCGCCCGCGTGCGTGCTAAATTAGCTATTATTTTTTACCGCGTGGGCACGTTTTAGGGCGTCGGTTAGCTCTTATCTAGGTGGATAGTGTGATGAACTTGTGATTAGTAAATTGTATTTTTTCATGTCAAAACGTATCAAGTACATATCTAATTGATCTATACCCACAAATATTATTGCCAAATCGTCTAGCAGGACAATTGTATCCTTGAGTTTGTCAGTTCGTGATTTGTTTTTGTCCGTTATCATCAGATGGCAATATATATACTGTTCCAATAAATGCGGTTTATAAATTTTGTCCAAACTCCACTTTCTATTAACTGATGTTGTAGATAAAAATATAAATATCTACAATACCAAAATTAATATTACTCGGCTAAATATATTTTAATAATATACTTGTATCATGTTATAGATATTTTTTTTATTTAATCACACACTTTTTAAATTTTGATTTCTAGCTAAATTTATAAACCTATTTTTTCCGGGCGCTGGTTCAGAAGTTCAAGCGCACAGGTACATTCACCCCGACCCTTATCATGATTTTAACTTCCATTCAGTGGGTTACAAGATAGTAGGTCTACACTTTGGTGGACCGGGCTCATGATTACCAGAGTTGTAGTTAAATATCGTCCAGATTTTGGGGAAGAATACCAAAATATTAGTTACCCAGAATACCATGGTTGAATACTACTAGCTCAGGTGACAAGTAAATTGCACCGTAAAACAGCCCTTGCAAAAAGAGAAAAATACTGCTTACAGTTGCAGATACAACGAGGACAGAGAATGGAAGCAACTGGAATAACGGTATGGGTTGCTGTCGCTAGTGCGTATACCGCTGAATTGACCGCCCGCAAGTTGCAGAAACGATGGCACGGAAGAAGAAGAAGTGCAAAATGTATGCAAACTTGAAGCTCTATTTTTTGTTATCTTCTTTGTGGTGGTGTCATGCCTGAACATGATCATTCTACCCACAATATACATCGAACATCTACAAGAATCTGTACAGTTTTTTACTCTGCTCTGGAGATTGTAGAAACCGGAGCACAAGCTATAGGAAAACTTGCGATGACGGCACGCAAGCAAGACGGCACAAAATTAAGTTGGGGCGAAGGAAGGAAGGAAGCAGGGGTCCACCATGCTGCCGGCGGAGCGTCAACAAGAGCCTGCCGGTGTCTTGGGTTGCCGCGACGAGCTGTTGTCGCCGGCGGCGGCGAGCCCCATCTCTATGTCCCTAACCGCGTTGTCTTCTTGGTGCCGGGGCGGCGACGTGCCGCCACACCCGAGCAGCCGCCTGATTCCGCGCGCCCCGGAGGCCGGTTCTTGCGCCGAAGGAGAAGGAGGAGGAGGCATGGTGAGGGCGGGTGTCTGCTGCGCGTTGCCGGTGCTGACGTCGTCCTGGGAGCCGAAGAAGAGGACGTTGGTGGGGAAGTTGGGCGCCTCCTGGTCGGCCTCGGGCGCCTGCACGGGCGGCGGCGGCATGGGCGGCGCGTCGACGGCGGGGCGGCGGCAGAGCGGGCAGGTGGAGTGGGACTTGAGCCACATGTCGACGCAGGCGACGTGGAAGCCGTGGCCGCAGCGCGGCAGCACGCGGGCGGCTTCCCCGGGGGCCAGCTCCGTGATGCAGACCGCGCAGTGCATCGCCTCGCCCTTGGCCACCGCCCGGCTCGGCAGCGACGCCATCGACGCCTCGTCGAGGCCCCCGTCGTAGTACCACACGGCGGCGCCGGCGGCGGCGCCGGAGGCGGCGAGGCCGTTCCCGCCGCAGAAGAAGTAGCGGAGGTGCGCGAGGAAGCCGCTGCCGGGCGCCGGCGGCGCGGCTCCGCGGGACCGCTTGGCGCAGAGGAATATGTAGAAGCAGAGCACGAAGGAGAGGAAGATCGCCGCCAGGGCTGCCAGCATCGTGGCCGCCGCCGCCACCGTCGTCCCTGTCACCGCCATAGTATGTCTCTGGTTTCCAAGAATCGCTTCCTTCTCTGTGTTGCAAACAAGAGCAGGCTAGTGGTTTTCTTGGTATCTGGTCTGCCCCTTCTTCCTCGTCGTCGCAAGCTTCTAGGCAGGCGTGCGGGAGTATATTTAAGCTGGAGCTGGGGATTAACGTAATGGAGTGCGTGCGGCTACTTATACGGGGGCGTGACGCCGGAGAGGATAAGCGAGAGGGAGGAGAGAAGGACGGAACGAAACGGCTGTGGCCTTGTGGAGGACGGGGTTTGGAGGAGAAGGTGAGCGAACAAACTGTGGAGGGAAAGCGAGGATGGCGACGGTTTTGAAAAATGTTGACGGGAGCACGGCTGAGCAGAGCAGCCAGCCATGACCTGACCGGGTTCCACGATCGGGTGGGTTGGTTCGTTGGACCTCCCTGCCACGGCAGTCCCCGTCGACCAATCTCCGGCGATGGCGTCAACGGTGTCCCGACCTGCTGCGCCGCTGCACGGTTGCACCAAAGTTACAACCACACACACACCAGGTCGGTAAAACAAAAACCTGAAATCGACCGGTCGACACAGGGTACCGTGACACGCAGGTGCCCACTCAACAGACACAATTTCGTTACTCTTACAGTCTTACTAGTATAGACAGTTTAAAGGCATCTCCAGCTACGTGATCCTATTCGAACATAAATTATGTTTGTTTTGATTTGCTTAGGTTGGCCAGCGGATAGAAATAGCAACGTCTTCTCTCTCTTGTCCATTTACGTTGGGATAAAACAAGCGGCAACACCCTCTTTTTTGAAATAAAATTGGATACTTCTATATTAAAAACTTAATTACATAGAATAAATAAAACTATATATAGAAAACATGTCTATAGTTTGCAGCGACCGCGCCGCTTATTACTCATCCTCGTTGCCACTCGGATCGACAAACACCGACGTGGGACCACCAATGATGTTGGAGCTGGGGCCGGCGCGGGCCATGGAGTCCACATCAATCTTGACAGCCTCCTTGTAAAATGAGATCGGGTGGATGGATAGGGAGTTCATCCTCCGCCTTCACGGCCGCCAGCTGCTCGCTCTCCCAAGGAGGCCGACGTAGTCCTTGGTGTTGTAACGCGACTTCTTTCCCATGATGTCCTCACCGCCCACGATCATCTCCTCCTCGACGATGGACACAAGCTACTGGTCCTTGGCGGCCATGTTGTAGTCACAGTCCCATCGCTGAGGAAACCCGCATGGCGTCGCGGGTCCCATTCCCAGCGCCTGAAGGTGTCCCACACATATGATTTGATGGCGCACGCTACGTCGGCACGCAGATCGAATGGCATCAGCGCCCAACGACGCCGGATCTCCTCCCTTCACGCACGCCCTTCCCATGGAACCGACGACATTGGTACCCTCTGCGAGTTGAGGTACCAATCGGTGGGAGATGGATGTCGCTGCAATGGCGGAGTTGCACACAATTTGTGTGGTCAAGCAACAACACTAAAAATTGATTAGCACTGTAGTCTCGGTTATAAATACACCACAATTGACCCCATAAATCCTCTTCCCACGAAACATGTTGAAGGTTTATCAAAATTTAGATGTATCTATTAATATTTAGTGTCTAGATACATTTAAATTTTGACAAACATTCAACATGATGGAGGGAGTAATTACTGACATCATTGGAGTTTTGTTTTAACATTACTGGCTGCTAATCCTAGCTATACCACTGTCCGTCTGAACTACGCCGCTAGAGATGCACTGTTGCACCAAAGATACAGCCACACACACACCAGGAGGCCAGGTGGGTAAAATCACCCTGAAAATCGACACATTCCTCCCGTGGCACAACCATCCAGTGACCGACTGACACAGAGGCGCCCACTGAGCTGAACTGACGCCAATTTGTGACTAGCATGTGTGCGTACCCGCTTAACTTTGTGGCCTGGTTTGGCGCAGGACACATCGCCGGATCGGGGGACACATTTGGCCGCACCCAACCGTCCTCAGCCAGGAAACGTGGACCGTATGCCCAGAGCGTGTCACACGGTGCTCCTCGACCGGTCCCAGGCTCCCAGCCGATACGGCGGATAGCTTGACGGCGACATACAGATATGCTCGGAGCAAGTAGCAATGGAGGGCAAGGCCAAGGTGCCTGCCCCCGATCGGAACCCCATCGAGGTCGAACGGGTGGACCACGGCCGGCCGCCTTCGCCGGGGGAGGTTCGGTATTCCGGTTTGTTCGTTGGACGACCCCCCTGGCTGGATGGCTGTCCCTTTCCCCTTCCGGCCGGTATCAAAGCCATCGAATTCGAACGCCAGCGAATCGGGTGAACGAACGAGTCCCGGTCGTGTGGTTGTGGCATCGACCAGGCCTTTCCTGGAAGCAACAGGGGAGGAGCTGAATCCTGGCTCAAGCAAAGCCGCCTTATCTTACTTGGATGGGAATTCCGGGAAAGTTGACCGCCATACATATCTAAGCTAAGCCATCGCCACGCCATTAATTAGTAGCTTAGCTCCGATGGTTACTTCCCAGATTATAATGGTGCCCGTCAAAGGTCCTCACGCAGTCACGCTTGCCATGTCCACGATTATCTGTTTCCAAAGTATAAAACAAGATGGCTGCAATCGCAAACACAGCATGCATGCGTGTTCCTGCAGCAGGAAAGACTTGAGTTATTTATTGGGTTGGACTGCCTGCGAGATTCTGCGTGGGAAAAATATACCTATATCGAGGGACGGTTTACCGCGCAGGTCTAACTGCTTCGTGCTCGTGATACAAAATTCGTCACAATTTTCATTTCTACTGCATTGCGCTCGCTCCTATAACAAAATATTGGCCTTGCTCCTTTGATATGAGGCCTCTTGGGTTGATTTATTCTCCAACTCCACATACATAGTTCCGTGGTTTAGCCATAGCATCTCGAGCTTCTCGATCGGGAGCTAAGGGCCAGACGACGTACGACGCATGTCTAGCTCCTTCCAGTTGAGTAAATCATGAGAGAAGAATCATCTTGCTTACGTTCTCTCATCGTTGCCATTCCTCTTGGTACTATAGCAAAATATATGCCTTGGTTCTTCGACATGAGGCCTCTTGTGTTAGTTTCGTCTCCGCCTCAAAGTCACGGTAGTTCTAAGGTTAACCCATGGCTCTCGAGCTTCTAGATCGGGAGCTAAGGACAAGATGACGATAGGAATGAGAGCATGATGGACAATGCAAGATTTTGATTGTTTTCTTCTGAATTGTGCGCTCCAACGTGTAGGAGAAGTCCACTCAAAATGCGGGCGGCTTACGGCGCACGTCTAGCTGCTTCCGGTTGAGTAAGTCGTTGAAGGAGAGACCTCTTTTTTTTTGTTTCTATTTTCTCGGCGCTGTTGTTCCACACGGGGCCTCTTTGGTTGGTTTCCTCTCCACCTAAAAGCCATTACATGCGTAGTTACATAGTAACGAAGCAGTACCAATGCACCCCTTTCTCTTCTCGTCTTGAACTCTCCCCCACCATTTTTTGAGAGTCGTCCACAAATCCTCAGATCCAATCCCTCTTGCTGCCAGAGCTTGTATTGACTGGTAATTTTAGGATTTCCTTTGCCCATATGGCTGTAGTAGTTGCCTTTATGGCTGTTGTATGGAGCTTGGCCACGGTGGATGTGAGCACCGCCTCATGGTTTTTGGCACTGATCCCTGGTGGATGTCTACGGTGGCTAGCGACCTTCAGGACGGATTTTTGCCACTACGGTGGACCTCGATTTTGGGTGGATTTGGAGGCCTTACTTTCGCTTGGCCATCATGGTGACGGACACATGGGGAATAAGACCTCGTCAAGTTGATGGGATCCGAGGCTCCGCGGGAAGATGGAGTACATGTTGCATGTATTCTAGAAGCTGAGATCTATGGTGGACTCCATAAACAAAGGCTTATTCGCCAATGTTATACTTGGCCAGTGAGGCCATGCTAGCATGCAGTTGAAGTGGGAGTTAGAAATCTCTATGGTGTAACTTTTCTTCAGGTCTCCGGCAACTGCGCCAGAAAATCTTGATGGTGCTCCGGTGATGGCGCCAGACAATCTTGTTGGCAATTGTTGTGGAAGAGGTTGGGAAACCCCAATAGGAAGGTGTGATGAGCACAACAACAAGTTTTTCCTCAGTACGAAGCCAAGGTTTAATCGACCAATATGAGAAAGGCGTGACTTCTGAAGGTGTTGCTGGCTGACTAGTGGCAGGGCGCACTACTGGCGTCAGCAACAACGTGGAATCTGCACACAACTCAACAAAAGTACTTTGCCCCACCGGTTTGCTGAACACAAAAGATTAGACGTATCGAAGGAAGGAGATGTTTGCAGAAAGTAAACAGAACGGGATTGCAGTTGAATTTATCAGTAAAGGAAATAGGACCGAGGTCCAGAGTTCACTAGAGGTGTCTCTCCATAAAGAAATAGCATGTTCGGTAAAAAAATTACAGCTGGGCAATTGACAGAATATCGATCGATACATGACAAGATGGTTACTATGATAATTTGGTATTGGTCATTACAACATAATACATAGTCCGCAATCCAAATGCGTCTATGACTAATAATCCACCTTCTGGTTAGCGTCTGCATCCCTTCCAGTATAAAGTTGCAATCAATAGACTATCGCATTAAGCAATGTGTGTAAAGTAAACAATAGAATTACCCTTGAATAAAATATTGTTGGGTTATCCCTAGTAGCAACAGTACATCTACAACCATAGACGTTATAAAGTCACTCTCCTAGGAAACTATATGCATGAACCTATGAAAGTATAGATATGGTAAACCTAGAGGGGGGAGTGAATAGGTTTCTACAGATTTTAATTCTTTCTTGCAATATTAGGCTTTGCGGAATATAAAGGTGAGCCTAATGTAAACTAGGTGAAACAACCTATATGAGGATACAACTAACTCGAGCACGAAGGCTCTCACAGGCAGTTAAATCACAAGTAAGGAGTTCGGTTAGAGATAACCGATAGCACGCGGAGACGGGGATGTATTCTCGTGTTCCCTTCCTTTGCAAGAAGGTACGTCACGTTTGGAGGGGTGGAGGTCCCACGAAGGATTCCCACGCCACGAAGGCTCACCCTTCTCCGGAGCCTATCCCACGAAGGAATAGCTCACTCACTTGTGGTAGACTTTGAGGTAGCCTCCAAACCTTCACAATCTTGTCCGGAGCGAATCCACAGCCCGGATGCTTCCGGACTACTTGCCCACCTAGGGTTTCCAAGGAACCCTAGGAAGCAAGATTCTCGAATACAAGGGGAATGAGATTTGGCTTGGTATAACAGAGATCGGGTCCTCCTAACGATTCCCGGAGGATTTGAGTTTGGGTGGAGGAGGAGGGAGATCTGAGTGTTTCTAGCAATGGAGTATGAGAGAGAGAGAGCTCAAGAACAGCTTGTAGTGTAGTGCCTAACTCTTCAGAGGTAGGAGAAGGGCTATTTATAGTGTCACTTGAAATGTGGCCGTTGGAACTTGACACATCAGCTTTTCTCTCGACAATCCCGGTCAACCGGACCATAGACCGGAGTGTCCGGTGCAGGGGCCGATCGGACCGGACCAGGGACCGGACCCACCGGTCCAAACCGGCGGCAGGCCGAACCCCGACCGGGATCACTTCGTGTCTTCCAGGAGGACACTCGGTTGGCGCCCGCGCCGACCGGGCGGCACGGCCCGAGCGCAGTCCGGCTGACCGGGCGGCAGGCCGGCCAGTCCGGCGCCCAGTCCGGCCGACCGGGCGGCAGGCCGGATTCCTGTTGTAGACCCCCTTTTTGATTGTTGTTGAAGTGGGGGGTCTCCTTTAGCCTTCTTGTTCCTTTGATACACCATTTATGCCTCTTTGCCTAATACCTGAGATTATCCTTATAAACATGTATTAGGCCAAATACTCTAGCACGGTGTCATTGTTACCAAAATAATGGATAAGGGTAAAATACCCTTACAATCTCCCCCTTTTTGGTATACGATGACAAACCGAGCTAGAGTCACATATAGATATTATGATAAGCTTTAAACCTTGATTTCATATAAGATATTGAGACGGCTCCCCCATAAAGTGTGCACTTGGAGAATTTGCGTTTGAATGCAAAGTGCAACTTTTGTGGAACATGAGAAGCTCCCCCAATATCTTTAGGAAACAAGCATGGTATGGAGATGTGCATATCAAGATATATAAGCATAGCACACATAATTATCCTAACATAGAGTAGCACACATAATAGAGTTTAAGCATAAAGGTACATGTCCATACATGAATTACTTAAAATAGCAAATGGTTCTTGGAACGATAAAAGCAAATAAGCATGCTGACGTGGGAGTTGACGTGGGATCAACGTCGCCAGAAAGTAGCTTCCTTGTGACGGTAAAGCACTCGTCCGTTGGGAACCCCAAGAGGAAGGTATGATGTGTACAGCAGCAAGTTTTCCCTCAGTAAGAAACCAAGGTTTTTCGAACCAGTAGGAGTCAAGAAGCACGTTGAAGGTTATTGGCGGCGAGATGTAGTGCGACGCAACACCAGGGATTGCCAACGTGGAACTGCACAACACAACCAAAGTACTTTGTCCCAACGAAACAGTGAGGTTGTCAATCTCACCGGCTTGCTGTAGCAAAGGATTAGATGTATAGTGTGGATGATGATTGTTTGCAGAAAACAGTAAAACAAGTATTGTAGTAGATTGTATTCGATTAAAAGAATGGACCGGGGTCCACAGTTCACTAGAGGTGTCTCTCCCATAAGATAAATAGCATGTTGAGTGAACAAATTACAGTTGGGCAATTGACAAATAAAGAGAGCACGACAATGCACATACATGATATGATGAATATTGTGAGATTCAATTGGGCATTACGACAAAGTACATAGACCGCTATCCAGCATGCATCTATGCCTAAAAAGTCCACCTTCAGTTATCATCCGAACCCCTTCCAGTATTAAGTTGCAAACAAGAGACAATTGCATTAAGTATGGTGCGTAATGTAATCAATAACTACATCCTCGGACATAGCATCAATGTTTTATCCCTAGTGGCAACAGCACATCCACAACCTTAGAACTTTCTGTCACTGTCCAGTTTAATGGAGGCATGAACCCACTATCGAGCATAAATACTCCCTCTTGGAGTTAAGAGTAAAAACTTGGCCAGAGCCTCTACTAATAACGGAGAGCATGCAAGATCATAAACAACACATAGGTAATAGATTGATAATCAACATAACATAGTATTCTCTATCCATCGGATCCCAACAAACACAACATATAGCATTACAGATAGATGATCTTGATCATGTTAGGCAGCTCACAAGACCCGACAATGAAGCACATAAGGAGAAGACGACCATCTAGCTACTGCTATGGACCCATAGTCAGGGGTGAACTACTCACTCATCAATCCGGAGGCGACCATGGCGGTGTAGAGTCCTCCGGGAGATGATTCCCCTCTCCGGCAGGGTGCCGGAGGCTGAAAGATCGAGATGTCGCCTAGAGGGGGGGGGGGGGTGAATAGGCAATTACAAACTCTCGCGGATTTGTCTTGTAAGAATGTGGAATTAAACTATCGTTTAGTTTACAAGCACAAACCCTAAATATGCTAAGCTCAACTAAGTGTAACAATAGCAACTAGAGCTAAGCAAGATAGGCACAAGATATATGTAGCACAAGTGATAGCAAGATATATGTACTTCAAGCACGATGGCTATCACAAGGAAAGAGAGCTCGGGTATAGAAATAACCGAGGCACGCGGAGACAAGGATGTATTCCCGTGTTCCCTTGCTTTGCAACAAGGTACGTCACGTTTGGAGGAGTGGAGGTCCCACGAAGGATTCCCCGCGCCACGAAGGCTCACCCTATTCTCCGAACCACACCCACGAAGGATAATGGCCCTTTCCTTATGGTTAGCTTTTCCTCCGCTCCGGAGATGGCAAGCTCCACAACCACTTCACAAGCTCCACGAAGGAGAAGCCGGGCCTCTTCACAATCTTCTTGAAGAGATCACCGGAGCACCAATCACCAAGCCAACTAGGAGGTCACCCTCCAAGAGTAACAAGCTCACGGTCTCTCACTCGAACAAATCGTGGTGGAGAGCTCAACACTATGCAATGATGCAAAGCAAGAACACCGGAGGTGTTCAAGTCCTTCACACTCAAATCCCACCAAAGCAACGAATGCTAGGATGAGATTGGAGAGGAAGAACAAGGGGAAAGTCAACCAAAGACTCCAAGATCTAGATCCCAAGAGATTCCCTCACTTAGAGAAGAAATGGTTTGGTGGAAGTGTAGATCTAGATCTCCTCTCTCAAATCCTCAAATATGAGCAAGAATGGTTGGAGGAAACAAGGGGGAGAGCAAGTTCTTCAAATAGCAACAATGGAGGTGAGAGAATAGGAAGAACTTGTTGCTCAAGGTGGAAGAAGAGCTATTTATAGCAAAGGGGGCAAAATAACCGTTGGGAGAAAAGACAGAAAAATGCACAGTGAAAAACGCCCAGGAAAATCGGCCCAGCCAGCAGGCCGGCCGACCGGGCTGGGCGGACTTGCGGTCAGCAGCCCGGCCGGAACCGGACAGGGCCGGACGGGAGACGGCCGCGCGGTGGGCTAGGCGGCCCAGCCGATGCGGGCGAGTAGGCCGCGCGAGAATGCGGCCCAGCGGCGGCGCGACGCGTGGGGCGGCGCCGCGCGGGCGGCGCGTGGCGCGCGGTTGGAAGAGCGGCCGCGTGGGCGAGCGGCGGGAGACGCCGATGGAGAATCCGGCGGACCGGGTGTCCCGGTTAAATGTCCGATCGGACCGGAAGGCAAGTGGGCTGCCGGTGTGGGCCGGTGGCCGCCCGGTCGGCCGGGTGGCCGGCATGCGGTCAAGCTGCTCCCCTTTTTTTCTTTTCTTTTTCTTTTTCTCTTTTACCTTTTCTTTAATAACTATTGCTCCCGAACTTCGATTAACATGAAACCAATTTTGTTGGAAATATGGAGACTCCTCACAGAACATTTTAGATGATTTTAGAGAGGGAGTCTCCCACCGTCAAGAAACGGTGAAGACGTCCAAACTCGAAAACGCAATAGAAGATGCATGCGGATTCCGTTTTCGATGAACTTGGGCTTGTTGTAAAGCTAGCAACAAGCTCAAGAACCTCACACAGAGAAACACCAAGAAGCAGGATATGCAAAGTATGCAAAGGATTGAGCTCCCTAAGACGATGTGATCAAGTTACTTAACCGAAAGCCCCTCTTAATAGTGCGGCTATCTATCCTATAATCCGGTCTCCCAACATCCACCTTGAGACCGGTAAAAGGAAAACCTAGCAAGTCCATACCTTTGCCTTGCGCATCCCGCTTGATCTTGATGATAACTCTTCAAGCTTCACTCAAGCCGGAATGCCTCACTTGATCAATGTTGCTTCGTGAAGACTCACAAATACTCCCCCATACACTATGATGGGAAAGCCCCATTGATGCACATCTTCACATGTCCATTATCACCAAATGGACGGCAAGCTTCAAGCATGTGATTCACTCAAGATGCTCATCTTGAACTTGCCCAACTCAACCTTGTATCTTCTCATACTCACATAAGATAGAGCATGGCTAATATTGAGTTCCACATAAGAACTCCATCTTCATTTCTTCTTATTGATCATATCACATATATATATCTTCATACCGATGATCTTGATGCCAATACACAAGATATACCTTTATCTTCATGGCATCCATACTTGAATCCAACACATGGAGAGCAAGTAGTACCTATGGAATATTCCTTCATATAAACTCAATGAAAACATTAGTCCATAGGGGTTGTCATTAATTACCAAAACCACACATAGGGGCAATGTACCCTTACGAGGCGATCTCCTGAATCCCAGAGATGGGATTGGCGGCGGCGTCTCTGGAAGGTTTCGTATCGTGGCTCGGTGCGGGGTTTGCGATGAAGACTTTAAGTAGGCGGAAGGGCGAGTCGGAGGAGTCACGGGGCCCCACATGCTAGGGCCGCGCGGGCCCCCGTAGGCCGCGCCGCCCTAGTGTGGCGGCGCCCCGTGGCCCCACTTCGTCTTCCTTCGGTCTGGAAGCTTCGTGTGAAAATAGGCCCTGGGGGGAGTTGATACGTCCAAAACGTATCTACTTTCCCGAACACTTTTGCTATTGTTTTGCCTCTAATTTGTGTATTTTGGATGCAACTAACACGGACTAACGCTGTTTTCAGCAGAATTGTTCTGGTGTCTCGTTTTTGTGCAGAAATCCAACTTTCGGGAAAATCCTCGGAATTTATGCGAAGGCCCTATTTTCCGAATACTAACGGAGCCAGAAGGACAAGTAAGGTGGAGGCCCGAGGGCCCCACACCATAGGCGGCGCGGCCTAGGGGGGCCCGCGCGGCCCTATGGTGTGGCCCCCTCGGCCGGCCTCCGACGCCCTCCTTCGGACTACTTATCGGCCTCGACCTAAAAACGCACGGAGAGAAGTGGAAGTCGCAGAAACCCTCCGGAACGCCGCCACATCGCGAAACTCCGTCGCGGAGCCAGAAGTCTCCGTTCGGCACTCCGCCGGGACGGGGAATTGGAGGAGATCATCGCCATCATCACCGCCAACGCCTCTACATCAACCAGCCATGTTTCCCCCATCCATGTGTGAGTAATTCCCCCGCTGTAGGCCGAAGGGGATGGTAGGGATTGGATGAGATTGGTCATGTAATAGCATAAGATTGTTAGGGCATAGTGCCTAGTGTCCGTAATTGGTACTTTGATGATATTGTTGCAACTTGTTATGCTTAATGCTTGTCACTAGGGCCCGAGTGCCATGATCTCAGATCTGAACATGTTATTGTTTCATCAAGATATTCATTGTTTATGGTCTTACCTATAAGTTGTATACACATGTCGCTGTCCGGAACCAATGGCCCCTAAGTGACAAGAATTGGGACAACCGGAGGGGATGGTAGCGATGTGAGGATCACATGTGTTCACGGAGTGTTAATGCTTTGCTCGGCACTCTATTAAAAGGAGTACCTTAATATCCAGTAGTTTCCCTTGAGGCCCGGCTGCCACCGGCTGGTAGGACAAAAGATGTTGTGCAAGTTTCTCATTGCGAGCACGCACGACTATATATGGAACACATGCCTATTGATTGCTTTGTACTTGGACACCGTTTTATTATTATCTGCAAATGCCCTGCTATGATTGTTACATGAGTTTCTCTCATCCATGCAACGCCCGTTCATCCGTCCCCGTGCCTACGATTATTTTAATCCCTGTTTACTAAAATCATTACTGCTGTCTTTGTTACTCTGCTGCTGTTATTTCACTACTGCTACGCTATAAACTGTTACTCCGAGAAACTCTTGCGAGCAAGTCTGTTTCAGTGCAGCTGAATTGACAACTCCATTGTTAAGGCTTTCAAGTGTTCTTTGTCTCCCCTTGTGTCGAATCAATAAATTGGGTTTTACTTCCCTCGAAGACTGTTGCGATCCCCTATACTTGTGGGTCATCAAGACTATTTTGGCGCCGTTGCCGGGAGCATAGCTTTATTTGGAAGTTCACTTGGATTGATATTGTTCGCTGCAAATTCTCCATCATGGGTAAACCTCGCGATACTAAGGTCGCCATATTACCATCCACTACGAGAAAAGGTACAACTCTGAGTACCTCTGCTGCTCTTGATTCACCATCTGTGATTGATAAACTTGTTTCACCGCCATATGCTTCACATGCGGGTACTTCTGCTGAATCTGAAAATTCTTATAATATTGATGATGTTTCTGCTGTGCTTGATGATAGTGGTTCATTGGGATCTTTTCTAGATGCTACAATTGCTAGGTCTAGACAAATTGAAAATACTGAAACTCCTAATGAAAATGCTACTACACCTGTTAATTCACCTGAACTTGATTATTCTAGTGATGATCCTGATGAAGATTATGTGGAGCTTAATGATGATTTTATTGAAAAATGCAATGCTACTACTGATGCAAGAAAAATTAAAAAGTTGCTTGCAGAACATGCTGTTAGATATAAACTGTCTCCTGATCCTAAGTTTGCCACATCTCCTATAAACATTAAGGATAAAGATTATGATTTTTCTCTTGATCTATCTCATATAGCTATTGTTGAGAAAACACCTTTTGTGGTACTGAAAAAGAAAGTGCTGTTGAACACATGATTGAGTTATCTACTCTAAGTAGCTTGTTTTCTGATGATGTCAAGATGCGTACTTACTTTGTTGCTAAAATCTTTCCATTCTCATTAAAGGATGACGCTAAAACTTGGTATAATAGTTTGCCACCTAATTCTATTAAAAGTCCAAAAGAATTGCTTGATATTTTCTTCCGTAAATACTTTCCTGCTAGTGCTCAACATATTGCTTTGCAGAGAATTTATAATTTTGACCAGGAAGATGGAGAGAAATTTCCTGAGGCTTGGGCGAGATTTTGCTCTCTTATTAGAGCTCGGCCTGATCATGATTTACTTGATATATTTTATAGTGGACTAACCATTGAGTCTAGGGCATACCTGGATAGTTGTGCTGGTTGTGTTTTCAGGAAAAGAACTCCAGACGACGCTGAAGAATTATTGGCTAAAATAGGCCGGAATCATGATGATTGGACTACGCCTGAACCAACTCCAACGCCAATATTAAAGAAGAGGGGTTTAATTAAATTAAATGATGAAGATATGAGGGAAGCCAAGAAGTCTCTCAAGGAGAAAGGTATTAAATCTGAAGATGTGAAGAATCTTCCTCCCATAGAAGATATATGTGAGATAATTCCCCCTTCATCCATGATTGAGGTAAACTCCCTTCAACGCTTTACTAGGGAAGATATTCCGTATTCGAAACCTCCTGCACAATGCTTAGATGAGTTTGATAATTATATTGTTAAGCAAGAAAATTTTAATATGAGAGTAGAGAATCATTTAATGGAAAATTCTTGAGCTATTAGTGAATTGCATGATATTGTAGAGAGAACCTCCAATGATGTTAAGATGCTTGTTAAACATTTTCATATGGTTCAAACTCAAATTGATCAACTCACTAAAGTGCAAAATGACTTGTTGGGGAATAATTCTAAAGAAAAACATGCTTATGAAGTAACAACTAGAGGTGGTGTCTCTACCCAGGATCCTCTATATCCTGAAGGGCATCCCAAAAGAATTGAACAAGATTCTCAACGCATTGAACCTAGTGCTCCTTCTAAGAAGAAAAAGAAGAAGAAACATAAAAATGTTGTAGAATCCTCTGAAACTGCTAATGATCCTAATAGTATTTCTATTTCTGATGCTGAAACTGAAAGTGGTAATGAACATGATAAAGATAATGATAAGAATGATACTCCTGATAAAGAAGAGGTTGAAGAAGAACCTGAAAAGCATGCTAAAAATAAAAAGTACACTAAAGAAGATTTTATTCCTGAGAAACATGGTAATGAAAGAGAACCTTGGGTGCAAAAGCAAATGCCTTTTCCTGCTAAGAAATTGAAATCAAAGGAAGAAGAACATTATAATAAATTTTGTGATTGGATGAAACCTTTATTCTTGAAAATCCCTTTGACTGATGCTATTAAATTGCCTCCTTATTCAAAGTATATGAAAGATATTGTTACTAACAAAAGGAAAATCCCCAATGAGGAAATTTCCACTATGCTTGCTAATTACTCTTTCAATGGCAAAGTTCCAAAGAAGTTGGGCGACCCAGGTGTACTGATAACCCACAAGTATAGGGGATCGCGGCAGTCTTCGAGGGTGGTATAACCCAAATTTATTGATTCGACACAAGGGGAGGTAAAGAATACTTATAAGCCTTAACAGCGAGTTGTCAATTCAGCTGCACCTGGAAAAGCACTAGCAACGGGGGTGATGTGAAAGTAGCAGATAATATGAGAGCAGTAAGTAACCGACGATAATAGCAATATGAGAGCAATGGCACGAGAAGATAGTTGATACTACTTCCAATGACATGTAGAACAAGTATATTATGATGAGAGATGGACCGGGGTTCCCAGCGATCTACACTAGTGGTAACTCTCCAATAACAAGTGTTGGGTGAACAAATTACAGTTGGGCAATTGATAGGATTGATAAAGCATTAAGAAAGAACATCAATTCATTAATCATGTTGGCATGTTTTCCGTATATAGTCGTACGTGCTCGCAATGAGAAACTTGCACAACATCTTTTGTCCTACCAGCCGGTGGCAGCCGGGCCTCAAGGGAAACTACTGGATATTAAGGTACTCCTTTTAATAGAGTACCGGAGCAAAGCATTAACACACCGTGAAAACATGTGATCCTCACATCACTACCATCCCCTCCGGTTGTCCCGATTTGTGGGGCCATTGGTTCCGGACATGACATGTGCATACAACTTGTAGATACAATCTAAGCAATAAGTATAGAGCTCAAATCTAAGATCATGCCACTCGGGCCCTAGTGACAAGCATTAAGCATAACAAGATTGCAGCAACAATAACTTCACAAACTTTATAGATAGACTAATCATAATGTATCATCCATCGGATCCCAACAAACACAACACCGATTACATCAGATGAATCTCAATCATGTAAGGCAGCTCATGAGACCATTGTATTGAAGTACATGGGGGAGAGAATACCAACTAGCTACTGCTAGAACCCGTAGTCCATGGGGGAACTACTCACGGAGCATGGCGGGCGATGGCGTTGATGGAGATGGCTTCCGGGGCACTTCCGCGTCCGGCGGGTGCCGGGAGTTCTGTCCCGAGTGGAGTTTCGCGATGGCGGCGGCGCCTGGAGTCTTTCTGGAGTTTCGTCAATTGGTGATGCGTTTTTAGGTCGAAAGGGATTATATAGGCGAAGAGGCGGCGGGGGGCACAGGGGCGCCACACCCTAGGCCGGCGCGGCCTAGGCTGGCCGCGCCGCCATGTGGTGTGGTGGCCCCCCCCCTCTCCGACTCTTCGGTGTTCTGGAGCCTTCCGGAGAAAATAGGAGGTTTGGCGTTGATTTCGTCCAATTCCGAGAATATTGCCCGAACAGCCTTTCTGGAACCAAAAATAGCAGAAAACAGAACTGGCACTGTGGCATCTTGTTAATAGGTTAGTTCCAGAAAATGCATGAAATCATCATAAAGTGCAAGCAAAACATGTAAGTATTGTCATAAAACAAGCATGGAACGACAGAAATTATGGATACGTCGGGACGTATCAGCATCCCCAAGCTTAGTTCCTGCTCGTCCCGAGCAGGTAAACGATAAAAAGAATAATTTCTGTAGTGACATGCTACTTACATAACCTTGATCATACTATTACAAAGCATATGAAATGAATGAAGTGACTCAAGGCAATGATCTATAGTTGCTAACAAGTAGATAACATATAGCAAAACTTTTCATAAAGAGTACTTTCAAGACAAGCATCAAAAGATTGCACAAGAGTTAACTCATAAAGCAATAAATTCAAAGTAAAGGCATCGAAGCAACACAAAGGAAGATATAAGTTTCAGCGGATGCTTTCAACTTTCAACATGCATATCTCATGGATATTGTCAACACAAAGTAATATGATGAATGCAAATATGCAAGTATGTAAGAATCAATGCACAGTTGACACAAGTGTTTGCTTCTAAGGTGGAAGGAAGTAGGTAAACTGACTCAACATAAAAGTAAAAGAATGGTCCTTCAAAGAGGAAAGCATCGATTGCTATATTTGTGCTAGAGCTTTGGTTTTGAAAACATATAGAGAGCATAAAAGTAAAATTTTGAGAGGTGTTTGTTGTTGTCAACGAATGGTAATGGGTACACTAACTACCTCGCCAACCGGACTTTCAAGAGCGGCTCCCATGAATTTTTATTTTTGGGTGGCACTCCTTCCAACCTTTCTTTCACAAACCATGGCTAACCGAATCCTCGGGTGCCTGCCAACAATCTCATACCATGAAGGAGTGCCTTTTTATTTTAGTTTTATTATGATGATGACACTCCCCCAACCTTTGCTTACACAAGCCATGGCTAACCGAATCCTTCGGGTGCCTTCCAACAATCACATACCATGGAGGAGTGTCTATTTGAGTTAATTAATTCGGGACTGGGAATCCCATTGCCAGCTCTTTTTGCAAATTTATTGGATAAGCGGATGTGCCACTAGTCCATATGAGAGTCCGTCAAAAGTAAATGACAAGGTTGAAAGCTAAACACCACATACTTCCTCATGAGCTATAAAACATTAACACAAATTGAGAAGCATTTTGAATTATTTAAAGGTAGCACTCAAGCAATTTACTTTGGAATGGGGAAATACCACATAGTAGGTAGGTATGGTGGACACAATTGGCATAGTGGTTGGCTCAAGGATTTTGGATGCATGAGAAGTATTCCCTCTCGATACAAGGCTTAGGCTAGCAAGGTTATTTGAAGCAAACACAAGTATGAACCGGTACAGCAAAACTTACATAAGAACATATCGCAAGCATTATAATACTCTACATTGTCTTCCTTGTTGCTCAAACACTTTTACGAGAAAATATCTAGACCTTAAGAGAGATCAATTATGCAAACCAATTTTAACAAGCTTTACGGTAGTTCTCCACTAATAGGTTTAAACTACATGCAAAAACTTATGATCCACTTGAGAGCTCAAAACAATTGCCAAGTGTCAAATTATCCAAGACATATGAGGCATTTTCCTTTTCCAACCAAATAAAGATAAGTATTATAGCTTCCAACTTTTATCATTGAACATTAAAAGTAAAACGAAGAACAAGTGTTCATATGAAAAAGCGGAGCGTGTATCTCTCCCAATCAAGGATTGCTAGGATCCGATCTTATTCAAACACAAACAAAACGAAAATAAACACACAGACGCTCCAAGTAAAGCACATATGATGTGACTGAATAAAAATATAGTTTCAAGGGAGGAACCTGATAAGTTGATGAAGAAGGGGATGCCTTGGGCATCCCAAGCTTAGACGCTTGAGTCTTCTTGAAATATGCAGGGATGAACCATCGGGGCATCCCCAAGCTTAGACTTTTCACTCTTCTTGATCATATATCATCCTCCTCTCTTGACCCTTGAAAACTTCCTTCACAACAAACTTCTCATAAACTTCATTAGAGGGGTTAGTACTCAAAAAAATTGAATCCACCTTGGTCCTGTAGTGGCACATTGCAAGAACTCAATAAAACATTAGCTACAGCCCTCTACGTCTAGAAAACCTCGCTTAAAGTCCACAAGAGACAATGCAAAAAACAGAGACAGAATCTGCCAAAACAGAACAGCCAGTAAAGACGAATTTTAATAAAATACTTCCGTTGCTCAAATCAGAAAACTCAAAACTAATGAAAGTTGCGTACATATCTGAGGATCACTCACGTAAATTGGAATAATTTTCTGAGTTACCTACAGAGAATTTTGCCCAGATTCGTGACAGCAAAGAAATCTGTTTCTGCGCAGAAATCCAAATCTAGTATCGACCTTCGATTAGAGGCTTCACTTGGCACAACAAAACACAAAACTAAGATAAGGAGAGGTTGCTACAGTAGTAAACAACTTCCGAGACACAAATATAAAACAAATTACTGTAGCAAAATAACACATGGGTTATCTCCCAAGAAGTTGCTTTCTTTATAGCCATTAAGATGGGCTCAGCAGTTTTAATGATGCACTCGCAAGAAATAGTATTTGAAGCAAAAGAGAGCATCAAGAAGCAATTTCAAAACACATTTAAGTCTAACATGCTTCCTATGAAAAGGAATCTTGTAAATAAACAAGTTCATGAAAAGCAAAGTAACAAGCATAGGAAGATAGAACAAGTGTAATTTCAACAATTTCAGCATATAGAGAGGTGTATTAGTACCATGAAAATTTCTACAACCATATTTTCCTCTCTCATAATAATTTTCAGTAGCTTCATGAACAAACTCAACAATATAACTATCACATGCAGCATGCTTCTCATGATTTCCAAACACATAATTTTTATCAAGTTCAAGAATAGTGGAATAAAAACTTTCAAACTTACTTTTATTAATAATATAACAAGGTAGTTGATCAATCTCAAGAGATATGGGACTCATAGAATAAGTCAAGGACTCTCCAATCCCATTTTCATTAGTAGTACAATTAATAGTATCAAGTAACATAGGACCATCATCTAGAGCTTTATCATAAACATTTGCTAAGCAAAATTCTTTAGTACCATGCATTTCGACATCAGGCACAAACAAAGCATTATCATAAGATTTATCAAAGTAGCATGGATTATCATATATAACAGTAGCATAATTATTCTCACAAGTTTTACTCATAGGTAATATTTCAAGAGAATCCACAGGAACATAACATTCAACCTCTTTTGGTAAGCATGGAGGACAATCAAATAGTGTAAGAGATGAAGAGTTACTCTCATTAGAAGGTTGGCATGGGTAGCTAATCCATTCTTCCTCCTTTTGTTCGTCACTCTCCTCTTCTTTTTCATCCAATGAGCTTTCAGGTTCATCAATTTCCTCCTCTTTTTCATCCAATGAGCTTTCAGGTTCATCAGTTTCTTCTTCCACCGGTTCCTGCAAATTGTGAGTGCATTCTTGTGCATTAATGTGTCTCTCTTTATAATCAAGGATATAAGGATTCCTACTGTAGCATTCTATGCAAGAATTAAGGATAGTAGAGACATAATCTTTAAGGTCCTTACAAATAGCACAAGTTTCATAATTCTCAACCATGAAGGATTCTATCTCGGAGGCTCCCATAAATAAGACAAATTGTTCTACCTCTTCGAACCCATAATGAATATAGCAATTCCGATTATAGTTCTTAATTAAAAATTCCTCACTAAAGCCACATTGAAATTTAAGATGTTTAGTGTCTTCTTTAGAGCAACAATTTATATCATGGCGTCTAAGCAAGATTCTAGCCATTGTATTCAATTTTTCTATCATAGCACTCATTATTTTACCAGTTCTTGATTCTCTATAACTATTATAACATTCTATAAGCTCCAAGTAGGTTGTAGGTTCTCCCATAACAGCAGTTTTTAATTTTTCAGTTTTTCAAATTTTTATGGGTTTTTGGGTATATGAGGAAAATAAAACAAAACTGAAATAAACTAGACAAAAGTAAACTAAGCAAAATAAAACTAGACGGAAATAAACTAAGCACAAGTAAACTAGGAAAAAGTAAACTAAGCAAAACAAAATAAAATAAAACAGAGAGAGAGGTAGAGTGTACTCGGTGAACTTATGAGTAGAGCTATGCCTCGGCAACGGCGCCAGAAAAGTCTTGATAACCCACAAGTATAGGGGATCGCGGCAGTCTTCGAGGGTAGTATAACCCAAATTTATTGATTCGACACAAGGGAGGTAAAGAATACTTATAAGCCTTAACAACCGAGTTGTCAATTCAGTGCACCTGGAAAAGCACTAGCAACAGGGGTGATGTGAAAGTAGTAGTAATATGAGAGCAGTAACAGTAACACAGCAGCAGTAATAGCAATATGAGAGCAATGGCACGAGAAGATAGTTGATACTACTTCCAATGACATGTAGAACAAGTATATTATGATGAGAGATGGACCGGGGTTCCCAGCGATCTACACTAGTGGTAACTCTCCAATAACAAGTGTTGGGTGAACAAATTACAGTTGGGCAATTGATAGGATTGATAAAGCATTAAGAAAGAACATCAATTCATTAATCATGTAGGCATGTTTTCCGTATATAGTCGTACGTGCTCGCAATGAGAAACTTGCACAACATCTTTTGTCCTACCAGCGGTGGAGCCGGGCCTCAAGGGAAACTACTGGATATTAAGGTACTCCTTTTAATAGAGTACCGGAGCAAAGCATTAACACACCGTGAAAACATGTGATCCTCACATCACTACCATCCCCTCCGGTTGTCCCGATTTCTGTCACTTCGGGGCCATTGGTTCCGGACAGTGACATGTGCATACAACTTGTAGATACAATCTAAGCAATAAGTATAGAGCTCAAATCTAAGATCATGCCACTCGGGCCCTAGTGACAAGCATTAAAGATTGCAGCAACAATAACTTCACAAACTTTATAGATAGACTAATCATAATGTATCATCCATCGGATCCCAACAAACACAACACCGATTACATCAGATGAATCTCAATCATGTAAGGCAGCTCATGAGACCATTGTATTGAAGTACATGGGGAGAGAATACCAACATAGCTACTGCTAGAACCCGTAGTCCATGGGGGAACTACTCACGGAGCATGGCGGAGGCGATGGCGTTGATGGAGATGGCTTCGGGGCACTTCCCCGTTCGAACAGAGTTCTGTCCCCCGAATTGGAGTTTCGCGATGGCGCGGCGCCCTGGAGTCTTTCAGGTTTCGTCAATTGGTGATGCGTTTTAGGTCGAAAGGGATTATATAGGCGAAGAGAGCGGGGCACTGGGGCGCCACACCCTAGGCCGGCGCGACCTAGGCCTGGCCCGCGCCATGTGGTGTGGTGGCCCCTGGCCCCTCTCCGACTCTTCTTCGGTGTTCTGGAGCCTTCCGGAGAAAATAGGAGGTTTGGCGTTGATTTCGTCCAATTCCGAGAATATTGCCGAACAGCCTTTCGGAACCAAAAACAGCGGAAAAGGAGCGCCTGTGGCATCTTGTTAATAGGTTAGTTCCGGAAAATGCATGAAATCATCATAAAGTGCAAGCAAAACATGTAAGTATTGTCATAAAACAAGCATGGAACGACAGAAATTATGGATACGTCGGGGACGTATCATGTACCTACCATTCCTTGTTCTATTAAGAATAATTATGTTAAAACTGCTCTATGTGACTTGGGAGCCGGTGTTAGTGTTATGCCTTTTTCTCTTTATAAGAGACTTTACTTAGATAAGTTGATACCTACTGATATATCTTTGCAAATGGCTGATAAATCTACTGCTATTCCTGTTGGTATATGTGAGGATATTCCTGTTCAAGTTACTACTAACTGCTTGATATTAACTGATTTTATTGTGTTGGAAATGCCTGAAGATGATAATATGTCTATTATTCTTGGGAGACCCTTTCTTAACACCGCAGGGGCTGTTATTGATTGCAATAAAGGAAAGGTTACTTTCAATGTTGATGATAAAGAGCATACCGTCTATTTCCCCAAGAAGATTGATAAAGTATGTGGAGTCAATACTATTTTTAATGTGAGAACTATCAAAGTTGGAACTATTGATTGTCCTATATATGAGCCTAAAGAAGAATATCAAACTCTCGTGATTGGATCCATATCAATACAATTCAAGGTAACATGATTGATTTGAGGTTTATTTTTTCTTATGCTATGTAAAATTTATTTGGTGGCAAGACTTGATCAACCTTGTTAACAAATACTTTTTATATGCATAGAGGAGGTAAACAACATCTCTTTCTTCCTCCACTTGCTCTAGTTGCTGTAGCACTTTTAATTTGCAAAGTTCCTTAGTTAATTGGAGATTTCAAAATTTTCCTGGCCAGTAATAATAAACTAAATACCCAGAAATGTTCATTTTTCAAAGTTTTCAAAAATTCACAAAAATTATACCGTTGGTCCTATTTTTCGACGAGGCACCTGGGAGCACCAGAGGATGACCTGTGGGGCACCACGGGGTGCCACACCACCGGCGGCGCGGCCAAGGAGGGGGCGCGCCACCTGTGGTGTGGGCCCCTCCTTGCCCCACTATCTCATCTCTTTCTCCCAGCATCTTCTCTCTCCCGAAAAAACTCGCACCAGGTTCCTCTCACTCGCGTTTTTGCTCAAGAGCTTCAGATTTTTCGATCTCTTTGCTCAGCCCAGATTTCTGTCTGAGATTTGGCACATTTGCTCTTCGGTATGTGACTCCTCCACCTATCCAAGTAGAATTTTGTTTGGTTGAGTATATCTTGAATATTTTGCTGCAGTAGGTAACATGTTTAGTGAGCTTGCATGCTTGTTCTAAGTTGTATAAACTAGTTTTGATGCATGATTAGTACTCTAGCAAGTTCCTATAATAGTTTCCCTCAATTATATGTCACCAAATCAAATTTTATATTGTTTGTTGAAAATTTCAGAAAATGGAGTGGAGTAGATATCAACTTAACCAACAAGAATTGGAGGTCCAACAAGTTATGAGAGTGAATCGTGAAGAGGGAGTATACCCCTCTTACTACCCATGCGTGGACTTTATGAGAAGTGCGGGGATTTTACAAGATGTTCAAACTCTAATCTCTCGTGCAGGGCTGAGTGATTTTGTTGAAGGAGAGCCAAGACAATATGCAAAATTAACTATGTCTTTTGTGCAGGACTTTAAGTTCAATTGGTCGCGATCTAACCCCACGGTTCAGTATAAAATTTACAATAAAGCTGTCAACTTGCCATTCAGTGATTTTTGTGCAGCAATTAGAGTACCGCAATGGGGATCATGCGAGAAGATAAGGGGATCGCCGCAAGAACTCTTAAGCCTCTTCAAGATGATTTGCTATGGAAGGAGTTTCTCAGAGGATAGTGGTAAAATCACTAGCATTCAGCTCCCGGCTATCCGCTACTTTGCCTATTTCATTACTAAATGCGTTCTTGCTAGAAAGATTGGTGGTAAACTTTCTATCCCGGATTTAGCTTTTCTAGCTGCGGCACTGCAAGGTAGTAGGACTTATAATTTGGGGGCATTGATAGCTTATAGACTCGCTACTAACCGTGAGAAAGGAGGAATTTGTGGAGGTCTCATCGCCTCTCATTTATTAGCTATGCATGGGGTAGAACCTCACCATCTTGATATTTCGTTCTCCGTAGAGAAACTTGACATAGCCTCCATGATTAAACATGAATTTGTTTCTAATTCATCTAACTTGGGTAACCTGTTGTACAAGATGACTTTTTATAAGAAAACTTGGAGATTAACTAAGAAAACTGAAAAACTAGTAAAATTGCCTGCGCCTGTTCTATTTAACCTTGATTCCAGGAATGATTGGTCAGTCACAGAAGGTGCACTGAGTGCACACATAGAGGGAGGAGGCCATCATGCAAGAGACAACACGGAGGCCGAGGAACACCTCGACTCATCGTCCGATGCAGCAAGTTCCTCGCATCAACATGTTGGGCATGTGGAGCCTCCACGCTTTTCTTCTGCACAGGAACCTTACTATGACTACGCCATGCATTATCCACCGGCAAGGAACAGCGACCCTCGCTGGGGTTGAACTCCACTTAGGCCAAAAGCCTAAGCTTGGGGGGAGGTATACCGGCATCACTCATTCTTTGCATATTATGATTGCTGGATACTTGTACATACTTGTTTAGTTTGTTTGAGTGGTTTTCTAATGAGAGGGAGATGATATTTGGGGAAGTGCTGATTGAAAACATATTCTGGACTGTTACCGAAAAAATTCCCAAAAATAGCCAGAACAGTATTTTGCGAAGCCAATTTTTGTGCATGTTCCCCAGGTTGTTATATAACTTTCATTAGTTGAACACTTTTCGATTTGAGCAGTGGAAGAATTTATTAAAAATCGAGTACTGTACTGCTGTCAAGTTTGACGAATTTCTGCTGCTTTGTGTTTATGTGAGTCTTCTAGTTTGCCATTTCTTGTTTTTGCTTTGTTTCTTTCCCAAAACACAAAAATACCAAAAATATTTCTGTTGTTTCTCTTCATCATTTGTTTGTTATGGTTTCTTGCTTTTACTTTGCTTTATTTGCTATCATTGGTTTGCTATAAGAAAATCCAAAAAGATTTTACTTTGTTTGCTTGTTTCCTCTTGTTCTTGCTTCCAATTCGAAAACACCAAAAATATTTGCTGTTCTTCTTTGGTTTGTAAAGTTCATTTTGAGTTCAATGGTCTTCGGTGGCTGGAGCGTGGTTTTCATTTCATATTATCCAAGCTACACAAGTGAAAGGCAATAATGACGATCTACAACAATCGACTGTGGTGAGAGGCTGGTATGAACTCTATTTGTTTTCATTTTTGTACATATACTCATCCATGTGAGCATGCTTGGTTGGTTCATGTGAGGTATATGTCATTTGAGAAAGTCTAGTAGTTCATGATCTCTCATGATTAGCACCAATTTATTAATATGAGTAGCATGTCATGGATGTTTGCTTGCATTGTTTTATTCATAAGTAAGTATGGCATTGTGGTATCCTCCTCTGAATAATTCATTCATATCGACTTGGCACATGCTCACGCATGCATATGATTGAACAAAAGTCAATTAAGCCTCGATGATTTATATTGCTTCAGAGTTCTTGTATCACTTTTATGCCTCTGTTAATTTATTTTGCCGCAAGCATGATTATGACAGTTACTGCTCTCTTGATTTGTCGCTCCCTAGTCTTTTGCTAGCCTTCACTTGTACTGAGCGGGAACGCTGCTCGTGCTTCCAAACACATGAAAACCAAGTTATTCCAGAGTGTCCACCATAAATACCTATGCATGGCATTTCAAACCATTCCAAGTAAATTCTCATGCGCTACCTTTAAAACCTTCAAAATGCTTCTCAATTTGTGTTAATGTTTCATAGCTCATGAGGAAGTATGTGGTGTTTAACTTTCAACCTTGTCATTTACTCTTGACGGACTTTCATTATGGACTAGTGGCACATCCGCTTATCCAATAATTTTGCAAAAGAGCTGGCAATGGGGTTCCCAGCCCCGATTAATCAAACTTCATTAATAACTCTCTTCACATGTTTTGCTCTGATTCATCAGTAAGCAACTT
Source organism: Lolium multiflorum (assembly GCA_030979885.1). NCBI lineage: Eukaryota > Viridiplantae > Streptophyta > Magnoliopsida > Poales > Poaceae > Lolium > Lolium multiflorum. The sequence continues at coordinate 51,345,062 of CM061748.1, forward strand.
AAATTTTGCAAATAGACACTCCTCCATGGTATGTGATTGATGGAAGGCACCCGAGGATTCGGTTAGCCATGGCTTGTGTAAGCAAAGGTTGGGGGAGTGTCACCCATAATAAAACTAAAATACGTGTGTAAACAAAAGAGAAGAGGGGTGATCTACCTTGCTGGTAGAGATAACGTCTTTCATGGGAGCCGCTCTTGAAAGTCTGGTTGGCGAGGTAGTTGGTGTACCCATTACCATTCGTTGACAACAACAAACACCTCTCAAAATAATTTTACTCTTGTTAAAAAAAATGAAAAGCTCTAGCGCATGTTAATCCCTGCTTCCCTCTGCGAAGGGTCAATCTTTTATTTTTATGTTGTGTCTCCATCCTTTCTTTGAGCACTTTCTTGAGAGCACAACTGTCATTCTTAGTATAATATGCTTGTCTCAAAATATGATTGATTGTGGTATAACTTTGATGCTTTTATCTTTGACAATCACTACTTCTAGTCTTTCTATGAACTCCAGAGGTGCCTGGGCATTTATGTTTTGCCGATCAAATACGGGCAAGCGAGATACCACTTTATCATACTCTCTTATGAACATTGCAATCCTGCTTATATACATGATTCATGATGCTTATTATTAATTGTTGGTACCTCTCCATGATTGACATAGCTGTTGGATGATCTTATTTGCATGTATCTCATTTTGAACTGTTTAAGTATTAGCCATAGCATGAGAATATATACATCATATGAGCAAATGTGTTCGTGAAAGTTCTTTTATCGCTCAGTTGTTAACTGAATTGCTTGAGGACAAGCAATAAGCTAAGCTTGGGGGAGTTACGTCCAAAACGTATCTACTTTCCCGAACACTTTTGCTATTGTTTTGCCTCTAATTTGTGTATTTTGGATGCAACTAACATGGACTAACGCTGTTTTGAACTGTTCTGGTGTCTCGTTTTTGTGCAGAAATCCAACTTTCGGAAAATCCTCGAATTTATGCGAAGGCCTATTTTCCCAGAATACTAACGGAGCCAGAAGGACAAGTAAGGTGGAGGCCGAGGGCCCCACACCATAAGGCGGCGCGGCCCAGGGGGGCCCGCGCGGCCTATGGTGTGGCCCTCGGCCGGCCTCCGACGCCCTCCTTCGGACTACTTATCGGCCTCGACCTAAAAACGCACGGAGAGAAGTGGAAGTCGCCAGAAACCCTCAGAACGCCGCCACATCGCGAAACTCCGTCGCGGGAGCCGAAGTCTCCGTTCGGCACTCCGCCGGGACGGGAATTGGAGGAGATCATCGCCATCATCACCGCCAACGCCTCTACATCAACCAGCCATGTTTCCCCATCCATGTGTGAGTAATTTCCCCGCTGTAGGCCGAAGGGGATGGTAGGGATTGGATGAGATTGGTCATGTAATAGCATAAGATTGTTAGGGCATAGTGCCTAGTGTCCGTAATTGGTACTTTGATGATATTGTTGCAACTTGTTATGCTTAATGCTTGTCACTAGGGCCCGAGTGCCATGATCTCAGATCTGAACATGTTATTGTTTCATCAAGATATTCATTGTTTATGGTCTTACCTATAAGTTGTATACACATGTCGCTGTCCGGAACCAATGGCCCCGAAGTGACAAGAATTGGGACAACCGGAGGGGATGGTAGCGATGTGAGGATCACATGTGTTCACGGAGTGTTAATGCTTTGCTCCGGTACTCTATTAAAAGGAGTACCTTAATATCCAGTAGTTTCCCTTGAGGCCCGGCTGCCACCGGTGGTAGGACAAAAGATGTTGTGCAAGTTTCTCATTGCGAGCACGCACGACTATATATGGAACACATGCCTATTGATTGCTTTGTACTTGGACACCGTTTTATTATTATCTGCAAATGCCCTGCTATGATTGTTACATGAGTTTCTCTCATCCATGCAACGCCCGTTCATCCGTCCCCGTGCCTACAGTATTTTAATCCTGCTGTTTACTAAAATCATTACTGCTGTCTTTGTTACTCTGCTGTTATTTCACTACGCTACTGCTATAAACTTACTCTTGATAAACTCTTGCGAGCAAGTCTGTTTCCAGTGCAGCTGAATTGACAACTCGCTGTTAAGGCTTTCAAGTGTTCTTTGTCTCCCTTTGTGTCGAATCAATAAATTGGGTTTTACTTCCCTCGAAGACTGTTGCGATCCCCTATACTTGTGGGTCATCAATTTCGTCCAATTCCGGGAATATTTCCTTACTAGGATTTCTGAAACCAAAAACAGCAGAAAACAACAACTGGCTCTTCGGCATCTCGTTAATAGGTTAGTGCCGGAAAATGCATAATAATGACATATAATGTGTATAAAACATGTGAGTATCATCATAAAAGTAGCATGGAACATAAGAAATTATAGATACGTTTGAGACGTATCAAGCATCCCCAAGCTTAGTTCCTACTCGTCCCGAGTAGGTAAACGATAACAAAGATAATTTCTTAGTGACAATGCTACCAACATAATCTTGATCAATACTATTGTAAGCACATGTAATGAATGCAACGATTTGAAACAATGGTAAATGACATGAGTAAACAATTGAATCATAAAGCAAAGACTTTTCATGAATAGTACTTCAAGACAAGCATCAATAAGTCTTGCATAAGAGTTAACTCATAAAGCAATAATTCAAAGTAAAGGTATTGAAGCAACACAAAGGAAGATGAAGTTTCAGCGGTTGCTTTCAACTTGTAACATGTATATCTCATGGATATTGTCAATGTAAAGTAATATAACAAGTGCAATATGCAAGTATGTAGGAATCAATGCACAGTTCACACAAGTGTTTGCTTCTTGAGTTGGAGAGAAATAGGTGAACTGACTTAACATAAAAGTAAAAGAATGGCCCTTCACAGAGGGAAGCATTGATTGCTATATTTGTGCTAGAGCTTTGGTTTTGAAAACAAGAAACAATTTTGTCAACGGTAGTAATAAAGCATATGAGTTATGTAAATTATATCCTACAAGTTGCAAGCCTCATGCATAGTATACTAATAGTGCCCGCACCTTGTCCTAATTAGCTTGGATTACCGGATTATCATCGCAATACACATGTTTTAACCAAGTGTCACAAAGGGGTACCTCTATGCCCCTGTACAAAGGTCTAAGGAGAAAGTTCGCATTGGATTTCTCGCTTTTGATTATTCTCAACTTAGACATCCATACCGGGACAACATAGATAACAGATAATGGACTCCTCTTTAATGCATAAGCATGTAGCAACAATTAATGTTCTCATATGAGATCGAGGATATATGTCCAAAACTAAAACTTCCACCATGATTCATGGCTTTAGTTAGCGGCCCAATGTTCTTCTCTAACATTATGCATGCTCTAACCATTAAATGAGTGGTAAATCTCCCTTACTTTAGACAAGACGGACATGCATAGCAACTCACATGATATTCAACAAAAGATTAGTTGATGGCGTCCCCAGAAACATGGTTATCGCACAACAAGCAACTTAATAAGAGATAAAGTGCATAAGTACATATTCAATACCACAATAGTTTTTAAGCTATTTGTCCCATGAGCTATATATTGCAAAGATAAAGAATGGAAATTTTAAAGGTAGCACTCAAGCAATTTACTTTGGAATGGCGGAGAAATACCATGTAGTAGGTAGGTATGATGGACACAAATGGCATAGTGGTTGGCTCAAGGATGTTGGATGCATGAGAAGTATTCCCTCTCGATACAAGGCTTAGGCTAGCAAGGATGTTTGAAACAAACACAAGGATGAAGCGGTGCATCAAAACTCACATAAAAGACATATTGTAAACATTATAAGACTCTATACCGTCTTCCTTGTTGTTCAAACTCAATACTAGAAATTATCTAGACCTTAGAGAGACCAAACATGCAAATCAGATTTTAGCATGCTCTATGTATTTCTTCATTAATAAGTGCAAAGTATATGATGCAAGAGCTTAAATATGAGCACAACAATTGCCAAGTATCACATTATTCAAGATATTATACCAATTACCACATATATCCTTTTCCAATTCCAACCATATAATAATTTAACGAAGAAGAAACTTTCGCCATGAATACTATGAGTAAAGCCTAAGGACATATTTGTCCATATGCAAGCGTGTCTCTCTCCCACACATTGAATGCTAGGATCCATTTTATTCAAACAAAACAAAAACAAAACAAACCGACGCTCCAAGCAAAGCACATAAGATGTGATGGAATAAAAATATAGTTTCAGGGGAGGAACCTGATAATGTTGTCGATGAAGGGGATGCATTGGGCATCCCCAAGCTTAGACGCTTGAGTCTTCTTGATATATGCAGGGGTGAACCACCGGGGCATCCCCAAGCTTAGAGCTTTCACTCTCCTTGATCATAGTGTATATCATCCTCCTCTCTTGATCCTTGAAAACTTCCTCCACACCAAACTCAAAACAAACTCATTAGAGGGTCAGTGCATAATCAAAATTCACATATTCAGAGGTGACACAATCATTCTTTATACTTCTGGACATTGCACAAAGCTACTGAAAGTCAATGGAATCGAAAAATCCATCAAGCATGACAAAACAGGCAATGCGAAATAAAAGGCAGAATCTGTCAAAACAGAACAGTTCGTAAAGACGTATTTTTAACAGGCACCAGACTTGCTCAGATGAGAAAACTTAAAACTAATGAAAGTTGCGTACATATCTGAGGATCACTCACGTAAATTGGCATAATTTTCTGAGTTACCTACAGAGAATTAGACCCAGATTCGTGACAGCAAAGAAAACTGTTTCTGCGCAGTAATCCAAATCTAGTATCATCCTTCTATTAGAGACTTTACTTGGCACAACAATGCAATAAAACTAAGATAAGGAGATGTTGCTACAGTAGTAAATAACTTCCAAGACTCAAATATAAAACAAAAAATACTGTAGTAAAAACATGGGTTGTCTCCCATAAGCGCTTTTCTTTAACGCCTTTCAGCTAGGCGCAGAAAGTGTGTATCAAGTATTATCAAGAGACGAAGTATCAACATCATAATTTGTTCTAATAATAGAATCAAAAGGTAACTTCATTCTCTTTCTAGGGAAGTGTTCCATACCTTTCTTGAGAGGAAATTGATATTTAATATTACCTTCCTTCATATCAATGATAGCACCAACAGTTCGAAGAAAAGGTCTTCCCAATATAATGGGACAAGATGCATTGCATTCAATATCCAAGACAACAAAATCAACGGGGACAAGGTTATTGTTAATGGTAATGCGAACATTATCAACTCTCCCCAAAGGTTTCTTCGTAGAATTATCAGCAAGATTAACATCCAAATAACAATTTTTCAATGGTGGCAAGTCAAGCATATCATAAATTTTCTTAGACATAACAGAAATACTTGCACCAAGATCACATAAAGCATTACAATCAAAGTCATTGACCTTCATCTTAATGATGGGCTCCCAACCATCTTCTAACTTCCTAGGAATAGAAGTTTCGCGATTTAATTTCTCTTCTCTAGCTTTTATCAGAGCATTTGTAATATGTTTCGTGAAAGCCAAATTTATAGCACTAGCATTAGGACTCTTAGCAAGTTTTTGTAAGAACTTTATAACTTCAGAGATATGACAATCATCAAAATCCAAACCATTATAATCTAAAGCAATGGGATCATTATCCCCAATGTTGGAAAAAATTTCAGCAGTTTTATCACAAGCAGTTTCAGCAGTTTTAGCAGGTTTTTCGCGCTTTGCATTAGAAGTGGAAACATTGCCTACACCAATTCTTTTACCATTATTAGTAGGAGGTGCAGCAACATGTGTAGCATTAGCATTGCTAGTGGTGGTAATAGTCCAAACTTTAGCTATATTATCTTCTTTTTCATTTTCTTCTCTTTCCCACCTAGCATGCAATTCAGCCATTAATCTTATATTCTCATTAATTCTAACTTGGATGGCATTTTCTGTAGTAACAATTTTATTTTCATTATCCCTATTAGGCATAACTTTCAATTTCAAAAGATCAACATCAGCAGCAAGACTATCAACTTTAGAAGCAAGTATATCAATTTTCCCAAGCTTTTCTTCAACAGATTTGTTAAAAGCAGTTTGTGTACTAATAAATTCTTTAAGCATAGCTTCAAGTCCAGGGGGTGTGTTCCTATTATTGTTGTAGGAATTCCCATAAAAATTACCATAGCCGTTGCCATTATTATAAGGATATGGCCTATAGTTGTTACTAGAATTGTTCCGATAAGCATTGTTGTTGAAATTATTATTTTTAATGAAGTTTACATCAACATGTTCTTCTTGTGCAACCAATGAAGCTAACGGAACATTATTAGGATCAATATTTGTCCTATCATTCACAAGCATAGACATAATAGCATCAATCTTATCATTCAAGGAAGAGGTTTCTTCGATAGAATTTACCTTCTTACCTTGTGGAGCTCTTTCCGTGTGCCATTCAGAGTAATTAATCATCATATTATCAAGAAGCTTTGTTGCTTCACCAAGAGTGATGGACATAAAGGTACCTCCAGCAGCTGAATCCAATAGGTTCCGTGAAGAAAAATTCAGTCCTGCATAAAAGGTTTGGATGATCATCCAAGTAGTCAGTCCATGGGTTGGGCAATTTTTAACCAAAGATTTCATTCTTTCCCATGCTTGTGCAACATGCTCAGTATCCAATTGTTTAAAATTCATTATGCTACTCCTCAAAGATATAATTTTAGCAGGGGGATAATATCTACCAATAAAAGCATCCTTGCATTTAGTCCATGAATCAATACTATTCTTAGGCAGAGATAGCAACCAATCTTTAGCTCTTCCTCTTAGTGAGAAAGGGAACAATTTTAATTTTATTATGTCACCATCTACATCTTTATACTTTTGCATTTCACAAAGTTCAACAAAATTATTGAGATGGGCAGCAGCATCATCAGAACTAACACCAGAAAATTGCTCTCGCATAACAAGATTCAGATAAAGCAGGTTTAATTTCAAAGAATTCTGCTGTAGTAGCAGGTGGAGCAATAGGTGTGCATAAGAAATCATTATTATTTGTGGTTGTGAAGTCACACAACTTAGTATTTTCAGGAGTATTCATTTTAGCAATAGTAAATAAAGTAAACTAGATAAAGTAAATGCAAGTAACTAATTTTTTTTGTGTTTTCAATATAGCAAACAAGATAGCAAGTAAAGTAAAACTAGCAACTAATTTTTTTGTGTTTTAATTTAGTGCAGCAAACAAAGTAGTAAATAAAATAAAGCAAGACAAAAACAAAGTAAAGAGATTGGATTGTGAAGACTCCCCTTGCAGCGTGTCTTGATCTCCCGGCAACGGCGCGAAAAAAGAGGCTGCCGACGTGGGAGTTGACGTGGGATCAACGTCGCCAGTAGCTTCCTTGTGACGGTAAAGCACTCGTCCGTTGGGAACCCCAAGAGGAAGGTATGATGTGTACAGCGCAAGTTTTCCCTCAGTAAGAAACCAAGGTTTATCATCGAACCAGTAGGAGTCAAGAAGCACGTTGAAGGTTGTTGGCGGCGAGATGTAGTGCGGCGCAACACCAGGGGGCGCCAACGTGGAACCTGCACAACACAACCAAAGTACTTTGTCCCAACGAAACAGTGAGGTTGTCAATCTCACCGGCTTGCTGTAGCAAAGGATTAGATGTATAGTGTGGATGATGATTGTTTGCAGAAAACAGTAAAACAAGTATTGCAGTAGATTGTATTCGATTAAAAGAATGGACCGGGGTCACAGTTCACTAGAGGTGTCTCTCCCATAAGATAAATAGCATGTTGGGTGAACAAATTACAGTTGGGCAATTGACAAATAAAGAGAGCATGACAATGCACATACATGATATGATGAATATTGTGAGATTCAATTGGGCATTACGACAAAGTACATAGACCGCTATCCAGCATGCATCTATGCCTAAAAAGTCCACCTTCAGGTTATCATCCGAACCCCTTCCAGTATTAAGTTGCAAACAACAGACAATTGCATTAAGTATGGTGCGTAATGTAATCAATAACTACATCCTCGGACATAGCATCAATGTTTTATCCCTAGTGGCAACAGCACATCCACAACCTTAGAACTTTCTGTCACTGTCCCAGATTTAATGGAGGCATGAACCCACTATCGAGCATAAATACTCCCTCTTGGAGTTAAGAGTAAAAACTTGGCCAGAGCCTCTACTAATAACGGAGCATGCAAGATCATAAACAACACATAGGTAATAGATTGATAATCAACATAACATAGTATTCTCTATCCATCGGATCCCAACAAACACAACATATAGCATTACAGATAGATGATCTTGATCATGTTAGGCAGCTCACAAGACCCGACAATGAAGCACATAAGGAGAAGACGACCATCTAGCTACTGCTATGGACCCATAGTCCAGGGGTGAACTACTCACTCATCAATCCGGAGGCGACCATGGCGGTGTAGAGTCCTCCGGAGATGATTCCCCTCTCCGGCGGGGTGGGGAGCTCCTGAACCCCGAGATGGGATTGGCGGCGGTGGCGTCTCTGGAAGGTTTTCGTATCGTGGCTCTCGGTACTGGGGGTTTCGCGACGAAGACTTTAAGTAGGAGGAAGGGCAGAGTCGGAGGAGTCACGGGGGCCCCACATGCCAGGGCCGCGCGGGCCCCCTATAGGCCGCACCGCCCTAGTGTGGCGGCGCCTGTGTCCGTTTCCCTTCGGTCTTCGGAAGCTTCGTGTGAAAATAGGCCCTTGGGTGTTGATTTCGTCCAATTCCGAGAATATTTCCTTACTAGGATTTCTGAAAAAAACAACAGAAAACAACAACTGGCTCTTCGGCATCTCGTTAATAGGTTAGTGCCGGAAAATGCATAATAATGACATATAATGTGTATAAAACATGTGAGTATCATCATAAAAGTAGCATGGAACATAAGAAATTATAGATACGTTTGAGACGTATCAAAGCACAAGCCATATAAGAATCAAATAAAGCAACACACATGGCTTGTGACAATCAAAGAACCCCGTGGTCCTAGACTCTACTCTCTTCTCCCCCTTTGGCATCGGAACACCAAAAAGGCGAAGAAAAGAGGAGAGATGCTATCGCACCCATCAATAGAACTCATGCCCGGTGGAGTAGGAGCCCTCGTCATCATCAGCCGAATCAACTTCATCCTCATCACCATCATCATCATCAGGAGTAGGAGTAGGAGCACGAGCAGTCCTAGGAGGAAGACCACCATGAGCATACATGGAGAAGTCAAAGTTCTGGATCATCTCATCGGTAATGGGAGGCATCTCCCACTGAGGTGCAACCACAGGCTCCATCTCAGGGCCAGAAGGAGGAACAGGGACATTCCTAGTAGCCATGAACTCATTCTGTCTCCTCCGTGTCTCCTGGTTCAAAGCAAGACTTTGATGTGCAACATCATTGGTATTCTTGCACATTTGCCACATGCTGGAGAAGAAGCGAGCGGCACCGCGCTTGGGGCGCCGAGAGTAGCTGGAGCTAGCTGCAGGATCATGGCGTTCCTTGGAACGGCGCTCAGAGGGCATCATGGTAGGGACGTCCGGACGGGTGTCCTGAGAGGGGAACTTGAATGGTTCCATGATGACTCTTTGATCAAGTGTGTTGAGAGGAGGAGGAACAATGTAGTTGATGAGCCGCTGAACATACTGAGCATAGTTGGGAGTCATGCGGCCCATAACTGCACGCTTCAGTTCACAGTGAATAAGATCACAGCCATCAATTTTCCTTATCCTGGCAGGGTGGCAATAGTACATCAGATTCAGGTGGTAGTTCCTGACTTCACTAGAATCGCCTGACTTGCTGATGAGACTCTCACGGAACATCTTGGCAAGGACAAGATAAGAGTAGTACATCCCAGAGATAGTGGGAGGCCCAGCTATAGGGTTCGGGGGATAGCAAAAGGAGATGTCACCTTTAGCGAGCTTAGACCGAGAATGGAGCTTGAACCCTTGAGCAAGGCCACCACCAAAACCCATGGCTCCACAGAACTGAGTGTAGGTGCATGAGTACTTCTCCTTGCCAGTCATCCAAGTCATAGAGCGGTCCTCATCATCATGGAAGAAGACGGTGCAATGGAATTGACGGACTAGAAGGGGACAATAGATGCCTTCTGCTTGTTCATCATCGGGCTTCAGGCACACAAGTTCATATAGTCCCAAACCCTTCAATGTATCAACCACAAAGCGGTACTTTGTGGCTGCATGCAAGTCAAGCTCTTCAGGGTTGATGGCCTTGGGCATCACAACTGTAACATCCCAACCTTGTTATCTCTGAATAAATTAATGTTCATGTGCATCTCATGCATATAGTTTGCATTTGAGTAAAATTTGCATCAAAGTTGAATTGTTCTCAATTATGCAAAGTCCTTCTCTATTTCTTGTCTCAAATTCAAACAAGATTTTATAAACTAAGCCACATGCATGGTTTTGTTGTTATTCAATAATCCCATGAGTTTTTAATAAATTTTGTGGAAAATTTGAGTTTCAAACTCCATCAGAAAACTGTTTTGAATTTTGAGATTTGAAAGGAGAAATAAATTTCAGAAAAGAAGAAAAAAAAGAGAGAAACCCTCCTCTCTCCTCTCCCTTGGGCTCAGCCCACCTCTCCTTCTTCTTTTCCCTCTCTCTGGCCGCAGCCCAGCATGGCCCAAGTGGCCCAGGCCGCACCCCCACACAGCCCAGGAAAACCCCCAGGGGGGTTTTTGCAAATGTGTCGTCTTCCCCGCCGACCGAAGCAGCTCGGTGGAGAGCTGCCGGCCGAGCGATGGCGCCGGCGGCCCCGATGCGTTCCGCCGCCCTCCGGCAGCTATAAAGACTCGCCGCCGCCGCCCCTAACCCTAATCCCCCACTTCTCCCCTTCCCCGCGGCCCCGACGCGCCCCAAAACCCTAACCCTAACCCGCAGAGACCGGCCGGCCTCCGGTCGATTCGCCGCCGGCGAGCGTCCCCGGCCGTCGCCGACCACTCCATCTCACTCGCGGTGAGCTCCTTGATGACCCACAAGTATAGGGGGTGTATCGTAGTATCTTCGATAAGTAAGAATGTCGATCCCAACAAGGAGCAGAAGGTGTTGACAAGCAGTTTCGATGAAGGATTCACTGTAAATGCTCACAGACAAGTATTCGGGGGTTTTGATGTAACAGTTGAATAAAGTACGAGTATGTAAAGTGCGAGAGTATTGCGAGTGGCCCAATCCTTTTTAGCACAAAGGACAAGCCGGTTTGTTTACTTATAATGACCAAACGTTCTCGAGGACACACGGGATTTTAGTCTAGTGCTTTCGCTACATACGGCTAAATAATCTTCATTGTTATGATAAGTGTTGTGTGGGTGAACCTATGCTAATGTACTGCCCTTCCTAGGACTAATACATACTTGTGATTATACCCTTGCAAGCATCCGTAACTACAAGAAAGTAATTAAGAATTAAATCTAACCACAGCCTTAAACTGAGATCCTGCGATCCCTCCTGCATCGATGTACCAACGGGGGTTTAGGTTTCTGTCACTCCGGCAACCCCGCAATTAGCAAACGAATACAAGATGCATTCCCCTAGGCCCATAAATGGTGAAGTGTCATGTAGTCGACGTTCACATGACACCACTAGAAGAATAACACCACAACTTAAATATCACACCATTGAATATTACTCAACCATAGTTCACTACTAACATTTAGACTTCACCCATGTCCTCAAGAACTAAACGAACTACTCACGAGACATCATATGGAACATGATCAGAGGTGATATGATGATGAATAACAATCTGAACATAAACTTGGTTCAATGGTTTCACTCAATAGCATCAACAACAAGTAGAAATCGATACCGGGAGAGTTTCCCCTATCAAACAATCAAGATCAAACCCAAATTGCTATGGCGGTGACGGTGTCCAGCGGTGATGACGGCGGTGATGATGGTGGAGATGATGATGATGGTGATGGCGATGATGTCCAGCTCGATGACGGTGACGATGGCGTCGATTCCCCCTCCGGGAATTTCCGGCGGATTCCTGCCCGCCGAGAGCTCTTTCTCTCTGGTGTTCTCCGCCCCGCAGAGGCGGCTGTAACTCTTCGCGAGGTACCCTCTGTGGCTTAGGTCTTCGGGACGAAGGGTTTGGCGAAGAAAAGGAGGCGAAAGGGGCTGTGGGCCCTCCACACCACATGGCGGCGCGGCCAGGGCCTGGGCCGCGCCGCCCTAGGGTGTGGGCCCACCCTGGCTCCTCCTGGCCTCTCCTTCTGGCTTCCTTCGTCATCTTGAAAAATAGGATTTTTGGTATAATTTCCTTCCACAGTTGATCTTCCGAAATATTGCGTTCTGACGGTGCTTTTTTCAGCAGAATCCTGGCTCCGGTGCTTGATCTCCCAATAATGATGAAACATGCAAAATAGATGAAATAACATAAATATTGTGTCCCAATATGAAATATATCAATGAATAATAGCAAATTATGATATAAAATAGTGATGCAAATTGGACGTATCAACTCCCCCAAGCTTAGACTTCGCTTGTCCCCAAGCGAAACTGAGCTCGATAGACATGACCACATGTTTATGGAGTGAAGAGTCGATAAATAAAATACGGACAAGAAGCATCATATTCATTCACACAGGACATTATAGTAAACAACCTCTTATAACTCATATTGAAACAAGTATAAGGTAATCACAAGTAAAGGTGCATAAGAAATCATAATTGGTGATGGCAAACTTCGTTCTTGGTCAGAGAACAATTAACAGATTATATTTATCTCATTGAGCAGCGCTCTCATGTTAAAGTTTATAAGGCACAACTTGCATACTCAATCATAATGGTCTTCTCATGATCATTGATAACTTGCAAAGCTATATTCATTCAGATAAAACTTGTACTAAACAAGGAAGAATAAAAGACATGATGTAGCAAATCACAATATAATGGTTTGATCACAACTACTCAAATGCTTGCTTGAGATGGAGGGAAATAGGTTTACTAACTCAACATAAAGTAAAAGACAGGCCCTTCGCAGAGGGAAGCAGGGATTAAATCATGTGCTAGAGCTTTTTCAGTTTTGCAATCATATAAAGAGAATAAAAGTAACATTTTGAGAGGTGTTTGTTGTTGTCAACGACTGGTAGCGGGTACTCTAACCCCCTTGCCAGACAACCTCCTAAGAGCGGCTCCCATATTATTTTCATTTTGTGTGGCACTCCTTCCAACCTTTCTTTCACAAACCATGGCTAACCGAATCCTCGGGTGCCTGCCAACAATCTCATACCATGAAGGAGTGCCTTTTTATTTTAGTTTTATTATGATGATGACACTCCCCCAACCTTTGCTTACACAAGCCATGGCTAACCGAATCCTTCGGGTGCCGTCCATCAATCACATACCATGGAGGAGTGTCTATTTAGTTTAATTAATTTGGGACTGGGAATCCCATTGCCAGCTCCTTTTGCAAAATTATTGGATAAGCGGATGAAGCCACTAGTCCATTGGTGGAAGTTGCCCAACAAGATTGAAAGATAAAACACCACATACTTCCTCATGAGCTATGAAACATTGACACAAATAAGAGATACTAAGTTTTGAATTGTTTAAAGGTAGCACATGAAGTATTTACTTGGAATGGCAGAAAATACCATGTAGTAGGTAGGTATGGTGGACACAAATGGCATAGGTTTGGGTTAAGGTTTGGATGCACGAGAAGTATTCCTTCTCAGTACAGGTCTTTGGCTAGCAAGGTTAATTAGCAAGCATAAGAGTCGAGGGAAACAAACAAACATACATATGATAGAAACAATCATGCATCTTCCTTGTAAGCACAAACAATTTTAACTTCAGAATAATAAGCTATGAGCTAACAAGAAAGACAATGAAACAACTGCATGTATTTCTCTTTTCTATTTAAACCTCAAAGTGTTGTTGCTATTGACCAATGCTAAGTTTGCCAAAGCCAAATAGATTTATTCAATGCTCCCAAAGTGATACCAATACTAACAACAAGGTGAATCATATAGTAGAGATTGCAAACTAAAATAAGATGTGCAATATGTAAATGATAAGACTTCTCATTAATATTCCATAACGATAACTCACACCAAGGGATACATAGATAACCAACTAAAGGAGAGATACTTCCAAACGCAACCCATCTTATATGATAACTTCCCTACTCATGATATGACACTACTTGACAATAAAAGTAAAAGGTAGTGATAATGTGATACCGCGGCACTCCCCCAAGCTTGGAACAAACCAAGGGGATGCCAATACCGATGATGAATTACTCCTGCGGCGATGGTGGTGATGAACTCCTCCCGCGCTTCTTAATAAGCTCCTTCAACTTCAGTTTCTCAGCTTGACAATTCTGCACTAAGATTCGAAGAGATTCATTGTTATCGAAGTTGGCGATGACGACCTTGTGATGCGAATCGAGTGGTATTCAATCATTCTTCGGAGACGGCAATTCTCCTCCTGGAGTATCTCCACTTCTCTTCTTAGAGCCCGATATTGATCACAAAACTCATCGGTAATCCGTAGAACTTCTTCCATCATGGGGAAGGAGTCGAGGCTAAGAGCGGGTGGTAAAGGTCCCTGCAGGTTATGAGAAAAAGAACGTCGAGTGTCAACAGATCCCACCAAGATTTGCTTGCTCCCTCCGGCTTGCTGCTCTTGTCTTGATGGCACCTCCTTCACTTCTTCCTCCGAAAGCCCCTTGCCCTTGTCGTTGGAGGCCATGGTGCTTCTAGACTGAAAACAGATCTGGCAGAAACACTCGAAACAAAACACGTCGAAAACACGATATACGGACCTCCAGGGGTCCGGGGGATTATATAGCAAAATTTTCACGACAACGGAAAGTACCAGATCGAACCAGAGTCGGAAAGGGGCGACAGGCGGCCAAACCATAGGCCGGCGGGCCCCGGTCAGGCCGCGCCGCCCTATGGTGGCACCCCCTCGTGCGTCCTTTCCACTCCGTTTCGAACTCGTAATTTCTCATATTTTCCAAAAACAGCGAAAATATTGTTCGGAAAGTAAATTGCGTACTTTTCATTACCAGTACTGTTACCTATTCAAAGTCGAGTTCTGGCGGACTGTCAATTTGCCCTTTGATGAAAGCTTCCGGTGTTTCCACTTGAATAATATCAACATCAACATTATAGGAATCACCTGAGATATAATGCTTGAGTCTTTGTCCATTCACCACTTGCGTAGCATTGCCTTGGAGAGAGCTAATTTTGATTGCTCCTGAACGATACACCTCCTCGACAACATATGGTCCTTCCCATTTCGAGAGTAATTTCCCTGCAAAGAATCTGAGACGAGACCGATACAATAGGACTTTATCCCCAATATTAAATTCTCTTTTGATAATCCTCCTATCATGCCATTTTTTAACTTTCTCTTTAAAGAGTTTAGCATTTTCATAAGCTTCACTTCTCCATTCATCTAGAGAACTCAATTGCAACAACCTCTTATCACCGGCAAGTTTAGGATCTTTATTTAATTCTCTAACAGCCCAATAAGCTTTGTGCTCTAGTTCTAAAGGTAAATGACAAGCTTTCCCATAAACCATTTTATAAGGTGACATTCCCATGGGATTTTTATAAGCAGTTCTATAAGCCCAAAGTGCATCCTTCAATTTACTAGCCCAATTCTTTCTAGTTTTATTAACGGTCTTTCCCAAAATAGATTTAATCTCTCTATTTGATAGTTCTACTTGACCACTAGTTTGAGGATGATAAGCGGAAGCAATTCTATGATTAATACCATATTTAGCAAGAGTTTTTCTAAAACCTCCATGAATAAAATGAGAACCTCCATCAGTCATAATATATCTAGGTACTCCAAATCTAGGAAAAATAATATCTAAAAGCATTCTTAAAGAGGTCTCACCATCAGCACTTTTTGTAGGTATAGCTTCCACCCATTTAGTAACATAATCAACAGCAACAAGTATATGAGTGTTACCTTCCGAAGACGGAAAAGGTCCCATGAAGTCAAATCCCCAACAATCAAATGGTTCAATAACAAGAGTATAATTCATTGGCATTTCATTGCGTCTGGAGATATTACCAACCCTTTGGCATTCATCACAAGATAAAATAAACTTTCTCGCATCTTTGAAGAGAGTTGGCCAATAAAAACCTGATTGTAGAACCTTTTGCGCGGTTCTTTCTCCGGCGTGATGTCCTCCATAAGCACTACCATGACATTTACTCAATATCTCTTGTTGTTCATATTCGGGAACACATCTTCGCATAATACCATCCACTCCTTCTTTATATAAGTGTGGGTCATCCCAGAAATAATGCCTCAAATCATAAAAGAATTTCCTCCTTTGCTGAGCTGAAAAGGTTGGAGGCAAGTACTTGGAAACAATAAAGTTAGCATAATCAGCATACCAAGGACTGTCTCGCGAGCTCACCTTTATTACAGCCAATTGTTCATTTGGAAAACTATCATTAACAGGAACAGGATCATAAGCAATATTTTCCAGTCTAGACAAATTATCAGCAACAGGATTATCAGCACCTTTCCTATCTACAATATGTAAATCAAATTCTTGCAAAAGAAGTACCCATCTAATAAGCCTTGGCTTAGCATCTTTCTTTGTCATTAGGTATCTAATTGCAGCATGATCAGTATGAATAGTAACTTTTGAATCAACAATATAAGATCTAAATTTATCACAAGCAAAAACTACAGCTAATAATTCTTTTTCAGTTGTAGCATAATTTCTTTGAGCAGCATCAAGAGTTTTACTAGCATAATGAATAATATTCAGCTTTTTATCTACTCGCTGTCCAAGAACAGCGCCTACAGCAAAATCACTAGCATCACACATAATCTCAAAGGGTAAGTTCCAATCAGGAGGTTCAACTATAGGAGCAGTTGTTAAGGCTTTCTTAAGAGTTTCAAAAGCTTCCTTACAATCATCATCAAAAACAAATGGTACATCTTTTTGAAGAAGATTAGTAAGAGGCTTTGAAATCTTGGAGAAATCTTTAATAAATCTCCTATAAAACCCAGCATGACCAAGAACACTACGAATACCTTTAACGTCCCTCGGATAGGGCATCTTCTCAATTGCTTCAACTTTAGCTCTATCAACTTCAATACCTCTCTCAGAAATTTTATGTCTCAATACAATTCCTTCATTAACCATAAAGTGGCATTTCTCCCAATTAAGAACAAGGTTAGTTTCTTCACATCTCTGCAAAACTTTATCAAGGTTTCGCAAGCAACTATCAAAAGAATTCCCATAGACGGAAAAATCATCCATGAATACCTCTACAATACTTTCACAAAAACCATGAAAAATAGCAGACATGCATCTTTGAAAAGTAGCAGGAGCATTACATAAACCAAAAGGCATACGTCTATAAGCATAAGTTCCATAAGGACAAGTAAAAGTGGTTTTCTCTTGATCTTTAGCTTTAGCAATTTGTGAAAACCCAGAATAACCATCAAGAAAGCAAAAATGAGTATTTTTAGACAATCTTTCTAGCATTTGATCAATAAATGGTAAAGGGTAATGATCTTTTTTAGTAACTTTATTAACTTTTCGAAAATCAATGCACATTCTATAGCCTACAACTACTCTTTGAGGAATGAGCTCATCATTATCATTAGGCACAACAGTCATACCTCCTTTCTTGGGAACGCAATGCACAGGACTAACCCATCTACTATCAGCAATAGGATATATAATACCAGCTTCAAGGAGTCGTAATACCTCATTCCTTACCACTTCCTTCATCTTCGGAATTAGACGACGCTGATGTTCAACAACAGGCTTTGCATCATCTTCCATATTAATGGCATGTTGGCAAATAGAAGGAGAAATCCCTTTCAAATCATCAAGAGTGTAGCCAATAGCGCCTCGGTGCTTCTTCAATATTTCCAATAACCTTTCTTCCTCAATCTCTGAAAGCTTAGAACTAATAATAACAGGATATATTTTCTTATCATCAATATGAGCATATTTAAGATTATAAGGTTTTAAATCAAAAACAGGATCTTCCTTTGGTGGCGGTGTTGTACCCAAATCTTCCACCGGTAAATCATGTTTGAGAATAGGTTGGCGAAGAAAAATTTCCTCAAGCTCATCTCTTTCTTTCCTAAAAATTTCGCTCTCGCTATCCTCCAAATGTTGCTGCAAAGGATTATTAGGAACAAGAACAATAGATGCACATTGCTCCATTTTAAAATCATTACTAGGCAAATCAGTTTTATAAGGAGTTTTAGTAAATTTAGAGAAGTTAAACTCATAAGATTCACCAGCAAATTTAGTCAAAATTTTCTCTTTCTTGCAATCTATAATAGCTCCACAAGTATTTAGAAAAGGTCTACCAAAGATAATAGGACAATAATCGCTAGCAGCAGAACCAAGTACCAAAAAGTCAGCAGGATATTTAATCTTACCGCATAAAACTTCCACATCTCGAACAATACCAATTGGAGAAATAGTTTCTCTATTAGCCAGCTGAATAACCACATCAATATCTTCAAGTTCACAAGAATCAATTTCGTGCATAATCTCCGTGTAAAGCTCATACGGAATAGCACTAACACTTGCACCAATATCACATAATCCATAATAGCAATGATCACCAATTTTAACAGATAGCATAGGAACACTAGCTTGTTTGGGTTTATTAGGATGTGAAACAATATTAGAAGCATCTTCACAGAAAATAATATGACCATCCTCCACATTTTCAGTCACAAGATCTTTAACTATTGCAACAGCAGGTTCAACTTTTATTTGTTCTTCAGGTTCTACAGGTTTCTTTTCACTTTTATGAACCACACTATTTATAACAGAGTACTCTTTCATTTTAGCAGGGAAAGGAGTTTTTTCAATATAAGCTTCAGGAATAACCGATCAGCAGTTTCAACTACAACGCATTTATTAATAGATGAATCAATTTTATCTTTATACGGTTCATGATACTTATCAAAATTCTTCTTTGGCAATTCATAATGAGAGGCAAAAGCTTTATAAAGATTTACAGCAACTTGAGAATCAAGACCATATGTAGCACTCATATTACGAAATTTATCAGTATCCATAAAAGCTTCAATGCATTTATAATCATAAATTATACCTGATTCTCGATCTTTGTCGTTCTCCCAACCTTCAGTATTTTCTTGGATCCGATCAAGAAGGTCCCTTTTAAACTCTTCTTTGTTGCGTGTAAATGATCCAGAACAAGAAGTATCCAGCAAGGTCTTGTCTTGAAAAGAAAGTCTTGCATAGAAATTATCAATAATAACATTACCAGGAAGCTCATGAATGGGGCATTTGAGCATTAAAGACTTCAATCTCCCCCAAGCTTGGGCAATACTCTCTCCATCATGAGGCCAAAAATTATATATGCGATTCCGATCCTTGTGAATTTCACTTGGAGGATAGAACTTAGAATAAAACCGGGGCACAATATCATTCCATTCAAGAGAATCCCCATTATCCAGTAATTTATACCAATGCGCCGCTTTACCAGACAGCGATAAAGAGAATAGTTTCTTCCTCACTTCATCCATAGCAATACCTGCACATTTGAATAACCCACATAATTCATGCAAAAACAGTAAATGATCACCGGGGTGGACAGTTCCATCCCCTTCATAGCGGTTATCCATAACACGTTCAATAATTTTCATAGGTATTTTATATGGTATTACTTCCTCACCTGGCGCCTCATCCACTACCGTTGCAGTAGTAGTAGATTTCCCAAATAGAAATTGAAGAGAAGATCTCTCCATAATGACTTATAGCAGCAGGCAGAAATAAAATCAGCACAAACAGTAAAGGTACCAATTCCACTTACCAATAGCGCTTCACTCCCGGCAACGGCGCCAGAAAATAGTCTTGATGACCCACAAGTATAGGGGGTGTATCGTAGTATCTTCGATAAGTAAGAATGTCGATCCCAACGAGGAGCAGAAGGTGTTGACAAGCAGTTTCGATGAAGGATTCACTGTAAATGCTCACAGACAAGTATTCAGGGGGTTTTGATGTAACAGTTGAATAAAGTACGAGTATGTAAAGTGCGAGAGTATCAATTGCAGCGAGTGGCCCAATCCTTTTTAGCACAAAGGACAAGCCGGTTTGTTTACTTATAATGACCAAACGTTCTCGAGGACACACGGGATTTTAGTCTAGTGCTTTCGCTACATACGGCTAAATAATCTTCATTGTTATGATAAGTGTTGTGTGGGTGAACCTATGCTAATGCACGCCCTTCCTAGGACTAATACATACTTGTGATTATACCCCTTGCAAGCATCCGCAACTACAAGAAAGTAATTAAGAATTAAATCTAACCACAGCCTTAAACTCGAGATCCTGCGATCCCTCTGCATCGATGTACCAACGGGGGTTTAGGTTCTGTCACTCCGGCAACCCCGCAATTAGCAAACGAATACAAGATGCATTCCCCTAGGCCCATAAATGGTGAAGTGTCATGTAGTCGACGTTCACATGACACCACTAGAAGAATAACACCACAACTTAAATATCACACCATTGAATATTACTCAACCATAGTTCACTACTAACATTTAGACTTCACCCATGTCCTCAAGAACTAAACGAACTACTCACGAGACATCATATGGAACATGATCAGAGGTGATATGATGATGAATAACAATCTGAACATAAACTTGGTTCAATGGTTTCACTCAATAGCATCAACAACAAGTAGAAATCGATACCGGGAGAGTTTCCCCTATCAAACAATCAAGATCAAACCCAAATTGCTATGGCGGTGATGGTGTCCAGCGGTGATGACGGCGGTGATGATGGTGGAGATGATGATGATGGTGATGGCGATGATGTCCAGCTCGATGACGGTGACGATGGCGTCGATTTCCCCCTCCGGGAGGAATTCCCCGGCGTTCAGCCGAGAGCTCTTCTCTCTGGTGTTCTCCGCCCCGCGAGGCGGGTGTAACTCTTCGCGAGGTACCCTCCGTGGCTTAGGTCTTGGGACGAAGGGTTTGGCGAAGAAAAGGAGGCGGGGGCCGTGGGCCCTCCACACCACATGGCGGCGCGGCCAGGGGGGCCGCGCCGCCCTAGGGTGTGGGCCCACCCTGGCTCCCCCTGGCCTCTCCTTCTGGCTTCCTTCGTCATCTTGAAAAATAGGATTTTTGGTATAATTTCCTTCCACAGTTGATCTTCCGAAATATTGCGTTCTGACGGTGCTTTTTTCAGCAGAATCCTGGCTCCGGTGCTTGATCTCCCAATAATGATGAAACATGCAAAATAGATGAAATAACATAAGTATTGTGTCCCAATATGAAATATATCAATGAATAACAGCAAATTATGATATAAAATAGTGATGCAAATTGGACGTATCACTCCTCTCTCTCCCGGTGCCCTCGCCTTGGCCCCTCTCTCTCCCTAGCGCCGCTGCACGAGGCACCTGTCCCGGCCGCCGCAGAGGCTCGCCGCCGCGTGCTCCGGCGGCCAATAGCGGGCGCGCCGCCACCAAGCGCCGCGTCGCCCCGCCCCTTTCCCCCCTGGCGCTGAATAATTTCTAAATCGCCGATTGCAAAAGAGCTCTATTATGAGCCATGGTGGGCTGACGTCAGCATGACATCAGCGTGACGCAGTAATTGTTTTTTTAATTCTGTCTTATTTTCAGTAATTCATAGATAATTCATATTAAATCAGAAAAATATAAAATTATATATCAAAATGATCAGAAAAACATTTCCTAATTGTTTATCCATGTTTCATACATGCTTGAACCAATTAAATATGAGCCTTAGTAGAAACCCTAATTTGACCCCTCTCATATGTCGGGATCGATGCCGAACCCCTTTAAATTCCGTCGATGCACCTAGGGTTACCCAAACCCCTTTAATATGACATGTCATCATATTGTATGTGCATTGCATTGTACCTTGTCTTGATTGTGCTCTTCCTTTCCGGTGTTTGGTTCTTCATCGATAGGGACCGAACGCGAGCCTGAGATCAACGCCACCGAAGAGCAGCACCAGAACAACGAGGGACAAGGCAAGCCCTAACCTGGTTCATATATGGTTTCGAAATGCTTTACTTCTGGTTCTTACATATTGCATCCGCTTCAAATATGTTTTATCGGCAGTTGTAGATATCCTATGTGTGCATATTCCATCCTTGTAGCCCAGAGTTACTGATCCACCGCTCCCAGCAAAACTAGGTCTGAGCTTGTTCGCATCGCTAGAGCCGTATATGTGTTATGCTTAGCCATGCTTAGCTGTTGAAGTCTGATCCATCCGGTTGATGAATCAGAGCTACGAATGAACCTAGTTTGTCAGGATGACGTGGTAAGATCAGAGATGATGTTAATAAACATGCTAAAGGCTTGGATGGGCCGCCACATGGGGATGTGGTGATTTGACTCGTTCTCGCCGATACTAGGACCTGAGGTTCTCGCCTTCGGAACCAAGACTGAGCGTACAACCACACGGGGCCCATGGGAACCCCTTGGCCCGAACTTACCTAGCTTACCCATGAGTCAATTAGTTTGCGAGTTCCATTTGCCATACGCATGGGGGAAAGGTGGAAAAGGTTTTCAAAGTGCATCATACAGGATGTGGCTAGGGTGAAGGATGCTGGAGGCATTGAACTGGATCCCCTGCACACAATGACCGGGACCGCCTCGGAGAATGGCTACCTACGATGACGGAGCTCCCCAGTTAGTTTGACTCATGGAATAGGCGAAGTAAGGGAAAGGTTTTGGTCGACCACCCTCTGCCGGCACGCCAAGGAAGCGTGTACATGACGGCGCTAAGAGTCGGTCGGCGCGTGTGGGTAAAGTTGTACACCCCTGCAGGGTAAATCTTTTCGAAAAGCCGTGTCCACGGTTAAGGACGACTTGGGAAAGAACGTGATGATCATAGACAACTTGAACCTGATCGTAAAACTTGATATCTATGTGTGAATAAGGATCCCTTCTCAGGGTGTCGAGGGGTGATCCTAGGTGATAGGTTCAGGTAATGATGAAGATTCGGTGGATTCAACATGATGATCTTAGAGCTAGAGTTGATATCGCTCTCTTACCCCTTTTGAAAATGGTCTGAATAGACGAGCTTCTGCTCCCTCCTGTTTACAAAGAAAACTGGCTTTCCGCAAAATAAGCTCCACATAAAGCCTCGCATACCAGCTTTGCTAAAAGGTTGTACTAAGTCTTGCTGAGTCCCTGTACTCAGCCTTGCATGCTTTGTTTCAGACGAAGTTCTTCCAACTGATGGTGGCTTCTACCTTGACATCGACGAGTAGTTCGGAGTTCCTCAGGCGGCAGCCTGAGACTTATGGGCTGGGACGTCGCCTTATGTTATGGCCTCTTAGGCCCTTTGCAGTCTTGTTATCTAGATAACATAATTTGCTTTCCGTTGCTTGTTGAATTGTGGTCAGTGACCTCTGCGTGTAATAAATTTGGATCTTAACTCTGCTAAGAGTTGTAATATATTTGCTTTCAGTCGTAGAGTCACTATTGTGTTACCGATTCTCACCCTGTAGGCCCTAGAGATCTAGGTTAGGCTTATGCCAGATGTGATATCTGGGTTTGTCTAGCCCTGACCTCCGGGGTCGCGACAGGTTTTGGTATCAGAGCAGGACTGCCTATAGGAAACCCTTTCGACTGGTCGATGTTGAGTCTAGTAGTTGTGAAAACTATTTGAAAGCTAAAAGTATTTGCAAAAGCATCTGAATAGGATTCTTTTTACTCCTTATCTGGTGTCACTCTAATGCTGAGTCATCTTACCTTGTTTTGATTGAAAAAGGTTTTACCTCTACCCTGATATTTCCAAAATTATAGGATCTACGGGTTTGGGTTGTTTTCTCAAAAAGTACTCCGTACTTGGTTGCTTAACTCAGTGTTCCTAAAGTTACATCAGTTGATCTGAATCTTGCTCCTTCCATTCAGTGAATGTTATCATTCCGTTGAATCCTTTCCAAGGAATCTGTTTCTCATGATCTTTGTCTTTCTCTTCAGGATGGCTGGTCGTGGTCGTGGTCGTAACCGACGTGGACAAAACAATGCTGAACCGGAACTGCCGCCACCTCCCACAATGGCGCAGGTTCTTAACAACATTGAGACCAACCGCCTGAGGAATGAACAACTCCTGGAGCGTGTAGCTCAAAACACAGAACGTCGTCCCGACAACTGTGTCACACTTGGGGACTTCATCCGTGCACTGCCTCCTGTCTTCACCCACCCCAAGGAGCCTCTTGATGCTGATGATTGGCTTCGCACCATCGAGCGCAAGTTCAACGCTCTTCATGTTCCACCAGGTGAACGCGTGAACTTCGCCACCTACCAGTTAGAAGGTGCCGCTGGTTCTTGGTGGGAAGGTTTTCTGGCTCTTCAAGCGCCAGGACATGATGTTACCTGGGAGGAGTTCGTCACAGCTTTCCGTGCAGCCTATATCCCCAAGACTGTCATGGACATCAAAAGGAGGGAATTCCTGGACTTCACTCAGGGGAAGCTGGATGTGGAGACATATGGACGTGAGTTCACTCAGCTGTCTCGCTATGCACCCCGTGATGTGGTTGATGATGCTGACAAGCAAGATCTGTTCCGCAAGGGACTTAACCCCGAGCTTCGCTATGAGATGCTGCCTTTCACCTTCCAGTCATTCCAAGACCTGCATAACCGTGCTCTTCTGATGGAGAACGGAAGGAAGGATATGGAAAAATCCAAGAAGCGTGAAGAAGGTGATTCTCGTGCGTCTTCCTCTCACAACAAGAAGCGCCGAGTCTGGATCCCTTACAGTGCTGTACCTCGTGCTCCCTATGCACCAAGGTCTTCTGGCAATAACTCTAAGCCACCCTCTGGTGGTTCAAGCTATCGTCCTGCCATGGGTACTGTGCCTAGTGGTGCTTGCTACTCTTGTGGTCAGCCTGGCCACTACTCAAAGGAGTGCCCCCAGAAGTCTGCTGGTCGTGGATATTCTCAGCCCAAGAAGGATGACAAATATCCCTCTGGTCGTGCTCGTCTGACCCATGTCTCTGCTGATGAGGCTGAAGAGGATCCAAGCGTCCTAATGGGTACGCTCTATATAAACTCAATCCTAGCTACAGTTCTGTTTGATTCCGGAGCATCGCATACATTCATATCTCAAGAGTTTGCACAAAAGCATGATATACCCTTCGAGACAATGCCCTCCCCTCTAGAGATCACAACTCCTGGGTCTCGTTGGCAAACTATTTGGATTACCCGTGAGGTTATAATCAGTATAGGGCATCTTTTGTTCCCCACCTCTCTCATTGCCCTCAAGTCAACTGACATTGATGTCATCTTGGGCATGGATTGGCTAGTAAAGCATAAGGCTGTCATTGATTGTTCAGCCAGGTCTATTGTTCTGACCGATCTTTCTGGCAAAAGTATTCTATACTGGGCTCCATCCGCAATACCTCCATCGGCAAGGTTTACCCCTGAAGCCGAGTTGTATGCCGTTGAAGCCCTACCTAAACCAGAAATCTCTGATGTCTGGGTGGTCCGTGACTTTCCAGATGTCTTCCCTGAAGAGTTACCTGGCATGCCACCTGATCGAAGTGTGGACTTTGTCATTGAGTTGGTTCCCGGAACTGCTCCTGTTTCCCGGAGACCATATCGTATGCCTCCGGAAGAGTTGGTTGAACTGAAGAAGCAGTTAGAGGAGTTAGAAGAGAAGAACTTCATACAACCTAGTACTTCTTCCTGGGGTTGCCCTGCCCTCTTTGTCAAGAAGAGAGATACCAACATTCCGCGGCTGGTTGTTGATTACCGTCCGCTCAACGCAGTGACAATCAAGAACAAATACCCTCTTCCTATAATCAATGATCTTTTTGATCAGTTGTCCGGTGCCACAGTCTTCTCCAAGATGGATTTGAGATCAGGGTACCATCAAATCAAAATCCGCAAGGAGGACATTCCAAAGACAGCGTTCACAACTCGTTATGGTCTTTACGAGTACACTGTCATGTCCTTTGGCCTCACAAATGCTCCTGCCACTTTTATGCGGCTCATGAACTCTGTTTTCATGGAGTATCTTGACAAGTTCGTCGTGGTCTACATCGACGATATTCTGATCTACTCCAAAACCGAAGATGAACATGAGGAACATCTCCGTCTGGTGCTAACCAAACTTCGTGAACACCGTCTCTACGCCAAGTTTTCCAAATGTGAGTTCTGGTTAAAAGAGCTCATATTCCTTGGTCATGTTATCTCTGAAAAAGGTGTTGCAGTCATTCCAGATAAAGTTCAAGCCGTTCTTGACTGGAAGACACCTAAGTCAGCTAAGGAGATTCGAAGTTTTCTCGGTCTGGCGGGTTATTACCGCCGATTCATTGAAAATTTCTCCAAGATTGCCAAGCCAATGACCGATCTTCTCAAGAAAGACAAGAAGTTCGAATGGTCAGAAAAGGCTGAAGAGAGTTTCCAGGTTTTGAAAACCAAGCTGACTACTGCTCCTGTGCTCGTCCTTCCGGACACAAGCAAAGACTTCGTTGTCTATTGCGATGCCTCTCTCCAAGGGCTCGGATGTGTGTTGATGCAAGATGGCCATGTGGTGGCCTATGCCTCTCGACAGTTGAAACCGCATGAGCTTAATTATCCTACTCATGTGTTATCACCAGAATTTAACCGGATCAGAAGGTGGGCCGTGATTTAAACGGGCTTGGAAGCTATGTACGTAAAACGGTCATGAATCGGCCTTGTACGAGAATTTGGGCCAAGTGGCCCGTGTATCTGTAAATTATAGTAGATTCCGTGTCGGTTAGGATTAAAACAGAGTTTAGCTCGTGCACGGTTGGGATTATTCCCAAATTAGAAAGTCTACGGACTATAAATATGTATCTAGGGTTATTTGAGAAGGAGGACGATCACGTTCACAACAAATCAATCTAGGCGCATCGCCACCCCTTGTTTCGAGGGTTTCTCCCGGGTAAGCAACATGCTGCCTAGATCGCATTGTGCGATCTAGGCAGTATCGGTTTATTCGTTCTTGGTGTTGCTCATGCTGAAGCCTTTTTGATGGCGATCAACACCCTTATCTCAGGTGTTTTGGGGTTGACGTCGATGCTTTCACGATGTACTTGTTTAGCTACGCCATCCCTAAATATCTGGCTGCCCTTACACCTGTCCTAGGTGTAAGGGCAGCATCCTGCTTGTTCTTTAGCTAGTAGATCTAATCTGTTATAGTTGCTCCTTGTTCTTCAAGGATTGGTTTGATATCCGCATGGTTAGGCCTTATAAACGGGTTGAACGATCCGGTAGTGCGTAAGGTGTGGTTAATGAAGTCCTAAAGGGATTGTTCCGGGGATCAACTTCATGTTGGTTTTTAGGCCTCTTTAGGGCTAGTTTTCCTATCATCTTACGTATCTGCTAGGCTCAACTACGCATAGGATGTTCCGGTTATGCGGTGAAAACCCTAGACTATCGTAGGTTAGTTTAGCTTGTTTTTGATTAAGCAGGATCCCCATGTTAATGTAAAATCTAACGTGTTCCATGGGGCAATCGGCTCTTAGAGCCGATCCACAGAGTAACCTAAGAGCCGATCGGGGCTCGTATTTAATGTTACGTGTTTGCCATGCAGGAAACTAAGTCAAAGCAATCCATCACCCTTGCGACCAGGTATAGGTCAGGCACGCCCCCCATCAGCATCGGACGTGTGTACCAGAGCATTGCGGGCCGTCGAGGGACCAGGGCCAACCGCAGTCCTGGGAGCCCGGCTCTACGGTGTTGCTCGTCGCTGCTCGCCGGTGGGTTTGACGGTAACACATTCTAGCACGCCGGTGGGACGGTCAACAACAACGGCATCGACATCTTCCTCGAGATGGCGGGCAGGCGATGAAGAGCTGCCTGAGGATTACAAGAAGAAGTATGATGAGATCAAAGCCATCTTTGAAGCCGATCTCATCGGCTCTTTCACAAAGACCCGTTCACGTGGCATCAGGTGGAAAGGGTTCTCACCCGATGGTGCTCTCGATGGAGTAGATCTGTCTACCCCTTCAGAGGAGCGCACCAGAGCTCTGCGCCAAGAAGTTAATTACATGGCAGCTCATTCTCTTCATCGGCATTCTGAGAGCCTGGTGAACACTTTGGAGCGCATCGCGGTCCGCGTGGTTCAGGAAATAATGAAGCACCAATACTCCCCGTCAGGCCCGGTCCTAGGGACTCACCAGGGAGAACTGCCGTTCCAAACCAGACCACCGCTACCGTTCGCGCTTGTAGCTCCAGAGCCACGGGGTTCGCCGGCTTTCGTCGTCCACAAGATTGGAGGCGATCCTGCTGATTACCAGTTCATGCTGGAACCACCTAAGGAAATCCCGCACGGATACACGTGCCTGTATGTGCCAGATTGCAACAATTTGGCGCGCACGAACCAGATTACAGCAGGAGGAATTTCTGGAGCCACAGGAGGAATTTCTGGAGTCACAGGAGGAATTGCTGGAGGAGACGCCGATAAACAGGCGTGGCTAGCCAAGTACGCCACTGCAGCAGATCAGCAAATTTCAGCCCCTGCAGCTCCTACAGT
This sequence comes from Lolium multiflorum, assembly GCA_030979885.1. Classification (NCBI taxonomy): domain Eukaryota; kingdom Viridiplantae; phylum Streptophyta; class Magnoliopsida; order Poales; family Poaceae; genus Lolium; species Lolium multiflorum. The sequence goes on from CM061748.1 coordinate 51,373,579, forward strand.
GGACCAGATCAGTGCGATCTTGAGAGACCAGTTCGGCATGGTGCCAAAGAGAAGGGCAATCGGCTATTCCAAGCCGTATCCTAATGAGTATGATCTAATACCACTGCCACCTAAATATCGGCTCCCAGAGTTCTCAAAGTTCAGTGGGTCAGAAGGCTCTAGCTCAATTGAACACGTGAGCCGATATTTGGCACAGTTGGGCATGATCTCAGCATCGGACCAGCTACGCGTGAGATTTTTCGCGCAGTCTCTCACAGGATCGGCTTTTGGGTGGTACACCTCGCTGCCCCAGACTCAATCCAAACGTGGAAGCAGATGGAAGAACATTTCCACATACAATATCACTCAGATGCTTCGAGCGCATTGCCGATTTGGTACAAATGACGAGGCGTGGAGGCAGTGTCGAGTACATTCAGCGCTTCAGAACTGTGAGGAACCGATGCTATTCGGCTCGTTTAAATGAGAAAGAAGCCGTTGATCTGGCAGTGGTAGGTCTTGCATCGCCAATCAAGGACATGGCTTCTCAGGCAGAGTATACCTCCCTGGCGCATATGGTGCAGAAACTATCATTATATGAACAGCGCCATCCAGAATTGTACCAGGACAAGTTCAAACGCCCAGTAAGCCTGATCGAGGTAGAAGAAGATGAAGATTCGGCAGGAGATCAGGAAGTGGCTGTGGCTGAATGGGCTCGGGGGGCAAACCCCGTATCCTGCAAGTGGGTTAAACCACAAGGTCGTGCAAGAGGGTTCGACTTCGACGTGAGCAAAGCTGAGCAGATTTTCGATCTCTTGCTTAAAGAGAAGCAGCTGAAGTTACCCGAAGGCCATAGAGTCCCTACGGCCCAAGAGATGAACGGAAGGCCATACTGCAAGTGGCATCATTCGTTCACACATACCACCAGCGACTGCAAAGTGTTGCGTCAGCAGATCCAAATGGCGATAGAACAAGGCCGTCTTATTTTCAGCCAGTATGCCATGAAAGTGGACACGCAACCGTTCCCTGCTGTCAACATGGTGGAGTATAGTTACCCCACGAGGCGTCAGCCAGATTTCTCGTTCAGTATCAACATGGCAGGGCCTGTATACCACTATGGCAAGGACAAAGAAGAGAGCAGTCGTTCTCGTGGCAAGGACAAGGAGGAGGCCGGTTCACGCGATCGGCCCCGATACGATGACAAACGGTACGTGACCGAGGATCAAGTGAGAAGCGTGCGGTACCAGCGACCACTCTCGAGCACCTTCTTAACAAATATGAGTATCAGCATGACCAACGCCGACGGTATGATATGCCGATGACGTAGCTCGGCCTAACGTAAATACAGAAAGTATCGTCGGTATAATAGAGATGACGAAAGATATGAGCGCCGTACCAAGGGAAGGTCAAGAGCAAGAAGACATGGACCGTCATTGGGACTGCCCGTTCTTTAAACATTGCTGGGATTCAGGAATGAGCCGATTGCCGACAATCGAAAGCTGCCCAGAGTGTAGATCAAAGAAGAAGTACGCAGAAGATGTGTCAGTGTTCAAACGTCTAGGACCTCTCCCGCATCGGAACAAACAAGCTGAGTCCTCCTGAGAGGAAGATCTCGAGGAGTTAGACGACGATGAAGAAGAAGAAGATAGATACCACCGGCCAAGGTGGTGCCCTGACGGACTCAGTCATTCTCAGAAACGCAGGGTGCAGCTGCTACGCTTGGAGGAAGCCGAGAGGTTATACCTGCATACGTTGAGGAAGGCACGGCCCGATCTGGCCGCGAAAATTCAGCAAACTTTGGATGAGGAGGGCCACCCACAGAAGCAAGAGTGGCGTCCCAAACCGAAGAAAGCCGATGATAAGACATCGGCTGGCGCCAACATGGTGTTCATACTTCCGTCAGAGTTTTGCGCTCCAAGGCACAACTTGACTGCGGCCCACGGCCAGTTGTCTTTGAAAAGCCACGAGAAAGAAGCTACAGACATTTGAAGGCTTTGTACGTGAAAGGATATATCAACGGGCAGCCTGTCAACAAGATGCTGGTCGACACGGGAGCGGCAGTCAACATAATGCCGTACTCCATGCTACGTCGCCTGGGACGCTCTAGCGCAGATCTGATCAAAACCAACGTCACATTGAGCGATTCAACGGCCAAGCATCAGAAGCGCAAGGTGTTCTAAGCGTGGATCTTACAGTAGGCCGAAAAACCATCCCTACGTCGTTCTTCATCGTCGATAGCAAGAGCACCTACGCCGTCCTGCTAGGGAGAGATTGGATTCACGCCAATTGCTGCATTCCATCCACAATGCACCAATGTTTGATACAGTGGGATGGCGATGAGGTGGAGGTCGTCCATGCAGATGACACAGCCGAAATTTCAACGGCTGGCATGAACATTTGGGACGCGGTGGACCAAGAGCCGCTCTCTGGAGTTAGTGGATGGGTGTGAGCGCATTGAGGTTACAAAAACGGGGTGAGGCTGGTCTTATCCACTGGCCGACAGTGTAACCGCACCAAAGTCACTAGACATGTGTAGCAAGGCCGATCCCGCGATCGGCCCCAAAAAATAAAAATAAGTTGTAAATCGCATTAAGCATTGCAATGAAAAGGAGGCCGATTCAGGCAATCGGCCCATATTACCCTTATCATATATTTTGCCTGTTCGCATTGATCTAGCAGGTGATGGAAAGCTAGGTATGGGTTTACATGGTGATGAGCTAGAAGAGATCGACATTGGTCCTGGGGATAAGCCACGACCAACATTTATCAGCAAGAAGTTGGATCCACATCGAGGAGTCGATGATAGCTCATTGAAAGAATACCCAGATTGTTTTGCCTGGGATTATACAGAGATGCCCGGGTTAGACAGGAGCATCATCGAGCATCGCCTCCCTCTTATGAAAGGATTTCGGCCGTTCCTGCAACGAGCACGACAGATGAAGGCCGAAGTCTTAGAAGAAGTCAAAAAGGAGATCGAGAAAATGTTGGCTGCAGGGTTCATCAGGCCATGCAGGTATGCTGAGTGGATTTCCAGTGTCGTACCTGTGGAGAAAAAGGACGGCCGAATGCGTGTCGCCATAGATTTTCGGGATCTCAACAGAGCCACTCCAAAGGATGAGTATCCAATGCCGTAGCTGATCAACGCAGCTGCTGGTCATAAAGTATTGAGTTTCATGGATGGCAACGCCGGTTACAACCAGATTTTTATGGCTCCGGGAGATATACATAAGACTGCATTCAGAGTACCAGGTTCAGTCGGCTTGTTTGAATATGTGGTCATGACTTTTGGATTGAAGAACGCCGGCGCAACATATCAGCAAGCCATGAATTACATCTTTCATGATCTGATCGACAAATTGGTGGAAATCTACATCGATGATGTGGTAGTCAAGTCTGTCTCGATAGAAGGACACTTGGAAGATTTGCGACGTATTTTGGACCGAACTAGGAAGTTCGGACTAAGAATGAATCCCAAGAAGTGTGCTTTTGGTGTGACGGCCGGTCAATTCCTGGGCTTCTTGGTTCATGAACGAGGAATCGAGATCGGCCTGAAGAGTCAGGAGGCAGTGCGCACAATGAAGCCACCTACCACGAAGAAGGAACTGCAATGTCTCATCGGCAAAATCAACTTCGTCAGAAGGTTCATCTCCAACTTGTCAGGACGGATCGAGCCGTTCATGGGATTGGTGAAAATCAAAGCCGATGAAGAATTTCACTGGGGGGCAGAGCAACAGCAAGCGTTCGACGAGATTAAAGGGTATCTAACGAAGCCACATGTGTTGGTGCCGCCCCAGCAAGACAGACCATTCTTTATCTATCTGTCAGTAGCCGATACTTCTATCGCCTCAGTAGTGGTGCAAGTCTACGATGGTTTGGAGAAAGTCGCGTTCTACCTCAGCAGAAGGATGCTGGATGCAGAAACCAGGTACCCTGAGATCGAAAAGTTGTGCCTTTGCCTGTTTTTTACCTGCACCAAGCTTCGTCACGTTTTGCTGAACGCGGAGATTATCATCATATGCAAATCAGACGTCATCAAACACATGTTATCGGCTCCTGTGTTGAAAGGCCGACTCGGCAAATGGATGTTTGCATTATCAGAATTTGATCTCCGGTATCAGCCTGCGAAGGCAGTCAAGGGACAAGCATTGGCCGATTTAATTGCTGAACGAATCAACACTGACATAGCCGCACTATCTGTACGTGCATGGGCCATGTTCTTCGATGGATCGGCTTGTAGTGATGGTTGTGGCATCGGCATTCTACTCGTGTCGCCTCGGGGGGCAACGTACTCCTTCTCAATCAGGTTATCCACCCCTTGCACCAATAATGTCGCTGAGTATGAGGCAATACGCAAGGGAATGGAGTTGCTTTTGGAAGCCGGGGCAGAAGCGGTGGAAATCTTTGGAGATTCAAAGTTGGTGATTTCCCAGCTCACAGAGGAATACAAGTGCGAAAGTGAATCACTCTTTCCATTATGGGTGCAATGCCGTGAGCTGATGGCACAATTTAGGTACATAAACTTTAATTGGATCCCAAGGTCACAAAATACCGAGGCCAACAACCTTGCACAGGTAGCATCAGGCTACAAGGACGTAACAAATGAAGACGATGTTCAAGTGCAGTTCCTGGAACAGGATGATTGGAGAGCCGATATCTTCAATTACTTGAGAGATTCGGCTCGGGGGGCACCTAAACGGATAAGGTACAAGGCCATGAAGTATGTCCTTATCGGAGATGACATGTTCTACAGGACCTTGGAAGGGTTACTTCTCAAATGTTTGGGAACAGCCGAGGCGAATCGGCTCTTACATGAAGGCGCCTGTGGAACTCATCAGTCGGCTCATAAGATGAAGTGGTTGATCAGGCGATCAGGGTTTTACTGGCCCACCATGCTTGAGGACTGCTTCAGGTACTATAAGGGATGCCAAGCGTGTCAGATGTTTGGTAAGATGCAGATGGTGCCCGCATCGGCAATGAACCCCATCATCAAGCCTTGGCCATTTAGAGGTTGGGGCATGGATATGATCGGCAAAATCCATCCTGCATCGAGCAAAGGCCACGAGTGGATTTTGGCCATTACAGATTACTTCACTAAATGGGTGGAGGCCGTCCCTATGAAGAAGGTAAAATCGGAAGATGTTGTCAATTTTGTGAAAGAACATGTCATTCATAGATTCGGAATTCCCCAGACTATTACGACCGATGGAGGTTCGGTCTTTATTTCTAAAGAGTTCAGAAAGTTCTGTGACGACATGGGAATTAAGTTGATCCGATCGTCTCCATACTATGCTCAAGCAAATGGGCAAGCTGAAGCGTCCAACCAGAGCCTCATCAAGTTGATTAAGAGGAAAGTTGACGAGCACCCTAGACGTTGGCATGAAGTATTGTCAGAAGCTTTGTGGGCTTATCGTATGTCATGTCATGGGGCTATAAAAACTTCGCCATACCAGCTGGTTTATGGACAAGAAGCCGTATTGCCTTGGGAAATTACGGCTGGATCGAGACGTGTTACGTTTCAGAATGACCTAACATCTGAAGAATATGCGGCCCTGATGAGTGATACTATTGAGGATTTAACGGAACTAAGACTTTGGTCATTGGAGAAGATTAAAGAGAATAAAGCTAAGGTAGCTCGCGCATATAATAAGAAGGTGAGACCAAAGGAGTTTCAGGTTGGTGATCTAGTATGGGAAGCTGTGTTGCCATTAGGAACTAAGGATAAAGCATATGGCAAATGGTCTCCTAATTGGCACGGTCCGTACAGAGTCGACCAGGTCTTGAAGGGTAATGCATACATGCTCGAGCAGTTGGATGGGGTTAAATTCCCAGTAGCTGTCAATGGACAACATCTCAAGAAATATTTCCCAAGCATGTGGGATGATGGACAGTGAAATATGGGGGGCCGATGCATAAAATCGGCCGTAATTTTTTACATACATGTACAGCCGATACACGGACATCGACTTGAGACTAAAAGCCGATGCGAAGCCATCGACTCTAGAGGAACAAGCGCAACAGATTATTTTCAGGTCAGAGACCGTGGTATTAGGATGATCCTCCTATTCAAATTCGTGGAGGAATTGGATCTGTGCGTTTGAGATTTAAAATTTGCATGGTCACGAATGGGACCTGTTCAAGTACAATTTGAGGGATCTAAGTTTATTTTCTCAAACGGAGGTTGCAGATTATCGTGAGATTAGGCAACTGAATCGGCAAGTTGGCCTGAATTGCGTGTTATGAGAAAAGCCGATGCGCTGCCATCGGCTCTCTGCACATTAATTTACTTGGACAATCGGCGCAATTGATGAAAGCGGAATCGAAATAGGAACATTTTCTTCATTAATAAAGGGATTCCTTACAGGGGAAGAGCCGATTGCTCGAGGGAGGAAGAACAAAAGGAAGGTCTATTGACCAAACTACTACTACTAGTCCTACACTAGTAAGGGCCGTCGCTGCCCTCGTCGTCGTCGTTGAAGCTCTCGTCGGCACTACTGCCGGCGGGCTCCTCGTCGCTGCTGCTGTAGCCCTTGGCGGGGCTCCGTACTCCTCCTCGTCGTCGTCACCGTCGTCGTCGTCGTCGTCCGACCCGGCGCAGAAGCGTTTCGCCGGCGGGTAGTCCTCGAGGGAGTCGTCGTCGTCCTCCTCTTCTGCCTCCTCGGAGGAGGTGAAGTCGTCAGGAGAGCGATCGTCCTCGCTCTCCACCTCCAACTCCCCATCGGGAAGGAATTGGAGGTCGTCCTCTCCATCGGTCAAGGATTTGTTATCCTCGGACCAAATGGAGGAGTCATGGCTCTCTTGTCCCATTCCTCTGGGCTTCAATGTATGCCGCCATCCAATCCCATTCCGGCGTAGGCGCGCGGGAGGAGGAAGAGGAAGACTGGAAGGAGAGACCCGATGAAGCGGAGGAGGAGGAGGAAGACATGGCTACGGAAGAAGGGGTTTTTTGGGCCGATGGCTAGTACAGAGCAAGAGGATGAAGAGGCGAACTGTTCGGCGCAGTTAAATAAAGGGGATATAGTGGAGATTTAATGCCACAGCAATTTCCGAGGAAGTGGTGCTAAAAACTGTCAAATCGTGCAGAGAAGTTGAGAAGGCAAGGCATCATGATGAAGGATCTGCAACGGTTGCTCTGCCACGACATGACCCGACGAAGGAAAAACCGGAGTGGTTTTGGAATTACCATTGCCAAAACCAGGGGGGCATGTGTTATCACCAGAATTTAACCGGATCAGAAGGTGGGCCGTGATTTAAACGGGCTTGGAAGCTATGTACGTAAAACGGTCACGAATCGGCCTTATACGAGAATTTGGGCCAAGTGGCCCGTGTATCTGTAAATTATAGTAGATTCCGTGTCGGTTAGGATTAAAACAGAGTTTAGATCGTGCACGGTTGGGATTATTCCCAAATTAGAAAGTCTACGGACTATAAATATGTATCTAGGGTTATTTGAGAAGGAGGACGATCACGTTCACAACAAATCAATCTAGGCGCATCGCCACCCCTTGTTTCGAGGGTTTCTCCCGGGTAAGCAACATGCTGCCTAGATCGCATTGTGCGATCTAGGCAGTATCGGTTTATTCGTTCTTGGTGTTGCTCGTGCTGAAGCCTTTTTGATGGTGAGCAACACCCTTATCTCAGGTGTTTTGGGGTTGACGTCGATGCTTTCACGATGTACTTGTTTAGCTACGCTATCCCTCAATATCTGGCTGCCCTTACACCTATCCTAGGTGTAAGGGCAGCATCTTGCTTGTTCTTTAGCTAGTAGATCTAATCCGTTATAGTTGCTCCTTGTTCTTCAAGGATTGGTTTGATATCCGCATGGTTAGGCCTTATAAACGGGTTGAACGATCCGGTAGTGCGTAAGGTGTGGTTAATGAAGTCCTAAAGGGATTGTTCCGGGGATCAACTTCATGTTGGTTTTTAGGCCTCTTTAGGGCTAGTTTTCCTATCATCTTACGTATCTGCTAGGCTCAACTACGCATAGGATGTTCCGGTTATGCGGTGAAAACCCTAGACTATCGTAGATTAGTTTAGCTTGATTTTGATTAAGCAGGATCCCCATGTTAATGTAAAATCTAACGTGTTCCATGGGGCAATCGGCTCTTAGAGCCGATCCACAGAGTAACCTAAGAGCCGATCGGGGCTCGTATTTAATGTTTACGTGTTTGCCATGCAGGAAACTAAGTCGAAGCAATCCATCACCTTCCTGACCAGGTATAGGTCAGGTGGCACGCCCTTGCATCAGCATCGGACGTGTGTACCAGAGCATTGCGGGCCGTCGCCCGAGGGACCAGGGCCAGCCGCACCTGGCCTATGCCTCTCGACAGTTGAAACCACATGAGCTCAATTATCCTACTCATGATCTCGAGCTTGCAGCTGTGATCCATGCTCTTAAGCAATGGCGACCTTACCTTTATGGTAATCGTTGCGAGTTGTACTCGGATCATCAAAGTCTGAAGTATCTTTTCACCCAACCGGATCTGAATAACAGACAGAGAAGATGGTTGGAAGTCATAAAAGATTATGACTTGGGTCTCAACTATAAACCCGGCAAAGCCAATGTCGTTGCTGATGCGCTAAGTCGGAAGTCCTATTGCAACAATCTGATGGTTAAGCAAGCGCAACCTTCTCTCTATGAGGAACTTGCAAAACTCAACCTTGAGATTGTTCCTAGTGGATTCCTTGCTAATCTAGAGGTGAAGCCCTCTCTTGAAGACCAGATCAATAAGGCTCAGAAGCAAGATTCTGGCATTACCGAGATCAAGAAGAACATTGCTAGCGGAGTTGCTAAATGTTTCTCCATTGATGATCAAGGTACCGTTTATTTCGGTAAGCGTCTAGTCGTGCCGGATAAATCGGATCTCAAAGAGCTAATCCTTAAAGAAGCTCATGAATCACCCCTCTCCATCCATCCTGGTAGTACCAAAATGTATCGGGATCTCCGCCAAAGATTCTGGTGGTCTGGGATGAAGCAAGAGATCGCTAAGTTTGTTGCTGAATGCGACGTTTGTCGTCGCGTAAAAGCTGAACATCAAAGACCTGCTGGCACTCTCCAACCTCTATCAATTCCAGAGTGGAAATGGGATGAAATTGGCATGGATTTCATTACCGGTCTCCCCAAGACCAAAAATGGAAAAGATGCTATATGGGTAGTGGTTGACCGTCTATCCAAGGTTGCTCATTTCCTTCCTGTTCGGGAAGATATTCGTGCTAGTCAACTGGCCGATCTATACATATCCCGGATAGTCGCTCTTCATGGTGTTCCCAAGAAGATCATCTCTGATCGTGGAAGTTTGTTTACCTCCAAATTTTGGGAAAGTCTTCAGAAAGCTATGGGAACTCGTCTTTCCTTCAGCACAGCCTATCATCCTCAAACCGGTGGTCAAACCGAAAGAGTGAATCAAATTCTTGAAGACATGCTCAGGGCCTGTGTTATATCCTTCGGTAAAGATTGGGAAAAGTGCCTCCCATTTGCTGAATTCACCTATAACAACAGTTTCCAATCTAGCCTGGGCATGGCACCTTTTGAAGCTTTGTATGGCAGAAGGTGTAGAACTCCTTTGAACTGGTCCGAAACTGGAGAAAGAAAGTTCTTTGGACCAGATATAATCAATGAAGCAGAAGATCAAGTTCGCATCATTCGCGAGCGTCTGAAAACTGCTCAGTCACGTCAAAAGAGCTACTATGATCGCCATCATCAAGAAGTGAAGTATGAAATTGGTGATCAAGCTTATCTTCGAGTCACTCCTCTCAAGGGTGTCCGTCGTTTCGGTATCAAAGGCAAACTAGCACCTCGCTATGTTGGTCCTTTCCGCGTCCTTGCCAAGCGTGGTAATGTTTCCTACAAGTTGGAGTTACCTTCCAACTTTCCTGAAGTTCATGATGTCTTCCATGTGTCCCAACTCAAGCGTTGCTTCAAAGATCCTATCCGTGGTGTTGATCACGAGACTCTTGACCTCCAAGAGGATCTAACTTATCGAGAACATCCTGTTCGTATCCTTGATGAAGCCGAGCGTAAAACTCGACGTCAGAGCATCAAGTTCCTGAAAGTTCAGTGGTCTAATCATTCTGAGCAAGAAGCAACCTGGGAACGAGAAGATCGTTTACGATCTGAGTACCCTTCCTTCTTTTCTAAAATCAGGGAATCTCGAGGACGAGATTCTTGTAAGGGGGGTAGAGTTGTAACATCCCAACCTTGTTATCTCTGAATAAATTAGTGTTCATGTGCATCTCATGCATATAGTTTGCATTTGAGTAAAATTTGCATCAAAGTTGAATTGTTCTCAATTATGCAAAGTTATTCTCTATTTCTTGTCTCAAATTCAAACAAGATTTTATAAACTAAGCCACATGCATGGTTTGTTGTTATTCAATAATCCCATGAGTGTTTAATAAATTTTGTGGAAAATTTGAGTTTCAAACTCCATCAGAAAACTGTTTTGAATTTTGAGATTTGAAAGGAGAAATAAATTTGAGAAAAGAAGAAAAAAAAGAGAGAAACCCTCCTCTCTCCTCTCCCTGGGCTCAGCCCTCTCCTTCTTCTTTTCCCTCTCTCTCCTTGCACACGGCCCAAGTGGCCCAGGCCGCACCCAGCCCAGGAAAACCCCCGGGGGTTTTGCAAATGTGTCGTCTTCCCCGCCGACCGAAGCAGCTCGGTGGAGAGCTGCCGGCCGAGCGATGGCGCCGGCGGCCCCGATGCGTCCCGCCGCCCTCCGGCGGCTATAAAGACTCGCCCCCGCCGCCCCTAACCCTAATCCCCCACTTCTCCCTTCCCGCGGCCCCGACGCGCCCAGCCCCCTAACCCGCAGAGACCGGCCGGCCTTCGGTCGATTTGCCGCCGGTGAGCGTCCCCGGCCGTCGCCGACCACTCCATCTCGCTCGCGGTGAGCTCCTCTCTCTCCCGGTGCCCTCGCCTTGGCCCCTCTCTCCCTAGCGCCCGCCATACGAGGCACCCGCCCGGCCGCCGCAGAGGCTCGCCGCCGGCCGTGCTCCGGCGGCCAATAGCGGGCGGCGCCGCCACCAAATAGTTCGCCGCGTCGCCCCGCCCTTTTCCCCCCTGCGCACGCCTGCGATTACGCCCTAAATCGCCCGATTGCAACCTCACCGGAGCTCTACTGTGAGCCATGGCCGCGCTGACGTCAGCATGACGTCAGCGTGACGCAGTAATTGTTTTTTTAATTCTGTCTTATTTTCAGTAATTCATAGATAATTCATATTAAATCAGAAAAATATAGAATTATATATCAAAATGATCAGAAAAACATTTCCTAATTGTTTATCCATGTTTCATACATGCTTGAACCAATTAATTATGAGCCTTAGTAGAAACCCTAATTCGACCCCTCTCATGTGTCGGAGTCGATGCCGAACCCCTCTAAATTCCGTCGTTGCACCTAGGGTTAACCGAACCCTTTAATATGACATGTCATCATATTGTATGTGCATTGCATTGAACCATGTCTTGATTGTGCTCTTCCTTTCCGGTATTTGGTTCTTCTCGATAGGGACCGAACGCGAGCCTAAGAGCAGAGCAGAACAACGAGGGACAAGGCAAGCCCTAACCTGGTTCATATATGGTTTCGAAATGCTTTACTTCTGGTTCTTACATATTGCATCCGCTTCAAATATGTTTTATCGGCAGTTGTAGATATCCTATGTGTGCATATTCCATCCTTGTAGCCCAGAGTTCCTGATCCACCGCTCCCAGCAAAACTAGGTCTGAGCTTGTTCGCATCGCTAGAGCCGTATATGTGTTATGCTTAGCCATGCTTAGCTATTGAAGTCTGATCCATCCGGTTGATGAATCAGAGCTACGAATGAACCTAGTTTGTCAGGATGACGTGGTAAGATCAGAGATGATGTTAATAAACATGCTAAAGGCTTGGATGGGCCGCCACATGGGGATGTGGTGATTTGACTCGTTCTCGCCGATACTAGGACCTGAGTTCTCGCCTTCGGAACCAAGACTGAGCGTACAACCACACGGGGCCCATGGGAACCCCTTGGCCCGAACTTACCTAGCTTACCCATGAGTCAATTAGTTTGCGAGTTCCATTTGCCATACGCATGGGGGAAAGGTGGAAAAGGTTTTCAAAGTGCATCATACAGGGACGTGGCTAGGGTGAAGGATGCTGGAGGCATTGAACTGGATCCCCTGCACACAATGACCGGGACCGCCTCGGAGAATGGCTACCTACGATGACGGAGCTCCCCAGTTAGTTTGACTCATGGAATAGGCGAAGTAAGGGAAAGGTTTTGGTCGACCACCCTCTGCCGGCACGCCAAGGAAGCGTGTACATGATGGCGCTAAGAGTCGGTCGGCGCGTGTGGGTAAAGTTGTACACCCCTGCAGGGTAAATCTTTTCGAAAAGCCGTGTCCATGGTTAAGGACGACTTGGGAAAGAACGTGGTGATCATAGACAACTTTAACCGATCGTAAAACTTGATATCTATGTGTGAATAAGGATCCCTTCTCAGGGTGTCGAGGGGGTGATCCTAGGTGATAGGTTCAGGTAATGATGAAGATTCGGTGGATTCAACATGATGATCTTAGAGCTAGAGTTGATATCGCTCTCTTACCCCTTTTGAAAATGGTCTGAATAGACGAGCTTCTGCTCCCTCCTGTTTACAAAGAAAAACTGGCTTTCCGCAAAATAAGCTCCACATAAAGCCTCGCATACCAGCTTTGCTAAAAGGTTGTACTAAGTCTTGCTGAGTCCCTGTACTCAGCCTTGCATGCTTTGTTTCAGACGAAGTTCTTCCAACTGATGGTGGCTTCTACCTTGACGTCGACGAGTAGTTCGGAGTTCCTCAGGCGGCAGCCTGAGACTTATGGGCTGGGACGTCGCCTTATGTTATGGCCTCTTAGGCCCTTTGCAGTCTTGTTATCTAGATAACATAATTTGCTTTCCGTTGCTTGTTGAATTGTGGTCAGTGACCTCTGCGTGTAATAAATTTGGATCTTAACTCTGCTAAGAGTTGTAATATATTTGCTTTCAGTCGTAGAGTCACTGTTGTGTTACCGATTCTCACCATGTAGGCCCTAGAGATCTAGGTTAGGCTTATGCCAGATGTGATATCTGGGTTTGTCTAGCCCCGACCTCCGGGGTCCCCACAACAACAACACCATTCTTCATACACTCTCTAGTGTCATAGAAATCTTCCCATAGGCGTGCTTGAGTCTTGGTCCAGAAGAACTTGTCCCCACCAGTGTAAGTCCGTTGCTCATAGCGATACGGATTCACCGTCCTCAAGTCCTGCCAATCAAGACGATTTGCATCCGCAACATTGAAATCTGGCACTATTTCATCATCCTCTTGGGCGGCATGCTTGTCTTTCCTCTTACCACCAACTGACTTGCTTCTTCCCCCAGCTGAGCTGCCAGTGTCAGTAGTCTGAGGTGCTTTAGGGGTATGCGGCCACTAGAACGGGGGGTGGAGGGAGCAGGCCTTCCTCTCTTGGCAACAACGCCACGTTCTTCACCACTCCAACTATCTGTGAATGAGAAAATAGAGCGAGGATAGCAGTGGGGTAAGTGTACATGTCATCAATAATAGGGAAGCCAAAAAGCATAGCATATATCCAAGTGTTTTGATGAGATTATGCGAAGAACTGGGCGATCCGGCGCACAGGCCGGTCCAACCGGACGACAGACCGGACGAGCCGGTCGCCAATCCGGTTGACCGGGCGGCACGCCGGGCCGGCCGGTTGAGAGGCCAGTTGACCGGGCGTGTGACCGGGTCTGTCGAATTGTGAGGTTTTGCCTAGAATTTCTACCACAAAATCATGCAAAAACTCATAAACTTGGACATAGACTATAGAAATAGAGTGGTGTAGGGATTCGAAGCATAGAAAACAAAAAATTTCCTACCGCGAGAACGCAATCCAAACCAAGATGCAATCTAGAAGATGGGAGCAACGAGGGGATGAACGAGACTAACCCTTGAAGATTTCCAAAGCCTACAAGAGGAGGCTCTCGTTGCTGCGGTAGACGATCACTTGCCGCTTTCAAAAGCGCGTAGAAGATCTTGACGGTGCCACAATCGGGCAGCACCTCCGTACTCGATCACACGTTCGGTGTTGATGAAGACGACGTCCTTCTCCCCGTTCCAGCAGGCAGCGGAAGTAGTAGATCCTCCTCGGAATCCCGACAGCACGACGGCGTGGTGGCGGTGGTGGTGGAGATCTCCGACAGAGCTTCGCCTAAGCTATGTGGGAGAGAGAGGGAGGAGGGAACCGCTAGGGTTTGGGGAGAGGGGGTGGCTAGGGCGCCGGCCATGGGCAGCCCTAGGTGGTGCGGCCATGATGGGTGGCCCCCCCCTCTCCTCCTCTTTATATAGGTGGAACCCCAAGGGTTTGCCCAAAGTCTTCGAATAAGACCCCAACAGAAAAACTGCCTTATGGACGAAACCTAGAGGGACAGGGACTCTCCCCTTCCCCCTTTGTTGGCCGGCCAAGGAGGTGGAGTCCACCATGGACTCCACCCTCCCACTTGGTTGGCTGGTTTAGGGTTGGTGGAGTCCCTCCGGGACTCCTCCTTCCATAGTGATTTATTCCGGATAATTCTAGAAACCACCTTCCATAAATTCACCGGATCATTTCCAAACTTGGAAAGTGACTTCCTATATATGAATCTTATTCTCCGGACCATTCCGGAACTCCTCGTGATGTCCTGGATCCCATCCGAGACTCCGAACAAAACTTCTAACTCCATTCCATATTCCATATCTACTTAAACGACATCAAACCTTAAGTGTGTCACCCTACGGTTCGCGAACTATGCAGACATGGTTGAGACTTCTCTCCGACCAATAACCAATAGCGGGATCTGGAGATCCATAATGGTTCCCACATATTCAACGATGACTTTAGTGATCGATTGAACCATTTACATACGATACCGATTCCCATTGTCACGTGATATTTTACTTGTCCGAGGTTTGATCATCGGTATCTCTATACCTCGTTCAACCTCGTCTCTGACAAGTACTCTTTACTCGTACCGTGGTATGTGGTCTCTTATGAAACATTCATATGCTTGCAAGCTATTTAGACAACATTCCACCAAGAGGGCCCAGAGTATATCTATCCGTCATCGGGATGGACAAATCCCACTGTTGATCCATATGCCTCAACTCATACTTTCCGGATACTTAATCCCACCTTTATAACCACCCATTTACGCAGTGGTGTTTGATGTAATCAAAGTACCTTTCCGGTATAAGTGATTTACATGATCTCATGGTCGAAAGGACTAGGTAACTATGTATCGAAAGCTTATAGCAAATAACTTAATGACGTGATCTTATGCTATGCTTAATTGGGTGTGTCCATTACATCATTCATATAATGACATAACCTTGTTATTAATAACATCCAATGTTCATGATCATGAAACTATGATCATCTATTAATCAACAAGCTAGTTATACAAGAGGCTTACTAGGGACTCCTTGTTGTTTACATAACACACATGTATCAGTGTTTCGGTTAATACAATTATAGCATGGTATATAAACCTTATCATAAACACAAAGATATATTATAATAACCATTTATTATTGCCTCTTGGGCATATCTCCAACAGTCTCCCACTTGCACTAGAGTCAATAATCTAGTTTACATATGTAAAGATATAACACCTTGGCCTTTCCGGTGCTTTATCATGTTTTGCTCACGGGAGAAGTTTTAGTCAACGGATCTGACATGCTCAGAAACGTATGTATTTTGCAATTCATTTGCGTCTCAACGCATCACTCATTTCCAAATGAGTCGGCATTAAATATGTTTGGTCTTCTGGTGGAACCTTAATTCCGCGGTCTGAAATATGTCACTAATATTGTCACACACAATATAGCTTCAAAGTTCTGACTCTGTCGGAACTACACCAAGTTCTCAAAGAACCTCTTGACTTAACATCCTCTGTCATTGTCAAAACAATGACATACTCTGCCTTCTTTTGTCAGAATATTTAGAACTCTTCTAAATCTAGCATAGACAACTTCTAGCTCATTGTGCTACCTTTTAAACAAAACTTAGTCTAATTTGAGATTGAAATTTTATTTTCATATGACAAAACAAATATCGGTGCAACACCTTACAGCGATTTGTTTGTCATTTCTCCATACAAAACTATATATATATATATCCTTGGTTCTTCTTAAGTACTCAAGAATATTCTTACTGTTTTTCAATGATCATCACATGAATCATTCTGGTACATGCTCATAACATTTTTAAGAGCACAGGACATCTGATTGTGTACATATTATTCGTGATCTATAATCACTCATGTGTTTTTACTCATTGAGTGTAAGATACACTCAAGTCTTGTTAAAACTTCACATGATAAGAACATTTTCTTAATATTTCTATATTGAACTACTTCAATATCCATTTTATGTACTTTGACTTAAACTTATAATGTATTTCAATCTATCTTCATAGATCTTGACACTAAATTTGTTTCAGTCCATATCCTTTCATTGAAATTAATTCTCAATGAAACCTTTTTAATCAAGTATATAATTACATCATTTATAACCAACTATATGTCATATACATAAGTATTATAAATATGTCTCAGCGCTCCCACTTAATTTCTTGCAAATGCAAGCCTCTTCATCGTCTCTGATGAAATCAAAAACTCTTTGACTATTTCATCCGGTGAAGATTCCAACTCCGCGATACTTACTTCATCCAATTGAAGTTTGTATACCTATCTAGTATTCCACGGACCAGCAAAACTCTTGGTTGTATCTTGTATACACTTTTAATACATACTTCTATTAAGTAATGTATTTTGCCATCCTACTAGCACATCTCATAAAAGAAATATGTAGCGATTACTAGAATAATCCACATAGATTATAAGCATCGCTACGGAAGATCTAATGTTATCGTAGTCAACTCCTTGAACTTTGTTGTAAACAATTTTTCGACAAGTCGAGCTTCATCAAGGATATTCCATCCAAGTCCATCAATTTTATAGATCCATTTACTTTCAAAAAGTATTCATCTATCTTGGATTTCATGGCGCATAGCCATTTTAACGGAGTCAGGGCCCATCATAACTTCTTTGTATGTAGTTGGTTTATCATTGTTCAAAATCAATCCTTTGTCCACAAATCATTTATTTGATCACAAAGTAAACCATACCTACAAGGTTCAACAAGTACTTCGATCTCCATGGCTAAAACACTTTGTAGTCATGGGAGCCATGATCGTCGTGGTCGCTTCCGGAATCATTTCCGATGCTGCGCTACTCTAATCATTATGCTCAGGTTCATAAACCTTATCAATTTCTATTGTCCTCCCACTCAAATACTTCGCTAGAAAACAATTTCTTGGAAATAAGCAAGTAACATTAACAAACACTTTTGTCTTTTACTTCATAGTGAAAAGAATTCCCAATCTATACTTTGGGATAACCAATCAAAGACATTCATTCGATTTTGGTTGTAAACTTATTTACTTATGCTATGCATACCAAATTTTAAGAAAGGACTATCAAGGTTCATGCCCATGCCATAAATCATATGGTGTCATTTCAACGGATCATGATGATGCTCTATTCAGTGTAAAAGCGGTAGTCACTAAAGCATAATCCACAAAAATATAATG
Organism: Lolium multiflorum; assembly: GCA_030979885.1. Lineage (NCBI taxonomy): Eukaryota > Viridiplantae > Streptophyta > Magnoliopsida > Poales > Poaceae > Lolium > Lolium multiflorum. The sequence goes on from CM061748.1 coordinate 51,391,177, forward strand.
ACGTCATAATATTTTATCTCATCATTAATCCAACAAGGTTTGGATACATCTCTCAGATACTTCATCATCAATATGATACTCCAAGAAATGTGAGTTGTAGAACAATTTCATAACTCTCTTAGATGTTCGCTAAAACTCGTAATTCAAATATTTCCACCATGATCCAATCATAGATATTTGACTTTTCTATTATGATGATTTCCACTTCATGCTGAAATTTATTTGAATCTATTCAAATGTTTCAAACTTCTTCCTTATCGAATATATCCACATATATATACTCAATTCATTGTTGGAAGTTTTCATGAAGTAGAAGAATCTCCCGCACACAACTATGCCCAGTGAACCACATACATCATTATGTATGTTTTCACTAAGTTAGTTGCCCGTTCAACTCTTGGCCTATGAACGGTACTTCAGTCATTTTTTTAGAAGAGATTTGCAAGCGCCAAATGATTCAAAAATCAAATGACTCCAATAATCCATTTGCATGGAGTTTCTTCATGTGTTCCTTTCCAATATGACCTAAATGGCGGTTCCACAAATAAGTGGAATTCAAATCATTTGCCTTATGGCATTTTAGCGTCAGTATTATGTGTGTGTGTTTCACCATTAAGATTTATAATAACTTATCCATCGTACATGGAGTAATGTCATAATTTGAACAACTCATTGTTTTCATTTGACCAGAGCAAAATAACATTTATTAAGTTCTTTATTATAAATTCTAATGGCTAGATAGAATGCCAACGATGAACATAATAACACTTTATTTTTGTTCCGAACGTGCATTCCTATCATATTCCTTGTCAGTCACTTAGGCCATTGTATTCTTGTATTGCGTTGTTTTGTATGACACTTCATACCAACCAATATGGTACAGATTTCATTGTGTGATCAAACGAGGAATACATCCATAACATGTATATCATTTATATACACCCGAGCTAGACTTTCTAGTCTTTTCTTTCTTTCTGCCAATAATCTTTTGTAGTTTCTCTTTTATCTTTCCTCATTATTCAGAAAAACATTTCAACAACAATAAGTTCTAGGTTTATTGGTCAAATACCAATAACTTTGAGGTTCTTACTTTGAAGTTGATCATCATATGACAAGTGTTCCGGATTTCACTATTAGTAACCTTTTAACATGACGAACAAATTTCACTCATAATTTTATCCATCATATCATGATGACTTTTCGAGACCATGTCTGTACATGCTAGGCTCGTAAAGTTTAACCTCAGTATTCGCATGTGCAAATCTGGCTTGCACCCATTGTATGCACACGTAGAATCTATAACACTCGATCATCACGTGATGCTTCGAAACGACGAGTCTTAGCAACGGTGCATACTAAGGACGATCACTTCATGGATATGCGAATATCGTTAGTGCCCCAATAGTTGGAGGATTGGGACGCCTTGCGTCTTCAACCTTCGTACATTCCCATAAAACTTATGAGTTTATGTAGTCTCACCAAATTATAGTCTATCATCTTGCAATAAGGTCTTAGATATCACATATATCTCATACCTTGATTATTTCTGAAAACTAAATTTTCAGCTCCTTACTTTTCAAACAGATTTGAACTTCAAGTTTCACGGAGACAAGATAACTTTAGGTACTAATTGAAACCATAGCTCTTTGAATCAACAATGTGAGGTTTACTAAAAGTTTGCAATAGGACTTAATCAATTCTTGATTCTTTAACAATACGGTACCAATCCGTAAAGTTTCTTGTTAGATTTTAACAGTATTTCTATCTCAATTACAAGACTAGCGCATGGTAGAAAAACGGATGCCAATACTACAAAATTAATTCAAAATACTACTCAGACTATGTTCGTGATAATTAGTTCATGTTTTAATCTAATTACTAATGAACTCCCACTTAATACAACATCCCTCATAGTTGTTAAGTGGTACACGATCCAAATTCACTACACCAAAACCGATCATCACGTGAGATGATGCAGGGGCGGAGCTGGACCACAAGCCACCCTGATGCACTACTTTACTATGGTACAAATTGGAGCAAACATCTACTATGTAAATGCATGGTTTACAAGTTGTAGCATAGATAATATGACATAATAAAAGACAACATATAAATACAAAAGAAGTTGTATTTAAAATTAAAATGTGCATTGTATTGATGAAACAAAGGGAAAAAAAGTTACTAGGAAGATATGTATTGCATTTTGAAATTCCAAAATACGTCGTCAAAGGCCAAGGCTCGGTAACCTACAAGATAAAATAGTATACTTAATTTTCAAGTGAAAGATAGTCAAACGGCCAACATTATAATATGGAAGGAGCTCTAATATTCACACTACCTCGTACTCTTTTAATACACCCGGTTTTTCAAAGCCATGAAATACGTAACTACTTGATCATTGATGAATTTATTCTATTCTTCTTGTTCTACAAAAAAAAACATCATCACTCAAGTTGTCGTCATTGAAGCGATTTTCACACATTTGATAACAAATATATGAGAATTCGCCTAAGAAAATCACACATATACATCTATACACCTCACATAAACCCTAGGACAATTTCCATGAGACATCATCTACTAGCAGCAAATTGCGCAACAAAATGTATATAAATTTAGGGATTTACCAGCTGGGCCATGGGTGAAACTGAATCTGTAGCGTTATGAATTGAAGATTGATCCGGACTTGGGATAGAAATTAATTGGAACTGCGAGGGCAGACCGATCACGGTCCACAGACCACAGGACTCGAAAAGGCAAGGTGATTGGCTGGGCGATCCGGTGGTGGCCGGTGATTGGATCCAATGAGGCATGTTGCTGCAGTGCTGCTTGCGCTGTGCGACGGTTGGTTGCCCTCCAATCGATTCAAGTAGCAATCTCGCTACGATCGGCCCGTCGTTTGCGTACATGCGAGCTTCGGCCTTTTCTTGTTGAGACCAAACGGAGGCTTCGTATGTTCGCGGGCGTGCGGGAAGGCCAGCGCCAAGTCCAAGCGGCCTTGTTGGCAGCCCACCCTGATGCACAAATGTTCAGCTCACGCTGATGCACAGGCCCATTTTTCATGGTAAGTACTGCTAAATTTTTTTTGGACCCGTATGCACGTGCATCAGGGTCGGCTCATTGGGCTCCGCCCCTGAGATGATGTAGCTTCAATGGTGAACATCAACATGTTGATCATATCATCCATATGACTCGTGTTCAACCTTTCGGTTTCCATTGTCCCGAGGCCATGTCTGTACATGCTAGGCTCGTCAAGCAAACCCAAGTATTCTGCGTGTGCAACATGGCTTACACCCGTTGTATGTTGAGTTTATCACACCCGATCATCACGAGATGCTTCAAAACGACGAACAATGCAACGGTGCATACGAGGGGAGAACACTTTATTATCTTGATATTAATGTGAGGGATCATCTTATAATGCTACCGTCGCGTTCTAAGCAAAATAAGATGCATAAAGGATTAACATCACATGCAATTCATATGTGATATGATATGGCCCTTTAGTCTTTGCGCCTTCGATCTTCATCTACAAAGCACGGACATGATCTCCATCATCAACGGGCATGATCTCCATCATCGTCGGCGTAGCGTCAAGGTCCATGGCGCCGTCTTCATGGTTGTTCACCTCATGTAGCAACTATTACAACTACTTTGAAATACTACTCAACATGAAATTTAAAGACAACCATAAGGCTCCTGCCGGTTGCCACAATACAATAATGATCATCTCATACATATTCATCATCACATCATGGCCATATCACATCACCAAACCCTGCAAAAACAAGTTAGACGTCTCTAATTTGGTTTGCATATTTTACGTGGTTTAGGGTTTTCGAGTAAGATCCAATCTACCTACGAACATGAACCACAACAGTGATACTAGTGTTGTCAATAGAAAGAGTAAATTGAATCTTCACTATGGTGGGAGAGACAGACACCCGCAAAGCCACTTATGCAATACAAGTTGCATGTCGAACGTGGAGCAAGTCTCATGAACGCGGTCATGTAAAGTTAGCCCGAGCCGCTTCATCCCACCATGCCACAAAGATGCAAAGTACTCGAACTAAAGACAACAAAGCATCAATGCCCACAAAACAATTGTGTTCTACTCGTGCAACCATCTATGCATAGACACGGCTCTGATACCACTGTAGGGATTCGAAGCATAGAAAACAAAAAATTCCTACCGCGAGAATGCAATCCAAGCCAAGATGCAATCTAGAAGATGGGAGCAACGAGGGGATGAACGAGACTAACCCTTGAAGATTTCCAAAGCCTACAAGAGGAGGCTCTCGTTGCTGCGGTAGACGATCACTTGCCGCTTTCAAAAGCGCGTAGAAGATCTTGACGGTGCCACAATCGGGCAGCACCTCCGTACTCGGTCACACGTTCGGTGTTGATGAAGACGATGTCCTTCTCCCGTTCCAGCGAGCGGAAGTAGTAGATCCTCCTCGGAATCCCGGCACGACGGCGTGGTGGCGGTGGTGGTGGAGATCTCCGACAGAGCTTCGCCTAAGCTATGTGGGAGAGAGAGGGAGGAGGGAACCGCTAGGGTTTGGGGAGAGGGGGCCTGGGGTGGTGCGGCCATGGTGGTATTGGTGTGGCCGGCCAGCCCCTCTCCTCCTCTTTATATAGGTGGAACCCCAAGGGTTTCCCCAAAGTCTTCGAATAAGACCCCAACAGAAAAACTGCCTTATGGACGAAACCTAGAGGGACAGGGACTCTCCCCTTCCCCCTTTGTTGGCCGGCCAAGGAGGTGGAGTCCACCATGGACTCCACCCTCCCACTTGGTTGGCTGGTTTAGGGTTGGTGGAGTCCCTCCGGGACTCCTCCTTCCATAGTGATTTATTCCGGATAATTCTAGAAACCACCTTCCATAAATTCACCGGATCATTTCCAAACTTGGAAAGTGACTTCCTATATATGAATCTTATTCTCCGGACCATTCCGGAACTCCTCGCGATGTCCTGGATCCCATCCGAGACTTCGAACAAAACTTCGAACTCCATTCCATATTCCATATCTACTTAAACGACATCAAACCTTAAGTGTGTCACCCTACGGTTCGCGAACTATGCAGACATGGTTGAGACTTCTCTCCGACCAATAACCAATAGCGGGATCTGGAGATCCATAATGGTTCCCACATATTCAACGATGACTTTAGTGATCGATTGAACCATTTACATACGATACCGATTCCCTTTGTCACGCGATATTTTACTTGTCCGAGGTTTGATCATCGGTATCTCTATACCTCGTTCAACCTCGTCTCTGACAAGTACTCTTTACTCGTACCGTGGTATGTGGTCTCTTATGAACCATTCATTTGCTTGCAAGCTATTTAGATGACATTCCACCGAGAGGGCCCAGAGTATATCTACATCGGGATGGACAAATCCCACTGTTGATCCATATGCCTCAACTCATACTTTCCGGATACTTAATCCCACCTTTATAACCACCCATTTACGCAGTGGCGTTTGATGCAATCAAAGTACCTTTCCGGTATAAGTGATTTACATGATCTCATGGTCGAAAGGACTAGGTAACTATGTATCGAAAGCTTATAGCAAATAACTTAATGACGTGATCTTATGCTATGCTTAATTGGGTGTGTCCATTACATCATTCATATAATGACATAACCTTGTTATTAATAACATCCAATGTTCATGATCATGAAACTATGATCATCTATTAATCAACAAGCTAGTTATACAAGAGGCTTACTAGGGACTCCTTGTTGTTTACGTAACACACATGTATCAATGTTTTGGTTAATACAATAATAGCATGGTATATAAACCTTATCATAAACACAAAGATATATTATAATAACCATTTATTATTGCCTCTTGGGCATATCTCCAACAAGTGGAGTATGTGCATTGTGTTGTGAGACACTCTAATGGCATGAGGACTTACAAACCCTAACCCTAAAATTTCCTCAAATCTTCTCAAAGATGTGCAATGTGTGATGATGACTAGGAAATAGAGAGAAAGAGAGAACAAATTACCCGAAGACATGATCCTCCTTGATCAAGAGAACAAGAAGAACACCTAGGTAGGCTTGAGAGCCAAATCCCCAAGATCTCCCAAAATAGCTTGAGAGGGACCAAATCCTTTGGTGGAGATGTTCCAAGGGTCCTGATCTATGGTTTGGTGGAGTTTGGGAGAGTTCTAACGGTGGGAAGACCCTAGGAAGAGGTGGAGGTGAAGGGGGCGGCGGCAATGGTGTGTGGGGTGGATGGGGGAAAGTAAGGAAGAAGAACCCCCAAGGGGTATCCTCTCCCAACATAACAGGCCGCACGGCCGGTCGGGCGCCCGGTCGACCGGACCTGGCGCCGGCTGGTCCGGCCCAGAGGCCGGTCCAACCGGGCCAGAGACCGGCCAGGGACAACTGCCCAGTTTTGTCTCGTTTTGCCTCGTTTTGCCCCTATTCTTTGTGTAAATGTGTGTGAATGCTCAGATGATGACATGTACATATAGATAGATAGATGATGATGAGATGAGCATAGACATGGGGTTGGAAACACAAAGTTCTCTAGGCATACCCATTGGAGTGAAAATCCAAACAAGATGTAAATAGCAACAATGGGCATGATTCGAAATATATATCAAGAATCATAAGTCATTTTGAAGTGATTTTTGCAATAAGATCATTTGGCCTTATATAGTCAAATCAAGTTGTAATTGAGGCTCAATGAGGGGCGGGGGATTACTCCCCCTATGTGAAAGCGCAAATGTCATGAGACCTCGAAGAGACATGCTTGGGTCCATATAATGACATTGGGTCTATTTATGTTGCACACATAGGTATGCATCATACCAAGACATGGTAAGATGACTATCCCCATATGTGCTATGCCTCTAAGCTAGAGAGCAAGATAAATGCAAGAATATAGTGCAAGAAGTTAATCAATCCAAGTTTTTAGGATCAAGAATACCAAGTTCTCCTCTCAAGTTAACAAACCGGGCTTCATCCAAAGGCTTAGTGAAAATATCCGCCAATTGGTAGGTTGTCCCCACATGAGTGAGATCAATATCCTTATTGGCAACATGGTCACGTAGGAAGTGATGGCGAATGTCAATATGTTTGGTGCGACAATGTTGAACCGGGTTATTGGCGATCTTAATTGCACTTTCATTGTCACAAAGAAGAGGCACCGTACCAAGAGACACACCATAGTCTTTCAAGGTTTGCTTCATCCATAACAATTGAGTGCAACAAGATGCCGCAGATATGTATTCGGCTTCGGCGGTGGATAAAGCGGTGGAGTTTTGTTTCTTGGATGACCAACTCACCAATGACCGGCCAATAAATTGGCAAGCCCCGGAGGTAGACTTCCGGTCAACCTTATCACCGGCCCAATCGGAATCCGAATAGCCAATGAGTTCAAAGGTTGACCCCTTTGGATACCATAGCCCGAGAGTAGGAGTGAGAACAAGGTATCTTAGAATCCGTTTGACCGCCATTAAATGGCTCTCCTTAGGAGCGGATTGAAAACGAGCACACATCCCTACACTTAGCATGATATCCGGCCTAGAGGCACAAAGGTAGAGCAAGGATCCTATCATGGAGCGGTATACCTTTATGTCCACATCCTTCTCACCGTCACATGAGCCAAGTTGCCCCTTTACGGGCATGGGTGTCTTCATTGGGCTTGCATTGGTCATGTTGAATTTCTTGAGCATGTCCTTCACATACTTTTCTTGAGAGATGAAGGTGCCTTTTGCAAGTTGCCTCACTTGGAAGCCTAGGAAGAACTTCAACTCTCCCATCATGGACATCTCAAATTTCCTAGTCATCAATAGCTCAAAAGCTTTGTTATGATTGGGGTTAGTTCCACCAAAGATAATATCATCAACATATATTTGACATATAAATAAGCCACCCCCTTTAACCCGCTTGGTGAAAAGGGTGGAATCGACCGTACCCATGCAAAACCCATCATGTAGTAAGAAATCCCTAAGGAACTCATACCAAGCACGTGGAGCTTGCTTGAGACCGTAGAGTGCCTTATGGAGTAAATACACGTGGTTGGGTCGGCATGGGTCTTCGAAACCCGGGGGTTGAGCCACATATGCGGTTTCTTTTAGGGGACCATTCAAAAATGCACTTTTCACATCCATTTGATATAGTTTGAAATTGTGGAAAGATGCAAATGCAAGCAAAAGATGAATAGCTTCAAGACGGGCTACCGGCGCAAAGGTATCCTCAAAATCCATACCTTCTATTTGGGCAAACCCTTGCGCCACTAACCTTGCTTTGTTTCGTATGACAATGTCATTCTCATCTTGCTTGTTCTTGAATACCCATTTGGTCCCAATAACATTGATGCGATGATCCTTGGGTCTCTCAACTAGAGACCATACTTCATTACGAGTGAAACACTCCAATTCTTCTTGCATGGCAATTACCCAATCCGGATCAACCAAGGCTTCATGTACCTTGAGTGGTTCAAAACTAGACACAAAAGCATGGTGTTGACAATAAGTGATAAGTAATGCATGGTGTCTACGAGTTACCACTCCTCTTGAGATGCTACCAAGGACTTGATCTACTTTCATGTCACTTGCCCTTGTAGCGGCCTTGATCTTCCGAATGGTTCCTTCATGATCAATGAATTCATCTCTTGCTAGTACTTGATCATGAGGGACCACTTGAGCTTGATCATGAGTTGAGGATGTTTCTTGATCATCATCATGGTCTTGCTCCGTGGAATGAGGACTTTCTTCTTGTTCTTCGGAATGTGACTCATCTTGAGTGGAGGATGGTTCTTGAGTTGCACTTGATGGTTCGGCTTGAGTTGAGCTAGGCTCCACTTGAGCCGTGCTTGATACATCTACTCCATCATCTTGATCATCATTATGAACTTCCATGGGCCGGATGTGTCCAATGCCCATATGCTTGATGGCACTAGATGGATCATCATTATTACCTGCAACACATGGAACAACTTGCTCCACTTGGGAGCCATTATCCTCCAAGAACACCACGTCACAAGATACTTCAATAGTCCCAGTGGACCGGTTGTAGTATCTATAGGCGTGAGAGTTCTCCGCATATCCAACAAATATACCCTCTATGGTTCTAGTTTCAAATTTACCGAGCTTTCCTTTGTTGTTCTTAACAAGACATTTGCATCCAAAGACACGAATGTACATGACATTAGGCTTGTTACCGGTGAGAAGCTCGTATGGAGTTTTGTTGTGGAGGGGACGGAGGAAGAGCCGGTTGGAGTAGTGGACAGCCGTAGAGATGGCTTCTCCCCAAAAGTTGTGGGGTGAGTTGAATTCACTCAACATGGTTCTTGCCATCTCAATGATAGTCCGGTTCTTCCTTTCAACAACACCATTTTGTTGAGGGGTGTATGGCGCCGAAAACTCATGCTTGATGCCCTCATCATCAACAAACTCTTGCATGGTGTAGTTCTTGAACTCGGTGCCATTGTCGGTCCTAATTGCCTTGATCTCGGATTCATACATACGTTGAGCTTTCTTGGCGAAGGTGATGAACTCTCTATGGGTCTCGTCCTTAGACTTAAGGAGAAAGACCCAAGAGTATCTTGAGTAATCATCAACAATGACAAGTCCATACTTGCTCCCACCAAGAGTATCATAATGTGATGGCCCAAAGAGATCCAAATGAAGGAGCTCCAAAGGCCTAGATGTGGTGACGATACTCTTGATAGGATGTTTCTTCTTGAGTTGCTTTCCGGCTACACATGCACTGCAAACACGATCTTTCTCAAAAGAAATGCCGGTTAGTCCAACAATGTGCTCACCCTTTAGGAGTTGTTTAAGATTTCTCATGTTAACATGACCAAGGCGGCGATGCCACAACCAACCTTCGTCATGCTTGGCCGCCATTAGACATGTGGAGGGAGAGGAGCTCTCTTTCGAGAGGTCAACCACGTAAAGGTTGTTCTCCACATATCCAACAAGGACCAATTTGAGATTGTCACTCCTAAAGACTTTCACACAATAATTAGTAAAATATGAATTGTAACCGGCATCGGCAAGATGATATATAGAAAGTAAGTTATAGCCAAGGGATTCAACAAGCATGACCGTCTCAAGGCACAAGTCCTTAGAGATTGCCACCTTGCCATACCCAAGTACCTTTCCCTTTGAGTTGTCACCAAAGGTGATGCTTGACTTCTTGTTGATATCTTCAATGAATTGATCAAGCACACCTCTTCCTCCGGTCATATGATTGGTGCATCCACTATCAAACACCCATTTTGGACCACCGGAGGAATACCCCTACAAAATCAAGTAGAGGATTTAGGAACCCATCGATTAATGGGTTCCTTTGCAATGGCAACAATATCTTTTGGTACCCAAATTGAGTACTCTCTATAAGCATAGCCATTAGGAGGGCCAACATAGTTAGCATAAACATCACCATAATAATCAAAAAATAAAGCATAGTGATCGTTTGGCCCCGTGCGGTCACCACTAGTGGCTTTGTCCTTTGAGGCTTTGCCATTATTAGTGACCTTCTTGTTCTTATCTTGAGCGGGTTTCTCCTTCTTGTAGTTGTTCTTCTTGTAGGACTTGGGAGCATATCCAAGTCCAAACTTTTGATTGTTTGACCTTTGCTTACTCAAGAGGTCATCCAATCCCATCTTGTTCTTGGCGGTGGTGAACTTTGCAAGTTCCTTTGTTAACCTAACATTTTCCTCAAGAATAGATGCTTGCTCACAAGAAGATTCATTAGGATGATAGTCGAGACCATATTTGGTCACCAAGGATTCAAGATATGCATTGGTCTCAACATGCAAAGAGAGTTCCTCTTGTAAACGAACATGTTCCTCAACAAGCTTAGCATGCTCACTAGTAAAAGAAGTGGAGGAACTAGCAAGCTTTTCAACAACAATGGGATCCTTCATTGATCCAAGAGCCTTTTTGTAGGTTTCTTGGAGTAGGTCATGGTTCTCTCCAAGTTTCTTGAGCTCATCCTTAACAAGCTTGTTAGCTCTTTCAAGGTGGTCAAGATCCCTAGTGAGAGAAGCATGAGCAACTTCAAGCTCCTCCTTTGAGGCATTGAGCTCTTGAGTCAATGATTGAGCCCTATCAATAGTTTCTAGGTCCTTAACTTTATCAAGTTCATAAGTTTCAATTTGTTGCTTAAGACCTTGAGATATGCACCTTTCGGTTTTTAGCTCTTGTCTTAGGAGATTGAATCTCCGTTCCTTTTCATTCAAATGATATTCTAATTCCTCAATGGACTCATCCTTTTCCTTGAGGGAGTCCATCAAGAAATCAAACTTGACAAGAGCTTCACCACGAAGGGTGCATCTAACATCATAAAGTTCCTTAAGCACAATTAATTCTTCTTGATTTTCAGTTCATCATCAAGAACACTAGATAGAGAAGGTGGGGGTTCCATTACCTTGGTTTCTCTTGCCATAAGACAAGAGCCAACGATTGTAGAGGAGGGAGAGTCATCGGAGTCATCATCTTGAGTTGTTCTTGCCATGAAGGAAGAGCCAACATCATTCTCCGTGGAGTAATCCTTGGAGTAGTCATATGTGAAGAGTGACCCGGGCTTAGAGAAAGCCAAACCGGCCACTCCGGCCTCCTTCTCCTCATCTTCCTCTTCTTCATCGGACAAGTACTCGGCCCCAACAAAAGCTCTTCCCTTGTTCTTCTTGTATCGATCGTTGATTGGGTTTGGCTTCAATCTTGGCTTGACCCCTTTGATGAACTTTGGCTTGTCTACCCTTTTCTCATAAGGGCACTCATTTGCAAAGTGGCTATCTTCATCACAGTTGTAGCAAGTTCTCTTCTTCTTCTTGTCATTGAGGAGCATTGGGAACTTTGCCTTGTACTTCTTGGCAAAGAAAGCAAAGTCGGTAGCAATGTCACTAGTTGAAGTCATCTCTTCATCTTCTTCAATTTCATAGTCTTCTTTGCTTCCATGGTCGGCTCTAGCTTTGAGAGCAAGGTTGTGTGACGCTTCATGGTTGTGTGAGGCTTCATCAACACGGTTCATTGCCATGAGCCTCTTTCCTGCTTTGGCCATGTTTTCATTGGCGGCCACATAGGAGACTAGATCATTGATGCGTGTAGTTGACACGTCCGTTGGGAACCCCAAGAGGAAGGTGTGATGCGCACAGTGGCAAGTTTCCTTCAGTAAGAAACCAAGGTTTAATCGAACCAGTAGGAGTCAAGAAGCACGTTGAAGGTTGATGGCGGCGGGATGTAGTGCGGCGCAACACCAGATTCCGGCGCCAACGTGGAACCTGCACAACACAACCAAAGCACTTTGCCCCAACGAAACAGTGAGGTTGTCAATCTCACCGGCTTGCTGTAACAAAGGATTAACCGTATTGTGTGGAAGATGATTGTTTGCAGAAAACAGTAAAACAAGTATTGCAGTAAATTGTATGCGATGTAAAGAATAGGACCGGGGTCCACAGTTCACTAGAGGTGTCTCTCCCATAAGATAAAAGCATGTTGGGTGAACAAATTACGGGCAATTGACAAATAGAGAGGGCATAACAATGCACATACATATTATGATGAGTACTGTGAGATTTAATTGGGCATTACGACAAAGTACATAGACCGCTATCCAGCATGCATCTATGCCTAAAAATTCCACCTTTAGGTTATCATCCGAACCCCTCCAGTATTAAGTTGCTAACAACAGACAATTGCATTAAGTATTGCGCGTAATGTAATCAGTGACTACATCCGCGAACATAGCACCAATGTTTTATCCCTAGTGGCAACATCACATCCATAATCTTAGAGGTTCTTGTCACTCGTCCAGATTCACGGAGACATGAACCCACTATCGAGCATAAATACTCCCTCTTGGAGTTACTAGCATCAACTTGGCCAAAGCATCTACTAATAACGGAGAGCATGCAAGATCATAAACAACACATAGACATAACATTGATAATCAACATAACATAGTATTCTCTATCCATCGGATCCCAACAAACACAACATATAGTATTACAGATAGATGATCTTGATCATGTTAGGCAGCTCATAAGATCCAACAATGAAGCACAATGAGGAGAAGACAACCATCTAGCTACTGCTATGGACCCATAGTCCAGGGGTGAACTACTCACTCATCACTCCGGAGGCGACCATGGCGGTGAAGAGTCCTCCGGGAGATGAATCCCCTCTCCGGCAGGGTGCCGGAGGAGATCTCCGAATCCCCCGAGATGGGATAGGCGGCGGCGGCGTCTCAGTAAGGTTTTCCGTATCGTGGCTCTCGGACCGGGGGTTTCGCGACGGAGGCTATTTGTAGGCGAAAGGGCAGGTAAGAGGCGGCACGAGGGCCCACACCATAGGTCGGCGCGGCGGGCCAGGCCGCGCCGCCTAGGGTGTGGCCACCTCGTGGCCCCACTTCGTCTCCTCTTCGGTCTTCTGGAAGCTTCGTGGCAAAATAGGACCCTGGGCGTTGATGAAGGAGATATGCTCTAGAGGCAATAATAGAGTGGTTATTATTTATATCTTTATGTTTATGATAAATGTTTATATATCATGCTAGAATTGTATTAACCGAAACATTAGTACATGTGTGATATGTAGACAAACAAGAAGTCCCTAGTATGCCTCTTAAACTAGCTTGTTGATTAATGGATGATTAGTTTCATAATCATGAACATTGGATGTTATTAATAACAAGGTTATGTCATTGTGTGAATGATATAATGGACACACCCAATTAAGCGCAGCATAAGATCTCGTCATTAAGTTATTTGCTATAAGCTTTCGATACATAGTTACCTAGTCCTTATGACCATGAGATCATGTAAATCACTTATACCGGAAAGGTACTTTGATTACACCAAACACCACTGCGTAAATGGGTGGCTATAAAGGTGGGATTAAGTATCCGGAAAGTATGAGTTGAGGCATATGGATCAACAGTGGGATTTGTCCATCCCGATGACGGATAGATATACTCTGGGCCCTCTCGGTGGAATGTCGTCTAATGTCTTGCAAGCATATGAATGAGTTCATAAGAGACCACATACCACGGTACGAGTAAAGAGTACTTGTCAGGAGACGAGGTTGAACAAGGTATAGAGTGATACCGAAGATCAAACCTCGGACAAGTAAAATATCGCGAGACAAAGGGAATTGGTAATGTATGTGAATGGTTCATTCGATCACTAAAGTCATCGTTGAATATGTGGGAGCCATTATGGATCTCCAGATCCCGCTATTGGTTATTGGTCGGAGTGAGTACTCAACCATGTCCGCATAGTTCTCGAACCGTAGGGTGACACACTTAAAGTTGGATGTTGAAATGGTAGCACTTGAATTATGGAATGGAGTTCGAATATTTGTTCGGAGTCTCGGATGAGATCCCGGACATCACGAGGAGTTCCGGAATGGTCCGGAGAATAAGATTCATATATAGGATGTCATTTTATGTGAAATAAAATGTCGCGGAAGGTTCTATGGAAGGTTCTAGAAGGTTCTAGAAAAGTCCGGAAGAAACCACCAAGGAAGGTGGAGTCCACATGGGACTCCACCTCCATGGCCGGCCAGCCCTAGATGGGGTGGAGTCCCAAGTGGACTCCACCATAGGGGGCCGGCCACCCCCCACATGGGAGGTGGGAATCCCACCTTTGGGTGGGAGTCCTAGTTGGGCTAGGTTTCCCCCTCCTATGGAAGGTTTTGGTTTCGGGTCTTATTCGAAGACTTGGACACCAACACTTGGGATCCACCTATATAATGAGGGGCCAAGGGAGGGGCCGGCCACCCCAAGACCACAAGCTGGCCGCCCCCCCGTGGCCGGCCACCCCCTCCCAAACCCTAGCCGCCCCCTTCTCCTCCATATCTCCCGCGTAGCTTAGCGAAGCTCCGCCGGACTTCTTCACCGCCACCGACACCACGCCGTCGTGCTGTCGGATTCAAGAGGAGCTACTACTTCCGCTGCCCGCTGGAACGGGGAGGTGGACGTCGTCTTCATCAACAACCGAACGTGTGACCGAGTACGGAGGTGCTGCCCGTTCGTGGCGCCGGAACCGATCGTGATCAAGATCTTCTACGCGCTTTTGCAAGCGGCAAGTGATCGTCTACCGCAGCAACAAGAGCCTCATCTTGTAGGCTTTGGAATCTCTTCAAGGGTGAGACTCGATACCCCCTCGTTGCTACCGTCTTCTAGATTGCATCTTGGCTTGGATTGCGTGTTCGCCGTAGGAAAATTTTTGTTTTCTATGCAACGTTATCCTACAGTGGTATCAGAGCCGTGTCTATGCATAGATGGTTGCACGAGTAGAACACAATGGTTTGTGGGCGTTGATGCTCTTGTTATCTTTAGTTTGAGTACTTTGCATCTTTGTGGCATAGTGGGATGAAGCGGCTCGGACTAACTTTACATGACCGCGTTCATGAGACTTGTTCCTCGTTCGACATGCAACTTGTATTGCATAAGAGGCTTTGCGGGTGTCTGTCTCTCCTACTATAGTGAAGATTCAATTTACTCTTCTATTGAAAACATTAGTATCAACGTTGTGGTTCATGTTCGTAGGTTGATTAGATCTCTCTCGAAAACCCTAAACCACGTAAAATATGCAAACCAAATTAGAGACGTCTAACTTGTTTTTGCAGGGTTTGGTGATGTGATATGGCCATGATATGATGATGAATATGTATGAGATGATCATTATTGTATTGTGGCAGGAGCCTTATGGTTGTCTTTAATTTTCATGTTGAGTAGTATTTCAAAGTAGTTGTAATAGTTGCTACATGAGGTGAACAACCATGAAGACGGCGCCATGAACCTTGACGCTACGCCGACGATGATGGAGATCATGCCCGAAGATGATGGAGATCATATCCGTGCTTTGGAGATGAAGATCAAAGGCGCAAAGACAAAAGGGCCATATCATATCACATATGAACTGCATGTGATGTTAATCCTTTTATGCATCTTATTTTGCTTAGAACGCGACGGTAGCATTATAAGATGATCCCTCACATTAATATCAAGATAATAAAGTGTTCTCCCCTCGTATGCACCGTTGTAACAGTTCGTCGTTTCGAAGCATCTCGTGATGATCGGATGTGATAGATTCAACGATTCACATACAACGGGTGTAAGCCATGTTGCACACGCGGAATACTTGGGTTTGCTTGACGAGCCTAGCATGTACAGACATGGCCTCGGGACAACGGAAACCGAAAGGTTGAACACGAGTCATATGGATGATATGATCAACATGTTGATGTTCACCATTGAAGCTACATCATCTCACGTGATGATCGGTTTTCGGTGTAGTGAATTTGGATTGTGTACCACTTAATAACTATGAGGGATGTTGTATTAAGTGGGAGTTCATTAGTAATTAGATTAAAAAATGAACTAATTATCATAAACATAGTCTGAGTAGTTTTTTGAATTAATTTTGTAGTATTGGCATCCGTTTACTACTATGCGCTAGTCTTGTTATTGAGATAGAAATACTGTTAAAATCTGATTAGAAACTTTACGGATTGGTACCGTATTGTTAAAGAATCAAGAATTGATTAAGTCCTATTGCAAATTTTTAGTAAACCTCACATTGTTGATTCAAAGAGCTATGGTTTAAATTAGTACCTAAAGTTATCTTGTCTCCGTGAAACTTGAAGTTCAAATTTGTTTGAAAAGTAAGGAGCTGAAAATTTAGTTTTCAGAAATAATCAAGGTATGAGATATAAGTGATATCTAAGACCTTATTGCAAGATGATAGAATATATTTTGGTGAGACTACATGAACTCATAAGTTTTATGGGAATGTACGAAGGTTGAAGACGCAAGGCGTCACAATCCTCCAACTATTGGGGCACTAACGATATTCGCATATCCATGAAGTGACCATCCTTAATATGCACCGTTACTAAAACTCGTCGTTTCGAAGCATCACGTGATGATCGGGTGTGATAGATTCTACGTGTGCATACAACGGGTGCAAGCTAGATTTGCACATGCAAATACCAAGGTTAAAACTTTACGAGCCTAGCATGTACAGACATGGTCTCGAAAAGTCGTCATGATATGATGGATAAAATTATGAGTGAAAATGTTCATCATATTACAAAGTTACTAATAGTGAAATCTGGAACACTTGTCATATGATGATCAACTTCAAAGTAAGAACCTCAAGGTTATTGGTATTTGACCAACAAACCTAGAAGTTATTAATGTTGAAGTGTTTTTCTGAATAATGAGGAAAGCTAAAAGAGAAACTGCAAAAGATATTTTGGCAAAAAGAAAAGAAAAGACTAGAAAGTCTAGCTCAGGTGTATATAAATGATATACATGTTATGGTTGTATTCCTAGTTAAGTCACACAATGAAATTCTTGGGTATTAGTACCATATTGGTTGGTATGAAGTGTCATACAAAACAACGCAATACAAGAATACAATGGCCTAAGTGACTGACAAAGAATATGATAGAAATGCACGTCTGGAACAAAATAAAGTGTTATTATGTTCGTCGTTGGCATTCTATCTAGCCCTTAGAATTTATAATAAAGAACTTAATAATTGTTATTTTGCTCTGGTCAAATGAAAACAATGAGTTGTTCAAATTATGACATTACTCCATATATGATGGATAAGTTATTATAAATCTTAATGGTGAAACACACATACATAACACTGACGCTAAAATGCCATACGGCAAATGATTTGAATTCCACTTATTAGTGGAACCGCCATTTAGGTCATGTTAGAAAGGAACGCATGAAGGAACTCCATGCAAATGGATTTTTGGAGTCATTTGATTTTTGAATCATTTGGCGCTTGCAAAATCTTTTCTAAAGAGAATGATTAAAATACTGTTCATAGGCCAAGAGTTGAACGGGCAACAAACTTAGTGGAAAAATACATAATGATGTATATGGTTCACTGAGCATAGTTGTGTGCGGGAGATTCTTCTACTTCATGAAAACTTTCAACAATGAATTGAGTATATATATGTGGATATATTCGATAAGGAAGAAGTTTGAAACATTTGAATGGATTCAAATAAATTTCAGCATGAAGTGGAAATCATCGTAATAGAAAAGTCAAATATCTATGATTGGATCATGGTGAAAATATTTGAATTACGAGTTTTAGCGAACATCTAAGAGAGTCATGAAATTGTTCTACAACTCACATTTCTTGGAGAATCATAATGATGATATAGTATCCAAGAGATGTATCCAAACCTTGTTGGATTAATGATGAGATAAAATATTATGACGCCATTATATTTTTGTGGATTATGCTTTAGTGACTACCGCTTTTACACTGAATAGAGCATCATCATGATCCGTAGAAATGACACCATACGAGTTATGGCATGGGTATAAACCCTAATAGTCCTTTCTTTAAATTTTGGTCTAAAAGTTAACAACCAAAATCGGATGAATGTCTTTGTTGGTTATCCCAGAGAATTGATTGGGAATTCTTCTTACTATGGAGACAAAGACAAAAGTGTTTATCAATGTTTCTTATTTCCAAGAAATTGTTTCTAGTGAAGTATTTGAGTGGGAGGACAATATAATTTGATAAGGTTTATGAACCTGAGCATAATGATCAGAGTAGCACAGCATCGGAATTGGTTTCGGAAGCGGCCACGATGATCATAGCTCCCATGACTACAAAGTGTTTTAGCCATGGAGATCAAAGTACATATTGAACCTTGTAGGTATGGTTTACTTTGTGATCAAATAAATGATTTGTGGACAAAGGATTGATTTTGAACAATGATAAACCAACTACAAACAAAGAAGTTATGATGAGCCCTGACTCCGTTAAAATGGCCATACGCCATGAAATCCAAGATAGATAAATACTTTTTGAAAGTAAATGGATCTATAAAATTGATGGACTTGGATGGAATATCCTTAAAGAAGCTTGACTTGTCGAAAAATTGTTTACGACAAAGTTCAAAGAGTTGACTACGATAAGATTAGATCTTCCGTAGCAATGCTTATAGTCTATGTGGATTATTCTAGTAATCACTACATATTTCTTTTATGAGATATGCTAGTAGGATGGCAAAATACACTACTTAACAGAAGTATGTATACAAGATACAACCAAGAGTTTTGCTGGTCCGTGGAATACTAGATAGGTATACAAGCTTCAATTGAATGAAGTAAGTATCACGGAGTTGGAATCTTCACCAGATGAAATAGTCAAAGAGTTTTTGATTTCATCAGAGACGATGAAGAGGCTTGCATTTGCAAGAAATTAAGTGGGAGCGCTAAGACACATTTATAATACTTTATGTAGGTGACATATAGTTGGATATAAATGATGTAATTATATACTTGATTAAAAGGTTTCATTGAGAATTAACTTCAATGAAAGGATATGGACTGAAACAAATTTAGTGTCAAGATCTATGAAGATAGATTGAAACACATAAATAAGTTTAAGTCAAAGTACATATGATGGATATTGAAGTAGTTCAATATAGAAATATTAAGAAAATGTTCTTGTCATGTGAAGGTTTAACAAGACTTGAGTGTATCTGACACTCAATGAGTAAAAACACATGAGTGATTATAGATCACGAATAATATGTACACAATCAGATATCATGTGCTATAAAGTGTTATGAGCATATACCAGAATGATTCATATGATGATCATTGAACGACAGTAAGAATATCCTTGAGTACTTTAGAAGAACTAAGGATATATATATATATTTGTATGAAGAAATGACAAACAAATCGCTGTAAGGTGTTACACCGATATTGGTTTTGTCACATATAAAATATAATTTCAATCTCAAATTAGACTAAGTGTTGTTTAAAAGGTAGCACAATGAGCTAGAAGTTGTCTATGCTAGATTTAGAAGAGTTCTAAATATTGTGACGGATTCTACAAAAGAAGGCAGAGTATGTCATTATTTTGACAATGACAAAGGATGTTAAGTCAAGAGGTTCTTTGAGAACTTGGTGTAGTTCCGACAGAGTTAGAACTTTGAAGCTATATTGTGTGTGACAATATAAGTGACATATTTCAGACAGCGGAATTAAGGTTCCACCAGAAGATCAAACATATTTAATGCCAACTCATTTGGAAATGAGTGATGCGTTGAGACGCAAATGAATTACAAAATACATACGTTTCTGAGCGTGTCAGATCCGATGACTAAAAACCTCTCCCGTGAGCAATACATGATAAAGCACCAGAAGGCCAAGGTGTTATATCTTTACAAATGTAAACTAGATTATTGACTCTAGTGCAAGTGGGAGACTGAAGGAGATATGCTCTAGAGGCAATAATAAAGTGGTTATTATTTATATCTTTATGTTTATGATAAATGTTTATATATCATGCTAGAATTGTATTAACCGAAACATTAGTACATGTGTGATATGTAGACAAACAAGAAGTCCCTAGTATGCCTCTTAAACTAGCTTGTTGATTAATGGATGATTAGTTTCATAATCATGAACATTGGATGTTATTAATAACAAGGTTATGTCATTGTGTGAATGATATAATGGACACACCCAATTAAGCGTAGCATAAGATCTCGTCATTAAGTTATTTGCTATAAGCTTTCGATACATAGTTACCTAGTCCTTATGACCATGAGATCATGTAAATCACTTATACCGGAAAGGTACTTTGATTACACCAAACACCACTGCGTAAATGGGTGGCTATAAAGGTGGGATTAAGTATCCGGAAAGTATGAGTTGAGGCATATGGATCAACAGTGGGATTTGTCCATCCCGATGACGGATAGATATACTCTGGGCCCTCTCGGTGGAATGTCGTCTAATGTCTTGCAAGCATATGAATGAGTTCATAAGAGACCACATACCACGGTACGAGTAAAGAGTACTTGTCAGGAGACGAGGTTGAACAAGGTATAGAGTGATACCGAAGATCAAACCTCGGACAAGTAAAATATCGCGAGACAAAGGGAATTGGTAATGTATGTGAATGGTTCATTCGATCACTAAAGTCATCGTTGAATATGTGGGAGCCATTATGGATCTCCAGATCCCGCTATTGGTTATTGGTCGGAGTGAGTACTCAACCATGTCCGCATAGTTCTCGAACCGTAGGGTGACACACTTAAAGTTGGATGTTGAAATGGTAGCACTTGAATTATGGAATGGAGTTCGAATATTTGTTCGGAGTCTCGGATGAGATCCCGGACATCACGAGGAGTTCCGGAATGGTCCGGAGAATAAGATTCATATATATAGGATGTCATTTTATGTGAAATAAAATGTCGCGGAAGGTTCTATGGAAGGTTCTAGAAGGTTCTAGAAAAGTCCGGAAGAAACCACCAAGGAAGGTGGAGTCCACATGGGACTCCACCTCCATGGCCGGCCAGCCCTAGATGGGGTGGAGTCCCAAGTGGACTCCACCATAGGGGGCCGGCCACCCCCCACATGGGAGGTGGGAATCCCACCTTTGGGTGGGAGTCCTAGTTGGGCTAGGTTTCCCCCTCCTATGGAAGGTTTTGGTTTCGGGTCTTATTCGAAGACTTGGACACCAACACTTGGGATCCACCTATATAATGAGGGGCCAAGGGAGGGGGCCGGCCACCCCAAGACCACAAGCTGGCCGCCCCCCTTGAGTGGCCGGCCACCCCCTCCCAAACCCTAGCCGCCCCCTTCTCCTCCATATCTCCCGCGTAGCTTAGCGAAGCTCCGCCGGACTTCTTCACCGCCACCGACACCACGCCGTCGTGCTGTCGGATTCAAGAGGAGCTACTACTTCCGCTGCCCGCTGGAACGGGGAGGTGGACGTCGTCTTCATCAACAACCGAACGTGTGACCGAGTACGGAGGTGCTGCCCGTTCGTGGCGCCGGAACCGATCGTGATCAAGATCTTCTACGCGCTTTTGCAAGCGGCAAGTGATCGTCTACCGCAGCAACAAGAGCCTCATCTTGTAGGCTTTGGAATCTCTTCAAGGGTGAGACTCGATACCCCCTCGTTGCTACCGTCTTCTAGATTGCATCTTGGCTTGGATTGCGTGTTCGCCGTAGGAAAATTTTTGTTTTCTATGCAACGTTATCCTACAGTTGATTTCGTCCAATTCCGAGAATATTTCGTTACTAGGATTTCTGAAACCAAAAACAGCAGAAAACAGCAACTGGCACTTCGGTATCTTGTTAATAGGTTAGTTCCGAAAATGCACGAATATGACATAAAGTGTGCATAAAACATGTAGATATCATCAATAATGTGGCATGGAACACAAGAAATTATCGATACGTCGGAGACATATCAATCATCGGAGTTGAGATCGGCGCTCTTGGTCATGATTTGCAAGTTGAGTGCAAGGTTGGTGTCTTCTTGCTTGACAGCAATCATAGCAATGACCTTGGACTTTATGAATGCTTCATTCATCTCGAAGCCGTCATTGTACTTCTCAACTCCAAGTCCCTTGACCCTTACTCTAAGAGCACCAAGCCTTGCATAGGCATCGGCCACGGATTCTCCTTCTCGAATCATGAACCGGTGGGCCTCTTGCTTTGCGGTCTCATAAAGAGCTGATTGGATCAAATCGGTTCCCTCTTGGAGTACTATGATTCGATCCCACAACTCTTTAGCGGAGTCTATGTCATTGACTTGATCAAGGAGCTTGCGGTTGATGCCACTCCTAATCTTGTCACGTGCGGAGGCATTGAGTTGACGGTTGTAGAATTCGGTGGAGGTCAACCGAATGGGATCTTGTGGCTCCCGGTATCCATGAACAATGATCTCCCATAACTCCACACTGCAGCTGCGAATATGAGATTCCATAGCAGATTTCCAAAAAGGAAAGTGAGTTCCATCAAAATGGGGAACATTCCCACTATGGTTTATATGAGGCATGGGTGAAGTGTTTTTGGGATAGTCATGGTTGACTTCATGGAAGCTCCTTAGAGGCCGAAGCCCCACTAGGAGCCCCACTAGTTAGGTTCTTAAGCATGGCAGACATTTCTGCCATTTGGCTTTGTAGTTCATCCTCCTTTTTCTTCTTCTCGGCATCATATGCCAAGAATCTAGATTTCATCTCTTTAACCGAAAGGTTAGAGTCTTCATCTAGACCCTCGAATAGTTTATCCATCTCACTCTTAAGGCGGTGAAGCCCTTAATAAGAGTCCAGGCTCTGATACCAATTGAAAGTATAGAGATGGTAAACCTAGAGGGGGTGAATAGGTTTCTACAAATTTTAATTCTTTCTTTGCAATATTAGGCTTTGCGGAATATAAAGGTGAGCCTAATGCAAACTAGGTGAAACAACCTATATGAGGATACAACTAACTCGAGCACGAAGGCTCTCACAGGCAGTTAAATCACAAGTAAGGAGTTCGGTTAGAGATAACCGATAGCACGCGGAGACGAGGATGTATTCCCGTGTTCCCTTCCTTTGCAAGAAGGTACGTCACGTTTGGAGGGGTGGAGGTCCCACGAAGGATTCCCCACGCCACGAAGGCTCACCCTATTCTCCGGAGCCTATCCCACGAAGGAATAGCTCACTCACTTGTGGTAGACTTTGAGGTAGCCTCCAAACCTTCACAATCTTGTCCGGAGCAAATCCACAGCCCGGATGCTTCCGGACCACTCTTGCCCACCTAGGGTTTCCAAGGAACCCTAGGAAGCAAGCTTCTCGATGAATACAAGGGGGAATGAGATTTGGCTTGGTAGAACAGTAGATCGGGTCCTCCTCTAACGATTCCCCGGAGGGATTTGAGTTTGGGTGGAGGAGGAGGGAGATCTGAGGCTTTTGGTGTTTCTAGCAATGGAGTATGAGAGAGAGAGCTCAAGAACAGCTTGTAGTGTAGTGCCTAACTGTTCAGAGGTAGGAGAAGGGCTATTTATTGTGTCACTTCAAATGTGGCCTTTGGAACTTGACACATCAGCTTTTCTCTCGACAATCCCGGTCAACCGGACCACAGACTGGAGTGTCCGGTGCAGGGCGGTCGGACCAGGACCGGACCCGCCGGTCCAAACCGGGCGGCAGGCCAGACCCCGACCGGGATCACTTCGCGTCTTCCGGGAGGACACTCGGTTGGTGCCCGGTTGGCACCCGGCCGACCGGGCGGCACGCCGAGCCAGTCCGACGCACAGTCCGGCTGACCGGGTGATACGTCTCCGACGTATCGATAATTTCTTATGTTCCATGCCACATTATTGATGTTATCTACATGTTTTATGCACACTTTATGTCATATTCGTGCATTTTCTGGAACTAACCTATTAACAAGAGTGCCAGTTCCTGTTTTCTGCTGTTTTTGGTTTCAGAAATCCTAGTAACGAAATATTCTCGGAATTGGACGAAATCAACGCCCGGGGTCCTATTTTTCCACGAAGCTTCCCGAAGTCCGAAGAGAGACGAAGAGGGGCCACGGGGGCCACACCCTAGGGCGGCGCGGCCCCCTTGGCCGCGCCGGCCGTGGTGTGGGGCCCTCGTGCCGCCTTGACTTGCCCTTCCGCCTACAAATATCCTCCGTTGCGAAACCCCCGACCGAGAGCCACGATATGGAAAACCTTCGAGCCGCCGCCGCCGATCCCATCTCGGGGGATCCAGGAGATCGCCTCCGGCACCCTGCCGGAGAAGGGATTCATCTCCGGAGGACTCTACGCCGCCATGGTCGCCTCCGGAGTGATGTGTGAGTAGTCTACCCCTGGACTATGGGTCCATAGCTGTAGCTAGATGGTTGTCTTCTCCCCATTGTGCTATCATTGTCGGATCTTGTGAGCTGCCTAACATGATCAAGATCATCTATCTGTAATTCTATATGTTGCGTTTGTTGGGATCCGATGAATAGAGAATACTTGTTATGTTGATTATCAAAGTTATATCTATGTGTTGTTTATGATCTTGCATGCTCTCCGTTACTAGTAGATGCTCTGGCCAAGTAGATGCTTGTAACTCCAAGAGGGAGTATTTATGCTCGATAGTGGGTTCATGCCTGCATTGACACCTGGGAGTGACAGAAAGTTCTAAGGTTGTGTTGTGCTGTTGTCACTAGGGATAAAACATTGATGCTATGTCCAAGGATGTAGTTGTTGATTACATTACGCACCATACTTAATGCAATTGTCTGTTGCTTTGCAACTTAATACTGGAGGGGTTCGGATGATAACCCTGAAGGTGGACTTTTTAGGCATAGATGCAGTTGGATGGCGGTCTATGTACTTTGTCGTAATGCCCAATTAAATCTCACTATACTCATCATGATATGTATGTGCATGGTCATGCCCTCTTTATTTGTCAATTGACCAACTGTAATTTGTTCACCCAACATGCTGTTTATCTTATGGGAGAGACACCTCTAGTGAACTGTGGACCCCGGTCCAATTCTCTTTACTGAAATATAATCTACTGCAATACTTGTTCTACGTTTTCTGCAAACAATCATCTTCCACACAATACGGTTAATCCTTTGTTACAGCAAGCCGGTGAGATTGACAACCTCATTGTTTCGTTGGGGCAAAGTACTTTGGTTGTGTTGTGCAGGTTCCACGTTGGCGCCGGAATCTGTTGCACCGCACTACATCCCGCCGCCATCAACCTTCAACGTGCTTCTTGGCTCCTCTGGTTCGATAACCTTGGTTTCATACTGAGGGAAACTTGCCGCTGTACGCATCACACCTTCCTCTTGGGGTTCCCAACGGACGCGTGTTGAACGCGTATCAAGCAGCTTTTTCTGGCGCCGTTGCCGGGAGATCAAGACACGCTGCAAGGGGAGTCTCCACTTCCCAATCTCTTTACTTTGTTTTTGTCTTGCTTTATTTTATTTACTACTTTGTTTGCTGCATTATATCAAAACACACAAAAAAAATTAGTTACTTGCATTTAATTTATTTTGTTATCATGTCTAGTCATGTACTTGTTTTTATTTTCACTAGTTAGGCTTAATGGAAAACAACAAAAAAATTAGAGATCTTTATAGTATTTATCTTGAGTTAGGACATGAGGTGTTTGAAGAGAAAATTAAAAAACCTATGGAACTTTATATGCATGCTAATGGTAATGTTATTTGTATAAATGCTTTGAACACCATTGTTGCTAATGCTATGGAAGAATTTAAGCTTGGGGAAGCTAGTTGTGATATTTTTAATCCCCCAAGCATGGAGGAGAAATTTTACTTTGATGATACTTTACCTCCTATATATGATGCAATTGAATATGATATTTTCAGTCCACCTACTATTGAGGAGAAAATTAATTATGATTACAATATACCTCCTACATATGATGATTATGGTGATGAGAATAATAATGATAGCTATCTTATTGAATTTGCTCCCACTACAACTAATAAAATTGATTATGCTTATGTGGAGAGTAATAATTTTATGCATGTGGCTCATGACAAGAATGTTTTATGTGATACTTATATTGTTGAGTTTGTTCATGATGCTACTGAAAGTTATTATGAGAGAGGGAAACATGGTTATATGCATCTTAATAATATTAAGTTTCCCCTCTTTATGTTGAGAATCTTGAAGTTGCGCTTGTGTTGCCTTTCTATGCTTGTCACTTTGTTCTTCATGAATTTATTTGTGTACAAGATTCCTTTTCATAGGAAGTGGGTTAGACTTAAAAGTGTTTCTTATTTTCTTCTCTTTTGCTTCAACTCTTATTTCTTGCGAGATCATTAAAACTGAGCCCATCTTAATGGCTATAAAGAAAGAACTTCTTGGGAGATAACCCATGTGTTTATTTTACTACAGTACTTTGTTTTATATTTGAGTCTTGGAAGTTGTTTACTACTGTAGCAACCTCTCTTTATCTTAGTTTTGTGTTTTGTTGTGCCAAGTAAAGTCTTTGATAGAAAAGTAAGTACTAGATTTGGATTACTGCGCAGTTTCAGATTTCTTTGCTGTCACGAATCTGGGTCTACCTCCCTGTAGGTAGCTCAGAAAATTAAGCCAATTTATGTGCATGATCCTCAGATATGTACGCAACTTTCATTCAATTTGAGCATTTTCATTTGAGCAAGTCTGGTGCCATTTTAAAATTCGTCAATACGAACTGTTCTGTTTTGACAGATTCTGCCTTTTATTTCGCATTGCCTCTTTTGCTATGTTGGATGAATTTCTTTGATCCATTAATGTCCAGTAGATTTATGCAATGTCCAGAAGTGTTAAGAATGATTGTGTCACCTCTGAATATGTTAATTTTTATTGTGCACTAACCCTCTAATGAGTTGTTCTAAGTTTGGTGTGGAGGAAGTTTTCAAGGATCAAGAGAGGAGTATGATGCAACATGATCAAGGAGAGTGAAAGCTCTAAGCTTGGGGATGCCCCGGTGGTTCACCCCTGCATATTCTAAGAAGACTCAAGCGTCTAAGCTTGGGGATGCCCAAGGCATCCCCTTCTTCATCGACAACATTATCAGGTTCCTCCCCTGAAACTATATTTTTATTCCATCACATCTTATGTGCTTTGCTTGGAGCGTCGGTTTGTTTTTGTTTTTTGTTTTGTTTGAATAAAATGGATCCTAGCATTCACTTTATGGGAGAGAGACACGCTCCGCTGTAGCATATGGACAAGTATGTCCTTAGTTTCTACTCATAGTATTCATGGCGAAGTTTCTTCTTCGTTAAATTGTTATATGGTTGGAATTGGAAAATGATACATGTAGTAATTGCTATAAATGTCTTGGGTAATGTGATACTTGGCAATTGTTGTGCTCATGTTTAAGCTCTTGCATCATATGCTTTGCACCTATTAATGAAGAAATACATAGAGCATGCTAAAATTTGGTTTGCATATTTGGTTTCTCTAAGGTCTAGATAATTTCTAGTAAGGTGTTTGAACAACAAGGAAGACGATGTATAGTCTTATAATGCTTGTAATATGTCTTTTATGTGAGTTTTGCTGTACTAGTTCATCCTTGTGTTTGTTTCAAATAAGCCTTGCTAGCCTAAACCTTGTATCGAGAGGGAATACTTCTCATGCATCCAAAATACTTGAGCCAACCACTATGCCATTTGTGTCCACCATACCTACCTACTACATGGTATTTTCCGCCATTCCAAAGTAAATTGCTTGAGTGCTACCTTTAAAATTCCATTCTTCACCTTTGCAATATATAGCTCATGGGACAAATAGCTTAAAAACTATTGTGGTATTGAATATGTACTTATGCACTTTATCTCTTATTAAGTTGCTTGTTGTGCGATAACCATGTCCTGGGGACGCCATCAACTACTCTTTGTTGAATATCATGTGAGTTGCTATGCATGTCCTTGTCTGAAGTAAGAGAGATCTACCACCTTATGGTTAAGCATGCATATTGTTAGAGAAGAACATTGGGCCGCTAACTAAAGCCATGATCCATGGTGGAAGTTTCAGTTTTGGACATATATCCTCAATCTCATATGAGAAAATTATTAATTGTTGTTACATGCTTATGCATAAAAGAGGAGTCCATTATCTGTTGTCTATGTTGTCCCGGTATGGATGTCTAAGTTGAGAATAATCAATAGCGAGAAATCCAAAATGCGAGCTTTCTCCTTAGACCTTTGTACAGGCGGCATAGAGGTACCCCTTTGTGACACTTGGTTAAAACATGTGCATTGCGATGATCCGGTAGTCCAAGCTAATTAGGACAAGGTGCGGGCACTATTAGTATACTATGCATGAGGCTTGCAACTTGTAAGATATAATTTACATGATACATATGCTTTATTACTACCGTTGACAAAATTGTTTCATGTTTTCAAAATCAAAGCTCTAGCACAAATATAGCAATCGATGCTTTTCCTCTATGGAGGACCATTCTTTTACTTTCAATGTTGAGTCAGTTCACCTATTTCTCTCCACCTCAAGAAGCAAACACTTGTGTGAACTGTGCATTGATTCCTACATATTTGCTTATTGCACTTATTATATTACTCTATGTTGACAATATCCATGAGATATACATGTTACAAGTTGAAAGCAACCGCTGAAACTTAATCTTCTTTGTGTTGCTTCAATACCTTTACTTTGATTTATTGCTTTATGAGTTAACTCTTATGCAAGACTTATTGATGCTTGTCTTGAAGTGCTATTCATGAAAAGTCTTTGCTTTATGATTCACTTGTTTACTCATGTCATATACATTGTTTTGATCGCTGCATTCACTACATATGCTTTACAAATAGTATGATCAAGGTTATGATGGCATGTCACTCCAGAAATTATCTTTGTTATCGTTTTACCTGCTCGGGACGAGAACTAAGCTTGGGGATGCTGATACGTCTCCGACGTATCGATAATTTCTTATGTTCCATGCCACATTATTGATGTTATCTACATGTTTTATGCACACTTTATGTCATATTCGTGCATTTTCGGAACTAACCTATTAACAAGATGCTGAAGTGCCAGTTCTTGTGTTTTGCTATTTTTGGTTTCAGAAATCCTAGTAACGAAATATTCTCGGAATTGGACGAAATCAACGCCCAGGGTCCTATTTTGCCACGAAGCTTCCAGAAGTCCGAAGAGGAGACGAAGAGGGGCCACGAGGGGCCACACCCTAGGGCGGCGCCCCCCTTGGCCGCGCGGCCTGTGGTGTGGGGCCCTCGTGCCGCCTCCTGACTTGCCCTTCCGCCTACAAATAGCCTCCGTTGCGAAACCCCCAGTACCGAGAGCCACGATACGGAAAACCTTACTGAGACGCCGCCACCGCCGATCCCATCTCGGGGGATCCAGGAGATCGCCTCCGGCACCCTGCCGGAGAGGGGATTCATCTCCCGGAGGACTCTACGCCGCCATGGTCGCCTCCGGAGTGATGTGTGAGTAGTCTACCCCTGGACTATGGGTCCATAGCTGTAGCTAGATGGTTGTCTTCTCCCCATTGTGCTATCATTGTCGGATCTTGTGAGCTGCCTAACATGATCAAGATCATCTATCTGTAATTCTATATGTTGCGTTTGTTGGGATCCGATGAATAGAGAATACTTGTTATGTTGATTATCAAAGTTATATCTATGTGTTGTTTATGATCTTGCATGCTCTCCGTTACTAGTAGATGCTCTGGCCAAGTAGATGCTTGTAACTCCAAGAGGGAGTATTTATGCTCGATAGTGGGTTCATGCCTGCATTGACACCTGGGACAGTGACAGAAAGTTCTAAGGTTGTGTTGTGCTGTTGCCACTAGGGATAAAACATTGATGCTATGTCCAAGGATGTAGTTGTTGATTACATTACGCACCATACTTAATGCAATTGTCTGTTGCTTTGCAACTTAATACTGGAGGGGGTTCGGATGATAACCTGAAGGTGGACTTTTTAGGCATAGATGCAGTTGGATGGCGGTCTATGTACTTTGTCGTAATGCCCAATTAAATCTCACTATACTCATCATGATATGTATGTGCATGGTCATGCCCTCTTTATTTGTCAATTGCCCAACTGTAATTTGTTCACCCAACATGCTGTTTATCTTATGGGAGAGACACCTCTAGTGAACTGTGGACCCCGGTCCAATTCTCTTTACTGAAATATAATCTACTGCAATACTTGTTCTACTGTTTTCTGCAAACAATCATCTTCCACACAATACGGTTAATCCTTTGTTACAGCAAGCCGGTGAGATTGACAACCTCACTGTTTCGTTGGGGCAAAGTACTTTGGTTGTGTTGTGCAGTTCCACGTTGGCGCCGGAATCTCTGGTGTTGCACCGCACTACATCCCGCCGCCATCAACCTTCAACGTGCTTCTTGGCTCCTACTGGTTCGATAACCTTGGTTTCATACTGAGGGAAACTTGCCGCTGTACGCATCACACCTTCCTCTTGGGGTTCCCAACGGACGCGTGTTGAACGCGTATCAAGCAGCTTTTTCTGGCGCCGTTGCCGGGGAGATCAAGACACGCTGCAAGGGGAGTCTCCACTTCCCAATCTCTTTACTTTGTTTTTGTCTTGCTTTATTTTATTTACTACTTTGTTTGCTGCATTATATCAAAACACACAAAAAAATTAGTTACTTGCATTTAATTTATTTTGTTATCATGTCTAGTCATGTACTTGTTTTTATTTTCACTAGTTAGGCTTAATGGAAAACAACAAAAAAATTAGAGATCTTTATAGTATTTATCTTGAGTTAGGACATGAGGTGTTTGAAGAGAAAATTAAAAAACCTATGGAACTTTATATGCATGCTAATGGTAATGTTATTTGTATAAATGCTTTGAACACCATTGTTGCTAATGCTATGGAAGAATTTAAGCTTGGGGAAGCTAGTTGTGATATTTTTAATCCCCCAAGCATGGAGGAGAAATTTTACTTTGATGATACTTTACCTCCTATATATGATGTTTGCAATGATGAATATGATATTTTCAGTCCACCTACTATTGAGGAGAAAATTAATTATGATTACAATATACCTCCTACATATGATGATTATGGTGATGAGAATAATAATGATAGCTATCTTATTGAATTTGCTCCCACTACAACTAATAAAATTGATTATGCTTATGTGGAGAGTAATAAGTTTATGCATGTGGCTCATGACAAGAATGTTTTATGTGATACTTATATTGTTGAGTTTGTTCATGATGCTACTGAAAGTTATCATGAGAGAGGGAAACATGGTTATATGCATCTTAATAATATTAAGTTTCCCCTCTTTATGTTGAGAATCTTGAAGTTGCGCTTGTGTTGCCTTTCTATGCTTGTCACTTTGTTCTTCATGAATTTATTTGTGTACAAGATTCCTTTTCATAGGAAGTGGGTTAGACTTAAAAGTGTTTCTTATTTTCTTCTCTTTTGCTTCAACTCTTATTTCTTGCGAGAGTATCATTAAAATAGCCCATCTTAAGCTATAAAGAAAGAACTTCTTGGGAGATAACCCATGTGTTTATTTTACTACAGTACTTTGTTTTATATTTGAGTCTTGGAAGTTGTTTACTACTGTAGCAACCTCTCTTTATCTTAGTTTTGTGTTTTGTTGTGCCAAGTAAAGTCTTTGATAGAAAAGTAAGTACTAGATTTGGATTACTGCGCAGTTTCAGATTTCTTTGCTGTCACGAATCTGGGTCTACCTCCCTGTAGGTAGCTCAGAAAATTAAGCCAATTTACGTGCATGATCCTCAGATATGTACGCAACTTTCATTCAATTTGAGCATTTTCATTTGAGCAAGTCTGGTGCCATTTTAAAATTCGTCAATACGAACTGTTCTGTTTTGACAGATTCTGCCTTTTATTTCGCATTGCCTCTTTTGCTATGTTGGATGAATTTCTTTGATCCATTAATGTCCAGTAGATTTATGCAATGTCCAGAAGTGTTAAGAATGATTGTGTCACCTCTGAATATGTTAATTTTTATTGTGCACTAACCCTCTAATGAGTTGTTCTAAGTTTGGTGTGGAGGAAGTTTTCAAGGATCAAGAGAGGAGTATGATGCAACATGATCAAGGAGAGTGAAAGCTCTAAGCTTGGGGATGCCCCGGTGGTTCACCCCTGCATATTCTAAGAAGACTCAAGCGTCTAAGCTTGGGGATGCCCAAGGCATCCCCTTCTTCATCGACAACATTATCAGGTTCCTCCCCTGAAACTATATTTTTATTCCATCACATCTTATGTGCTTTGCTTGGAGCGTCGGTTTGTTTTTTTTTTGTTTTGTTTGAATAAAATGGATCCTAGCATTCACTTTATGGGAGAGACACGCTCCGCTGTAGCATATGGACAAGTATGTCCTTAGTTTCTACTCATAGTATTCATGGCGAAGTTTCTTCTTCGTTAAATTGTTATATGGTTGGAATTGGAAAATGATACATGTAGTAATTGCTATAAATGTCTTGGGTAATGTGATACTTGGCAATTGTTGTGCTCATGTTTAAGCTCTTGCATCATATGCTTTGCACCTATTAATGAAGAAATACATAGAGCATGCTAAAATTTGGTTTGCATATTTGGTTTCTCTAAGGTCTAGATAATTTCTAGTAAGGTGTTTGAACAACAAGGAAGACGATGTATAGTCTTATAATGCTTGTAATATGTCTTTTATGTGAGTTTTGCTGTACTAGTTCATCCTTGTGTTTGTTTCAAATAAGCCTTGCTAGCCTAAACCTTGTATCGAGAGGGAATACTTCTCATGCATCCAAAATACTTGAGCCAACCACTATGCCATTTGTGTCCACCATACCTACCTACTACATGGTATTTTCCGCCATTCCAAAGTAAATTGCTTGAGTGCTACCTTTAAAATTCCATTCTTCACCTTTGCAATATATAGCTCATGGGACAAATAGCTTAAAAACTATTGTGGTATTGAATATGTACTTATGCACTTTATCTCTTATTAAGTTGCTTGTTGTGCGATAACCATGTCACTGGGGACGCCATCAACTACTCTTTGTTGAATTTCATGTGAGTTTCTATGCATGTCCGTCTTGTCTGTAAGAGAGATCTACCACCTTATGGTTAAGCATGCATATTGTTAGAGAAGAACATTGGGCCGCTAACTAAAGCCATGATCCATGGTGGAAGTTTCAGTTTTGGACATATATCCTCAATCTCATATGAGAAAATTATTAATTGTTGTTACATGCTTATGCATAAAAGAGGAGTCCATTATCTGTTGTCTATGTTGTCCCGGTATGGATGTCTAAGTTGAGAATAATCAATAGCGAGAAATCCAAAATGCGAGCTTTCTCCTTAGACCTTTGTACAGGCGGCATAGAGGTACCCCTTTGTGACACTTGGTTAAAACATGTGCATTGCGATGATCCGGTAGTCCAAGCTAATTAGGACAAGGTGCGGGCACTATTAGTATACTATGCATGAGGCTTGCAACTTGTAAGATATAATTTACATGATACATATGCTTTATTACTACCGTTGACAAAATTGTTTCATGTTTTCAAAATCAAAGCTCTAGCACAAATATAGCAATCGATGCTTTTCCTCTATGGAGGACCATTCTTTTACTTTCAATGTTGAGTCAGTTCACCTATTTCTCTCCACCTCAAGAAGCAAACACTTGTGTGAACTGTGCATTGATTCCTACATATTTGCTTATTGCACTTATTATATTACTCTATGTTGACAATATCCATGAGATATACATGTTACAAGTTGAAAGCAACCGCTGAAACTTAATCTTCTTTTGTGTTGCTTCAATACCTTTACTTTGATTTATTGCTTTATGAGTTAACTCTTATGCAAGACTTATTGATGCTTGTCTTGAAGTGCTATTCATGAAAAGTCTTTGCTTTATGATTCACTTGTTTACTCATGTCATATACATTGTTTTGATCGCTGCATTCACTACATATGCTTTACAAATAGTATGATCAAGGTTATGATGGCATGTCACTCCAGAAATTATCTTTGTTATCGTTACGAGCAGAACTAAGCTTGGGGATGCTGATACGTCTCCGACGTATCGATAATTTCTTATGTTCCATGCCACATTATTGATGTTATCTACATGTTTTATGCACACTTTATGTCATATTCGTGCATTTTTGGAACTAACCTATTAACAAGATGCTGAAGTGCCAGTTCTTTTTCTGCTATTTTTGGTTTCAGAAATCCTAGTAGGAAATATTCTCGGAATTGGACGAAATCAACGCCCAGGGTCCTATTTTGCCACGAAGCTTCCAGTCCGAAGAGGAGACGAAGAGGGGCCACGAGGGGGCCACACCCTAGGCGCGCCCCCCTGGCCGCGCGGCCTGTGGTGTGGGGCCCTCGTGCCTCCGACTTGCCCTTCCGCCTACAAATAGCCTCCGTTGCGAAACCCCCAGTACCGAGAGCCACGATACGGAAAACCTTGCAGAGACGCCGCCACCGCCGATCCCATCTCGGGGGATCCAGGAGATCGCCTCCGGCACCCTGCCTGAGAGGGGATTCATCTCCCGGAGGACTCTACGCCGCCATGGTCGCCTCGGAGTGATGTGTGAGTAGTCTACCCCTGGACTATGGGTCCATAGCTGTAGCTAGATGGTTGTCTTCTCCCCATTGTGCTATCATTGTCGGATCTTGTGAGCTGCCTAACATGATCAAGATCATCTATCTGTAATTCTATATGTTGCGTTTGTTGGGATCCGATGAATAGAGAATACTTGTTATGTTGATTATCAAAGTTATATCTATGTGTTGTTTATGATCTTGCATGCTCTCCGTTACTAGTAGATGCTCTGGCCAAGTAGATGCTTGTAACTCCAAGAGGGAGTATTTATGCTCGATAGTGGGTTCATGCCTGCATTGACACCAGGGACAGTGACAGAAAGTTCTAAGGTTGTGTTGTGCTGTTGTCACTAGGGATAAAACATTGATGCTATGTCCAAGGATGTAGTTGTTGATTACATTACGCACCATACTTAATGCAATTGTCTGTTGCTTTGCAACTTAATACTGGAGGGGGTTCGGATGATAACCTGAAGGTGGACTTTTTAGGCATAGATGCAGTTGGATGGCGGTCTATGTACTTTGTCGTAATGCCCAATTAAATCTCACTATACTCATCATGATATGTATGTGCATGGTCATGCCCTCTTTATTTGTCAATTGACCAACTGTAATTTGTTCACCCAACATTTGTTTATCTTATGGGAGAGACACCTCTAGTGAACTGTGGACCCGGTCCAATTCTCTTTACTGAAATATAATCTACTGCAATACTTGTTCTACTTTTTCTGCAAACAATCATCTTCCACACAATACGGTTAATCCTTTGTTACAGCAAGCCGGTGAGATTGACAACCTCACTGTTTCGTTGGGGCAAAGTACTTTGGTTGTGTTGTGCAGGTTCCACGTTGGCGCCGGAATCTGGTGTTGCGCCGCACTACATCCCGCCGCCATCAACCTTCAACGTGCTTCTTGGCTCCTACTGGTTCGATAACCTTGGTTTCATACTGAGGGAAACTTGCCGCTGTACGCATCACACCTTCCTCTTGGGGTTCCCAACGGACGCGTGTTGAACGCGTATCAAGCAGCTTTTTCTGGCGCCGTTGCCGGGAGATCAAGGCACGCTGCAAGGGGAGTCTCCACTTCCCAATCTCTTTACTTTGTTTTTGTCTTGCTTTATTTTATTTACTACTTTGTTTGCTGCATTATATCAAAACACACAAAAAAAAATTAGTTACTTGCATTTAATTTATTTTGTTATCATGTCTAGTCATGTACTTGTTTTTATTTTCACTAGTTAGGCTTAATGGAAAACAACAAAAAATTAGAGATCTTTATAGTATTTATCTTGAGTTAGGACATGAGGTGTTTGAAGAGAAAATTAAAAAACCTATGGAACTTTATATGCATGCTAATGGTAATGTTATTTGTATAAATGCTTTGGACACCATTGTTGCTAATGCTATGGAAGAATTTAAGCTTGGGGAAGCTAGTTGTGATATTTTTAATCCCCCAAGCATGGAGGAGAAAATTTACTTTGATGATACTTTACCTCCTATATATGATGTTTGCAATGATGAATATGATATTTTCAGTCCACCTACTATTGAGGAGAAAATTAATTATGATTACAATATACCTCCTATATATGATGATTATGGTGATGAGAATAATAATGATAGCTATCTTATTGAATTTGCTCCCACTACAACTAATAAAATTGATTATGCTTATGTGGAGAGTAATAATTTTATGCATGTGGCTCATGACAAGAATGTTTTATGTGATACTTATATTGTTGAGTTTGTTCATGATGCTACTGAAAGTTATCATGAGAGAGGGAAACATGGTTATATGCATCTTAATAATATTAAGTTTCCCCTCTTTATGTTGAGAATCTTGAAGTTGCGCTTGTGTTGCCTTTCTATGCTTGTCACTTTGTTCTTCATGAATTTATTTGTGTACAAGATTCCTTTTCATAGGAAGTGGGTTAGACTTAAAAGTGTTTCTTATTTTCTTCTCTTTTGCTTCAACTCTTATTTCTTGCGAGAGTATCATTGAAATTACTGAGCCCATCTTAATGGCTATAAAGAAAGAACTTCTTGGGAGATAACCCATGTGTTTATTTTACTACAGTACTTTGTTTTATATTTGAGTCTTGGAAGTTGTTTACTACTGTAGCAACCTCTCTTTATCTTAGTTTTGTGTTTTGTTGTGCCAAGTAAAGTCTTTGATAGAAAAGTAAGTACTAGATTTGGATTACTGCGCAGTTTCAGATTTCTTTGCTGTCACGAATCTGGGTCTACCTCCCTGTAGGTAGCTCAGAAAATTAAGCCAATTTACGTGCATGATCCTCAGATATGTACGCAACTTTCATTCAATTTGAGCATTTTCATTTGAGCAAGTCTGGTGCCATTTTAAAATTCGTCAATACGAACTGTTCTGTTTTGACAGATTCTGCCTTTTATTTCGCATTGCCTCTTTTGCTATGTTGGATGAATTTCTTTGATCCATTAATGTCCAGTAGATTTATGCAATGTCCAGAAGTGTTAAGAATGATTGTGTCACCTCTGAATATGTTAATTTTTATTGTGCACTAACCCTCTAATGAGTTGTTCTAAGTTTGGTGTGGAGGAAGTTTTCAAGGATCAAGAGAGGAGTATGATGCAACATGATCAAGGAGAGTGAAAGCTCTAAGCTTGGGGATGCCCGGTGGTTCACCCCTGCATATTCTAAGAAGACTCAAGCGTCTAAGCTTGGGGATGCCCAAGGCATCCCCTTCTTCATCGACAACATTATCGGTTCCTCCCCTGAAACTATATTTTTATTCCATCACATCTTATGTGCTTTGCTTGGAGCGTCGGTTTGTTTTTGTTTTTTGTTTTGTTTGAATAAAATGGATCCAAGCATTCACTTTATGGGAGAGACACGCTCCGCTGTAGCATATGGACAAGTATGTCCTTAGTTTCTACTCATAGTATTCATGGCGAAGTTTCTTCTTCGTTAAATTGTTATATGGTTGGAATTGGAAAATGATACATGTAGTAATTGCTATAAATGTCTTGGGTAATGTGATACTTGGCAATTGTTGTGCTCATGTTTAAGCTCTTGCATCATATGCTTTGCACCTATTAATGAAGAAATACATAGAGCATGCTAAAATTTGGTTTGCATATTTGGTTTCTCTAAGGTCTAGATAATTTCTAGTAAGGTGTTTGAACAACAAGGAAGACGATGTATAGTCTTATAATGCTTGTAATATGTCTTTTATGTGAGTTTTGCTGTACTAGTTCATCCTTGTGTTTGTTTCAAATAAGCCTTGCTAGCCTAAACCTTGTATCGAGAGGGAATACTTCTCATGCATCCAAAATACTTGAGCCAACCACTATGCCATTTGTGTCCACCATACCTACCTACTACATGGTATTTTCCGCCATTCCAAAGTAAATTGCTTGAGTGCTACCTTTAAAATTCCATTCTTCACCTTTGCAATATATAGCTCATGGGACAAATAGCTTAAAAACTATTGTGGTATTGAATATGTACTTATGCACTTTATCTCTTATTAAGTTGCTTGTTGTGCGATAACCATGTCACTGGGGACGCCATCAACTACTCTTTGTTGAATTTCATGTGAGTTTCTATGCATGTCCGTCTTGTCTGAAGTAAGAGAGATCTACCACCTTATGGTTAAGCATGCATATTGTTAGAGAAGAACATTGGGCCGCTAACTAAAGCCATGATCCATGGTGGAAGTTTCAGTTTTGGACATATATCCTCAATCTCATATGAGAAAATTATTAATTGTTGTTACATGCTTATGCATAAAAGAGGAGTCCATTATCTGTTGTCTATGTTGTCCCGGTATGGATGTCTAAGTTGAGAATAATCAATAGCGAGAAATCCAAAATGCGAGCTTTCTCCTTAGACCTTTGTACAGGCGGCATAGAGGTACCCCTTTGTGACACTTGGTTAAAACATGTGCATTGCGATGATCCGGTAGTCCAAGCTAATTAGGACAAGGTGCGGGCACTATTAGTATACTATGCATGAGGCTTGCAACTTGTAAGATATAATTTACATGATACATATGCTTTATTACTACCGTTGACAAAATTGTTTCATGTTTTCAAAATCAAAGCTCTAGCACAAATATAGCAATCGATGCTTTTCCTCTATGGAGGACCATTCTTTTACTTTCAATGTTGAGTCAGTTCACCTATTTCTCTCCACCTCAAGAAGCAAACACTTGTGTGAACTGTGCATTGATTCCTACATATTTGCTTATTGCACTTATTATATTACTCTATGTTGACAATATCCATGAGATATACATGTTACAAGTTGAAAGCAACCGCTGAAACTTAATCTTCTTTTGTGTTGCTTCAATACCTTTACTTTGATTTATTGCTTTATGAGTTAACTCTTATGCAAGACTTATTGATGCTTGTCTTGAAGTGCTATTCATGAAAAGTCTTTGCTTTATGATTCACTTGTTTACTCATGTCATATACATTGTTTTGATCGCTGCATTCACTACATATGCTTTACAAATAGTATGATCAAGGTTATGATGGCATGTCACTCCAGAAATTATCTTGTTATCGTTTTACCTGCTCGGGACGAGCAGAACTAAGCTTGGGGATGCTGATACGTCTCCGACGTATCGATAATTTCTTATGTTCCATGCCACATTATTGATGTTATCTACATGTTTTATGCACACTTTATGTCATATTCGTGCATTTTCTGGAACTAACCTATTAACAAGATGCCGAAGTGCCAGTTCTGTTTTCTGCTGTTTTTGGTTTCAGAAATCCTAGTAACGAAATATTCTCGGAATTGGACGAAATCAACGCCCGGGGTCCTATTTTGCCACGAAGCTTCCAGAAGTCCGAAGAGGAGACGAAGAGGGGCCACGAGGGGCCACACCTAGGGCGGCGCCCCCCTTGGCCGCGCGGCCTGTGGTGTGGGGCCCTCGTGCCGCCCCTGACTTGCCCTTCCGCCTACAAATAGCCTCCGTTGCGAAACCCCGGTACCGAGAGCCACGATACGGAAAACCTTGACGCCGCCCCGCCGATCCCATCTCGGGGGATCCGGAGATCGCCTCCGGCACCTGCCGGAGGGATTCATCTCGGAGGACTCTACGCCGCCATGGTCGCCTCCGGAGTGATGAGTA
Organism: Lolium multiflorum; assembly: GCA_030979885.1. NCBI lineage: Eukaryota > Viridiplantae > Streptophyta > Magnoliopsida > Poales > Poaceae > Lolium > Lolium multiflorum. Next base: position 51,431,156 of record CM061748.1, read on the forward strand.
GTCTACCCCTGGACTATGGGTCCATAGCTGTAGCTAGATGGTTGTCTTCTCCCCATTGTGCTATCATTGTCGGATCTTGTGAGCTGCCTAACATGATCAAGATCATCTATCTGTAATTCTATATGTTGCGTTTGTTGGGATCCGATGAATAGAGAATACTTGTTATGTTGATTATCAAAGTTATATCTATGTGTTGTTTATGATCTTGCATGCTCTCCGTTACTAGTAGATGCTCTGGCCAAGTAGATGCTTGTAACTCCAAGAGGGAGTATTTATGCTCGATAGTGGGTTCATGCACATTGACACCGTGACAGAAAGTTCTAAGGTTGTGTTGTGCTGTTGTCACTAGGGATAAAACATTGATGCTATGTCCAAGGATGTAGTTGTTGATTACATTACGCACCATACTTAATGCAATTGTCTGTTGCTTTGCAACTTAATACTGGAGGGGTTCGGATGATAACCTGAAGGTGGACTTTTTAGGCATAGATGCAGTTGGATGGCGGTCTATGTACTTTGTCGTAATGCCCAATTAAATCTCACTATACTCATCATGATATGTATGTGCATGGTCATGCCCTCTTTATTTGTCAATTGACCAACTGTAATTTGTTCACCCAACATGTTTATCTTATGGGAGAGACACCTCTAGTGAACTGTGGACCCCGGTCCAATTCTCTTTACTGAAATATAATCTACGCAATACTTGTTCTGTTTTCTGCAAACAATCATCTTCCACACAATACGGTTAATCCTTTGTTACAGCAAGCCGGTGAGATTAACAACCTCACTGTTTCGTTGGGGCAAAGTACTTTGGTTGTGTTGTGCAGGTTCCACGTTGGCGCCGGAATCTCTGGTGTTGCGCCGCACTACATCCGACCGCCATCAACCTTCAACGTGCTTCTTGGCTCCTACTGGTTCGATAACCTTGGTTTCATACTGAGGGAAACTTGCACTACGCATCACACCTTCCTCTTGGGGTTCCCAACGGACGCGTGTTGAACGCGTATCAAGCAGCTTTTTCTGGCGCCGTTGCCGGGGAGATCAAGACACGCTGCAAGGGGAGTCTCCACTTCCCAATCTCTTTACTTTGTTTTTGTCTTGCTTTATTTTATTTACTACTTTGTTTGCTGCATTATATCAAAACACAAAAAAAAATTAGTTACTTGCATTTAATTTATTTTGTTATCATGTCTAGTCATGTACTTGTTTTTATTTTCACTAGTTAGGCTTAATGGAAAACAACAAAAAAATTAGAGATCTTTATAGTATTTATCTTGAGTTAGGACATGAGGTGTTTGAAGAGAAAATTAAAAAACCTATGGAACTTTATATGCATGCTAATGGTAATGTTATTTGTATAAATGCTTTGAACACCATTGTTGCTAATGCTATGGAAGAATTTAAGCTTGGGGAAGCTAGTTGTGATATTTTTAATCCCCCAAGCATGGAGGAGAAATTTTACTTTGATGATACTTTACCTCCTATATATGATGTTTGCAATGATGAATATGATATTTTCAGTCCACCTACTATTGAGGAGAAAATTAATTATGATTACAATATACCTCCTACATATGATGATTATGGTGATGAGAATAATAATGATAGCTATCTTATTGAATTTGCTCCCACTACAACTAATAAAATTGATTATGCTTATGTGGAGAGTAATAAGTTTATGCATGTGGCTCATGACAAGAATGTTTTATGTGATACTTATATTGTTGAGTTTGTTCATGATGCTACTGAAAGTTATCATGAGAGAGGGAAACATGGTTATATGCATCTTAATAATATTAAGTTTCCCCTCTTTATGTTGAGAATCTTGAAGTTGCGCTTGTGTTGCCTTTCTATGCTTGTCACTTTGTTCTTCATGAATTTATTTGTGTACAAGATTCCTTTTCATAGGAAGTGGGTTAGACTTAAAAGTGTTTCTTATTTGCTTCTCTTTTGCTTCAACTCTTATTTCTTGCGAGAGTATCATTGAAATTACTGAGCCCATCTTAATGGCTATAAAGAAAGAACTTCTTGGGAGATAACCCATGTGTTTATTTTACTACAGTACTTTGTTTTATATTTGAGTCTTGGAAGTTGTTTACTACTGTAGCAACCTCTCTTTATCTTAGTTTTGTGTTTTGTTGTGCCAAGTAAAGTCTTTGATAGAAAAGTAAGTACTAGATTTGGATTACTGCGCAGTTTCAGATTTCTTTGCTGTCACGAATCTGGGTCTACCTCCCTGTAGGTAGCTCAGAAAATTAAGCCAATTTACGTGCATGATCCTCAGATATGTACGCAACTTTCATTCAATTTGAGCATTTTCATTTGAGCAAGTCTGGTGCCATTTTAAAATTCGTCAATACGAACTGTTCTGTTTTGACAGATTCTGCCTTTTATTTCGCATTGCCTCTTTTGCTATGTTGGATGAATTTCTTTGATCCATTAATGTCCAGTAGATTTATGCAATGTCCAGAAGTGTTAAGAATGATTGTGTCACCTCTGAATATGTTAATTTTTATTGTGCACTAACCCTCTAATGAGTTGTTCTAAGTTTGGTGTGGAGGAAGTTTTCAAGGATCAAGGAGGAGTATGATGCAACATGATCAAGGAGAGTGAAAGCTCTAAGCTTGGGGATGCCCCGTGGTTCACCCCTGCATATTCTAAGAAGACTCAAGCGTCTAAGCTTGGGGATGCCCAAGGCATCCCCTTCTTCATCGACAACATTATCAGGTTCCTCCCCTGAAACTATATTTTTATTCCATCACATCTTATGTGCTTTGCTTGGAGCGTCGGTTTGTTTTTGTTTTTGTTTTGTTTGAATAAAATGGATCCTAGCATTCACTTTATGGGAGAGACACGCTCCGCTGTAGCATATGGACAAGTATGTCCTTAGTTTCTACTCATAGTATTCATGGCGAAGTTTCTTCTTCGTTAAATTGTTATATGGTTGGAATTGGAAAATGATACATGTAGTAATTGCTATAAATGTCTTGGGTAATGTGATACTTGGCAATTGTTGTGCTCATGTTTAAGCTCTTGCATCATATGCTTTGCACCTATTAATGAAGAAATACATAGAGCATGTTAAATTTGGTTTGCATATTTGGTTTCTCTAAGGTCTAGATAATTTCTAGTAAGGTGTTTGAACAACAAGGAAGACGATGTATAGTCTTATAATGCTTGTAATATGTCTTTTATGTGAGTTTTGCTGTACTAGTTCATCCTTGTGTTTGTTTCAAATAAGCCTTGCTAGCCTAAACCTTGTATCGAGAGGGAATACTTCTCATGCATCCAAAATACTTGAGCCAACCACTATGCCATTTGTGTCCACCATACCTACCTACTACATGGTATTTTCCGCCATTCCAAAGTAAATTGCTTGAGTGCTACCTTTAAAATTCCATTCTTCACCTTTGCAATATATAGCTCATGGGACAAATAGCTTAAAAACTATTGTGGTATTGAATATGTACTTATGCACTTTATCTCTTATTAAGTTGCTTGTTGTGCGATAACCATGTCTGGGGACGCCATCAACTACTCTTTGTTGAATTTCATGTGAGTTTCTATGCATGTCCGTCTTGTCTGAAGTAAGAGAGATCTACCACCTTATGGTTATGCATGCATATTGTTAGAGAAGAACATTGGGCCGCTAACTAAAGCCATGATCCATGGTGGAAGTTTCAGTTTTGGACATATATCCTCAATCTCATATGAGAAAATTATTAATTGTTGTTACATGCTTATGCATAAAAGAGGAGTCCATTATCTATTGTCTATGTTGTCCGGTATGGATGTCTAAGTTGAGAATAATCAATAGCGAGAAATCCAAAATGCGAGCTTTCTCCTTAGACCTTTGTACAGGCGGCATAGAGGTACCCCTTTGTGACACTTGGTTAAAACATGTGCATTGCGATGATCCGGTAGTCCAAGCTAATTAGGACAAGGTGCGGGCACTATTAGTATACTATGCATGAGGCTTGCAACTTGTAAGATATAATTTACATGATACATATGCTTTATTACTACCGTTGACAAAATTGTTTCATGTTTTCAAAATCAAAGCTCTAGCACAAATATAGCAATCGATGCTTTTCCTCTATGGAGGACCATTCTTTTACTTTCAATGTTGAGTCAGTTCACCTATTTCTCTCCACCTCAAGAAGCAAACACTTGTGTGAACTGTGCATTGATTCCTACATATTTGCTTATTGCACTTATTATATTACTCTATGTTGACAATATCCATGAGATATACATGTTACAAGTTGAAAGCAACCGCTGAAACTTAATCTTCTTTTGTGTTGCTTCAATACCTTTACTTTGATTTATTGCTTTATGAGTTAACTCTTATGCAAGACTTATTGATGCTTGTCTTGAAGTGCTATTCATGAAAAGTCTTTGCTTTATGATTCACTTGTTTACTCATGTCATATACATTGTTTTGATCGCTGCATTCACTACATATGCTTTACAAATAGTATGATCAAGGTTATGATGGCATGTCACTCCAGAAATTATCTTTGTTATCGTTTTACCTGCTCGGGACGAGCAGAACTAAGCTTGGGGATGCTGATACGTCTCCGACGTATCGATAATTTCTTATGTTCCATGCCACATTATTGATGTTATCTACATGTTTTATGCACACTTTATGTCATATTCGTGCATTTTACGGAACTAACCTATTAACAAGATGCCGAAGTGCCCGTTCTTTTTTCTGCTGTTTTGGTTTCAGAAATCCTAGTAACGAAATATTCTCGAATTGGACGAAATCAACGCCGGGGTCCTATTTTCCACGAAGCTTCCAGAAGTCCGAGAGAGAAGAGGGGCCACGGGGCCACACCCTGGGCGGCGCCCCCCTTGGCCGCGGCCACGTGGTGTGGGGCCCGTCCGCCTGACTTGCCCTTCCGCCTACAAATAGCCTCCGTTGCGAACCCCGCCGAGAGCCACGATGCGGAAAACCTTGCGAGACGCCGCCCAGCCAATCCCATCTCGGGGGATCCAGGAGATCGCCTCCGGCACCCTGCCGGAGAGGGGATTCATCTCCGGGAGGACTCTACGCCGCCATGGTCGCCTCCGGAGTGATGTGTGAGTAGTCTACCCCTGGACTATGGGTCCATAGCTGTAGCTAGATGGTTGTCTTCTCCCCATTGTGCTATCATTGTCGGATCTTGTGAGCTGCCTAACATGATCAAGATCATCTATCTGTAATTCTATATGTTGCGTTTGTTGGGATCCGATGAATAGAGAATACTTGTTATGTTGATTATCAAAGTTATATCTATGTGTTGTTTATGATCTTGCATGCTCTCCGTTACTAGTAGATGCTCTGGCCAAGTAGATGCTTGTAACTCCAAGAGGGAGTATTTATGCTCGATAGTGGGTTCATGCCTTCATTGACACAGTGACAGAAAGTTCTAAGGTTGTGTTGTGCTGTTGCCACTAGGGATAAAACATTGATGCTATGTTCAAGGATGTAGTTGTTGATTACATTACGCACCATACTTAATGCAATTGTCTGTTGCTTTGCAACTTAATCTGGAGGGGTTTAGATGATAACCTGAAGGTGGACTTTTTAGGCATAGATGCAGTTGGATGGCGGTCTATGTACTTTGTCGTAATGCCCAATTAAATCTCACTATACTCATCATGATATGTATGTGTATGGTCATGCCCTCTTTATTTGTCAATTGCCCAACTGTAGTTTGTTCACCCAACATGCTGTTTATCTTATGGGAGAGACACCTCTAGTGATGTGGACCCCGGTCCAATTCTCTTTCGAAATACAATCTGCAATACTTGTTCTCTTTCTGCAAACAATCATCTTCCACACAATACGGTTAATCCTTTGTTACAGCAAGCCGGTGAGATTGACAACCTCACTGTTTCGTTGGGGCAAAGTACTTTGGTTGTGTTGTGCGGGTTCCACGTTGGCGCGGAATCTCTGGTGTTGCGCGCACTACTCCCGCCGCCATCAACCTTCAACGTGCTTCTTGGCTCCTACTGGTTCGATAACCTTGGTTTCCTGAGGGAAACTTGCCGCTGTACGCATCACACCTTCCTCTTGGGGTTCCCAACGGACGCGTGTTGAACGCGTATCAAGCAGCTTTTTCTGGCGCCGTTCCGGGGACCGGGCGGCAGGCCGGATTTCTGCTGTAGACCCCTTTTTGATTGTTGTTGAAGTGGGGGGTCTCCTTTAGCCTTCTTGTTCCTTTGATACACCATTTATGCCTCTTTGCCTAATACCTGAGATTATCCTTATAAACATGTATTAGGCCAAATACTCTAGCACGGTGTCATTGTTACCAAAATAATGGATAAGGGTAGAATACCCTTACAACCTACTATCGAGCATAAATACCCCCACTTGGAGTCACAAGTATCCACTTGGCCAGAGTTTCTACTAGCAACGAAGAGCATGCAAGATCACAAATAACATATGACATGAATATATAATCAATCTTAACATAGTATTCAACATTCATCGGATCCCAGCAAATCAAACATAGAGGATTACATAAAGATGATCTTGATCATGTAGGGTAGCTCACAAGATCGATACGTGAAGCACAAGATGGAGAAGACAACCATCTAGCTACTTATATGGACCCATAGTACAGGGATGAACTACTCACGCATCACTTCGGAGGCGGGCATGGCGTTGTAGATGCCTCCGGCGATGATTTTCCCCTCCGGCAGGGTTCCGGGAAGAGCTTCAGAACCCCCCCCCCGAGATGGGTTCGGCGATGGCGGCCGCGACGGAACTTTTCGTGGATGGAGGCTCCGGTATCCAGAATTTTCCCGAGAAGATGTATAAATAGGCGGAGGATTCAGGTCGGTGGGGCACCTGTGGGCCCCAAACCAGCCCTAGGCCGCGCCTAGGGGTGGTGTGGGCGCCCCGGTGCACCTCTTCGTCCCCCCTCCGGACTTCATCTTCGCTTCGGTAAAATATTGACTTCGGCTTTTGTTTCGTCCAATTCCGATAATATTTCCTGTATAACTTTTCTGAAATACAAAAACAACAGAAAATAGGAAGCTGGCACTGTGTCATCTTGTTAATAGGTTAGTGCCAGAAATCATGTAAAAGTGCAACGAAGTGTAAGAAAAACACATATTAATTGGTGTAAAACAAGCATGGAGCATCAAAAATTATAGATACGTTTGAGACGTATCAGGCAACTCCACGCTCGTTTGATGAATCCAAGTTTTTTCTTCCTCTGGGCTTCTATGTCGATGCGGAGGATCTGGCTGCGCATCCTTGCGTGGGAAAAGTCCACCTATATCGAGGGACGGCTTACCGTACAGGTCTAACTGCTTCGTGCTAAGCAAATCATCGCAAGAGAGTCATCATAGTTTTTCGTTTTCCTTCGTGTTTCTCTCGCTCTTTCAAAAAAATACCAGCCTTGGTACTTTGATATGAGGCATCTTGAGCTGGTTTCGGTTCAAACTCAAAACCACCACATACATACAGAATTCAAAGGTTTTAGCCATGGCGTCCCGAGCTTCTAAGTTCAAGAACTAAGGATGGGATGATGATGGGACTGGGACCGTGACGGAAAACACAAGACTTTGGTTGCTCCTCGGAATTGCATGCCTCGGCGAGCGTGAGTATTCAAAATGCATGACGGTGTATGACGCAAGTCTAACCCCTTCCTGATGAGGGTTAACCTCGGCAATGCCCATAAGTATAGACTTGGGTTTTCAGGAAAGCGAGAGCTGGTGGTTTCGAGGGCTTGTCAAATTAACGAGGTATCCGACAAAAAACAAGTTGTAGGAAAAATTCGCCGAGATTGTACTAGAACTAGCAAAAATTTGTGAGATTACAAGGGTTTCGATGCCCTCCCCGTTGGCTCCTCCTAACCCTTATATAGTTGGCTAGGTCTTAGAGTCCACATCCGGGCCGGTTACAATGATCTATGTCGGTTTACCCGATATGGCTAATACTTGCCTATTTTCACATAGTTTATATCCTTGGACTCTTCTTGGGCTTCTTGGGTCTTGTATGATCCTTCGAGTTCGATTCCTCTCCACCTCAAAGTCACAAACCTTTTCTAGTTCTCTCTTCTCTATTTTTCGATGCTTTTAATGAATCCAAAAGCATCTCAATGTCAATGAACCCTTAAGCGTGTTTCCATACGGTCCGAGAACAAAAAAGACATGATCGTGACACTTCTCCTATCAATGATCACCAGGGAACCTAGATGGCCATAATGACCCATGTGTATTCTACGAATTTATGAAGCTGTTGTACCACAAACGTCAAGTCTTATTCTCTTTTTTACTTCCATAGCGGACTTTTCCGAGATGTGATCATGAGTATCATCATACCTAGCTTGATCTTGTTACCGATAAGACTATTCAACTCGCTCGTGTGTGATTCCATCCTCATGAACTAGTCATCTGTTGCAACTTTATGGATGTAGTCTCATCGAGTGAGTCCAAATCAGTATCTTCCGTCACGCGGATGAACAAATCCCGCTATTGACAAATACACCTCAACATATCCACCTTTATTGAGGGATGACCTACCGCATTGATCTAACTGCTTCGTGCTCAACAAATGATCAGAGTTGAGTTGTCACATTTTTCTCTCTACGTTGTTCTCGCTCCTATAATAAAATATCATCCTTGGTTCATTGGCATGAGGCCTCTTGGATTGGTTTCGTCCTCCAACTCAAAGTCACCACATATGCACATAGTTCAAAGGTTTTAGCCATTGCCTCCCAGGTTTCTAAGATCTGGAACTAAGGATAGGATGATGATGGGACCGGGAACATGATGCAAAACACAAGAATTTGATTGCTTCTCTGAATTGTGCGCCTCGGCATGCATGAGAATTCCATTGAAAATGCAGGACCGTGTACAACATAGCTCTAACCCTTTTCAGTTGAGAAAATTATCGAAGGATAGTCGACACTGTTTTTGTTTCCTTCGTATCGGGTTCGCTTCCTCTCCACCTCGAAGCCACAACACATGTAGTTCTAGGATTTAGCCATGGTCCGGGGAGCTTTGGGATCAAGATAATGATGGGATTGAGAGGATAGTGGATATAACACAAATACACTACACTTCAGTTTGCCTTTCATCTGCAAACGTCGAGGCATGGGAGAAGTTCACACAAAATGCAGGACGACGTACCACTACATATCGTAGACGAGACCTAGTGGTTTTAAACGTACCACTAGCGATAATTGTGTCGACATGAGGCCTCTAGGGTTAGTTTTGTCCCAAACTCAAAGCCACAAAATGCTACTATTTAGCCTTGGCATCTCGAGCTTCTTGATCGAGAATTATCGGATATAAGTGGAGTCTGCCTATACCCCTGCAGTACACGGGCTTGCACCCCTTCAAACCCATGATGACCATGATTCCCACAACATGAAGGCTGATACGCGTACAACACGCGTCCGTTGGGAACCCCAAGAGGAAGGTGTGATGTGTACAACGGCAAGTTTTCCCTCAGTATGAAACCAAGGTTTATCGAACCAGTAGGAGCCAAGAAGCACGTTGAAGGTTGATGGCGGTGGGACGTAGTGCGGCGCAACACCAGAGATTCCGGCGCCAACGTGGAACCTGCACAACATAACCAAAGTACTTTGCCCCAACGAAACAGTGAGGTTGTCAATCTCACCGGCTTGCTGTAACAAAGGATTAGATGTATAGTGTGGATGATGATTGTTTTGAAACAAGTGAAACGATTGGTAGATTGTATTTCGTAAAGAGAATTGGACCGGGGTCCAGTTCACTAGAGGTGTCTCTCACATAAGATAAACAGCATGTTGGGTGAACAAATTACAGTTGGGCAATTGACAAATAGAGAGGGCATGACCATGCACATACATATTATGATGAGTATTGTGAGATTTAATTGGGCATTACGACAAAGTACATAGACCGCTATCCTGCATCTATGCCTAAAAAGTCCACCTTCGGGTTATCATCCGAACCCCCTCCAGTATTAAGTTGCTAACAACAGACAATTGCATTAAGTATTGCGCGTAATGTAATCAATAACTACATCCTTAGACATAGCATCAATGTTTTATCCCTAGTGGCAACAGCACATCCACAACCTTAGAACTTTCTGTCACTGTCCCAGATATCAATGGAGGCATGAACCCACTATCGAGCATAAATACTCCCTCTTGGAGTTACTAGCATCAACTTGGCCAGAGCCTCTACTAATAACGGAGAGCATGCAAGATCATAAACAACACATAGACAATAGATTGATAATCAACATAACAAGTATTCTCTATTCATCGGATCCCAACAAACGCAACATATAGAATTACAGATAGATGATCTTGATCATGTTAGGCAGCTCACAAGATCCAACAATGAAGCACAATGAGGAGAAGACAACCATCTAGCTACTGCTATGGAACCATAGTCCAGGGGTGAACTACTCACTCATCACTCCGGAGCGACCATGGCGGTGGAGAGTCCTCGGAGATGAATCCCCTCTCCGGCAGGGTGCCGGCGATCTCCTGAATCCCCGAGATGGGATTGGCGGCGGCGGCGTCTCGAAGGTTTTCCGTATCGTGGCTCTCGGTCGGGGTTTCGCGACGGAGGCTTTAAGTAGGCGGAAGGGCAAGTCGAGGAGGGGCACGAGGGCCCCACACCCTAGGTCGGCGGCGGCTGGGCCGCGCCGCCCTATGGTGTGGCCCCCTCGTGGCCCCACGTCTCCTCTTCGGTCTTGGAAGCTTCGTGGCAAAATAGGACCCTGGGTGTTGATTTCGTCCAATTCCGAGAATATTTCGTTACTAGGATTTCTGAAACCAAAAAAGAACTGGCACTTCGGCATCTTGTTAATAGGTTAGTTCAGAAAATGCACAAATATGACATAAAGTGTGCATAAAACATGTAGATAACATCAATAATGTGGCATAGAACATAAGAAATTATCGATACGTTGGAGACGTATCAGCATCCCCAAGCTTAGTTCTGCTCGTCCCGAGCAGGTAAAACGATAACAAAGATAATTTCTGGAGTGACATACCATCATAACCTTGATCATACTATTTGTAAAGCATATGTAGTGAATGCAGCGATCAAAACAATGGTAATGACATGAGTAAACAAGTGAATCATAAAGCAAAGACTTTTCATGAATAGTACTTTCAAGACAAGCATCAATAAGTCTTGCATAAGAGTTAACTCATAAAGCAATAATTCAAAGTAAAGGTGTTGAAGCAACACAAAGGAAGATTAAGTTTCAGCGGTTGCTTTCAACTTGTAACATATATATCTCATGGATATTGTCAACATAGAGTAATATAATAAGTGCAATATGCAAATATGTAGGAATCAATGCACAGTTCACACAAGTGTTTGCTTCTTGAGGTGGAGAGAAATAGGTGAACTGACTCAACAATGAAAGTAAAAGAATGGTCCTCCATAGAGGAAAAGCATCGATTGCTATATTTGTGCTAGAGCTTTGATTTTGAAAACATGAAACAATTTTGTCAACGGTAGTAATAAAGCATATGTATCATGTAAATTATATCTTACAAGTTGCAAGCCTCATGCATAGTATACTAATAGTGCCCACACCTTGTCCTAATTAGCTTGGACTACCGGATCATCACAATGCACATGTTTTAACCAAGTGTCACAAAGGGGTACCTCTATGCCGCCTGTACAAAGGTCTAAGGAGAAAGCTCGCATTGGATTTCTCGCTATTGATTATTCTCAACTTAGACATCCATACCGGGACAACATAGACAACAGATAATGGACTCCTCTTTTATGCATAAGCATGTGGCAACAATTAGTAATTTTCTCATATGAGATTGAGGATTTATGTCCAAAACTGAAACTTCCACCATGGATCATGGCTTTAGTTAGCGGCCCAATGTTCTTCTCTAACAATATGCATGCTTAACCATAAGGTGGTAGATCGCTCTTACTTCAAACAAGACGGACATGCATAGCAACTCACATGATATTCAACAAAGAATAGTTGATGGCGTCCCCAGAAACATGGTTATCGCACAACAAGCAACTTAATAAGAGATAAAGTGCATAAGTACATATTCAATACCACAATAGTTTTTAAGCTATTTGTCCCATGAGCTATATATTGCAAAGGTGAAGAATGGAATTTTAAAGGTAGCACTCAAGCAATTTATTTTGGAATGGCGGAGAAATACCATGTAGTAGGTAGGTATGGTGGACACAAATGGCATAGTGGTTGGCTCAAGTATTTTGGATGCATGAGAAGTATTCCCTCTCGATACAAGGTTTAGGCTAGCAAGGTTTATTTGAAACAAACACAAGGATGAACCGGTGCAGCAAAACTCACATAAAAGACATATTGTAAACATTATAAGAATCTACATCGTCTTCCTTGTTGTTCAAATCTCAATACTAGAAATTATCTAGACCTTAGAGAGACCAAATATGCAAACCAAATTTTAGCATGCTCTATGTATTTCTTCATTAATAGGTGCAAAGTTTATGATGCAAGAGCTTAAACATGAGCACAACAATTGCCAAGTATCACATTACCCAAGACATTTATAGCAATTACTACATGTATCATTTTTCAATTCCAACCATATAACAATTTAACGAAGAAGAAACTTCGCCATGAATACTATGAGTAGAAACTAAGGACATACTTGTCCATATGCTACAGCGGAGCGTGTCTCTCTCCACAAAGTGAATGCTAGGATCCATTTTATTCAAACAAAACAAAAACAATAACAAACCGACGCTCCAAGCAAAGCACATGAGATGTGATGGAATAAAAATATAGTTTCGGGGGAACCTGATAATGTGTCGATGAAGAAGGGGATGCCTTGGCATCCCCAAGCTTAGACGCTTGAGTCTTCTTGATATATATGCAGGGGTGAACCACCGGGGCATTCCCAAGCTTAGAGCTTTCACTCTCCTTGATCATGTTGCATCATACTCCTCTCTTGATCCTTGAAAACTTCCTCCACACCAAACTCGAAACAACTCATTAGAGGGTTAGTGCACAATAAAAATTAACATGTTCAGAGGTGACACAATCATTCTTAACACTTCTGGACATTGCATAAAGCTACTGGACATTAATGGATCAAAGAAATTCATCCAACATAGCAAAAGAGGCAATGCGAAATAAAAGGCAGAATCTGTCAAAACAGAACAGTTCGTAAAGACGAATTTTAAAATGGCACCAGACTTGCTCAAATGAAAATGCCCAAATTGAATGAAAGTTGCGTACATATCTGAGGATCACGCACGTAAATTGGCTTAATTTTCTGAGCTACCTACAGAGAGGCAGGTCGAAATTCGTGACAGCAAAGAAATCTGAGACTGCGCAGTAATCCAAATCTAGTATGAACTTTTCTATCAACGACTTTACTTGGCACAACAAAACACAAAACTAAGATAAGGAGAGGTTGCTACAGTAGTAAACAACTTCCAAGACACAAAATAAAAACAAAGTACTGTAGGTAAAAACATGGGTTGTCTCCCATAAGCGCTTTTCTTTAACGCCTTTCAGCAGAAAGTGCGTATCAAGTATTATCAAGAGACGAAGTGTCAACATCATAATTTGTTCTAATAATAGAATCAAAAGGTAACTTCATTCTCTTTCTAGGAAGTGTTCCATACCTTTCTTGAGAGGAAATTGATATTTTATATTACCTTCCTTCATATCAATAGTAGCACCAACAGTTCGAAGAAAAGGTCTTCCCAATATAATGGGACAAGATGCATTGCATTCAATATCCAAGACAAAAAAAATCGGGGACAAGGTTATTGTTAACGGTAATGCGAACATTATCAACCTTCCCCAAAGGTTTCTTTGTAGAATGATCAGCAAGATTAACATCCAAATAACAATTTTTCAGTGGTGGCAAGTCAAGCATATTATAAATTTTCTTAGGCATAACGGAAATACTTGCACCAAGATCACATAAGGCATTACAATCAAAATCTTTAACCTTCATCTTAATGATGGGCTCCCAACCATCCTCTAGTTTTCTAGGAATAGAGGCTTCGCGCTCTAGTTTCTCTTCTCTAACTTTTATGAGAGCATTTGTAATATATTTTGTGAAAGCCAAGTTTACAGCGCTAGCATTGGGACTCTTAGCAAGTTTTTGTAAGAACTTTATAACTTCAGAGATGTGGCAATCATTAAAATCTAAATCATCATGAGCTACAGCAATGGGATCATCATCCCCAAGGTTGGAAAAAATTTCAGCAGTTTTATCACAAGCAATTTCAGCAGTTTTAGCATTTCAGGCAGTTTTGTACGCTTTGCACTAGGAGTAGAAACATTGCCAACACCAATTATTTTACCATTAATAGTAGGAGGTGCAGCAACATGTGAAGAATCAACATTACTTGTGGTGGTAATAGTCCAAACTTTAGCTATATTTTTCTCTTTAGCTAGTTTTTCATTTTCTTCTCTATCCTACCTAGCACGCAATTCAGCCATTAACCTTATATTCTCATTAATTCTAACTTGAATGGCATTTGCTGTAGTAACAATTTTATTTTCAATATCTTTATTAGGCATAACTTTCGATTTCAAAAGATCAACATCAGAGGCAAGACTATCAACCTTAGAAGCGAGAATATCAATTTTATTGAGTTTTTCCTCAACAGATTTGTTAAAGGCAGTTTGTGTACTAATAAATTCTTTAAGCATAGCTTCAAGTCCAGGGGGTGTATTCCTATTATTATTGTAAGAATTCCCATAAGAATTACCATAGCCGTTACCATTATTATAAGGATATGGCCTATAGTTGTTACTAGAATTGTTCCGATAAGCATTGTTGTTGAAATTATTATTTTTAATGAAGTTTACATCAACATGTTCTTCTTGTGCAACCAATGAAGCTAACGGAACATTATTAGGATCAACATTTGTCCTATCATTCACAAGCATAGACATAATAGCATCAATCTTATCACTCAAGGAAGAGGTTTCTTCGACAGAATTTACCTTCTTACCTTGTGGAGCTCTTTCCGTGTGCCATTCAGAGTAGTTGATCATCATATTATCAAGAAGCTTTGTTGCTTCACCAAGAGTGATGGACATAAAGGTACCTCCAGCAGCTGAATCCAATAAATTTCGCGAAGAAAAATTTAGTCCTGCATAGAAGGTTTGGATGATCATCCAAGTAGTCAGTCCATGGGTTGGGCAATTTTTAACCAGAGATTTCATTCTTTCCCAAGCTTGAGCAACATGTTCAGTATCTAATTGTTTAAAATTCATTATGCTACTCCTCAAAGATATAATTTTAGCAGGGGGATAATATCTACCAATAAAAGCATCCTTGCATTTAGTCCATGAATCAATACTATTCTTAGGCAGAGATAGCAACCAATCTTTAGCTCTTCCTCTTAATGAGAAAGGGAACAATTTTAATTTTATAATGTCACCATCTACATCCTTATACTTTTGCATTTCACATAGTTCAACAAAATTATTGAGATGGGCAGCAGCATCATCAGAACTAACACCAGAAAATTGCTCTCACATAACAAGATTCAGTAAAGCAGGTTTAATTTCAAAGAATTCTGCTGTAGTAGCAGGTGGAGCAATAGGTGTGCATAAGAAATCATTATTATTTGTGGTTGTGAAGTCACACAACTTAGTATTTTCAGGGTAGCCATTTTAGCAACAGTAAATAAAGCAAACTAGATAAAGTAAATGCAAGTAACTAATTTTTTTTTGTGTTTTTGATATAGCAAACAAGATAGCAAATAAAGTAAAACTAGCAACTAATTTTTTTGTATTTTGTTATAATGCAGCAAACAAAGTAGTAAATAAAACTAAGCAAGACAAAAACAAAGTAAAGAGATTGGGAAGTGGAGACTCCCTTGCAGCGTGTCTTGATCTCCGGCAACGGCGCAGAAAAAGAGCTTGATACGCGTACAACACGCGTCCGTTGGGAACCCCAAGAGGAATGTGTGATGCGTACAGCGCAAGTTTTCCCTCAGTATGAAACCAAGGTTTATCGAACCAGTAGGAGCCAAGAAGCACGTTGAAGGTTGATGGCGGCGGGACGTAGTGCGGCGCAACACCAGAGATTCCGGCGCCAACGTGGAACCTGCACAACACAACCAAAGTACTTTGCCCCAACGAAACAGTGAGGTTGTCAATCTCACCGGCTTGCTGTAACAAAGGATTAGATGTATAGTGTGGATGATGATTGTTTGCAGAAAACAGTAGAACAGATTGCAGTAGATTGTATTTCAGTAAAGAGGACCGGGGTCCACAGTTCACTAGAGGTGTCTCTCCCATAAGATAAACGCATGTTGGGTGAACAAATTACAGTTGGGCAATTGACAAATAGAGAGGGCATGACCATGCACATACATATTATGATGAGTATTGTGAGATTTAATTGGGCATTACGACAAAGTACATAGACCGCTATCAAGCATGCATCTATGCCTAAAAAGTCCACCTTCAGGTTATCATCCGACCCCTCCAGTATTAAGTTGCTAACAACAGACAATTGCATTAAGTATTACGCGTAATGTAATCAATAACTACATCCTTAGACATAGCATCAATGTTTTATCCCTAGTGGCAACAACACATCCACAACCTTAGAACTGTCACTGTCCCAGATATCAATGGAGGCATGAACCCACTATCGAGCATAAATACTCCCTCTTGGAGTTACTAGCATCAACTTGGCCAGAGCCTCTACTAATAACGGAGAGCATGCAAGATCATAAACAACACATAGACAATAGATTGATAATCAACATAACAAGTATTCTCTATTCATCGGATCCCAACAAACGCAACATATAGAATTACGGATAGATGATCTTGATCATGTTAGGCAGCTCACAAGATCCAACAATGAAGCACAATGAGGAGAAGACAACCATCTAGCTACCGCTATGGACCCATAGTCCAGGGGTGAACTACTCACTCATCACTCCGGAGGCGACCATGGCGGTGTAGAGTCCTCCGGGAGATGAATCCCCTCTCCGGCAGGGTGCCGGAGGAGATCTCCGTAATCCCCCGAGATGGGATTGGCGGCGGCGGCGTCTCGGAAGGTTTTCCGTATCGTGGCTCTCGTACTGGGGGTTTCGCGACGGAGGCTTTAAGTAGGCGGAAGGGCAAGTCGGAGAGGGGCACGGGCCCCACACCCTAGGTCGGCGCGGCCAGGGCCCTGGGCGCGCCGCCCTATGGTGTGGCCCTCGTGGCCCCACGTCTCCTCTTCGGTCTTGGAAGCTTTGGCAAAATAGGACCCGGGCGTTGATTTCGTCCAATTCCGAGAATATTTCGTTACTAGGATTTCTGAAACCAAAAACAGGGAACGGCACTTCGGCATCTTGTTAATAGGTTAGTTCCAGAAAATGCACGAATATGACATAAAGTGTGCATAAAACATGTAGATGACATCAATAATGTGGCATAGAACATAAGAAATTATCGATACGTTGGAGACGTATCAAAGGCCTTCATCTAAAAGCTCCAACCGAGCTACCTGTTGTGCTACACCAAGACTTCCTAAAGGCTCCCTCGACCAAACATCTAGCGAAACAAGATACATGATCAATATCCCATGAAAGAATACAAAGACCTAGCGTGCAACAT
Source organism: Lolium multiflorum (assembly GCA_030979885.1). NCBI lineage: Eukaryota > Viridiplantae > Streptophyta > Magnoliopsida > Poales > Poaceae > Lolium > Lolium multiflorum. Next base: position 51,448,728 of record CM061748.1, read on the forward strand.
GGAGATACCTACCACCGATGTCTATAAGTAATGAAGTCCATTCATCGAGAAGGCGGGTTGAACAACCACAAAAAGCCGCCACTATAGTCTCCAATATCCTTAAACCCTAGATCCATTTGTAAATTTCATTGGGTACATCTATAAGACGGACGAATTCATCCTCTAGTCTTGTAAAATCTTGTGATCACACTCATAGTAAAGTGCAAGAGAAGTTCTTCACGAACCTCGTGTCTTTGACCAAACATGTTGAACCGAGCCCCTTGTCGAACAAGTAAGCCCATCTCGGATCTCTTGAGTGGGATTTACTTGGGACCACGAAAACAATCATTCGTCAATTGGCGTGCCAGGTAGGGGTGCACGTGGCATAAAGATCGTATCATCTTCGCCAAAAGGAAAAGCCATGATCAACACTGGATAAGTGTCGCCGCGTAGCTACTTCTATTAGCCTTAGCCGGAAGTCACCACTTGAAGCTCAGGAGCTCCCCAAGTAACATAAGGAGCAACCACCGGCTTCAACTGGCAGGAGGCCTCCGATGCCCACATATATAGGGGATCACAAAAAATTTCGATGGAAAGTATTACCCAAATTTATAGTTGGACTCAACGGGAACACAAAGAATATCAGTAATACTTTACCAATTGAGGCGTCACTCTCAACCACACATGCGTATAAATATTCTCAAAAGGTAAGTGTTGATTGCAGTAGTTGAATCAAAAACACTAAACCGAAACAGTAAATAATCGTAGCAGATTTCCAGTTTTCACCGGAAGTAGTGAACTTGTAACTTCCGTGACTAAAAGCGTAGGCATGAGATGATAGCGGAGTGTTGCATGAATAAGATTGATCATATTCTTCTCTTCTGTGGGTGCGGATGCATGTACGCGCAGCTTGGCCGGCATGGCCATGGCAGTGCGGTGTCTCCTTGAGCTCAAATTTTGGGTCATCCAAGCCCAGATTTGCAAGTATGTGTCACGGTTGGCCGGGGAAGGGGTTGGCAGCTGCTGGCCATGGTGGAGCGATATGTGCTACGGCGGTATGCTAGGGCAACTGCCCCGGGCGAAACTACGGGTGGCGGCCGACGTCTTCGGTCATGAGGGTGGCGATCCTGCCGGTTGGCCTAGGGATGCTCTTACGCATTGGATCCGCTTGATCGTTCCATCTGGTCGGGCTGACAGTGTGCCTGTGGTAGCACCGATGGCTGGAGAAGTGGTGGGTAGGGAGGCTGTTTTGCTTGCCCATATCTGTCGGGGCTTCGCAACGACGAGGTGGTGGTGATGGCGCGGTCTTGGTGGTGAAATCTTGTTGTAGTTCGTTGCCGGTCGACTCATGTGGTTTGAGGCAGAGGATCCTAGGATAAATCATATATAATCTGGCTTTGGTCAAGACCGACAACGACACCGGCGGGTGCCATTGTCTTTCTTGCAAGCATCGTTGTGGGCTCCTCTCCTCGCCCCGTGGTCTTGCCTCCGGAGGGAAATCTCAGATCCTCGAGATCGTATGATGAAGGCGCCTTGGTGTCTTTCTCCTCGTTGGGGTATCTACGATGCCCTTGATCGGGGTCTCGTGTTTCATGTTATATGGTGAGGAAAAGGCCTTCACGGGCATATACATAGAGGTACACGTATTGGTTGGAGTACTACTCCATACCAATACGTGTACAATACATATTGTGTCTAACACGTCCCTTAATCTAAACCTTGGGACGAGTTTAGATTACGCTTAAACTCATCTAACTTTCTGGTACACAAAGTTTTGCTAAAACCATCAACTAGCTGATCCTTGCTTGAAATGAACCTGATGTCCAGTTGTTTGTTGGCAACCCTTTCTCTCACAAAGTAAAAAATCAATCTCAATAAGTTTAGTGCGAGCATGAAAAACTGGATTCACAAATATGTGGCACCAAGATTATCACAACAATGACATAGCTTCTCACGTAGAGACACATTCTGTTCATTGAGTAAAGCTTCAACCCAAAATCAACTCAACGGTGGCATTGGCAAGGGCTTTATATTCCGCCTCAGTGCTAGAGCGAGACACAATGGGTTGTTTTTGGGAACTCCAAGAGATTAAATTGGGACCAAAAAAATATAGCAAACCTACCAGCTGAGCGTATATCATCGAGATTACCTGCCCAATCAACATCTAAGAAAGCACTATGAAGCCTAGAGGACGACTTTTGAAAAGTGAGTCCAACTTTTAGGGTACCTTTGATATACCTTAAGATCCTTTTAACAACAGTCCAACGAGTAGTTGTGGGTGCATGAAGAAACTGACAGTATTAACTGAAAAAACAGACCATGACGTGTATTGAAGATCACCAAAAATTCTTATGTAGGAGGTACTATCCTTAGAGCCAAGAGGAGAGCTTTCAGTCAAGACAATCTTTCATTAACAGACAGCTGAGTAGGACATGACTTTGTTCAAAAAAAAAGTAGGACATGATGTGCATGTATGCATACCAACACGAGAAAGCAAATCAGTAGCATATTTTTCTTGTGTGAGGAGTATGCCATTGGGGTGTTTCTGAACTTCAATACCAAAAAAGAAATGTAAGCCACCGAGATCTTTAAGGGCAAACTCATGACACAAATTATGGAGGAGAGTAGAAACAACTGAATCTGAATCTGAAGAGCTAGTCACAGTGATGTCATCAACATATATTAGAATAAATATTGTGATACCTGACATGTTGTACATGAAGCGAGATGTATCAGCCTTGGATGCAACAAAACAAAGATCATTACTCAGAGAACAAATCAAACTATTCAATTAAAAGAACTAACAGCAGCAGTTCCAAGGAACGAAGTAGCTTGGTTGAGGCACTCTCACTCAGATAGGCTTCTCCCCTAGCTTGAGGAAGAAAGAAAAGCTGCTCCTCAAGCAGTGCCAGATGATGATAAAATAGCGGCGGATCCATCTTATGGAATTTATTTGACTCCTAACCGGAGGTGACTTCGCTACACTTCTTTATAGAAGGAAATCACCGCTGACTTTCTCGTGACCCGGATTTGCTTTTCTGAGCCTGTTTTAGACCATAAAGAGCTTTGTCAAGTTTGCATATGTAATTTAGAGTATTGGAGTCTTCAAACCTAGGTGGTTGTTTCATATAAACCAACACCCTCTGATAGGGGCTGCCTTAACAACATGATTAAATGTATTTTCATAGTCAATATCGTACCTTTGTTTGAAACCTTTTGCAACTAGACGTACCTCGTACCTGTCAATAGTGTCATCCGTATTCTTCTTGAAGCGATATATCATTTGCAATCGATCAAGTTTTTATTTTTGCTAGGAGGAACAGGGTGTTTCACGTTATATGGTGAGGAAAATCCCCTCACAGAAACATACTGAGAGATACACTTATTGGGTACAGTACTACTTCATACCAATACGTGTACAGTACATATTGCCTAACAATTTTTTTGGAGTCGGCTTCGACTGAGGGACTGGTGGATGGTTGGTTGCTAAGACGGCTCGCTTTGGGGTGCTACGTGTGATTTTGCAACGATGATGCATAGAGCAGCCTTGGTCGCGGCTTGGGTTCGTTCGATGGTTACTGGCGCGTCCAATGGATTCTCATGTGCTTTACTGTGTGTTGTTGTGAAGTCGGAGCTGAGGTATTGTGTCCCCGCGACATTGATTATCATCAACTCTGGTGGTTTGGTGATTTGTGCTCCTGCTATTTGAGAAAAAAATAAAATTACATTTATGTGTTTCAAAAAAACTAGAAAAAAAAATCATGGTGTAGCCAATAAATTGTCCCATAAACGTGGAAAATTCTATTTCAAATACAAAAAATTATGGGCTACACAAAAATGATAAACTTGTGGATCTGGTATGCATATTTCAAATCTCCAAATTTCAACAGATTTTGTCTTTTTTATGTAGTCTACAATATAAATAATTTCATATTAAATTTTACACGCTTGTAGGTTACGCCATTTATTATATCTAGATTTATTTTCAGATTTTTTTGAAACAAATATGTATGATTTTTGAATTTTTTTAAACAGCAGGAGCATTGGTGCTCATGAGGCAAAGACACTTTTCGTCGAAGCTGTATCTTGTTGGCGTGTGTAGTTGGTCGGTGGTTGTGCCCAATGTGACCATATTTCATGACAATATTGGCGCACTAGAATCGGTTTTTGGCTGGTTATCCGCTAATTAACCAGCCGTTTTCTTCTCAATCAATAAACATGGCAAGTATTGCCTTGTTTAATAAGAAAGAAAAAGGATGCGGATGATGTGATCAGCTGATCATCTTATCAATGTATAGACCCTGGTGAAGGTGCACGAGCGCACCACCGGGGGCTTAACCGGAGTAGGTCGAGCTGGAAACATACATATCCTTCAGTCCGCTCCAATGAACGATCGCCTGCAGAGGCGATTTGCCGAATTACAGCTCGATACCCGTGCTGGTCGAGATGAGACTCGTACTAGGAACATCAAGCGGTACAGAGATTAAGTTTGGCAGACTTGAATCATGAGCTACTAGCTTCGTTTGGCCGGTATTCATGATGGGTTTGGCGGGGAATGTTGATCTGAATTACGATTAGTTAGGATGGGATGGCTGATAAACCCGAACTAGATGTCGTCGTTGCCAACTTGTCCAGATCGACCCTCTGCGTTCAAGAACGGCTCTGATGGATGATCGGCTGACAGCAGGGCGACCATTATCTGGCCGGCGGCCGGGTTTAAGCAGCGACGTACGGTCCCGGGGACAGTGGCGTCAGCGCTCCATCGGTCGCCGGCCGTGCGCTGCTGATACCACCCATGATTCCGTGGCTAATCTGGCCGGTTTTGCCTTTAGATCATCATCATCAATCAGGCCGGCTAAAACCCTGGGAAAGCGCGGCACGCGTCCATGATGCTCCTCCGTGGATCGCTGCTTGGACCGGCCGGCTTGACGGCCTCAACTCAAAGTGGCTCTACTCTTTCCCAGTTTGCACAAAGAAAGCTGAACTTTCTCCATTTTTATAAACAAAAGGAATGGCCGCAACAGCTGATCGTCGTCATCACGAGACGAGAGAAATCTAAACTAGTCAAGTGGCAGGCTGCAGTTTGAATCCAACATGGTTACATGAGTTGGGCCGACATGGCGACACACGCTGGCCCGGAGCCTCGTACGAGCATACGTGTCCGGTCGGCCACGGAGATTTTGCCGCCATATATGCCACGCCCCAGACGTTTATTTGGCCGACTAATCAGGACACGCGCGTACGTACAGGTGTTAGGACAAAATCAATTAGCCCCTCGCAACATGTTCCCGAATCCCGATCGAGCACCAAAGGGGCGTCGACGAGACGATAGGGGTATTCCTCGCCTCGGACCACATGTTCTTCTCCTCCAGATGGAGCATGGGACGATCATGACGGCAGCGTACGTATTGACGGGCCAAGGGCCATCAAAGGCAAATCCCTGGCAATCGATTGCTAGAGCGATAATTTTTCTTGGCGCGGCAACGCTCGCGTCATGCGCGAAATCAATTCACTTTTTATCTTGTAGTGTTTAATTACGTTTACATGTAGCTTTGTATTCACACTAACAGCTCACGTTCCCACTTGCAAGTTGCATACAGCCAATAGCGTTCACACTGCATGCATGCATAAAGTATCTCATGGGTTTGCATTTAATGAGCCAACTTTTCAGCACGAGGCTAGCTCTCACAAGTTGCTGCATGCATGCACAGAGCATCTCGCTCTTTTTTTCAGCACGACGCATACTTTCAATTCTCTTTATTTGCAATTCCCTTTTGACAATTCTCTTTTTTTGCAATTCCCTTTATGTTGTTATTTCGTACGGTAATTCATGTTTTTTTGGATTAATTTTTATAATTCCCTTTTTCGGGCCAGTGGTTTTTAAGGGGGAAAATAACGGGTGGGAAGATCCACTTGCAACTCAAATGAACTACCACTTGCTACTCAAATTAAGTACTGTTTTAAGTTGTAAGCTAACAAAAGTTGCTAAAATATTCTAAATGAAATTTACTTTTTAGGGTTGCTAGGTATTTATATTTACCGTTGATAAATAACGGGGCACCGGGTTGATAACTTGTAAACAAAAAAAGAGTCGCTACATATTTTAAATTAAATTAAATTTTTAGGGTTGATATTTATTTATATTTACCATTGATAAATAGCGGGTCACCGGGTTGATAGCTTGTAAACTAAAAGAGAGTCGCTAAAATATTCTAAATGAAATACTTTTTAGGGTTATTATTTATTTTATATTTACAGTTGATAAATAACGAGGCACCAGGTTGATAGCTTGTAAAATAAAAAAATGTTCGCTAACATATTCTAAATGAAATACTTTTTAGGGTTGGTAGTTTTTTTATAATTACCATTGATAAATAACGGAGCACCGAGTTGATAACTTGTAAACTAAAAAGAGTCGCCAAAATATTCGAAATGAAGTTAGATTTTTAGGGTTGGTAGTTATTTATATTTACTGTTGATAAATAACAGGACACCGGGTTGATAGCTTCTAAACTAAAAAAAATATTCGCTAAAATGTTTAAAATAAAATTAACTTTGGGGTTGATAATTTTATACATTTACCGTTGATCACTCAAGTACGGAGGGGTTGATTATTCAAAACAGAGAGGCTTGATAACTTTTAGCCCGAAAAAAAGTTTCTCGAAACATATCAACATTGGTGCTAGTTTTGAAGATCTCGTCGAGACGGATTTATTGGTGAAAGCGAATCTTAATTTGGAGTTGTTGTTTGAAAGTTAAAACGTTTTGAATTTTCAAATTTGGAAAAGATTTCGCTGACATCAGCAGATTCGTCTATTTGTGCATGCATGCAGAAATTTTCCTCAATACCGTGCACTAGGTTGATAATTTTATACATTTACCGTTTATCACTCAAGTACGGAGGGGTTGATTATTCAAATAGAGAGGCTTGATAACTTTTAGCCCGAAAAAAAGTTTCTCGAAACATATCAACATGGGTGCTAGTTTTGAAGATCTCGTCGAGACGGATTTATTGGTGAAAGCGGATCTTAATTTGGAGTTGTCGTTTGAAAGTTAAAATGTTTTGAATTTACGAATTTGGAAAAGATTCCGCTAATATCAGCAAATTCGTCTATTTTGTGCATGCATACAGAACTTTTTCTCAATAGTCCGCACAAGGTTGATAATTTTATACATTTACCGTTGATCACTCAAATACGGAGGGGTTGATTATTCAAATAGAGAGGGTTGATAACTTTTAGCCAGAAAAAAAGTTTGTCGAAACATATTAACATGGGTACTAGTTTTGAAGATCTCGTCGAGACGAATTTATTGGTGAAAGCGGATCTTAATTTGGAGTTGTCGTTTGAAAGTTAAAACGTTTTAAATTTTCAAATTTGGAAAAGATTCCGCTGACATCAGCAAATTCGTCTATTTTGTGCATGCATGCAGAACTTTTTCTCAATAGCCTGCACCAGGTTGATAATTTTATACATTTACCGTTGATCACTCAATTACGGGGTTGATTATTCAAATAGAAAGGGTTGATAACTTTTAGCCCGGAAAAAAAGTCGTCGAAACATATTAATATGGGTGCTAGTTTTGAAAATCTCGACGAGACAGACACACATGTGAAAATAGATCTTAAATCGGAGTTGTCGTTTGTGAGATAAAATGTTTTAAATTTTCAAATTCGGAAAGATTCTCGCTTACGTCATCAAATTCATCTGTTCCTACATGCATGCAAAACTTTCCCTTAATAGCCTCCACTATAGTCCAAATTTTGCCAAAAATAGAAAAAAAATTGGTTGAAAACTGAGCATTCATTCCCTCCCTAGCGCTCGAGCGCTATCTAGGGCAGCCCATCAAAGGGGGTGCTTCATTCACGCGCGCCCATCCCTCGCCTCTCATTCCCCTGTCAACAAGGACAATATGATTCGCCATTGACAAAACACAAAAGAGTGTACAACAAACGGCGCGTTTGGTAGTCTGGATATACCTTGGCTCCCATCGGTCCAACAAATTTCGGTCTGTTTGGTTGCCTCTAGGCTCCCGCGTTCTTGCATCAATCGGGTCTTAAAGCACCCCTGGGAGAAGCCCTGGAGGAACGCCCGAAATGACATTTTCGCCAGTGCCAGGCCCGTTACGACCAGAAAGCTACACGCGTGGGGAATGGAGGCTGAGACGCCATGTCTCTTCGGGAACACGCGTCATAATTAGCCTCATCGCTCCCTACTCCTTCCTCTCACTCGCGACCACACTCTCACCTCCCCAAACTATCACATTACACGGCGGTTTCCCTCCCGCCGACCAATCCGCCGCACCGCCGCATGGAGGAGCACCGATACCGGAGGAGGAGACATCGGCGAGCAGCACCGCGAAGAAGGCCGCAACCTGCTCCGCAGTTTTTATCGGCATCTTGAGTTCGCCCGCGACCTCGAGCTTGTCCTCGGCCAGAACAATGGCGGTAACGACCTCTCCTTCTCACCTTCTTACTCGTTCTGTCCGAACATGCTGTTGACGCGTAAAGCACACGTCCGTTGGGAACCCCAAAAGGAAGGTGTGATGCGTACAACAACAAGTTTTCCCTCAGTAAGAAACCAAGGTTTATCGAACCAGTAGGAGTCAAGGGCCACGTGAAGGTTGTTGGCGGAGGAGTGTAGTGTGACGCAACACCAGGGATTCCGACGCCAACGTGGAACCTGCACAACACAATCAAAATACTTTGCCCCAACTTAACGTGAGACTGTCAATCTCACCGGCTGTAAACAAAGGATTGAACGTATGGTGTGGAAAATGATGTTTGTTTGCAATGAGCAGTAGAGAACAATGATTGCAGTAGATTGTATTCAGATGTAAAAGAATGGACCGGGGTCCACAGTTCACTAGTGGTGTCTCTCCAATAAGAAATAGCATGTTGGGTGAACAAATTACAGTTGGACAATTGACAAATAGAGAGGGCATAAAAATGCACATACATATCATGATGACTAATATGAGATTTACTTAGGGCATTACGACAAAGTACATAGACCGCTATCATGCATCTATGCCTAAAAGTCCACCTTCGGGTTAGCATCCGCACCCCTTCCAGTATTAAGTTGCAAACAACAGACAATTGCATTAAGTATGGTACGTAATATAATCAGCACAAATATCCTTAGACAAAGCATTGATGTTTTATCCCTAGTGGCAACAACACATCCACAACCTTAGAACTTTCTGTCACTGTCCCAGATTCAATGGAGGCATGAACCCACTATCGAGCATAAATAATCCCTCTTGGAGTTACAAGTATCGACTTGGCCTGAGCCTCTACTAGCAACGGAGAGCATGCAAGATCATAAACAACACATATATGATAGATCAATAATCAACTTGACATAGTATTCCATATTCATCGGATCCCAACAAACACAACATGTAACATTACAAATAGATGATCTTGATCATGATAGGCAGCTCACAAGATCTAAACATGATAACACATGAGGAGAAGACAACCATCTAGCTACTGCTATGGACCCATAGTCCAAGGATGAACTACTCACACATCAGTCCGGAGGCGATCATGGTGATGTAGAGTCCTCAGGAGATGATTCCCCTCTCCCAGGGTGCCGGGGCGATCTCCTGAATCCCGAGATGGGATTGGCGGCGGCGGCGTCTGGAACTTTTTCCGTATCGTGGCTCTCGGTAATAGGTTTTTCGCGATGGAGGGAATAAATAGGCAGAAGAGCAGAGTCGGAGGGCTGACAGGGGCCCCACGCCATAGGCCGTCGCGGGCCCCATGCTGGTCGCGCCGCCCTATGGTTAGGGTGCCTCGTGGCCCCACTTCGTATGCTCTTCGGTCTTCTGGAAGCTCCGTGGAAAAATAAGACCCTGGCCGTTGATTTCGTCCAATTCCGAGAATATTTCCTTTGTAGGATTTCTGAAACCAAAAACAGCAGAAAACAGGAACTGGCGCTTCGGCATCTTGTCAATAGGTTAGTGCCGGAAAATGCATATAAATGATGTAAAGTGTATATAAAACATGTGAGTATTGTCATAAAACTAGCATGGAGCATAAGAAATTATAGATACGTTTGAGACGTATCAAGCATCCCCAAGCTTAGTTCCTACTCGCCCTCGAGTAGGTAAACGATAACAAGGATAATTTCTGAAGTGACATGCTATCATAATCTTGATCAATACTATTGTAAAGCATATGAGATGAATGAAGTGATTCGAAGCAATGGTAAAGATAATGACTAAACAACTGAACCATATAGCAAAGACTTTTCATGAATAGTACTTTCAAGACAAGCATCAATAAGACTTGCATAGGAGTTAACTCATAAAGCAATAAATTCTTAGTAGAAAGTTTTGAAGCAACACAAAGGAAGATATAAGTTTCAGCAGTTGCTTTCAACTTCAACATGTATATCTCATGGATGTATATCTCATGGATGATTGTCAACACAAAGTAATATGATGAATGCAAGTAAGCAAGTATGTAGGAATCAATGCACACAGTTGACACAAGTGTTTGCTTCTAAGATAGAAAGAAGTAGGTAAACTGACTCAACATAAAGTAAAAGAAAGGCCCTTCGCAGAGGGAAGCATGGATTGCTATATTTGTGCTAGAGCTTTTATTTTGAAAACATAGAAACAATTTTGTCAACGGTAGTAATAATTCGTATGTGTTATGCATAAGACATCCTATAAGTTGCAAGCCTCATGCATATAATACCAATAGTGCTCGCACCTTGTCCTAATTAGCTCGGATTTACATGGATTATCATTGCATAACATATGTTTCAACCAAGTGTCACAAAGGGGTACCTCTATGCCGCCTGTACAAAGGTCCAAGGAGATAGATCGCATTTGATTTCTCATTTTTGATAGATCTCAACTTAGGACATCCATACCGGGACAACATAGAAAACAGATAATGGACTCCTCTTTAATGCATAAGCATTCAACAACAGATAATATTCTCATAAGAGATTGAGGATTAATGTCCAAACCACCATGATACATGGCTTTAGTTAGCGGCCCAATGTTCTTCTCTAATAATATGCATACTCAAACCATTTGATCATGATAAATCACCCTTACTTCAGACAAGACGAACATGCATAGCAACTCACATGATATTCAACAAAGGTGTAATAGTTGATGGCGTCCCCAGAAACATGGTTACCGCTCAACAAGCAACTTATAAGAAATAAGATACATAAGCGACATATTCTTTACCACAATAGTTTTTAAGCTATTTTCCCATGAGCTATATATTGCAAAGACAAAGAATGAAATTTTAAAGGTAGCACTCAAGCAATTTACTTTGGAATGGTAGAGAAATACCATGTAGTAGGTAGGTATGGTGGACACAAGTGGCATAGTTTTTGGCTCAAGCATTTTGGATGCACGAAAAGTATTCCCTCTCAATACAAGGCTTTGGGCTAGCAAGGTTGTTTGAAGCAAACACAAGTATGAACCGGTACAGCAAAACTTACATAAGAACATTTTGCAAGCATTATAAGACTCTACACTGTCTTCCTTGTTGTTCAAACACTTCACCGGAAAATATCTAGACTTAGAGAGACCAATCATGCAAACCAAATTTCAACAAGCTCTATGGTAGTTCTTCATTAATAGGTGCAAAGTACATGATGCAAGAGCTTAAACATGATCTATTTGAGCACAACAATTGCCAAGTATCAAATTATTCAAGACAATATACCAATTACCACATGAAGCATTTTCTGTTTCCAACCAAATAACAATGAACGAAGCAGTTTCAACCTTCGCCATGAACATTAAAAGTAAAGCTAAGAACACCAGTGTTCATATGAAACAACGGAGCGTGTCTTTCTCCCACACAAAGAATGCTAGGATCCGAGTTTATTCAAACAAAAATAAAAATAAAAGCAAACAGACGCTCCAAGTAAAGCACATAAGATGTGTGAATAAAAATATAGTTTCACTAGAGGTGACCTGATAAGTTGTCGATGAAGAAGGGGATGCCTTGGGCATCCCCAAGCTTAGATGCTTGAGTCTTCTTGAAATATGCAGGGATGAACCACGGGGGCATCCCCAAGCTTAGACTTTTCACTCTTCTTGATTATATTGTATCATCCTCTTCTCTTGATCCTTGAAAACTTCCTCCACACCAAACTCGAAACAAACCATTAGAGGGTTAGTGCATAATCAAAAATTCACATATTCAGAGGTGACATAATCATTCTTAACACTTCTGGACATTGCACAAAGCTACTGAAAGTTATTGGAACAAAGAAATCCATTAAACATAGCAAAACAGGCAATATGAAATAAAAGGCAGAATCTGTCAAAACAGAACAGTACGTAAAGACGAATTTTTTAGCGGCACTTAACTTCCTCAGATGAAAATGCTCAAATTGAATGAAAGTTGCGTACATATCTGGGGATCATTCATGTAAATTGGCAGATTTTTCTGAGTTACCTACAGAAGGGGCTACTCAAATTCGTGACAGCAAGAAATCTGTTTCTGCGCAGTAATCCAAATCTAGTATCAACCTTACTATCAAAGACTTTACTTGGCACAACAATGCAATAAAATAAAGATAAGGAGAGGTTGCTACAGTAGTAACAACTTCCAAGACTCAAATATAAAACAAAAATACAAAAGTAAAATAATGGGTTGTCTCCCATAAGCGCTTTTCTTTAACGCCTTTCAGCTAGGCGCAGAAAGTGTGTATCAAGTGTTATCAAGAGATGAAGCATCAATATCATAATTTGTTCTAATAATAGAATCAAAAGGTAACTTAATTCTCTTTCTAGGGAAGTGTTCCATACCTTTCTTGAGAGGAAATTGATACTTAATATTCCCTTCCTTCATATCAATAATAGCACCAACAGTTCGAAGAAAAGGTCTTCCCAAAATAATGGGACAAGATGCATTGCATTCAATATCCAAGACAAAAAAATCAACGGGGACAAGGTTATTGTTAACCATAATGCGAACATTATCGATCCTCCCCAAAGGTTTCTTTATAGAATTATCAGCAAGATTAACATCCAAATAACAATTTTTCAATGGTGGCAAGTCAACCATATTATAGATTTTCTTAGGCATAACAGAAATACTTGCACCAAGATCACATAAAGCATTACAATCAAAATCATTGACCTTCACCTTAATGATGGGCTCCCAACCATCTTCTAACTTCCTAGAAATAGAAGTTTCAAGTTTTAATTTATCTTCTCTAGCTTTAATGAGAGCATTTGTAATATGTTTTGTAAATGCCAAATTTATAGCACTAGCATTAGGACTTCTAGAAAGTTTTTGTAAGAACTTAATAACTTCAGAGATGTGACAATCATCAAAATATAAACCATTATGATCTAGAGCAATGGGATCATTATCCCCAATATTTTGAAAAATTTCAGTGATTTATCACAACAGTTTGAGTTTTAGCGTTTCGAGCGTTTTGCACGCTTTGCATTAGAAGTACAAACATTGCTAACACCAATTATTTTACCATTGATAGTAGGAGGTTTAGCAACATGTGAAGCATCAACATTACTAGTGGTGGTAATAGTCCAAACTTTAGCGGAAATTCAATTCGGCTCCCGGGTGCATATGCTCCCTCTATCAAAAAATTATATTTCGAAATGTCAAAAAATTTTGAAAAAAATTCTACATGTACATCTCCACAATATACGTACGTTCGTCAAGTTTCGCGAGGAACCAATATGTTTTGTGGTCTGTGTAAAAAAGAGAAAATTTATCTCCTGAAAAGCCTTATTTTCAGCATTGAATTTTGTCTTTTTTACACACGTCACACGACAAGTCGGATTTTTATGAAACAACTTTGTGAGCGTGTAGCACGTGAAGATGTACGTTCGAATTTTTCGTTTCAATTTTTTGAAATTTCAAAATGTATGTAACATGCATTTCAAAATAAAGGGAGCATATGCTCCCATGTGCTAAAATATCATTCCCAAACTTTAGCTACATTATTCTCTTTAGCAAAATTTTCTTTTCTTTCCCACCTAGCATGCAATTCAGCCATCAATCTAATATTTTCATTAATTCGAACTTGGATAGCACTTGCTGTAGCAAATTACTTAATATTTTTAGTTTCATTAGGCATAACTTTCAATTTCAAAAGATCAACATTAGCAGCAAGACTATCAACCTTAGAAGCAAGAACATCAATTTTACCAAGCTTTTCTTCAACAGATTTGTTAAAAGCAGTTTGTGTATTAATAAATTCTTTAAGCATGGCTTCAAGACCAGGGGGTACACTCTTATTATTGTTGTAATATTTACCATAAGAATTAACATAACCATTGCCATTATTAGAAGGATATTGCCTATAGTTGTTACCAGAATTATTCTTATAAGCATTGTTGTTGAAATTATTATTTTTAATGAAGTTCACATCAACATGCTCTTATTGAGCAACCAATGAAGCTAAAGGAACATTATTAGGATCAACATTAGATCTACCATTCACAAGCATAGACATAATAGCATCAATCTTATCACTCAAGGAGGAGGTTTCTTCAACAGAATTTACCTTCTTACCTTGTGGAGCCCTTTCCGTGTGCCATTCAGTAGTTGATCATCATATCATCAAGAAGCTTTGTTGCGGCGCCTAAGGTGATGGACATAAAAGTACCTCCAGCAGCTGAATCCAATAGGTTAAAAAATTCAGTCCTGGATAAAAGGTTTGGATGATCATCCAAGTAGTCAGTCCATGGGTAGGGCAATTCTTGACCAAAGATTTCATTCTTTCCCATGCTTGGCAACATGCTCATTATCCAATTGCTTAAAATTGATTATGCTACTTCTCAAAGATATAATTTTAGCGGGAGGATAATATCTACCAATGAAAGCATCCTTACATTTAGTCCATGAATCAATACTATTTTTAGGCAAAGATAGCAACCAATCTTTAGCTCTTCCTCTTAAGGAGAAAGGAAACAATTTCAATTTTATAATGTCACCATCTACATCCTTATACTTTTGCATTTCACAAAGTTCAACAAAATTATTAATATGGGCAGCAGCATCATCAGAACTAACACCAGAAAATTGCTCTCTCATAACAAGATTTAGTAAAGCAGGTTTAATTTCATAAAATTCTGTTGTAGCAGCAGGTGGAGCAATAGGTGTGCATAGGAAATCATTATTATTTGTGCTAGTGAAGTCACACAACTTAGTATTCTCAGGTGTACCCATTTTAGCAGTAGTAAATAAAAGCAAACTAGATAAAGTAAATGCAAGTAACTAAATTTTTTGTGTTTTTAATATAGAGAACGCAAACAAGACAGTAAATAAAGTAAAGCAAGTAACTAATTTTTTGTATTTTTGATATAGAGAAAGCAAACAAAGAAGTAAATAAAGTAAAGTAAAGCAAGACAAAAACAAAGTAAAGAGATTGGATGTGGGAGACTCCCCTTGCAGCGTGTCTTGATCTCCCCGGCAACGGCGCCAGAAAAAGAGCTTGTTGACGCGTAAAGCACACGTCCGTTGGGAACCCCAAGAGGAAGGTGTGATGCGTATAGAAGCAAGTTTTCCCTCGGTAAGAAACCAAGGTTTATCGAACCAATAGGAGTCAAGGGCCACGTGAAGGTTGTTGGCGGAGGAGTGTAGTGCGGCGCAACACCAGGGATTCCGGCGCCAACGTGGAACCTGCACAACACAATCAAAATACTTTGCCCCAACTTAACGGTGAGGTTGTCAATCTCACCGGCTTGCTGTAAACAAAGGATTAAATGTATGGTGTGGAAAATGATGTTTGTTTGCAAAGAACAGTAGAGAACAATGATTGCAGTGGATTGTATTCAGATGTAAAAGAATGGACCGGGGTCCAGTTCACTAGTGGTGTCTCTCCAATAAGAAATAGCATGTTGGGTGAACAAATTACAGTTGGGCAATTGACAAATAGAGAGGGCATAACAATGCACATACATATCATGATGACTAATATGAGATTTACTTAGGGAATTACGACAAAGTACATAGACCGCTATCCGGCATGCATCTATGCCTAAAAGTCCACCTTCGGGTTAGCATCCGCACCCCTTCCAGTATTAAGTTGCAAAAACAGACAATTGCATTAAGTATGGTGCGTAATGTAATCAACACAAATATCCTTAGACAAAGCATTGATGTTTTATCCCTAGTGGCAACATCCACAACCTTGGAACTTTCTGTCACTGTCCCAGATTCAATGGAGGCATGAACCCACTATCGAGCATAAATAATCCCTCTTGGAGTTACAAGTATCGACTTGGCCAGAGCCTCTACTAGCAACGGAGAGCATGCAAGATGATGTCTACGCACGCTTCTATTCCTGTAGACAGTGTTGGGCCTCCAAGAGCAGAGGTTTGTAGAAACGAGCAAGTTTTCCCTTAAGTGGATCACCCAAGGTTTATCGAACTCAGGGAGGAAGAGGTCAAAGATATCCCTCTCAGGCAACCCTGCGATCACAATGCAAGAAGTCTCTTGTGTCCCCAACACACCCAATACACTTGTCAAATGTATAGGTGCACTAGTTCGGCGAAGAGATAGTGAGATGCAAATGATATGGATGAATATAAGTAGCAATAGCAATCTGAATGAAATATGGCAGCAAGTAAACAAAACGGTAAACAAACGGAGATTCGATGTTTGGAAACAAGGCCTAGGGATCCTACTTTCACTAGTGGACACTCTCAATATTGATCACATAATAAAACCACTCTACACTCTCTTGTTGGATGATGACCACTAATTGTGTAGGATTACAAGAGCACCTCAATGCCGGAGTTAACAAGCTCCACAACATTCGATATTCATATTTAAATAACCTTAGAGTGCATGATAGATCAACACAATTATACCGAGTACTAATATAGCATGCACTGTCGTCACCGACAGACTATGAAAGGGGGAATAAATTGCATCAATACCATCATAGTAATAGTTAACTTCATAATCTACAAGAGATCACAATCATAGCATATACCAAGTACTTCATGATGCACACACTGTCAACATTACATCATGGAGGAGGAATAGACTACTTTAATAACATCACTAGAGTAGCACATAGATGATATTCAACTAGATCACAGAGAGATGAACCACATAGCTACGGCGGAGCCCTCAGCCCCGGGGTGAATTACTCCTCCTCATCATGGAGACACGATGGCGGTGGAGACGGCGGTGGAGATGACTCCGGGGGAAATTCCCCGTCCCGGCAGGGTGCCGGAACAGAGACTTCTATCCCCCGAATTGGAGTTTCGCGATGGCGGCGGCTCTGGAAGGTTTTCTCGGGTTTCGTCAATCGGTGTCGAAGTTTTAGGTCAGGACGGCTTAAATAGGCGAAGAGGCGGAGTCGGAGGGGCCACGGGGGGCCCACACAGTAGGGGGGTGCACCCCCCTGGTGGCCGCGCCGCCATGTTGTGTGGGGCCTCCCTGGCTCCCCTCTGGCCCCTCTTCGGTGTTCTGGAAGCTTCGTGGAATTATAAGATCGTGGGCCTTGATTTCGTCCAATTCCGAGAATATTTCCTTACTAGGATTTCTGAAACCAAAAATAGCAGAAAACAACAACTGGCACTTCGGCATCTCGTCAATAGGTTAGTTCCGAAAACGCATCAAAACGATATAAAGTGTGAACAAAACATGTAGGTATTGTCATAAAACAAGCATGGAACATAAGAAATTATCGATACGTTGGAGACGTATCATCCCAAGCTTAGTCCTACTCGTCCCGAGTAGGTAAACGATAACAAAGATAATTTCTGAAGTGACATGCTACCAACATAATCTTAATCATACTATTGCAAAGTATATGAGATGAATGCAGCGATTCAAAGCAATGGTAAAGACAATGATTAAACAATTGAATCATATAGCAAAGACTTTTCATGAATAGTACTTTCAAGACAAGCATCAATAAGTCTTGCATAAGAGTTAACTCATAAAGCAATAGATTCTAAATAAAGGCATTGAAGCAACACAAAGGAAGATTAAGTTTCAGCGGTTGCTTTCAACTTGTAACATGTATATCTCATGGATAATTGTCAACACAGAGTAATATGATGAATGCAAATAAGCAAGTATGTAAGAATCAATGCACAGTTAACACAAGTGTTTGCTTCTAAGACAGAAAGAAGTAGGTGAACTGACTCAACATAAAAGTAGAAGAAAGGCCCTTCGACGAGGGAAGCATGGATTGCTATATTTGTGCTAGATCTTTTATTTTGAAATCAAGAAACAATTTTGTCAACGGTAGTAATAAAGCATATGTTATGTAAATTATATCCTACAAGTTGCAAGCCTCATGCATAGATTACCAATAGTGCCCGCACCTCGTCCTAATTAGCTTGGATTTACATGGATTATCATAGCATAGCATATGTTTTAACCAAGTGTCACAAAGGGGTACCTCTATGCCGCCTGTACAAAGGTCTAAGGAGAAAGCTCGCATTGGATTTCTCGGTTTTGATTATTCTCAACTTAGACATCCATACCGGGACAACATAGACAACAAATAATGGACTCTTCTTTAATGCATAAGCATTCAACAACAGATAGTATTCTCATAAGAGATTGAGGTTTGTTGTCCAAACTGAAACTTCCACCATGGATCATGGCTTTAGTTAGCGGCCCAATGTTCTTCTCTAACAATATGCATACTCAAACCATTTGATCATGATAAATCACCCTTACTTCAGACAAGACGAACATGCATAGCAACTCACATGATATTCAACAAAGAAATAGTTGATGGCGTCCCCAGGAACATGGTTATCGCTCAACAAGCAACTTAATAAGAAATAAGATACATAAGTACATATTCAATACCACAATGGTTTTTAGGCTATTTGTCCCATGAGCTATATATTGCAAAGACAAAGAATGGAAATTTAAAGGTAGCACTCAAGCAATTTACTTTGGAATGGCGGAGAAATACCATGTAGTAGGTAGGTATGGTGGACACAAATGGCATAGTATTTGGCTCAAGGATTTGGATGCACGAGAAGTATTCCCTCTCAATACAAGGCTTAGGCTAGCAAGGCTATTTGAAACAAACACAAGTATGAACCGGTACAGCAAAACTCACATAAAAGACATATTGCAAGCATTATAAGACTCTACACCGTCTTCCTTGTTGTTCGACTCTTACTAGAAAATATCTAGACCTTAGAGAGACCAATTATGCAAACCAAATTTTAGCAAGCTCTATGTATTTCTTCACTAATAGGTGCAAAGTATATGATGCAAGAGCTTAATCATGAGCACAACAATTTCCAAGTATCACATTGTTCAGACATTATACCAATTACTACATGTAGCATTTCCCGTTTCCAACCATATAACAATGAACGAAGCAGTTTCAACCTTCGCCATGAACATTAAAAGTAAAGCTAAGAACACATGTGTTCATATGAACCAGCGGAGCGTGTCTCTCTCCCACACAAGGATGCTAGGATCCAACTTTATTCAAACAAAAACAAAAACAAAAACAAACAGACGCTCCAAGTAAAGCACATAAGATGTGATGGAATAAAAATATAGTTTCACTAGAGGAACCTGATAATGTTGTCGATGAAGAAGGGGATGCCTTGGGCATCCCCAAGCTTAGACGCTTGAGTCTTCTTGAAATATGCAGGGATGAACCACGGGGCATCCCCAAGCTTAGAGGTTTCACTCTCCTTGATCATATTGTATCATCCTCCTCTCATGATGTTTGAAAACTTCCTCCACACCAAACTCAAAACAACTCATTAGAGGGTTAGTGCATAATCAAATATTCACATATTCAGAGGTGACACAATCATTATTAACACTTCTGGACATTGCACAAAGCTACTGAAAGTTAATGGAATAAAGAAATCCATCAAACATAGCAAAACAGGCAATGCGAAATAAAAGGCAGAATCTGTCAAAACAGAACAGTACGTAAAGACGTATTTTTCTGGGGCACTAAACTTGCTCAGATGAAAATGCTCAAATTGAATGAAAGTTTCGTACATATCTGAGGATCACGCACGTAAATTGGCATAATTTTCTGAGTTACCTACAGACGGGGCGACTCAAATTCGTGACAGTAAGAAATCTGTTACTGCGCAGCAATCCAAATCTAGTATCAACTCTACTATCAAAGACTTTACTTGGCACAACAATGCAATAAAACAAAGATAAGGAGAGGTTGCTACAGTAATAAAAACTTCCAAGACTCAAATATAAAATAAAAGTGCTGTAGTAAAATAAACACATGGGTTATCTCCCAAGAAGTGCTTTCTTTATAGCCATTAAGATGGGCTCAGTAATTTCAATGATGCACTCCAAGAAATAAGAGTTGAAGCAAAAGAGAGCATCAAGAAGCAAATTCAAAACACATTTAAGTCTAACCCACTTCCTATGCAAAGGAATCTTGTACACAAATGAATTCATGAAGAACAAAGTGACAAGCATAGGAAGATAAAACACGAGTAACTTCAAGATTCTCAACACAAAGAGGGGAAACTTAATATTATTAAGATGCATATAACCATGTTTCCCTCTCTCATAATAACTTTCAATAGCCTCATTGATGAAATCCACAATATACCCATCACTTAAAATATTCTTATCATGGTTCATATGCATAGAAGTATCATTAATTTTGGCATAAGAAGAGTTCTTCTCATTAATAGTAATTGGAGCAAGATTATTATCAAGAATTTGAACATGGTAAACAAGTTGCATATTAAGGGAATTGTTTTTGGCAATCCAATCATAACTATGACAAGTTTCATAAGGATAGTTATAACCTATATCATAGCATTCTTTATAATAATCATCAAAGGTCGGAGGCATAGTGTCATCATAAGAAATAGAATAGTTATCTTTCACAGTATGTTCATCTGTGACCATACCATCATTGTTGCAAGAAAGAGATGTATCAAACATGTAATGATCAGTAGCAAAAGGATTTTCAAACACCTCATCCCCAAGCTTAGAGCTTTCTATATCATTATGGGAGGAAGCATGGATAGCACTGATACTATGGCAATTATTATCATCATCATTTTCAGAATTAGTTTCCCAGAGATTTGCAATATCAAAAGTAGTGTGCTCTTTCAAATCATGATCACTAATGTATGTAAAGAGCATAGTAAGATCATCGTATTCAGATTCATTATCATAATAGTCATTAGGAGCAACATACTTACGGTCACCTATCGTTATCTCATTCACGCGGGGATATGCCGTTACCTCTTTCTCTTTATTTCCCTTCTTCTTCTTCGTTCCCTTCTTCTTCGCTCCCTTCTTCTTTTTATTCCTCTCTTCCTTCTCCTCGTTCCCTTCTTTAGGAGGAAGAGGCTTGAAGGGAGGCTTCTCCACATAACCTGATTCATTTCTAGAAACAATAGAAGAAACTTGGGAGGATTTCTCCTTTTCATTAATAAGTTCAAAACACACAGCAGTCCTATCATATTTTGGCAAGGTGTCATCTTCTAAAATATTTTGTATGTAAGTATTTGTATGGCAATTATTAATGCAATAAGAAAAACACCCATGCAGGACATCATCAATATCAAGA
Organism: Lolium multiflorum; assembly: GCA_030979885.1. Lineage (NCBI taxonomy): Eukaryota > Viridiplantae > Streptophyta > Magnoliopsida > Poales > Poaceae > Lolium > Lolium multiflorum. The sequence goes on from CM061748.1 coordinate 51,470,237, forward strand.
TCACTCATATGTAACAAAGAGATTTTTCTTGATAACTCTTCACACCACAAAAATAAAGTAAGTTCATCATCACAATACAAATTTGCAGCACTCATGGGGTTTGAATTATCATTGGAGGAGCATTGAAAATTAAAATGACCCGCTCTATGGCAAAGTTCACAAATAAAAGGATAGATGGCACAAATTTTTTTACCAAGATCATCTAGAGCCCTAGACCACTTTCTAGTTTTTTCATTCATATGATGGATACAATATTCATCTTTGATTTGATTAATTCCACAGGGTCTATGCATTCCACAAAAATTAACATGCTTATAGGAAATAGCATTCTCAGGAGTTTGAGCATGTTCATTGCAATCATTAACAACAATTTCATTTTCCATGCAAGTGTCTTTAAAAGGTTCATGATACTTATCAAATTTCTTCCTAGGTAATTCAAAATGAGAGGCAAAAGCTTTATAAAGATTTGTAGCAACTTGAGAGTCAAGACCATAAGTAGCACTCATATTTCGAAATTTATCAGTATCCATAAAGGTTTCAATGCATTCATAATCATAATTTATACCTGTCTCTCTACCTGTGTCGTTCTCCCAATCTTCAGCGTTCTCCTCAATCCGATCAAGAAGGTCCCTTTTAAATCTTCTTTGTTGCGCGTGAATGATCCAGAACAAGTAGTATCTAGCAAGGTTTTATCTTGAAAAGAAAGTCTTGCATAGAAATTATCAATGATGATATTACCAGGAAGCTCATGAATGGGGCATTTGAGCATTAAAGACTTCAATCTTCCCCATGCTTGGGAAATACTCTCTCCATCACGAGGATAAAAGTTATAAATGTAATTCCTATCAATATGCACTTCATGAGGAGGATAAAATTTAGAATAAAAGAGAGATACAATTTCCTCCCAACCAAGAGAATGACTATTCTTCAACAATTTATACCAATGCGCCGCTTTACCAGACAGTGAAATAGAGAATAGTTTCTTCCTCACTTCATCCATAGAGATACCTGCACACTTGAATAACCTGCATAATTCATGCAAAAACAGTAAATGATCTCCAGGATGGACAGTTCCATCCCCTTCATAGCGGTTATCCATAACACGTTCAATAATTTTCATGGGTATCTTGAAAGCAGTACTTGCAGTAGGTGGATTTAAAATATCACAAGCATCATTAGAGTTATCGCATATTGGAGACAAAGCATTATCAGGGCAAAATATTTCTTCCAAAGCTGAGGAGCAAAAAAGATTATTTTTATATAAACTAGCTTCCCCAAGCTTAGACTTCTCCATAGCATTAGCAGTAATTGCGTTCATACTAATAACATTGCTACTAGCATGCAAATAAGGTTCCATAGGTTTTTTAATTTTCGCATCACACAATTCATGTCTTAACTCAGGAAATAGATTAAAAAGCTCACTAATTTTTTTGTTGTTTTCCATTATGCCTAACTAGTGTAAATAAAAACAAGAAACAAAAAGATGCAATTGCAGGATCTAAAGGAAATAGCTTCGAGCACTCACACACCGGCAACTGTGCTAGGAAATAGCTTAGTAGTCGGAGGATGTGAATACCTTTACCTTACCTCCCACAACGGCGCCGAAAATAGCTTGATGTCTACGCACTTCTATTCCTGTAGACATGTTGGGCCTCCAAGAGCAGAGGTTTGTAGAACAGAGAAGTTTTCCCTTAAGTGGATCACCCAAGGTTTATCGAACTCAGGGAGGAAGAGGTCAAAGATATCCCTCTCAGGCAACCCTGCGATCACAATGCAAGAAGTCTCTTGTGTCCCCAACACACACAATACACTTGTCAGATGTATAGGTGCACTAGTTCGGCGAAGAGATAGTGAGATGCAAATGATATGGATGAATATGAGTAGCAATAGCAATCTGAATGAAATATGGCAGCGAGTAAACATGCAACGGAACAGTAAACAAACGGAGATTCGATGTTTGGAAACAAGGCCTAGGGATCCTACTTTCACTAGTGGACACTCTCAATATTGATCACATAATAAAACCACTCTACACTCTCTTGTTGGATGATGAACACCACTAATTGTGTAGGGCTACAAGAGCACCTCAATGCCGGAGTTAACAAGCTCCACAACATTCGATATTCATATTTAAATAACCTTAGAGTGCATGATAGATCAACACAATTATACCGAGTACTAACATAGCATGCACACCGTCACCGACAGACTATGAAAGGGGGAATAAATTGCATCAATACCATCATAGTAATAGTTAACTTCATAATCTACAAGAGATCACAATCATAGCATATACCAAGTACTTCATGATGCACACACTGTCAACATTACATCATGGAGGATGAATAGACTACTTTAATAACATCACTAGAGTAGCACATAGATGATATTCAACTAGATCACAAAGAGAGAGATGAACCACATAGCTACAGCGGAGCCCTCAGCCTCGGGGTGAATTACTCCCTCCACATCATGGAGACGATGGTGGAGACGGCGGTGGAGATGACTCCGGGGGCAATTCCCCGTCCGGCAGGGTGCCGAAACAGAGACTTCTGTCCCCTGAAATGGAGTTTCGCGATGGCGGTGGCTCTGGAAGGTTTTCTCGGGTTTCGTCAATCGGTGTCGAAGTTTTAGGTCAGGACGGCTTAAATAGGTGAAGAGGCGGAGTCGGAGGGCCACGGGGCCCACACAAGGGGGCGCCCCCGGTGGCCGCGCCCCCATGTTGTGGGCCCCCTGGGCTCCCCTCCTGGTCCCTCTTCGGTGTTCTGGAAGCTTCGTGGAATTATAAGATCGTGGGCCTTGATTTCGTCCAATTCCGAGAATATTTCCTTACTAGGATTTCTGAAACCAAAAACAGCAGAAAACAGCAACTGGCACTTCGGCATCTCGTCAATAGGTTAGTTCCGGAAAACGCATCAAAACGATATAAAGTGTGAACAAAACATGTAGGTATTATCATAAAACAAGCATGGAACATAAGAAATTATCGATACGTTGGAGACGTATCACAAGATCATAAACAATACATATATGATAGATCAATAATCAACTTGGCATAGTATTCCATATTCATCGGATCCCAACAAACACAACATGTAGCATTACAGATAGATGATCTTGATCATGATAGGCAGCTCACAAGATCTAAACATGATAGCACATGAGGAGAAGACAACTATCTAGCTACTGCTATGGACCCATAGTCCAAGGATGAACTACTCACACATCAGTCCGGAGGCGATCATGGTGATGTAGAGTCCTCCGGGAGATGATTCCCTCTCCGGCAGGGTGCCGGAGGCGATCTCCTGAATCCCCCGAGATGGGATTGGCGGCGGCCGTCTCTGGAACTTTTCCGTATCGTGGCTCTCGGTAATAGGGTTTTCGCGACGGAGGGAATAAATAGGCGGAAGGGTAGACACTAGTAGGAAAAGCCTCATCAGTGGCGCACAAAAATTTGATTCTGTGGCGCATGGGAGGTGCGCCACAGAAACGTCCCCACAAAAATAAGTTTCGTGGCGCACCTGCCGTGCGCCACAAAAGGTTTCTGTGGCGCGCACTTGGTCCGGTGCGCCACAGAAATAAGTAGTTCTATGGCGCATGTGATGTAGCTGCGCCACGGAAATAGGTGCGCCACAGAATTATTTTTTGGTGCGCCACAGAACTATCTACAGGTATACTCGATTTTGTGCTCCCTGGTGTATTATACAGGTTTTATACTGGTTTTATACACCGTATACAGGTTATATACTGATATAATATAGACAGATATAATATGGACATATATAATCATCACATCATCATCACATTACTTAGAGCCCGATCGAGTTATACATATAGCTCCATACAACTCATAATCCATGCAAATTAAGAAAGTTCTCATCATCTCTAGATACAAACGAAGTGACACCGGCCGCCGCCTACACTAGGATGAAATAGAGTACCGCCGCGACGATGGTGAGCAAGAGCGAGAGCACAAGGAAGGTCTTCATCTTGCTCTTGTTCGCTTGGTGCGCCCTCCACTTGGCAACCGCCTCGTGTCTAGTCGGGTACCCTTTGTAGCAGTTGCCGCTGAACTTGTGCACCTGTTTCTTGCACTCCTCCCACTCCTCGTACACTCCTGGAACCCGCCCCTCGAACACGACGTAGTACGTCATCTCTATGGACACAAGGCATATTAGTATATAACGCAATGGAAAGAGTTAGAGGGTTCACATGCATACATATTCACAAGAATTAAAGCAAGGAAATAATAATAAACCTAAAAGAAATATAGCATCGGTATCACATAAGTAATATGGTTCAACGATAACGACTACAATAGTAATTGAAGTCCAACAACGACGACCACCGTTTCGAGCAAATTAAGCAAGTTTAGTTTACAACACGGTACAAATTGTCTATCGATTCAAAGTAATGCTAGGCACACCGGCCTCGGTCAACGAGACGTCTTCTTGAGCGGCTCCGGGAACGGCTTGTACAAGTCCTTCGTCGTCCACGTCCTTCCATCACCCTGCCTATGTAGGCGTTCTTCGATATCCCTCTTAGGCAACGCTCTGGCTGCGTGTAAGAGCCCCGATCCGTTGGATACATCTTGTAAGATAATTTCCGAGAGCTTTACTTGGATGCGATGGAAGTCTTCTCTAAGATCATCATCACTGATTTCCCCCGACATTTTAATGGGGTCTCGCTTACTAGGTGGCAGAGACATCATCTCTGCATCCTCGACAAACCCTTTAAGGTGATGGAGGACATAGAAGGCCTCCTTAATGCTGCCAGCTGGCTGCTTGATACAAGGGAAGTTGATCACGTGCTTGAACCCGATCTTTTTAGTGTCCGGCCTGATATATTGCCCATTCTTGTCGAAGGTGCCTCCACTTTTGGAGTAGCCAAGGATAGCCTCATCGAGAACACCCCTTATTCTCGTGTAGTCTTTCTTCGTCGTCGTACTCGACGAGTCGAAATACTGGGCTAGTGACCACTTTGGATCTAGGATGATGAGTGTGCAGTATTTGTCCCTGCTCAACACATGCAATTGAAATGGAATGTTGGAAATGATCGGCAATGGAAGAAATATATAAGAAAGCATAAGTTACGACGGCCGTGAGCGGATGTGTACTTACTCGGGAAAGACAGGCAGAAGAATGGTGTTGCTCTCTTTGTGCATGAGCATGAAGTTCTGGAGGTACCGCACCGCCTTGGTCCGTGTCCTTGAGCCGTCCTGGAGCTGGCTATCGCGCATGTAGTAGGGATCCGCTACCGCGATGTGGCGGGGTCTCTCTCTGTTGATCTTCATCTGAAGATTGATCGCGTATAGGCGGACCAAGTTATAGTCGAGCCGTTTCGAGTGAAATAGATTGAAGACGTCCTCGAACGCTATGAAGAAGATATCCGCGGGGTCTTCATTGACGAAGTTCTGGTCGGACGGCACCTTGACCGAGAACACCGGGTAATTTGGATCCTTTTCTTTAAGAAGGACGCTCTCTTGATAATGAATAGAGTGCTGCAAAGGGAGCATTTGTCCACTTGCGAGGTGTTCCATGTCCGGAGGCAGTATAGGTTTACCAGCTTCATGACACCGGGGCAAGCCATCCGGTGTAGGTGGTACCATGTCGTCGGCCCGGATCCTCTTAGGAGCAGGCTGGCTCGAAGATGCGCCCTTCTTGGCTCCTCTCTTCCTTCCCTTCTTCACCTGACCTACTGGGGGTGCTTGTGGTGCTGATGGTGGTGCTTCGGGTGCTGGTGGTGCTTCTGAGGTTGCTGGGGTTGATTTGGGTGGCTCCCCGATGATCGTCTTACGCAGCGTGTTAGGGCTGAAAACGGTAGCAGGCTTGACTTGAGCTGGATTGCCAGCCTCCGGAGGAGTGTCTTGAGAAAGACCCGTGAAGACCAGGCGCTGCTTCGTGACTGTAGGGGGACGACTAAGTTGATCGCCGTGTGTGCGGAAGGCTTGTTCATCCATAGGAGGCATGTACATATCTTGGCTGCAGGCGCCAGTGTTGATGTAGGCATCGATGTCATCATCATCATCTACATCGTTGCCATCAAGTGGCGCCATGTCCTGGACCTTAGGTGGTGGCGGTTGCGATGCCGCCGCTTGGCGTACCGTGCGTCTAGTAGACGGTCGTTGCGGTAGCGCTCCCAACAACTGTTTGTGGCGTCTGGTGGTGACGGCGATCGTCGGTTCCTTCCGGGTGGCGGCGGCGACCGCCGGTTCCTTCAGGGTAGTGGGGGCGGCGACCGCCGTTTCCTTAAGGGTGTCGTCGGCGCTTGCGATCTTGGGCCGGATGATAGGGGAGGTGGCGCCGGTGCTTTTCTTCACAACATTTATTTTGCATTATTCTTCACAACATTTATTTTGCTACAACATTATTCTTGATAGCATTTATTTAGATATATGGTTGATTACTCCAAGTTAGGAAGCAATAAAGCTTAAGTGTTCTTCTTTTACAACATTCATCTAGTCACTTTGTTTTTCTTTTACAGTACATCTAGGCATTTTAAAGCTTATGCTTGTTGGAGAAATGGAGATTAGCTATCTTATAAACAAATAAACAAATAATTGTTTACTGCAAAACACAAGATACCAATTAATTGTTTACTGCAAAACCAACATACCAAACATATAAACAAATAATTCACATTGCATTAGTATTTCTTCTTGTTTATTCAGCCTTCTTAGATGAAATAATCTTCACTACATTGCATTAGGATTCAATCAGACGATTACATGGACAAATGCTACTCTAGGGATGCTATAAGATGAAATAATCTTCACTACATTGCATCCCAAAAGCACCAGAAAGAAGGACAGGGATTGGGGATGGGCACAGGGCAGTGGGGAGGGGGACAAGGGAGTGGGGACAGGGGAGAGGGGCTCTCACCGAACGGCGGCGGGGTTGCGGTGGTGGCGGCGTTGTCCTCCTCCTCCTCCTCTGCGGCGGCGTGGCGGTCCTCCTCCTCCGGCGGCGGCGGTCCTCCTCCTCGCGGCGTGGCGGTCCTCCTCCTCCTTGATCTGCGGCGGCGGCTCGGGTTGGGCGTCCTGCTCGGCGGCGGCGTGGCGGTCCCCTTCCTCCTCCTCTCGGCGCAGCGGCGCTGGTGGCGGCGCTTGGCGGTGGCGGTGGTTGCGAGAGCAGTGGCGCTAGGGTTGGCTCGTTGTCGGGGAAGAAACTGCTAGTGTGGGGAGTGGGGAAGAAAGGTTCAAGTTATTTCACCAAGTGTCTAAATTCTGTGGCGCAACCCTCTAAGTGCGCCACAGAATTAAGCATTCTGTGGCGCATCAGCTCTTTCATGCGCCATAGAATTCCTTAATTCTGTGGCGCACCTAAAGGGCATGCGCCACATGGCGCACCTAAAGGCATGCGCCACGAATTTAGACACTTAGCAAAACAAAACGGGTTACTGCTGTGTCCTGACAGATACATAGTACTAGTCTAGTGGTTAAGGCCAATGTTAGGCCATTAGTAGCCAGGTTCGAACCCTGGCTGCCACACAATTTTTCTTCCTTTTTTCATATTTTAGTTACATTTCAATAAATAACACAACATTATTTAGTAATTAGTAGAGAGAATTATAAATTACTTGTCTCATACAAACATGTTCTTGTTTCTCTCACACACACATGCATGTACTTGTCTAACACACACACTCACACACATGTGATAGACCAAAAAAAGATCTTCTTCGTCCCGGCTCCGAGCTCTAGCGTCTCTTCGCAATCTTCTTGCCCTTTCGGTTGTTGGCGGTTGAATACTTTATGCCGGCCACCTTGAGATTTCTTCGCGTGAACGGACAACCTTTAGAGGGTAGGGAGGTCTTCCTTCTTACTTTACTAGTAGTAGGCATGTCGAAGTGCCTGTCGAATTCCTCCTCCATCTTCGGGTCACCGTTCTTGTCCAAGTCTTCCTCGTTGGCGTCTCCTTGCATTCCTATGATGCTCCTCTTGCCCCTCCTCACGACAACACGGCTAGGCCTCGACGGATCGGTGATGAAGAAGCATTGGTCAACTTGGCTACCGAGTACCCATGGCTCATTTTTCGCGGATGCGTTCTTCGATTTTGCATCGGGTATAACCATGGTTGTGAAATATCGGCCTTCTTTTTCGACCTTCTTGGCCCATCTCACACGAAACATTGGCACCGTCTCTCCACAGTAATTGAGCTCCCATATCTCCTCGATCCTTCCAAAAAATCTTTCCTTGACATTAGTCTCGTCATCGGCGTATGAAAGCATAGTTACTCCTGAGTTTTGATTTTCACTATTTCTGTCCTTTTCCTCGGTGTAGAATCTGTAACCGTTGATGTCGTACCCCTGATAGGTCCTTACGTTATGCGCGGGTCCCTGTGATAAGGTGTATATGAGTTTTTCATCTTCGGTAGAAGGCGTATTTCTCTGTGCTTCAACCAGTTGAGTTTGCTTGAACCAACGCGTGAAGCTGGAGTTGTGCTTTTTGGTTACGTCTCCCATCTTCCTCGGCCGGCCCATATCGATGTAATTCTGCTCGACCATGCTTTTGTGCTCTTGCACGAAAGGTTCGATCAGTTTTAAGTGTTGTAGCGCGACCCGGTGAGCCCTGTCAAAGTCGTCGCGTCGATTTTCAATGCCGACATGGACTGAGCGGTAGCCCTCGCGGTGACCGACTCCAGCGAGCCTCCCGAGGTGCGTCCTGGGGGGTAGACCAACATGATCCTCGTCGTCCTCGGTGCTTAGATAATTCTGGCAGAAGGAGATGCACTCGTAGGTTAGAAACCCCTTGGCCATGCTTGCGTCTGGACGGGCCCTATTGCGAACGTATCCTTTCATGACACCGTTCTGCCTTTCGAAAGGCATCATGTTGTGGAGGAACGTTGGGCCGAGCTGCTTGATGTCTTCAACGACATGGAGAAGGAGATGGACGCATATATCACAGAATGCAGGCGGGAAGTAAATCTCGAGCTCACATAGTATCACCACGATCTCATCCTGTAGCATCTTGAGCTGCCTCACGCCGATCGACTTCCTGGTGATAACGTCAAAAAAGTTGCATAGGCCAAACAGCGTATCACGGACGTGCTCGTCCATTATGCCTCGGATCGCAACGGGAAGTATCTGCGTCATTAGCACGTGGCAATCGTGAGACTTCATCCCGGTGAACCTCTTCTTCGCTACGTCCAGATATCTGCTTATATTCCCCGAGTAACCGTGAGGAACTTTCACTCCTAGGAGGCACCTGAAAAACTGCTCGAGCTCCTCCGGACTCGTTGTGAAGCAGGCAGCGGGAAGCTGCACCGCGTTCTTCTTAGCCCTTTTACGGAGACGTTGAGTCCCTTCCGTCTCATCATCATCATCATCATCGTCAGTATCGGGGGCTTGAAGATCTTTCCTGATGCCAAAATGTTTAAGATCATATCTTGCTTTCGGTCCATCCTTGGACTTTTCTGAGTTGCAAAGAGTGCCAAGCAGACTCTCGGTAACGTTCTTCGTAATGTGCATGACATCGAGGCTGTGGGGCGTGTGGAGGACCTTCCAGTACTCCAAGTCGTGGAAAACAGACCTCGCTTTCCATACACCGAGCAGCGGCTCTGGCTTCGGTCGCTTCTTTCCCGGCGCTGGGCACTCCTTCCAATTTTTCAGAAGATCATCGATTTCTGCGCCGCTCCTCGGGCGTGGGGGTCCATCGGGCTCATCTTTACCATTGAACAGATCACCGCGTTTTCTCCACGGGTGATCCAAGCGAAGCCACCTTCGAGCACCTGGGTAGACGGTTTTCGAGGACCCGGGATCCCTTGGTAGTTGTAGATGCGGGGTATCGTCCATGCACTTCACACAGCCGTTGAATCCGTGGCCCACCTGGGCAGATACATATGCGTAACCAGGATAGTCCGTGACCGTCGTGATCAACGCGGCTCTCATATCGAAATAAGTTCTAGTGTAGGCGTCCCACGTACGGGGTGGCGTCTTCCACAACGTGTCTAACTCCTCTTTCAGCAGCCCGAGATACAAATGCATGTCGACACCTGGTTGTTTCGGCCCCTGAATGAGAATACTCAGGTGTATGTACCTTTGCTTGGTGCACAGCCACGGGGGTAGGTTGTAAGGCCATACAAACACAGGCCAGGTGCTATGCGTGCTACTCTGGTTGCCGAACGGATTGAGTCCATCGGTGCTCATACCCAGCCTGATGTTCCTTGCGTCGCCCCCGAACCTAGGGAAGGCGATGTCCAATGCTTGCCACTGTCCAGCGTCTGAAGGGTGTGTCAGCATATAGCCCATCTCCGGATCTTCTTCGGGCTTCTGCCTTTCCGCGTGCCATTGCATGAGCTTTGCTTCCTTAGGGTCCACGAAATACCGCTGCAGACGGGGAGTGATAGGAAAGTACCATACCACCTTTCGAGGTACCTTCTTGTTCCCAACCTTGTACCGTCCGTGGCCACACACCGGACATGTGGTTCTGTCCTTGTACTCGCACCTATAAATCACACAATCATTAATGCAGGCGTGGTATTTTTCGTGCGGTAGGTCAAGGGGACACACGACTTTCTTGGCCTCCTCGGTACTACTTGGCAATGTGTTCCCCTCCGGGAGACGATCGTGCCAGAATTTTAAGTTCTTGCTGAAGCTGGAATCGGTCCACTTGTTCTGCGTCTTCATCTGCAGGTAATCAAGCGTTACATGCAAGCGCGTATCCTGCGGACGACACCCAGGAAAGATCGGAGTCATCCCGTCTTTCTCCATTTGCGACAGCTTGGCTCTCTCTCTAGCTGCAACTCTATCGTTGCTCGTCTCCTGGAGGAGAAGATCTTGAACATGAGAGTCCCGCAAGGCCGAAATTAGCGGGGTCGCGCCGGAATCTTCTTCTTCATCATGATGATGTTCTCCGCCGGCATCTTCTTCTTCATGATGATCTTCTCCGCCGACTTCTTCTTCATGATGATAGTCCCCGTCGGCATGATGATAGTCTTCTTCATGATGATAGTCATCTCGCTCGACATGGTCTTCATGCGCACCATTTGATGGGGCCGGCCGCGCCTGGTTGTCTTGCATGAAACCGCGCCTCAGCAGGTGCTCCTCCAGTTGTCCGGAATCAGGGTTGATCCAGCGCTCGAGTTTGCATGATCGACACGGACATCTTATCTGGCGCCTATTGTTCCGAATCATGTCCTCCTTCGCGTCTATCTTGTATCTAGAGATTCGAGCGGAACTCATCGAGAGGACCATGCTTGCCTGCAAATGGTATACATAGAACAGGAAATTAGAACCGCACCAAATGCACACACATGCATGGGCCGTACCTCTCCTCAAGGTATTACATGGAGCGGAAAAATTCGGCATGACCTCTCCTCAAAGTAGGACATATGGGTAGTGCAAAACTTGCCGAAACGGAAATGAATCAACATTTCGGCAAACATCCATGCACCACACCGGCACACACACAAGCGCTTCACCTGCAACAAGCATCCATACACACGACGGCCACACAAGATCTACAAGCATATGCATGTCTCCTCCAAGCATATGTATGTCTCCTCCAACTACTCACCTTCTAGATTCGATACCGAGACGAGACCGCGATCGATGAGTTCGAGAGGAGGAGAGAGTATGGAGAGCCTTCTCCTCAACTCCAATTAAGTATCAACCAAAGTAAGTGCAATAAATACCCAAGCAAGTGAAAAGTAGAGTCAAAATGGTATGAGAGAGAAGGGGGGACGAGCTAGATGGAGGAAGAAGAATGGCTTGTGTAGTGTGGTAGGTGGGAGGTTGGCTCACTTTTGTATATATTCGCTAATTCTGTGGCGCACCTGAACAATGCGCCACAGAATACCTATTTCTGTGGCGCACTGCCAAGCTGCGCCACAGAATAGCTTTATTTCAGGCGCACAGCAAGGCGCCATAGAATAGCTTATTTTTGTGGCGCACTCGTGGCCGTGCGCCACAGAATAGCTTATTTTTAGGCGCACCGTGGTACGTGCGCCATAGAAATAGTAAAACCAATGATTGGGGGTGTCAGCTGGTGGGGCCCACCAAGTTTTTGTGGCGCACGGTTCTTTGGTGCGCCAAAATTAAGCTATTTTTGTGGCGCACCTTGCGGTGCGCCTGAAACAAATTTCTGTGGTGCATTTTTCGAGGTGCGCCACAGAACTAAGCTCCGCCTATAAGGGTTTTCCTACTAGTGAGAGTCGGAGGGCTGACAGGGGCCCCACACCATAGGCCGGCGCGGGCCCCATGCCGGCCGCGCCGCCCTATGGTTAGGGTGCCTCGTGGCCCCATTTCGTATGCTCTTCGGTCTTCTGGAAGCTCCGTAGATCCTTCATAGACCTGGCTATGGATTGGTGAAACTGCAAGATTTTTGTGTTTAGGTTTAGCATGTTGTGCGAAAGATTAAGCTGAGTCGCGCTAGTTAGTTCAGACGCAAGAGGAGTGGAAGGACTTTAAGAACGAAGTAGCTATGCCGAAGAATCTTCAGAGAACACAAGCACAAGTGATGAGGGCTAAGAAACAGAAATAGAATGCAGCAAAAAAGGCTTTAGAGGCTAAGAAGAGAAAGCTCGAGTACGACATATACGATCTGCTCCAAGCGAACTTTGCAATCAAGGATAAACTCAAGAAGATCAGGGCTATTTGTGATAAGTGATGAATGTGTTCTAGATGTACTGTAGCAGAATTTGTAATGTACCCTAAGTACAACTCGTAATGTACTCAATTTGAACTACTACTTGTGTTGTTTCTTGAGTCAACTAGGTCAATGATTATTACCTGGGATCATAGTATGGGGAGATGATTGATCAGAACCTATGGCATGATTTAACATGACCATGTCATTGGTTCTGGTCAAACATCTCCTCCATATGTCCTCATACTATGAGGCCTATGGTATATTGATTTGCATGCTTCTGCTTCCTCTAGTGCATTGGCCAATGATTGAACAATGGCACAATGGAAGGCAAGGTGCTGCCCTCAAACTTAGTCTTGTGTGCCATATTCGTTGCATGGCATGACTTAGTTTGTGGTCAGTCCCTCTGCCTGCCGTGTGATCCAATATATGAGGCCTCCTTTTGGTTTGTCTAAGTGCATTGGCCAATGATTCAACTATGGCACAACGGAAGGCAGGTGCTACCTCAAACTTAGTCATGTGTGCCATATTACTGGCACACTAGACTTAGTTTGCGGACAGTATCTTTGCCTGCCGTGTGATCCTACATATGAGGCCTCGTTTTGGCCAATGATTCAACAAAGGCACAATGGAAGGCAAGGTGCTGCCTTCAAACTTAGTCGTGTGTGCCATATTCGTTGCACACTAGACTTAGTTTGGGGACAGTCCCTCTGCCTGCCGTGACCAAATCTATGAGGCCTCATTTGCGTTGGCCAATGATTCAACAAAGGCACGATGGAAGGCTAGGTGGTGGCCTCAAACTTAGTCATGTGTGCCACATTTGTTGCACACTACACTTAGTTTGTGACCACTCCCTATGCCTGCCGTGTGAGCAAATGTATGAGGCCTTACTAATGTTATCAATGTCCGTTTTATGTACACTAGTTGTGAGCAGGCACACCTCTAATGGCTTGTGTTCTTCTGGCAGATTGAGAAGATCATGCTTGGTTCACCTGCTGAGGTTCCCGGCGAGGGACCGGCAAAAAAGCATCGTGGAAGGCCGGCTAAGGTCGGCCACTTCCATGAGGAGGCAGGACCGGACCACTTCCTCCGCATCATCTTCAAGCCCACCTTCGGTAGGCTCATGATCCCTAAATCTTTCGTCAAGTGGTTCAGAGAAATTCCTTCCAACATCATCGTCACCACCAACACCGGATGCAACTGGAGGATGAGGAGAGAAAGCAATGACAAATTCATCGATCAGGGATGGATGGCCTTCGCCGTCGCCCATCAGCTCAAGGTAGGCCAGTTCCTCACCTTGAGGAAGGTGTCCTCCTTCGAGTACAGTGTGGTCATCTTCGACCACACCTGCACTGAGGTGGTGAGCAGGTGCCCGTACCATGGCGATGACACCAGGTGTGTCGTCTCCGAGCATCATGTCTGAAGCTAACCTGGTACCATGTCGTGTCTAGTTGCTGTTCGTGTATAGTGTGTTGAACTATGATCCTGTCTTCCGTGTCCAGAACCATGATCGTGTCTGCAAATTGGTGTGTCGTGAACTTGTGTCGTCTATGGTCATTGCTAAGTTCTCTGTCGTCTATGATTGTGTTCTTGCTTGTGTTGTTCATCGCTGGTAACCTCACCACTGAAGAGAAGAGGTAAGCAGAAGTGAATTATGGGTCGCAACCAAACAGTAGTGGCACCGTTCTGAACTGCTACAAGGCATGAAATCGACCTACCAAACGGGCAGAGCACAAATCTCGATGGAACCGAAAAAAAATTATGCAGGCCACCAAACAACGTAGCTTTTATGGGCCATGGCCAGTCTTAAACGCGCAGGGGCTACTTCCCACTGCGTTAGTGATGTAGGAATTAGTTGCAGACTACCAAACGCGCCCAAAAAGACCAACACACTCTTTCCTACGGCCGGTGAAGTGCAGTCCTGCAGAGCACACGGTATAAAACCAGATGGATGACGTTGCATTGAGTTGAATAACCTAAACTTTGCGACATTCCGTCCACTGGCATTGGTGGCTTCACTGCTGTGTTGTGTTCAGTCTAGGCTAAATAAAGGGGGTGTTCGACGGCGTTTGGATTACGCACAATTGTGAGCCACATTGTTAAAATCACTCGAGAAAGTTTGCTAACGTAGTCTCTGAGCAGCTGATCTCCCAGCCTGCATTACATGCTGCTATCCTTTCCCCTGACTTCCCTACCGCATATGGAACAGACCAGAGTGGTCCTGCTACATGCAGGAGTGCAAAGCCTAATGGCTGCGGAGATAAAAAAATTCAGCCATGTCTTTCAAACCCGTTTTGTCCGGCGCGGTCCGTGGTGTCCGGCGCTGGAACCCGTTCCCCACCCCACAGGGGATGCTCCGGGGACACCGGATACACCGAAAAGCGAGACGAGGCATGGCGGGATCGACGGGTCAGCGGCACAGGAAATATTTGTCTCCCTCTCCTGTCACTCGCGCCTCTCCCGCCGCGCATTTCTGCCATCCCAACACATTTGACCTATCCCGCCGATTCATTTCTTCCTCCCGCCATCACTATGTTGTTCCTCCCGCCGCCGCTACCCTCTCCCCATCCATGGCGCCGCCGATAGCCCCAAAAAATGGCCAAGAAAGGGGCCAAGAAGCCACCGGGCAATGAGACGAAAGGGGCGAAGCCGCCGTTCACGAAGCCGCGGAAGGCGCCGGCTCCGAAGAAGAAGCCGGAAGGCTGGACCAATGATCAATGGCAGCAAGACTGCCTGCAATGCAAGATGTCGACGGCGGAGCATAGGGGACGGAGGGCGGCACAGCTGGAGAAGAAGACGGTGGCGACGCGCTCGCAACAGCACGCGCTGGCCGCGTGTATCGCGGCCAACAACGCGAGCCCATGGAGTACGTCAGCGCGGGTGTACATTCTGGGAGTGTTGTCTCCGTCGACATCCGGTCTCTACAACGATCAGCCTCTCCGTCACTGGCTGGGTGCGTGATGCCAAACTTGTCGCCGCGGTGCGAGGATGCGCTACCCCGCATGGCGGCCCAAACCAACGCCACAAAGATACTCCCTGCAGACAGCAAGCCACCAACACGTTCAACCTGTCTCAACGGCACCCCATTCACCGGCTGTGTGGCTCGCCAAATTGACGGCACCGGAAGTAGGGAGGATGAGGAGGGAGGATGCTCCAAGAGACTGCCGAGGAAGAGGATGACGAGGATGAGGACGAAGAGGGCAACGACGAAGAGGTCGATGATGGAAGCCCGGGAGGATGCCGAGATTCGTGAGGTTGACGCGGACGGCGGAGGAAGAAGAAGAATAAGAAGGCATTGGGCACACGAGGCCCCAAGTGGACGCCTATGAATGTCTCTGCGAGTCGTGGTCGACGGTGAGCCATGACTCCACTGATCGCGCTGCAACCAAAAGTACGGGAAGTATTGGGTGAGGATCAAGGCCGAGTTCGATGAGCGGATAGTCAACAAGGATTACCGCACGAAGACAATGAAGAGGAGCCAAAAGGCAATATCGACGCGATGGGCCATCATCCATGCGTCGGTGAACTTGTTCCATGGGTTCCATCACGAGATCGAGACCAGATCTACACAAAGGACGTCGCCCAAATGGTACGACTTTTCTTACATAATCGGGTGCCTACATTTTGTTCATGAAATGATGATTGCGTTTTGGTTAGTTTATCAAGGCCAAGTGAATTTGTGTACCGGAAGAACCCGACGGGCATGTCGTTCGCGCTGGATGCATTGCGATAGCAAGCTCAAAAAGAACCCCAAATGGCAGTTGACGCGTGCCAGTCGTTGTCGAAGGGGAAAGACGCCATTGATCCGGACGCGCCGGGCAGGGCATCCTATCGGCAACAAGGCTGCCAAGGCCATTGACGACGTTGCGGTCGTCTGAGAAGACGCAGCGTCGATCACACAATGTTCTCGCGAGGTCTCTCGACCTGCTCTCCCGCCACAAAAAGGCGTATCAAAGGTGGACGGCGGTGCTGCTCAAGAGGCAAGAGGAGAAGATGGAGTTCAAGAAACGCAGGGACGATATGGCCCTCGCGAGAGCTGCCGATGCAAGGAATGTCCCCCGGACGCGGACGGCGCATACAACTTTCAAAGGTCGCATCCTGACGACATCAAAGCCAAATGGCAGCGGCAGCCTAGGCAGCGGCAACACCCCAACCCCAGAGCAAGAGCCGGCACGCGTCTACCGCACGGCCACACCCGCGCCGGCCTCTCGCTCGGCGGCCGGCGTGGACCATGAGCCTCGGAAGCATCACGATGAATTCATCGGATCGATGGGCCCACGTCACCTGTGGATGCCGTGTCGGCGTCGCCTAACCCCTTCCTTCTTCACTCCTAAGGCGGCCGCACATGATCGCGCGCCGTACTTTGATCGCTGCTACTCTGATCGCGATGACTGGGTGGAATGATCTATTTTGAATGTAAACTATTTGTACTTGATTGGGACCGCGTTTGGGGGACGCGGTCGGGAGCCATGCCCTCCAAACGCGACACGAACAAACTCATCCCAAACGCCGATCCGGTGCTGTTTGAGGGATGCTTGGGGACGCGACTGGAGATGCTCTTACCGCCCGTTAGAATCATGCCAGAATGTGTTACCGTCAGAAACCCACCGGCGAGCAGCGACGAGCAACACCGTAGAGCCGGGAGGCTCCCCAGATCGCGGCGGGCCCCCGGTCCCCAGCGACGGCCCGCAAAGACTCTGCACACACGTCCGATGCCGATGGCATGCACACTCCACCTATACCCGGTCGTAGCGTGATGATTGCTTCTCACTTAGTTTCCCAGATGGCAAACACGAAATATTAAATACGAGCTCCCGATCGCTTCAGTTACTCGTGACGTCGAGCCGATTGCCCTATGAACACGTTGGATTTTACATTAACATGTGATCCCCGCTAATCAAAATCAAGCTAAACCAATCTACTTAGCGCTCTAGGTTTTCACCGCACAACCTAAATATCCTATGCGTAGTTGAGCTTCCAGCGTATACGTAAGATAGTAGGAAAAACTATCCCCAAAGAGGCCTAAAAACCAACATGAAGTTGGATCCTAACAATCCCTTTAGACTTCATTAACCACACCACGACCACCGATCGTTCAACCTTTATATGGCTCAATCCATGCGTATATCAAACCAACCTTGAAGAACAAGGAGCAACTATAATGGAATTAGATCTACTAGCTAAAGAACAGCAGGATGCCGCCTCGTTAATCAGATAAGGGCAGCCAGATATTGAGGGATAGCGTAGCTAAACAAGTACATCGTGAAAGCATCGACGTCAACCCCAAAAACACCGAGATAAGGGTGTTGGCCGCCATCAAAAGGCTTCGCATCGCACAACACTAAGAACGACAACTGATACTCATCAGATCGCACGGCCGCATCTAGCGCATGTTGCTTACCCTGGAGAAACCCCCGAAACAAGGGGTGGCGATGCGCCTAGATGGATTTGTTGTGAACGTGATCGTTCTTCTCAAATAACCCTAGATACATATTTATAGTCCGTAGATCTTCTAATGGCATAATCCCAACTGTGCACGGCAGCTAAACTCGTTTAATCCTAACCCCACACGAATCTACTATATCTTACGCATACACGGGCCACTTGACCCGAACTCTCGTACAGGCCGATTCATGACCGCTTACGTACATAGCTTCCAAAGTCTGCTTAAATCACGGTCTACCTTCTCATCCGTCCGTGTTAAATTCTGGTGATAACACATGCCCCCCCCCTGGTGGTAATGGTAATTCCAAAACCACTGCTTTTCTCTTCGTCGGGTCATGTCGGGCAGAGCAGGACTGCGTCGCAGGATCCTTCATCATGATGCCTTGCCTCTTCCACTTCTCTGCACGATTTGACAGTTTTTTGGCACCACTTCCTCGGAAATTGCTGTGAAATATCCACTATATCCCCTTTATTTAACCGCGCCGAGTAGTTCGCCTCTTCATCCTCTTGCTCTCGACAAGCCACATCGGCCCAAAGTCGTCAGAGAAGTCGAAGGACCAGCCCTCCTCCTCCTCCTCCTCCTCCTCGCCTCCCTCTTCCTCCTCCAGCCGAGCCAGAGCAGGAGGTCAATCCGATGGCCATCTACGAGGCTCTCGCCCCCCGAGCACTGGGACGAGAGGACAGATTTTCTATCGGTCGAGGATGACGAGGGTTGAAGACCTCCGCCTCCCACTGACTGTGAGAGCCAGAGGCAGCAGTTTACTCACGACCCCCTTCCTGCGGGAGGCGGACCCCCTCCGGGACGGGAGAGGAAGGAGAAGCGAGGAAGACTCCTCCTCCGAGGAATACCCACCGCGCAGCGCTTCCGCGCCGGGTCGGATGACGAAGATGATGATGATGACGACGAGGAAGATGAACTTTCCGCCTCATGGGTTTCAAGACGAGGGACGGTGGACGCCGTCGCAAGAGTGCCGATAGCGGCGGGTGACGACGAATGACGAGGGTAGCGATAGCCCTAGATTAGGGAGTAGTGGAGGGCCGTAGTAGTAGTACATTAGGCATCCATGATCTCTTTTGAGAGCCATCGTCTTCCTTGTAAGACCTTTCGTTAACTAAATGGCAATGTTCCTCCAATGGTTTTCCACCCACCAATTTCCAATTTCCCATTCCATTGCCAAAGTATAGGTCAACGCACCAAGAACCGATAGCAATGCATCGGTCCTTTAAAATTCATACTTCCCAAATCAAAGACCTGACTATACAAACTCATAAACATTCCTCATTCAGACTTCTAATCTGACACCTGCCTTCATAATGATTTTGTAGTACTGTAGCCCACTACCCCACACGTGATGTTTTATTCTCAAGTCTGATGACCATGCATCGCTCTTGCTTCATATTTCTTTTATCGTCGATTGCATACATCACCGGCCCCCTACATTCCACTCAAAGTTGATGTAAAAATTTATCAAGGATTTAAAATCGGCCCCCTCGTATCTCGTGCCCATCATCCCACATACTTGGAAATACTTGAGATGCTGGTCACTGCCACCTGGAACTTACACCATCCAACTGCCTCTAGAGCATGTATGCATTGCCTTTTAGGACTTGATCAACTTTGTACGGCCCGTACAATTTGGAGACCATTTACCATGCCTGTCCCCAGTCCCCACCAAGCATGTGCTCTGTTGCTACCGCATCATCAACGTGGAATCCTTGGCTTCACCTTCTTATTATACACGCGAGCCACCTTGGCCTTGTTCTCTTTAATTTTCTCAAGTGACCAAAGTCTGAGTTCACTACTCAGTATCACTCATCAGTGGTCACATATTTCGTATGTTAGGTCATTCTCGAAACGTAACACGTTCGATTCAGCCGTAATTTCCATGCTGGCAATACGGCTCTTTGTCCATAAACCAGTCAAAGGACGTTTATAGCCCCATGACATGACATACGATAAGCCCACAAAGCTTCCGACAACAATACTTCATGCCAACGTCTAGGGTGCTCATCAACTTTCCTCTTAATACTTCTGATGAGGCTCAAGCTAACGCTTCAGCTTGCCCATTTGCTTGAGCATAGTACGGAGACGGATCAACTTAATTCCCATGTCGTCACAGAACTTTCTGAATTCTTTAGAAATAAAGACCCCGATCCCCCATCGGTCGTAATAGTCTGGGAATTCCGAATCTATGAATGACATGTTCTTTCACAAAATTGACAACATCTTCCGATTTTACCCTTTTTCATGGGGACGGCCTCCACCCACTTAGTGAAGTAATGTAATAGCCAAAATCCACTCGTGGCCTTTGCTCACGTGTGATGGATTTGTTTATCATATCCATGCCCCAACCTCTAAATGGCCAAGGCTTGATGATAAGCCCATTAAGGCAATGATTCGTATCTTACTAAACATCTAACATGCTTGGCATCCCCTTATAGCACCAAGCACTCAAGCATGGTGGGGCCGCAAAACCCCGATCGCTCGATCAACCACTTCATCTTATGAGCTGATCAAGGAGTCTCACTGTGCGCCTATGTACCTCGTAAGAGCCATCTTGGCCGGCCGTTCTCAAACATTTAGAAGTAACCTTCCAAGGTCCTGTAGAACATGTCATTCCCATATGACATACTTCATGGCCTTGTACCTTATTATCCGTTTAGGTGCCCCCGAGCCGAATCTCTGGCAATTGAAGATATCGGTTTCTCCAATCATCCTGCTCTGTGAACCCTACCTTGAACATCGTCTCACTGCTTGGCCATTGTAGCCCGATGCCTGCAAGGTTGTTGGCCTCAAGATTTTGTGACCTTGGGATCCACCAAAGTTTATGTACCTAAATGGTGCCACTCACGGTATTGCACCCATAATGGGAGGGCGATTCCACTTTCGCACTAGATTCCTCTCGTGAGTCAAGAAATCACCAACTTTGAATCTCCAAAGATTTCCACCGCTTCCGCTCCTGCCCAAAAAGCAACCCAGGCCCCTTGCGTATTGCCTCACCACGACATGGTGCGGTGATAACTCACGAGAAGGAGCATGCCAGCTCCCCCGAGGCTACACGAGTAGAATGCCGATGCCACAACCATCACCACAAGCCGATCCATCGCAACTTGGCCCATGTACGCATGCATAGTGCGCGTGTGTCGTTGTTGACTGCTCGAACAAATCGCCAATGCTTGTCCCTTGACTGCCTCTCGGCAGCTGAAACCGCATGAGGTCAAGTATCCAACCCATTGCCGAGTCGTCTTTTCAACATGGAGCCATGTGTTTGATGACGTCTGATTTGTATATGATGACACCTCCTGTTCAGCCAGTACCAAGTCATGCAAAAACAGCAGCAACAACTTTATTCCCAGAGCATCTGTTTCTGCACCCATCCTTCTGTTTGAGTGTAGAACTGTTGTGACTTCCTAACCACATCTAAGATTCTACACACTACTATCGAGGCGAGAAGTATCGGCTGTCGACAGATAGATAAAGAATGGTCTGTCTTGCTGGGGCGGCACCAACACAGTGGCTTCGTTAGATACCCTTTAATCTCGTCGAACGCTTGTTGCTGCTCCCCCTGAAATCTCTTCATCGGCTTTGATTTTCACCAATCCCATGAACGGCTCGATCCATTCCGACAGTTGATGAACCTTCCGATTTAAGTTGATTATGCCGATGAGACATTGCAAGCTCTTTCTTCGTGGGTAGGCGGCTTCATTGTGCACTCGCTCGACTCCTTCGCCAGGCCGATCTCGATTCCTCGTTCATGAACCAAGAAGCCCAGGAATTCCGGCCAACACACCAAAAGCACACTTCTTGGGATTCATTCTTAGTCCGAACTTCCTCGTTCGGTCTGAACGTGACGTAAATCTTCCAAGTGTCCTTCGATGAGATAGACTTGACTACCACATCATCGATGTAGATTTCCACTAACTTGCTGATCAGATCATGAAAGATGTAATTATATCAGCTATATGTTGCGCTTCATGCTCTTTTAATCCAAAAAGTCATGACCACATATATCCAAAACAAAGCCGACTGACTCCTGGTACTGAATGCGCCTTATGTATATCTTCCTGTTTTTAAAAATCTGGCTGTAACGCGTTGCCATCCATGAAACTAATACTTTATGACTGCCATCAAAAAGTGATCAACGTTTACTACCGGCATTGGATACACATCCTTTGGAGGGCTCGAGATCCTAAAATCTATGTACACGCGCATTCGGTCGTCATTTTTCTCCACGTACGACATCGAAATCCACTCACATACCTGCATGGCCCGATGAACCCCGTGAACTACATTTTCTCTGATCTCCTTTTGGACTTCTTTCTACACGTGCTCATCTCGTCGTGACTTGTCGGAACGGCCGAAATCCTTTCTTAAGAGGGGGCCCCGATGCTCGATGATGCTCTTGTCTAACCTACATTCGTATAATCCTGTGCAAAATAATCTCGGGTATTCTTTCTAACAGAGGCACATCACTCTCGATGTGATCCAACTTCTTACATAAATGTTATCGTGGCTATCCCCAGACTCCAATGTCATCTTTTCTAGTTCATCAAAGCACGAACCCATACCTCAGCTTTCATCACCTCGCTAGATCAATGGCGAACATGCATAATATATGATAAGGGTAATAGGGGCCATTGCCTGAATCGCCTTTCTTTTGCCATCGACCGCTAATACGGATTTAACCATTTTGTTTTGGGGCACGATCAGCTGGACGCTTCTGCTACGCATGTCTAGTGACTTCTGTGCTGCTACACTGTCAAAGCGTGATGGCATCGCCACCCCCGTTTTTGCAACCTCAATGCGCCGCAACCGATTCAGATTCACTCGCAGAGTGCTCTGGTCCATCGCGTCTCAAATGTTCATACCGTTGAAATTTCGGCCGTGTCATCTCGCTTCCGGACGACCTCCACCATCGCCATCCCATTGTATCAAGCATTGCATTGTGGATGGAATGCAGCAATTGTATTGAATCCAATCTCTCCCTTTGTGCAGACTCGCGTAGGTGCCTGCTATCGACGATGAAGAATACGAGGGATGGTTTTTCATTCCTACCGTCGGGTCCACGCTTAGAACACCTTGCGCTTCTGAGTTTGGCCGTTGAAATCGCTCAATGTGACGTTGGTTTTGACCCCGATTCACACAGAGCGTCCCAAACGTCGCAGCATGGAGTACGGCATTATGTTGACTTCCGCTTCCGGTCGACTCAGAAGCATCTTGCTGACAGCTGCCCGTTGATATATCCTTTCACGTACAAAGCCTTCAAATGTCTGTAGCTTCTTTCGTGGCTTTCAGTATTAATCGCCAGGCCAATGTGTTGTGCCACGTATGCCTCTTCGATCTTGGAACGCAAAACTCACTAAGTATGAACACCATGTTGCCAACACGCCTTTATCATCGGCTTTCTTGCCAGACGCCACTCTTGCTTCGTATGCCCTCCTCATCCAAAGTTTGTTGAATTTTCGCGCTGACTGGCCGTGCCTTTCACCCAGGTGTATAATCCTGCCTTCCTCCAAGCTGTAGCCATTGCACTGTTTCTCCGTAGAATGACTGAAGTCCGCTGTAGCACCACCTTGGCTGTGGTATTCACTTCTCTTTCTTCATCGTCATTTCAACTCCCCTTTCGAGATCTTCCTCTCAGAGGACTCGCTTGTTTGTTCCGATGGTAGATCCTAGACGTTTGAATACCGATACATCTCGTCGTTGCATTTCTTTCTTTGATCTACACTCGGGCGCCTTCTTGATTGTTTCAAGAATCTACCATTCCTAATCCATGATGTTTTTGGTGAACTGATGCCCAGAATGACACGGTCCATGTCTTCTGCTCTCTTGACCTTCCCCCGGTACTTGCCTGCATTTTCACATTCTGTTCATACCGAATGGTACTTTCTATCGTTTACGTTAGGCCGATGAGCTACGTCATCGGCTGTATCATACCATCGGCGTTGGTCATGCCGATGTTCATATTTGGTTAAGAAGGTGCTCCAGAGTGGTCACTGGCACCGCACGCTTCCTCACTTTGATCCTGTCACGTACCGTTTGTCACCATCGTACCGCCGATCGCGTGAACCGCTCCCTCCTTGTCCCGCCACGAGAACCACCGCTTCTCTGTCCTTGCGAGAGGGTAGCACAAAGCCCTATGTTGATACTGAACGTAGAATTGGCTGACGCTCGTTGGGTAACTATACTCCACCATGTTGACAGCAGGGAACGGTTGCGTGTCCACCTTCATGGTACACACTGTCAAAGACGGCCTTGGTTTATCGCCATTTGGATCTACCGACGCAACACTTTGCAGTCATTGGTGGTATGTGAGTGAACGAATGATGCCACTTGCAATATGGCCTTCCGTTCATCTCTTGGGCTGTAGGGACTCTATGGCCTTCGGGTAACTTCTGCCCGCCTTTGCTCATACGCAAAGTCGAACCTTCAGGACCTTGTGGTTTAACCCACTTGCAGGATACACGGGGTTTGCTCCCCGAGCCCATTCAGCCACGCCCAACTCCGATCTCCCGCCGAATCTTTCGTCTCTTCTACCCTCACTGGCGATCGGGCGTTTGAACTTGTCCCGGCATGGCCCTCGATGGCGCCTGTTTCATAATGATAGTTTCTCGCACCATATGCGCCAGTGGAGGTATGATCGCCGAGAAGCCATGTCCTGATTGGCGATGCAAGACCTACCACCTTTCGATCAACGGCTCTTTTCTCATTTAAACGAAACAATAGTACTCGGTTCCTCACAGCTCTGAAGCGCTGAATGTACTCTACACTGTTTCTCCACGCCTGTCGCACTTGTGCTAAATCGGCAATGCGCTTCGGAAGCACGAGTGATATTGTACGTGAACTGTTCTTTCATCTGCTCCACGTTCGGATTGAGTCTGGGGGCAGGTGTACCACCCAAAAGCCGAACCTGTGAGCGATGCGCGAAAAATCTCACGCGTAGCTGGTCTCGATGCTGAGATCATGCCCAATCATGCCAAATATCGGCTCACGTGTTCAATTGAGCTAGAGCCTTGACCCACTGAACTTTGAGAACTCGGGAGCCTTGGCAGTGGTATTAGATCATACTCATTAGGACTTGGAATAGCCGATTGCCCTTCTCTTTGGCACCATGCCGAACTGGTCTCTCAAGATCGCACTGATCTGGTCCACTGTAGGAGCTGCAGGGGCTGAACTTTGCTGATCTGCTGCAGTGGCGTACTTGGCTAGCCATGCTTGTTTATCGGCGTCTCCTCCAGCAATTCCTCCTGTGACTCCAGAAATTCCTCCGGTGGCTCCAGAAATTCCTCCTGCTGTAATCTGTTTCGTGCGCGCCAAATTGTTGCAATCTGGCACATACATGCACGTGTATCCTGCGGGATTTCCTTAGGTGGTTCCAGGCATGAACTCGGTAATCAGCAGGATCGCCTCCAATCTTGTAGACGACGAAAGCCGGCGAACCCGTGGCTCGGGAGCTGGCGCGAACGGCGGCGGTCCGGTCCGAACGGCCGGTTCCCCTGGTGAGTCCCAGGATCGGGCCTGACGGGGAGTATTGGTGCTTCATTATTTCCTGAACCACGCGGACCGCGATGCGCCTCCAGTGTTCACTCGGCTCTCAGTAGTGCCGATGAAGAGAATGAGCCGCCATGTAATTAACTTCTTGGCAGAGCTCTGCGCTCCTCTGAAGGGGTAGACAGATCTACTCATCGAGAGCACCATCGAGTGAGAACCCTTTCCACCTGATGCCACGTGAACGGGTCTTTGTGAAAGAGCCGATGAGATCGGCTTCGAAGATGGCTTTGATCTCATCATACTTCTTCTTGTAATCCTCAGGCAGCTCTTCGTACTTGACTGGTTCGTCCGCCATCTCAGAGGAAGATGTCGATGCCGTTGTTGCTGACTGTCCCACCGGGCGAGAATGTGTTGCACCAAACCCACCGGCGAGCAGCGACGACAAATAACAGAGCCGGAGGTTCTGGGACGGCGGCGTTGGCCCTGGTCCCTCGGGCGACGGCCGCAATGCCTCGTGTACACACGTCCGATGATGCAGCGGCCACCCGACCCATACCTGGTTAGGAAGGTGATGGATTGCTTCGACTTAGTTTCTGCATGGCAACACGTAAACATTAAATACAAGCCCCGATCGGCCTAGGTTATCGTGGATCGGCTCTGAGCCGATTGCCCCATGAAACACGTTGGATTTTACATTAACATGGGGATCCTGCTTAATCAAAATCAAGCTAAACTAATCTACGACAGTCTAGGGTTTTCATCGCATAACCGGAACATCCTATGCGTAGTTGAGCCTAGCAGATACGTAAGATGATAGGAAAACTAGCCCTAAAGAGGCCTAAAAACCAACATGAAGTTGATCCCCGGAACAATCCCTTTAGGACTTCATTAACCACACCTTACGCACTACCGGATCGTTCAACCCGTTTATAAGGCCTAACCATGCGGATATCAAACCAATCCTTGAAGAACAAGGAGCAACTATAACAGATTAGATCTACTAGCTAAAGAACAAGCAGGATGCCCTTACACCTAGGATAGGTGTAAGGGCAGCCAGATATTGAGGGATAGCGTAGCTAAACAAGTACATCGTGAAAGCATCGACGTCAACCCCAAAACACCTGAGATAAGGGTGTTGCTCGCCATCAAAAAGGCTTCAACACGAGCAACACCAAGAACGAATAAACCGATACTGCCTAGATCGCACGAAGCGATCTAGGCAGCATGTTGTTACCCGAGAAACCCTGGGGTATGCGCTAGATTGATTTGTTGTGAACGTGATCGTCCTCTTTCTCAAATAACCCTAGATACATATTTATAGTCCGTAGACTTTCTAATTTGGGAATAATCTCAACCGTGCACGAGCTAAACTCTATTTTAATCCTAACCGGCACGGAATCTACTATATCTTACAGATACACGGGCCACTTGACCCAAACTCTCGTACAAGGCCGATTCATGACCGTTTTACGTACATAGCTTCCAAGCCCGTTTAAATCACGGCCCACCTTCTGATCCGGTTAAATTCTGGTGATAACAAGTAGGAAGGAGAAAACACGAGGCTCGTCTCATCTCCGACCGCCCTCCGCATACCGACAGATTATATGTGTTGTTGTCGAAAGAACACCGACCGCCAAACGAACTTGGTTGAGATAAATAAGAGGAAGATGTTTTCATCTCACATTATCTTATGTAGATAAATAAGGAGGAGGATGGGTTTCTTTCTATAATCTTACATAATTTGTTGGAGGTGGACAATCAGGATCGGTTATTAAGCATGTACTTGGTTGAGAGAGAACAATGTCACTGCATATGTCATTTATAATATTTGTGTCATTATTAAAAAAATAGCTGCTACAATTTATATGCAAAATAATTTCAAAGTCATTGTAAGAATTTAATTCTTATGTATTTCCTACAGATCTACATTATTTATTTTTTCAGGACTACAAATCATATAAAATATTTATATAAATCACAGTCAGATGGAAATGAAATTGTGCTTTGAGTGTAATTTTTGGAAAATATTCTTATCTAAACGAGAGTGAACAATGCCACTACATAAGTACTACATATCAATATCAACCAATCGGGTTGTCGATAGGAGATGTCATTGATAATATTTATTTCAGTATAAAAATTACGAGTTACTATTTACATGCAAAATAATGTCAAAGTCATTCTGGGTATTTCCTATGGTTTTCCTGTGATGTGATTAGATAGACTATTATATAGGTAAAAACAATATTTTTGCCTGGAAGTTTATATGGTTTTTATCTCTGAAATTTTGTAGGACACGCCATTGCAATTAGCAATCATGTAGGTGTAATGATGACAGATTAGATACCAAAATTGTGCGACCCACGACAACTTAGTCACGTTAGATGACCCGAAAAATGCAGGCAAGTGAGACTGTAAGAAATGGCTGGATTGAAGAGTACGGTTAGCAAGAAGAGATTTTAAAAATAGTGAATCATAATATTTCATCCATTAGAAATAATAAAATAAATGATACTCTAATGGTATTGGAATGTAAATATATTACTGAAACATGACAAAAGAGAGTAAGATTGATCAATTTAATATAAAAGGTATTGCCTTCTAATATATAAGAATAACATAAAAATGGTCAGATGTGTATATTGTAGTAAGATAAGATGACCGAGGACAAGAGGCACGGAAAATGAGCAATTCAGGGTTCAGATGATATTTCTTTCGATAAAGGATGTTTTTATTACTTGGGATGCAGATGAGATATGATCATCTGATCATCGTATCAGCAGATAGTACATCCTTGTTTTGGGAGCCGAGTGGATGCTGAACCACGAGGCCGTGCTGGATGCATACGGATCATTCGGCTCCAATGATCGCCGCGCTCAATCATGTGCTGAATTGCATTTCCTCAAAACCGGTGCTGGTCGAGATGAGACACGTAGACGTAGGAACATCAAGACATCAGGTGGTAGAGTAGAGAGACTAAGTGCTTGAATTATGGCAGATGGGGGACTAAAATCATGAAGTAGCTTAGCGTGCGTTTGGTTGGTGACTTGAGAGGGATGGGATGAGAAAATTGCACAGAACACCAAGTGTTTGTGCACTAGTTGCACAGAACCCAGGATTAAAACTGGAGTTGCAGCTGACCCCAGTTTTTCATCCAATACGTTGCAGCTGGCCCAAACAGAGGGATTTAGAGCCTTAACACGTACAGCCATGTGGGTCCATTGTATTTGTATACGTGTACCTCCTGTACAAGTACACAGGCAGTGTATCATAGATGGCCAGTACCGCTTCGGGCTCCCAGGCTCCAAATCGATTCCACCAAAGAGCAAACACGCGTACTCTTTCTCTTCTCGTGGGCGGGAGTCCAGGGGCGATTCCGGCGCCGATGCGACCCGATGAAGGCGGCGGCGGCACTGATGCTGGTGGCGGAGGTGGAGCGCCAGCATCGAGGGAGATCGATCTGGAGGGTAACTCCTCGTTCACCTCCCTACTCGGGAGTTTTCGCCCCCTGCAGCTGCCACCCAGAGATGACGGCGGCGACGCCAGCGGGGACGGGGGCAGCACGGCTGCGGCAAAGACGAGGGATTCCGAGTACCACGGCTCATTCAATGGGTAACCCCCCTCTCAATCCGTTAATTTTGTGTCAATTAGATACTCTCTCTGCTAGGGTTAGGTGTGGCTGAAGAACACTGCGTGTTGCCCCCCATAATTTCGTGTTCTGATCGACGTATAAGTGCTTTGACTTTCTTAATTTTGTGGTGTGAGATTGTCAATTGCGAGAACTATTATACAATTGTGCAATGTGATGAAAGAATGTAGACAGATTGGAGGATATTTTTAATTCTAGATGGTTATATTGTTCCTTGTGTGGAGCTTTAACATTGCTATCTGATTTTGTAGGTTAGAGTTCTTTGTGGATCCGCAGTCAGGTCACATTCCAGGCACACATCAGAGTGTGAATCTATCATGGGGATGTGCAGTACATGGTCAAGAGAGCCAGATTGAAAGCATGGAAGATGTTTATTCAGATTGCGAAGATGAAGCGGAAAGCGAGCCTGACAATTATGATGACTTCCTTGTACGCTGTGAAGGTGACACTGATGTTGAGGATTGTTTTCCAACACAAATTCAAGAAGCTGCTATAGTAAAAGTAAGGTCTATGGTAGAAATTCAGAAGGAAGTTAGAGTTAAAGATGCCAAGTATAAGGCAGAATTGACAAGGGCGGCAAAGAGAAGGGCAATAGAAGGAGTGGTAGATGATGAAGGCATCATATTTAGTGACTGATACGTCTCCGACGTATCTATAATTTCTGATGTTCCATGCTTGTTTTATGACAATACCGACATGTTTTGTTCACACTTTATATCGTTTTTATGGAACTAACCTATTGACGAGATGCCGAAAGGCTAGTTGCTTTCAGTTTTTGGTTTCAGAAATCCTAGTAAGGAAATATTTCTCGGAATCGGACGAAATCAACACCGGAGATCTTATAATTTCGGGAAGCTTCCGAGCACCGGAGAAAAGTCGAGGGCTTTCAAACCCCCACCGGCGCGGCACAAGGGGGCGCGCCCTATCATCTAGGCACCCCGTGGCCCTCCGATCCGCCTCTCCGCCATATAATCGTCCCCACCTAAAACCTCGACCGCCCGACGAAACCCGAGAAAACCTTCCAGCCGCCGCCATCGCGAAACTCCACCCGGGGGACAGAAGTCTCTGTTCCGGCACCCTGCCGGACGGGGAATTGCCCCGGAGTCGTCCCCACCGCGTCTCCACCGCCATCTTCACCGCCATCGTCTCCCATGATTGAGGAGGAGTAATTCACCTGGGGCTGAGGGCTCCGCCGTAGCTATGTGGTTCATCTCTCTCTTTGTGATCTAGTTGAATATCATCTATGTGCTACTCTAGTGATGTTATTAAAGTAGTCTATTCCTCCTCCATGATGTAATGTTGACAGTGTGTGCATCATGAAGTACTTGGTATATGCTATGATTATGATCTCTATGAAGTTAACTATTACTATGATGGTATTGATGTGATCTATTCCCCCTATCATAGTCTGTCGGTGACAGTGTGCATGCTATGTTAGTACTCGGTATAATTGTGTCGATCTATCATGCATTCTAAGGTTATTTAAATATGAATATCGAATGTTGTGGAGCTTGTTAACTCCGGCATTGAGGTGCTCTTGCAGCCCTACACAAATAGCGGTGTCCATCATCCAACAAGAGAGTGTAGAGTGGTTTTATTATGTGATCAATATTGAGAGTGTCCACTAGTGAAAGTAGGATCCCTAGGCCTTGTTTCCAAGCATTGAATCTCCGTTTGTTTACTGTTTTGTTGCATGTTTACTCGCTGCCATATTTTATTCAGATTGCTATTACCACTCATACTCATCCATATTACTTGCATCTCACTATCTCTTCGTCGAACTAGTGCACCTATACATCTGACAAGTGTATTTGGTGTGTTGGGGACACAAGAGACTTCTTGCATTGTGATCGCGAGGTTGCTTGAGAGGGATATCTTTGACCTCTTCCTCCCGAGTTCGATAAACCTGGGGTGATCCACTTAAGGGAAACTTGCTGCTGTTCTACAAACCTCTGCTCTGGAGGCCCAACACCGTCTACAAGAATAGAAGCTCAGTAGACATCGCACTTTTCTGGCGCCTGCTGATAGAAAGGTAAAGGCACTCTATACTGGGTTCCAGTGCAAACTTCTTCTCGGGCGCCATTGTGTTTGTGTCAAGCTATTTCCTTTAGATCCTGCAATTGCAACTTTTTGTTTCTTGTTTACACTAGTTAGGCATAATGGAATACAACTATGAGCTTTTTGATTTATTTCCTAAGTTAGGACATGAATTGTGTGATGCGAAAATTAAAGAACCTATGGAGCCTCAATTGCATGCTAGTAGCAATGTTATTGGTATGAACGCAATCACTGCTAATACTATGAATAAGTCTAAGCTTGGGGAAGCTACTTTCTGTGATCTTTTTGGCTTCCCATCTTTAGGGGAGAAAATTTGCTCTAATAATGCTTTATCTCCCATATGCGATAACTCTAATGATGCTTGTGATATTTTAAATCCACCTACGAATATGCCTTTCAAGATACCCACGAAAATTATTGAACGTGTTATTGATAACCGCTATAAAGGGGATGGAACTGTCCATCATGGAGATCATTTATTTTTGCATGAATTATGCGGGTTATTCAAGTGTGCAGGTATCTCTATGGATGAAGTGAGGAAGAAGCTATTCTCTGCTGTCTAGCAAAGCGGCGCATTGGTATAAATTGTTGGAGAATAGTCATTCTCTTGGTTGGGAGGAAATTGCATCTCTCTTTTATTCTAAATTTTATCCTCCTCATGAAGTGCATATTGATAGGAATTATATTTATAACTTTTATCCTCGTGATGGAGAGAGTATTTCTCAAGCGTGGGGGAGATTGAAGTCATTAATGCTCAAATGTCCCATTCATGAGCTCCCCGTAATGTTATTGTTAAAAATTTATGCGAGACTTTCAGGACAACACAAGGACTATCTGGATGCCTGTTCGGAGGGATCTTTCACAAGCAAGGAGGTTGAAGCTAGGGGGGATCTTCTTGATCGGATTGAGGAGAACGCTGAAGGATGGGAGAACAATGAAGGTAAAGAGTCGTATAAATTATGATTATGAATGCATTGAAGCTTTTATGGATACTATAAATTTCGAAATATGAGTGCTACTTATGGTCTTGACTCTCTTGCAAATCTTTATAAAGCCTTTGCTTCTCATTTTGAATTGCCTAAAAGAATTTTGATAAGTATCATGAACCTTTTAAAGAGGCTTGCATGAAGAATGAAATTGTTGTTAATTATTGCAATAAGCATGCTCAAACTCCTAAGAATGCTATTTCCTATAAGCATGTTAATTTTTGTGGAATACATAGACCTTGTGGAATTAATCAAATCAAAGATGAATATTGTATCCATCATGCTAATGAAAAAACTAGAAGGTGGTTTAGGCTCTAGATGATCTTGGTAAAAAAGTTTGTGCCCTCTATCCTTTTATTTGTGAAGTTTGCCATGAAGTGGGTCATTTTAATTTTCAATGCTCCTCCAATGATAATTTGAACCCAATGAGTGTTGCAAATTTGTATTGTGATGATGAAATTACTCCTAATCAGCATGATGAACTTACTTTATTTTTGGGGTGTGAAGAACTGTCGAGAAAAATCTCTTTGTTACATATGAGTGATCTTGATATTGATGATGTCCTGCATGGGTGTTTTTCTTATTGCATTGATAATAGCCATACAAATACTTACATAATTTTTTTTAGAAGATGACACCTTGCCAAAATATGATAGGACCGCTGTGTGTTTTTAACTAATTAATGAAAAGGAGGGATCCTCCCAAGTTTCTTCTATTGTTTCTGAAAGTAAATCAGGTTATGCGGACAAGCCACCCTTCAAGCCTCTTCCTCCTAAAGAAGGGAACGAGGAGAAGGAAGAGAAGAAGAAGAAGAAGAAGAAGAAGAAGAAGAAGAAGAAGAAGAAGAAGAAGAAGAAGAAGAAGGAACGAAGAAGAAGAAGAAGAAGAAAGAAGAAGGAGAAAAAAAGAAAGAGGTAACGGCGTATCCCCGCGTGAATGAGATAATGCTAGGTAACCGTAAGTATGTTGCTCCTAATGATTATTGTGATAATGAATCTGAATATGATGATCTTCCTATGCCCTTTACATACATTAGCGATCATGATTTGAATGAGCACACTACTTTTGATATTACAAAACTCTGGGAAACTAATTCTGAAAATGATAATAATTGCCATAGAGTCAGTGCTATCCATGCTTCCTCCCATAATGATATAGAAAGCTCTAAGCTTGGGAAAGAGGTGTTTGAAAATCCTTTTGCTACTGATCATTATGTGTTTGATACATCTCCTTCTAATAACAATGATGGTATGGACACAGATAAACCAACTGTGAAAGATAACTATTATATTTCTTATGATGACACTGTGCCTCCGACCTTTGATGATTATTATAAAGAATGCTATGATATAGGTTATAACTATCCTTATGAAACTTGTCATAGTCATGATTGGATTACCAAAAACAATTCCCTTAGTATGCAACTTGTTTACCATGTTCAAATTCTTGATAATAATCTTGCTCCAATTACTATTAATGAGAATAACTCTTCTTATGCCAAATTTAATGATACTTCTATGCATATGAACCATGATAAGAATGTTTTAAGTGATGGGTATATTGTGGATTTCATCAATGATGCTACTGAAAGTTATTATGAGAGAGAAATATGGTTGTATGCATCTTAATAATATTAAGTTTCTCTTTATGTTGAAAATCTTGAAGTTACTCGTGTTTTATCCTCTTATGCTTGTCACTTTGTTCTTCATGATTCATTTGTGTACAAGATTCCTCTTCATAGGAAGCATGTTAGACTTAAATTTGTTTTGAATTTTGCCTCTTGAAGCTCTCTTTTGCTTCAATACTATTTCCTGCGAGTGGATCATTAAAAAACTGTTGAGCCCATCTTAATGGCTATAAAGAAAGAACTTCTTGGGAGATAACCCATGTGTTATTTTGCTACAGTACTTTGTTTTATATTTGTGTCTTGGAAGTTGTTTACTACTGTAGCAACCCTCCTTATCTTAGTTTCTGTGTTTTGTTGTGCCAAGTAAAGTCTTTGATAGCAAGGTTCATACTAGATTTGGATTACTGCGCAGAAACAGATTTCTTTGCTGTCACGAATCTGGGCAAAATTCTCTGTAGGTAACTCAGAAAATTATGCCAATTTACGTGAGTGATCCTCAGATATATACGCAACTTTCATTCAATTTGAGAATTTTCATTTGAGCAAGTCTGGTGCCTCAATAAAATTCGTCTTTATGGACTGTTCTGTTTTGACAGATTCTGCCTTTTATTTCGCATTGCTTCTTTTGCTATGTGGGATG
Source organism: Lolium multiflorum (assembly GCA_030979885.1). Classification (NCBI taxonomy): domain Eukaryota; kingdom Viridiplantae; phylum Streptophyta; class Magnoliopsida; order Poales; family Poaceae; genus Lolium; species Lolium multiflorum. Next base: position 51,504,720 of record CM061748.1, read on the forward strand.
GATTTCTTTGTTCCATTGACTTCCATTAGCTTTGGGCAATGTCCATAAGTGTTAAGAATGATTGTGTCACCTCTGAACATGTGAGTTTTTGATTATGCACTAACCCTCTAATGAGTTTGTTTTGAGTTTGGTGTGAAGGAAGTTTTCAAGGGTCAAGAGAGGAGGATGATATACTATGATCAAGAAGAGTGAAAAGTCTAAGCTTGGGGATGCCCCCATCCCTCCATATTTCAAGAAGACTCAAGCATCTAACCTTGGGGATGCATCCCCTTCTTCATCGACAAATTATCAGGTTCCTTCTCTTGAAACTATATTTTTATTCGGTCACATCATATGTACTTTACTTGGAGCGTCTGTTTGTTTTTGTTTTGTTTTTGTTTGAATAAATGCATGCTTGTGTGGGAGAGAGACACGCTTCGCTGGTTCGTATGAACACATGTGTTCTTAAGCTTTTAATTTTGGCGAAGGTTGAAACCGTCAACTGTATATGTTGAAACGGAAATGCTACATGTAGTAATTTGTAAAATGTCTGGATAATGTGATACTTGGCAATTGTTGTGCTCATGTTTAAGCTCTTGCATCATATACTTTGCACCTATTAATGAAGAAATACATAGAGCATGCTAAAATTTGGTTTGCATAATTGGTCTCTCTAAGGTCTACATAATTTCTAGTATTGAGTTTGAACAACAAGGAAGACGGTGTAGAGTCTCATAATGTTTACAATATGTCTTTTATGTGAGTTTTGCTGCACCGCTTCATCCTTGTGTTTGTTTTAACCTTGCTAGCCTAACCTTGTATCGAGAGGGAATACTTCTCATGCATCCAAAATCCTTGAGCCAACCACTATGCCATTTGTGTCCACCATACCTACCTACTACATGGTATTTCTCCGTCATTCCAAAGTAAATTGCTTGAGTGCTACCTTTAAATTTTCCATTCTTCACCTTTACAATATATAGCTCATGGGACAAATAGCTTAAAAACTATTGTGGTATTGAATATGTACTTATGCACTTTATCTCTTATTAAGTTGCTGGTTGTGCGATAACCATGTTTCTGGGCCATCAACTACTCTTTTGTTGAATATCATGTGAGTTGCTATGCATGTCCGTCTTGTCTGAAGTAAGGGCGATTTACCACTCATTTAATGGTTAGAGCATGCATAATGTTAGAGAAAACATTGGGCCTTAACTAAAGCCATGAATCATGGTGGAAGTTTCAGTTTGGACATATATCCTCAATCTCATATGAGAACACTAATTGTTGAATGCTTATGCAAAAGAGAGTCCATTATCTCGTTGTCTATGTTGTCCCGGTATGGATGTCTAAGTTGAGAATAATCAAAAGCGAGAAATCCAATGCGTCCTTAGACCTTTGTACAAAGCGGCATAGAGGTACCCTTTGTGACACTTGGTTAAAACATGTGCATTGCAATGATAATCCCTAATCCGAGCTAATTAGGACAAGGTGCGGGCAATATTAGTATACTATGCATGAGGCTTGCAACTTGTAGGATATAATTTACATAACACATATGCTTTATTACTACCGTTGACAAAATTGTTTCTTGTTTTCAAAACCAAAGCTCTAGCACAAATATAGCAATCGATGATTTCCTCTTTGTAGGACCTTTATTTTACTTTTATGTTGAGTCATTACCTCTCTCTCCACCTCAAGAAGCAAACACTTGTGTGAACTGCATTGATTCTTACATACTTGCATATTGCATTTGTTATATTACTTTGCATTGACAACTATCCATGAGATATACATGTTACAAGTTGAAAGCAACCGCTGAAACTTAATCTTCCTTTGTGTTGCTTCAATACCTTTACTTTGAATTATTGCTTTATGAGTTTAACTCTTATGCAAGACTTATTGATGCTGGTCTTGAAGTACTATTCATGAAAAGTCTTTGCTTTATGATTCATTGTTTACTCATGTCATTACCATTGTTTTGATCGCCATTCATTACATATGCTTACAATAGTATGATTAAGATTATGTTGGTAGCATGTCACTAAAGAAATTATATCGTTTACCTACTCGAGGACGAGTAGGAACTAAGCTTGGGGATGCTGATACGTCTCCGACGTATCTATAATTTCTGATGTTCCATGCTTGTTTTATTACAATACCGACATGTTTTGTTCACACTTTATATCGTTTATGCGTTTTCCGGAACTAACCTATTGACGAGATGCCGAAAGGCCACTTGCTGTTTTTTTTTTTGGTTTCGAAATCCTAGTAAGGAAATATTTTTCGGACGAAATCAACACCGGAGATCTTATAATTCTCGGAAGCTTCCAGCACCGGAGAAAAGTCGAGGGAAACCTGTGGGGCCCACCCCACGTGGCGGCGCGATTCCAAGGGGGGCGCCTCATGTCCGGGCACCCCGTGGCCCTCCGACTCGCCTCTCCGCCTATATACTGTCCCTCGACCTAAAACACCGATACGTTCGACGAAACCCGAGAAAACCTTCCGGAGCCGCCGCCATCGCAACCCAATTCGGGACAAGTCTCGTCCGCACCTCGCGGATCGGAATTGCCCCGAGTCGTCTCCCCCCCGTCTCCACCGCCATCTTCACCGCCATCGCTGTCTCCATGATGAGGAGGGAGACCCCCGGGGCTGAGGGCTCTCTGTAGCTATGTGGTTCATCTCTCTTTGTGATCTAGTTGAATATCATCTATGTGCTACTCTAGTGATGTTATTAAAGTAGTTCATTCCTCCTCCATGATGTAATGTGACAAGTGGTGCATCATGAAGTACTTGGTATATGCTATGATTATGATCTCTTGTATTATGAAGTTAACTATTACTATGATGGTATTGATGTGATCTATTCCCCCTTTTAGTCTGTCGGTGACGGTGTGCATGCTATGTTAGTACTGGTATAATTGTGTCGATCTATCATGCACTCTAAGGTTATTTAAATATGAATATCGAATGTTGTGGAGCTTGTTAACTCCTGCATTGAGGTGCTCTTGTAGCCCTACACAAATAGCGGTGTTCATCATCCAACAAGAGGTAGAGTGGTTTTATTATGTGATCAATATTGAGAGTGTCCACTAGTGAAAGTAGGATCCCTAGGCCTGCTTCCAAGCATTGAATCTCCGTTTGTTTACTGTTTTGTTGCATGTTTACTCGCTGCCATATTTTATTCAGATTGCTATTACCACTTATACTCATCCATATTACTTGTATCTCACTATCTCTTCGCCGAACTAGTGCACCTATACATCTGACAAGTGTATTTGGTGTGTTGGGGACACAAGAGACTTCTTTTGCATTGTGATCGCAGTTGCTTGAGAGGGATATCTTTGACCTCTTCCTCCCCGAGTTCGATAAACCTTGGGTGATCCACTTAAGGAAAACTTGTTGCTGTTCTACAAACCTCTGCTCTTGGAGGCCCAACACTGTCTACAAGAATAGAAGCTCCCGTAGACATCAGTGACCAAGATAGCGATGATTGCCAGGAGCTAGTGGATTCAAGTGATGATGATCATGCCTTTGATGGAAATGATTTGTCCAGAACAAAAAGAAAGAGCAGAGCTAAGAAGTTGACAAAGAGAACTTTTTATGATGAATCAAGATTGAATAAAGATTATCAGTTTGTGCCTAATATGTGCTATCTACGATCAGCTGAGCAAGACTTATGAAGAGCAAATAAGAAGTGACCCCGATATGAAAATATCAGCGTTCATTGACATGGTTAGGAAGGACTATGGTGTATCTATTAACAAGCATATGGCTTACAGGGCGAAGAACAAAGCGCTAGAGTCAATTAATGGACATCATAAGCAACAATACTTGAGGTTAAGAGATTACCTCCAGACCGTGTTGAACACAAACCCTGGTAGTCGTTGCATTGTCAACACTATAGTTAATCCAGATCCACAGAAGAATCCACGATTCCATGGCCTGTTCTATTGCTTGAATGCACAAGTGGAAGGATTCTTACAAGGTTGCAGGCCATTTATTGGTAAGATGTGAATGACATGCATTAAAATTGTTCGTTTCCTTGTTGTAAATTGTTGCTTACCATTGTATTCTGCAGGTGTTGATGGATGTTTTTTGAAGCTGGGCAATGGGTTCCAAATACTAGCTGCAACTGCAAGAGACGGAAACAATAACATGTTCCCCATTGCCTTCGGAGTAGTGGGGAAAGAGGAGACATCTACATGGTGCTGGTTTTTGTTTCAGCTGAGATCAGCTCTAGGTGGTGGCACAAGTAAGCATTGACCATTTACTTTCATGTCTGACCGTCAAAAGGGGCTCTTAAATGCAGTAAACCAAATATTTCCAGAATGTGAGCATCGCTTTTGTCTTAGACACATCTATGCGAACTTCCAATTAGCTGGTTTTAGAGGAAGTGACCTCAAAAAGATTGTAGATGCTGCTGCTTATGCCTTCACTCACTCTAACCATATGATTGCAATGAATAAACTTAAAGAAGAGAGTATAGATGCATGGAGATGGCTTAGCAAAATTCCAACAAAGCATTGGGCACGCCATGCTATGGATACAACATGTAAGACAGATCTAGTTGTGAACAATATTAGCGAGGTATTCAATAGCTACATCCTAGATCAGAGGGACAAACCCAAAGTCACTATGATGGACCAAATTCTTATCAAGTTGATGTCTAGATTTCAAGTTAGGAGAGATGGTGTTGCTGTTGCTCAATGGGAAATTACCCCACATTACGTTGAAAAACTAGAGACAGAGAAGATGTGGGCTAGGTATCCAACAGTAGTCAATGCAGGAAACGGCATCTGGCGAGTTGAAACCGGCGCCAATAATATACATGCTGTGAACTTGCACAACATGACGTGTGGCTGTTTCAAATGGGACTTGACTGGAGTGCCCTGCAAACTGTTGAATGTAGATGGGCTGCAGCCCAGTAAGGCAGCCCATATAGTCTACAATTCCTGAAATCTCAAGGCCCATCACGTTGGCAGCTTGGGACAGCCTTGGGGGACAAAGTTTAGTCCCAAATTGCTAGTTGGGAGAGTTGGAGTGGTATATAAGGGCTGCTGTTCTAGTCATTCCAAGTGAGTGAGAATAGAAAGAGGCCTCGCGCACTCCTCCTCCTCCGCCCGCCCCGCCTCGCCTCGTCACGCATGCATGTCGCGTTTCGTGACTCGAGTTCGAGTTCGAGACACACTCAAGGAAGCCTAAACTTTTTTGCTTGGTGCAACCAACTGTGATGGGTACGTGTCAACCTGCATGTGCATGTTCGCCGCGTCTGGCTCCTGCGTAACGCGGTCGGTCGGGGTCGGCTTCCTGTGCTATACAAGGAGACGATCAGATCTAGAGATACACACAGTTCTCAGAACTCTCTAGTCCATCTCTCGCGAAGTTCCGCTGTCGCTTACTCTAGTCTTCCCCATCCCCCAGGCCTGCGTGCACAGCCGTCCGGGAGAGCAGGCCTTCGAAACCTCGTCCGTTGAGATCCCGCACCGGGAGACGGGCGATAAGGTTTTTGGGGAGCGTCTCGGCGCGATCGCCGTCTCTTCCCCACGATCCTCTGCTTCATCGACAGCATCCGACCACACCATGGGCGACATCAACAATACCCATGGTGGTGGTGTTGCTGCTGGTGCGACCTTCCCGGTCGCGATGTACGTGCTTTTCCTCTCCTACCTTGCACTGCTACTTGTTCCATGTTCAGATCTGATGCATGTGCTTAGTATGATGAGTATGGTTAAGTATGCTTGTGCATCTGTAATGTTGCTTTCGGTAATTAAACTCTCACGGAAATTGCCTAATAATGTAACAATCCAAAAACCTTATATGCTTAGGCAATTTTCACCGTCTGGTTTTGCTGCTGCGCTTAAACCGAGCCCGTTTACGGGTTCTCATTTCAAGAGATGGCAGAGTAAGACCTCTTGTGGCTCACTTCTATGGGTGTGCATCGAGTTGCGGAAGGTACTCCCAGGTCCGCTTACTCCTGAAGAGGATAAAGCGTTCGGGGATGCCACCGTAATCTTTGTGGGTGCCGTCCTAAGTGTGCTTGGAGACAAGTTGGTTGATGCTTATCTGCACATACGAAATGGGAAGGAACTGTGGGATGCACTGGACGCTAAGTTTGGTGCTGCCGATGCCGGAGGTGAACTGTATGCTATGGAGCAGTTCAATGACTACAGAATGGTTGAGAACCGATCTGTAGTAGAACAGGCTCATGAGATACAGATCATGGCAAAGGAACTTGAGCTCCTCAAGTGTGTGCTACCGAAGTTTGTCGCGGGATGCATTGTCGCTAAGCTTCCCCCTTCATGGAGGAACTGCCACTTTCCTGAAACATCGAGGCATGAGTTTTCGTTGAGAATATCATGGGCTCTCTGGATGTTGAGGAGAAGCGAGGGCAAAAGACAACACACTGGAGGAACCGAGGGACGTTCTGCTGCCAATATGGTGCAGAAAAATGCCCACAAGTCCAAGGGAAAGAACAAGGGAGTCTCCCAGACTACCAACTTCAAGAAGAAGGGGAAAACGGAGAAGAAAGATCCCTGCTGGGTGTGTGGCGAGACTGGCCATTGGGCCAACGTTGTCCACAACGCAAAGGAAAGAAATGTCAGGCTGGACAGAACTCAAATTCTGTCAGCATGGTCATTGGCAACACGGAGGAAGGAACTACAGGGTATGGTAATATGTTACCTACTGTTCTTTCGGTGTTTCAGCCCACAGAATGGTGGGTTGATACAGGTGCTAATGTTCATGTGTGTGCTGACATCTCCATGTTTACCTCTTATCAGGCCCGAGGTTCCTCAGTAATGATGGGGAATGGGTTACATGCTACTGTTCGTGGTGTTGGCACGGTAGATCAAGTTTACTTCGGGAAAGATCGTGCAACTGAAGAACGTGCTGCATGTCCCTTCTATCAAGAAGAATCTCGTTAGTGGCTCCCGTCTTATGAAAGATGGGTTTAAGTTGGTGTTTGAGTCCAATAAAGTTGTACTGTCTAAGTATGGAACTTTTGTTGGAAAGGGATATGAATGTGAGGGAATGTTGCGTTTCTCTCTAGAAGACTTCTGTGATAATGTTGTGAACCATGTAAGCACTAGTGTTAATGAAACTAATGTTTGGCATTCACGACTTTGTCATGTTAATTTCGGTTGTATGAGCTTTAATTTAAATTCACCTTTGTCAAAGGCTCTAAGTGCCATGCTTGTGTGCAAGCAAAGCAGCCTCGCAAGCCTCACAAGCCTGCGAAGGAAAGAAACTTGGCACCACTAGAGCTCATACATTCAGATCTATGTGAGATGAATGGTGAGTTGACAAAAGGTGGAAAGAAATTTTTCATGACTTTGATTGATGATTCCACTAGGTACTGTTATGTGTATCTCCTCAAAACTAAAGATGAGGCTCTTGATTTCTTTAAAATCTATAAGGCTGAAGTTGAGAATCAACTTGAAAGAAAGATAAAAAGGGTTCGGTCTGATCGTGGTGGAGAGTACTTTTCTAATGAGTTCAATTTATTCTGTGCGGAACATGGTATAATCCATGAGAGGACGCCTCCCAATTCCCCACAATCCAATGGGATTGCGGAAAGGAAAAACCGTACTCTAACAATTTGGTTAATGCCATGTTAGATGTTTCGGGTTTATCCAAGGAATGGTGGGGGAGGCTATATTGACTTCGTGTCATGTCCTAAATCGTGTTCCAACCAAGAATAAAGAGATTACCCCATATGAGGAATGGGAAAAGAAAAGACCAACACTCTCCTACCTACGAACTTGGGGTTGTTTGGCTAAAGTGAATTTGCCAATCACCAAAAAGCGAAAGCTTGGACCAAAAACCGTGGATTGTGTCTTTCTTGGCTATGCTGCCCATAGCATTGCTTATAGATTTCTTGTGGTGAAATCTGGAGTGGATGACATGAATGTTGGCACCATCTTTGAATCAAGAGATGCTACATTCTTTGAGGATATATTTCCTATGAGAGATATGCATGGCATGTCTAGTTGGGAATCTGATCCAATACATGAAACTCCTATGGAGTCCGATGAGGAATCTGATGATGAGAGTTCAGATTCTGATGAAGATAACAATGAAGCTCCCACAAGGAGTAAGAGACAAAGGACTGCAAAGTCTTTTGGTAATGATTTCATTGTGTATCTTGTGGATGATACTCCCACTACCATTTCAGAAGCTCTCGCATCTCCTGATGCAGACTACTGGAAGGAAGCGGTTCAAAGCGAGATGGATTCCATCTTGGCTAATGGAACTTGGGAGTTATCTGAGCGTCCTTATGGGTGCAAACCTGTAGGATGTAAATGGGTATTTAAGAAGAAGCTTCGAGCTGATGGTACTATTGAGAAGTATAAAGCTCGGCTTGTAGCCAAAGGCTATACCCAAAAGGAAGGCGAAGATTTCTTCGATACCTACTCACCTGTGGCGAGATTGACCACCATCCGAGTACTACTGTCATTGGCTGCCTCACACGGTCTTCTCGTTCATCAAATGGACGTTAAGACGGCTTTCCTAAATGGAGAGTTGGACGAGGAAATTTACATGGAACAGCCTGATGGTTTTGTACTACAAGGTCAAGAAAGAAAGGTGTGTAAATTAAAGAAATCTTTGTATGGTCTTAAACAAGCACCCAAACAATGGCATGAGAAGTTTGAAAGAACTTTGACATCTGTGGGCTTTGTTGTTAATGAAGCCGACAAATGTGTGTACTACCGCCATGGTGGGGGTGAGGGAGTTGTCCTATGCTTGTATGTGGATGACATACTAATTTTTGGGACAAGTCTCAAAGTGATTGAGGAGGTAAAAACCTTCTTATCTCAGTGTTTCGAGATGAAAGATCTTGGAGAAGCTGATGTTATATTAAACATCAAGTTATTGAGAGATGGGAATAATGGGATTACACTTGTGCAATCTCATTATGTTGAGAAGGTGTTGAGCAGATTTGGCTATGCTGATTGCAAATCTTCTCTCACACCTTATGATCCTAGTGTCTTGCTTCGAAAGAATGAAAAGGCAACTAGAGATCAATTGAGATACTCTCAAATCATTGGTTCACTCATGTATTTAGCTTTGCTACGAGGCCTGATATCTCGTTTGCTGTGTGCAAACTTAGCCGGTTTGCGGCCAACCCGGGAGATGATCATTGGCATGCTCTTGAGAGAGTGATGCGTTATCTAAAGGGAACCATGAGTTATGGAATTCATTATACCGGGTATCCAAGAGGACTTGAAGGGTATAGTGATTCAAATTGGATTTCTGATGCTAAAATGAAAGCCACAAGTGGATATGTTTTCACTCTTGGTGGTGGCGCTGTTTCTGGAAGTCTTGCAAGAGACCATCTTAACGAGGTCAACTATGGAAGCAGAACTCACAGCATTAGATACAGCTACTGTCGAAGCGGAATGGCTTCGTGAGCTCTTGATGGACTTGCCTATGGTTGAAAAACCAATACCGGCCATCCTCATGAACTGTGATAATCAAACTGTGATTGCCAAAGTGAAAAGTTCTAAGGATAATATGAAAAGTTCCAAACATATCAAGAGGAGATTGAAGTCTGTCAGAAAACTGAAGAACTCCGGAGTGATAGCATTGGATTATGTCCAAAGTGCTAAAAATCTGGCAGATCCTTTCACAAAAGGACTATCAAGAAATATGATAGACCTTGCATCGATGGAGATGGGTTTGAGACCCACTTGAGTTGCCGAGGGTAACCCAACCTATGTGATCGGAAATTCCGTGAAGTAGGACCTGGGAAAACAAACCGGAGTAACTGAGTTGAGAGAAAATATAATACTCCCACTCCGCTGCAGATGCAATTCTCTCATAGCTACTGTAAGGCAGGTTGACGATGTCTTAATGTGTTCTGAGCGGCTCTTAATGAGCGAAGACGTTGTCCTACGATCTTTGAAGAACACACCTATATGAGTGACACTACTGGTCATAGTGTGGGAGATTTGGGTGAATCTCTAGTAAGCTCATGAAAGGCCGAGGAGTATGACTTATAAGCTCCACCCGAGGGGAAGGCTATAGCCTAGCCGTGCCGGCATTGAGCGAAACTTGCTGCACAAAGACGACAATTCAAGGCATAGTCCATTGTTCAGTTGCGTAGCACCTTGCCTAAGTGGAAGTTCAACTTACAGTCTCACTGAAGTGCGTGTATATCAAATGAATGGAACTAATGTGTCATCTGGTGCTATGATCTGGTGGGGGATTGTTGAATGTAGATGGGCTGCAGCCCAGTAAGGCAGCCCATATAGTCTACAATTCCTGAAATCTCAAGGCCCATCACGTTGGCAGCTTGGGACAGCCTTGGGGGACAAAGTTTAGTCCCACATTGCTAGTTGGGAGAGAGTTGGAGTGGTATATAAGGGCTGCTCTAGTCATTCCAAGTGAGTGAGAATAGAAGGAGCCCTCGCGCACTCCTCCGCCCGCCTCGCTCACACGCACGCACGTCGCGTTTCGTGACTCGAGTTCGAGACACACTCAAGGAAGACTAAACTTTTGCTTGGTGCACCAACGTGTTGGGTACGTGTCAACCTGCATGTGCATGTTCGCCGCGTGTCCCGGCTTCCTACGCGTGTCAACGCGGTCGGATCGGAGTCGGCTTCCCGTGCTATACAAGGAGACGATCAGATCTAGAGATACACACAGTTCTCAGAACTCTCTAGTCCATCTCTCGCGTTCCCTTGCTGGCTTACTCTAGTCTTCCTCATCCCTGGCTGCGTGCACAGCCGTCCGGGAGAGCAGCCTCCGAAACTCCGTCCGTTGAGATCCTGCATCGGGAGACGGGCGATAAGGTTTTTGGGGAGCGTTCTCGCGCGATCGCTCTATTTCGTCTTCTTCTCGACGATCCGGCTGCTTCATCGACAGATCCGACTACACCATGGGCGACATCAACAATACCATGGTGGTGGTGCTGCTGGTGCGACCTTCCGGTCGCGATGTACGTGCTTTTCCTCTCCTACCTTGCACTGCTACTTGTTCCATGTTCAGATCTGATGCATGTGCTTAGTCTGATGAGTATGGTTAAGTATGCTTGTGCATATGTAATGTTGCTTTCGGTAATTAAACTCTCACGGAAATTGCCTAATAATGTAACACAAACATGCAATAGCAGCTATCTATATGGCCAGAGAGTTCCCTGAAGATCATATTAGTGAATTCTTCAAGAAGCCAATGTATGAAGCTACCTACAGGCCAATGATATATCCTGTGCCAGGACCACATGACTGGGCCCGAACAGATACAGTACACATAGAACCTCCTCATTTTGCAACCAAACCTGGGAGAAAAAAGAAAAAAAGAAGGCCAAGTGCAGGTGAAGGTCAAGATGGAAGTGTCAAAGTTGCTACTATTACTTGCTCAAATTGTAATTTAAAAGGACACAGGTACACCACCTGTACCCAACCTTTGAAGCCTCACCTCGCAATTAGGAAGGCAGGGCATAGGGTAATTATATTTTCAACAAACACTATTTCCTTTTTCCCTATTGCATTCCATTACGTTGAAGATCTTAACACTGTCTTATTGTTTCAGAGCAATCGAACCCGACCGGATGCCCCTCCTGCAACACCTGCGCGTCCTCCGCCTACATCAGCACCTACATATACACCTACAGAACCTGCTGCAACATCGCGGCGCCATCCTACAACACCTGCACCACCACGGCGCAATGCTACAGAACCTGCACTATCACGGCAACAACAATGGCAGAATCACCCTAACTCGCCAAACTCAAGGTTGTATGGCTACTTCACAGCAGGTCGTGATGCGCAACGGGTGGAGGAGGAAATGCAGGAGGAGGAGCAATGAGCCAATGATGCATTATGATATGATGTAATGTGCCTGGACCCTTCAATTGGAACCTACACCATCACAGGGCAACTGCATATTTTGTATGTGACAAGACACTTCAATTGAAACTTGTAATGTGCCTTGAGATCAGATTTGGAACTTGTAGGCTACCATGGGACACACTATAATTTTGGAGTTTCTAATGTGTCATTAGTCATCTAATTTATGATATCCATGTTGTTATATTGATATTTGAATATTTTGTTTGTGCACAATCTCTACCTTTTTCCATGGTTATGCTGCCCATTTTTTAAAAAAAATTGGTGTATAATGTGGTATACGTGTAGAAATACATGTCTCATGTCTATATGCATGTTAAAAGTCTTAATCCATCTGTTTGGGCTAGGTGCAACGTATTGGTTGAAAAACTGGGTCAGCTGCAACTCCAGTTTTAATTCTGGGTTCTGTGCAACTAGTGCACCAACAGTTGGTGTTCTGTGCAATTTTCTCGGATGGGATGGATCATCCAGGTTTTTAGGGGATGGGATGGTCCATATTGGGTGATCCCATATTCTGTTTGGTTTGAACATCTGAGTGGGATGGGATGAAGTGTGTTTATGTTATGATACTAATAACAATTGATTAACAGCCATCTAATTGCAATTAGCAAAAAAACAGGGAACGTCATGTTCATGAGCTGCATGCCGAGCTCACGCACCGGTGATGGTGGTCCACCATCCCAGCGAGCCGCCGCCGTGCCGTGCTCGCCTGTGTCGCCCGCACGTTCGGGGTTGAGATCGCCGCGCGCGCCCAGGGTCGAGGCCGCCGCGCGTGCCTAGGGCCGTGGCCCCTGCGCCCGCCCAGGCCGCGCGCCCTGCGCGAGGCCGCGCGCGTGCCTAGGTCGTGGCCCCCGCGCCCGCCCCAGCCGCCGCGCGCCCCGGGAGGCGCCGCGCGTGCCTAGGGCCGTGGCCCCTGCGCCCGCCCAGGCCGTCGCGCTCGAACACAACTGAGGTCACCGGCTCGCCGCTAGTGCCCACCGCGCGCCCAGGGCCGAGGTCAACGCGAGCACGCCCAACGCCGGTCTCGCCGCCAGCGACATCGCTAATTCTTTCTCTGTCCGCCAGGCAAGAGGGAGGTGGGCAAGATGCGATGCACGATTAGAGACGAGGGAGAGGTATTAAGCCACGATCCACGTTTTTAGGAAAGGTGGATCGGGAGGTTCGGTCGATTTGGAGGGATTGGTTGATTCAGGATTTTCGACGAATATTCCTTTCTCGGGGATGGTCCCATCCACCTCAATTTGTAACCAAACATATGAAGAAAGAGGACCATCCCATCCCATCCAGGTTTTGGTCCAGAACCAAACACAGGCTAATTTCCTTTGGCCGGCATTCATGATAGAACTTGAACTAGAAAGTTAGGATGGCTGATTGCAAAGTGAAGATTAATTGATAAAGCTTTCTTCTATTCAGAAAACTAATCCTCGCAGGAAAAAAGAGTTGAATCAGCTGAAGTCTCCCGATAAACCCGAGCTCGCTAGACGTCGTCGTTGCCAAGTTGCCCAGGTCGAGCCGCTGCGTTCGCTGAACCGGCCGCTGCCACCTCGGCGTCAGGGTCAAGACTCAGGAGCGGCCGCCCCGCGCGCGCACGGCGACAGCAGCGCGATCCTTATCCGGCCGGCGGCCGGGGGGATGCACGGCAGGAGCACGGGGCGGGGGACAGACAGTGACGTCCGCTGCTGATACCCATGATTCCGTGGCTAACTATCTGTTGGGCTTTCGTTCAATTAGGTCGGCCAAAACCGCGGGAAAGGGCGGCACGCATCCATCATGCCGAATGCCGCTTGCGCGCGCGCGCTGGTGCTCCGGCGCGTGGCCGTGGATCACTCGCTGCCTTTGACCGGCCGGCTTGACGGCCTCAAAGTGGCTTTACCCGTTACACAAGTACGTACTCCAGAAAAAATGAACACGCAACAGCCGATCGTCATCACGAGACTACAAATCTAAACTACTAGTACTCAAGTGACATTTTCTTGTTTGAATCCAACATGGTTACATGAGTTGGGGAACTAGTGCGGTCCTCGTGCGGCCGACATGGCCACCGGGGCTGTGAGCAAGATTTTCCAGCGGTCTTCTAGTCTATACATGTCCGTGTCCGGTCGGCCAGCAAGATTTTTCTCCGGCCGACTAATCAGGGCGTGCGCATACAGGTGTTAGGACCAAACCAATTAACCACTCGGCCAACATGTCTCCGGTCGAGCTAGCACCGCGGTGGGGGTCGACGAGACGATAAGGTATGGATTCTTCGGAACCTCGGACCACCTGTTATTCTCCTCTCCTGCAGATGGAACAACGGGACATGGGACGATCACCACCGCTTGCTGCATCGATCGTACGTACGTATGAACGAGCCGGGCGATCAAAGGAAATGCTTCAGTACTCATCCCGATCTTTCACTCGCCTTTCGGTCCCTTGTCAACAAAGGCCAATTCGATTCGCCATCGCCAAATGAGGATAGTACTTAACACATCTGTCTCAAAACAAAAGGATGGCCCTTGCAGAGAACACGGTCTCAAAACAAGATCGATGGTAACGTACTGCGACTTAGAGCTGAATCATGTGTCCGAAGATCATGGTCTGACCAGCAAGCTTGTTGCAGAGTGGAACATAACCGAGGCTCCTACTAATACTTGTGGCTCTCCGGTCTATGGACAATAAACGACTAAACGAAGCTCCTACAGTCCTACTAATACTTGTGACTCGAAGAGGGGAGTGCCCTAATATCCACCCAAGAGCTATTAAGCTTCCCCTTAAGTCACATCACGTCAACTTAAGGGACCGGTTATGGGATACCGTGAATGATGGCCATCCAAGATCGAGGCTCACTCCGGACACTAGAAATTACGTTTGCGGCCTAGGAACCCGTCGTCACAGGCATCGGAAAGCTTAAACCTGTGATGGAGGATTATAGGGCAAACGCAAGGCCAAAACATCGATTCAGCGAATCAACCCAGTCGCCTCCAGGAACAAAGTAGCTACAGATCAGTTTTGAACATCGATCTCGGCAGATGGATCGGATATGGTGGTGTCGGAGTCGAAGCCGGCATCTTGGCCACCAAAGCTTATAAATATGTGGAATTCGCTATGGAGGTGGGATTGGCGGTGGCCAAAACTCAAGCCTGCCAGCCGACAAGAAGGGGATGTTCCCCTAGTACATGACGGGGCTGATCACGATGGTGTCGTCGACCGCTACAGAGTTCAAAGGTGATACATAAACCAAGTCGTGCATTCCAAGTATCTGCCTTGGATGCCTACGCCTACCGGATGCCTGCTTGGGCACCTTAGCCGGACTACGTCTTAGGCTTCTAGTCGTCTAGGCCACCATCTTGATCCTTGAAGGATGGGTCTCTTTGTGGGCCTTACAGCCACACCTCCCGTGAGCTACCATGGTCCACTAGTATATGGCCGTGTCATGTGTATACCTATTATGTATATTCTCAACAGTAGGCATCCCATTGCAACTTTTGCCTCAGTTTTGATGTCCACATGCAGTTTCATCTTGACCTAAAACCGGCTATATCTACCTTGGATTTTCCATAGTCGCAAAGGGGCGGCCACAAAATATTGATTACATTGAAACAAATAAATTATGTGAAGATTGGATGGGGAAACGTTGCTCGAGTCGGCCCTAGTTTCCCCTTCACCGCCATCACCATCATCATCATCATCATCATCATCATCATCATCATCATCATCATCATCATCATCATCACCACCATTGCCGTCAGAATGAAGATGGAGTAGTTCACCCTAGGAATATAGTTTTGGAAATCTCTTGAGGACATAAAGCATGATACCAGGATAGGGATCACCCACTCCATAGGAGATGGAGAGGGTACACTAATCTAACTGGAACCATGGCTTCAGAGGGTGCTACTGTTTGACTTAACGGAGCTCTTTGCAATATGTACATACCCTGACGCTTATGTTGGCTACAACGACCCATAGGATGTGGGATATCCCGTTACGGCTGGCTTTTGGCCCAAAGGAAACGTTAGCATGGAACGCGCTTCGAGAACGCCATCCAGAGTAGCTTTCGGATCTTTTGCATAGCGTTTCGTGGCATGTGTCTCCTTCTCGAGCCTTCATTACGAGGTCCGCGTACTGGACCCTATTTAGAGGGCTCTCCTTGACCTATACGTCCACCGTTGCCATTAAAAACTAAGATATTTTGTGTGACAGTTGCATTTTGGACCGGCTACCTTCGGGTGTTCAGCTGGCAAAGCAGTACGTGTGAGGTAATGGCTTGTGTCCCTGTTGTGCGGTCTTCGAGACTCTAGGGCTTGAGTGGTATACCCTAGACCTGGCGAGTTCTTGGAAGTGCATGCAAACCGTACTAGTAGGAGGAGTAGGCGACTTTTTGGGTTAGTGTTTCTAGAAATGACCTGGATCTTAAGATATGCATATGACTATGTGTTCTAATTCTTGTCTTTTTGCAGCAGTGGTACCCGCTCTATACGCAGCGAGATAGAAACTGGCGGGATGGCATGCATGCTTGATGTTCTTCAGGTGGTGACGCACCACTTATCTACGCAGTCCAGCCGTTGAGATGCTCTACAATGTGGAGCTTATCGTTACCTTTATTTTTCAGTTTGACATGTTTATGATGTTGCCCCGATAGACCTTTTTGTTCGGGCACTCAAACATTGTATGTATATTGTCGTTTTATTTATATAGCTGAACAAAAATTCGATTTCGAAAATGCTCAAACAGGGAGAAACTCTAAGCGAAAGACAAGCTAACATGTAGCTATTTATTTCCAAACACTTATAATTCGTAAAGTTTTAAAAAATCTGGATCAAAATCCTAGAAGTACCAATGATGTGTACTACATACATGTAAAATCTCAATGTGAACCACTTTGTATTGTTTCTCAGATTTTATCATTTTTTATGTAGCCTAGAATGTAAAGTAGTATGTAATTTTGTATTGAGATTTTACACTTTTATAGTATACATCAATTGGCTATCTCTAGGGGATTTTTCAGATTTTTTTTAAATAGTTTAAATGTGATTTTCAAATCTTTAAAAAATACAGAGCTACATATAGGTTGGACTCCATTTAGCCACTCCCCAAAGCTACTCATAAAGAAAACCGAGGACGAGATGAGAGCACGGGAATATATAGTTGGGGATGCCGGTGGTGTGATCAGCTGATCATCTTATCAGCTTACGGATCCACGTGTACGTGCACGAGCATGAGGCTGCTGAACCACTAGGCCGAGCTGGAAGCATCCAGATTGTTCCAGAAACGAAATATGTTTATGAACATCGTGAGGCTTGCGTTAATTGCTTATGGTCGCACACACAGAGAGAGAGTTGAATCAGTTAAGGGAAAAGCTGGTGTTCCCCCGGACGATTACTGATCAAATCCTCTGGATCCTGCCAGGCACGCGGTGCGTTGTGGTCCACGCGCACGTGGGTAGGTCCCGCTGAACCAAGGCAGAAAAATATCCCGTCCATCTTCTAGATTCCTCATTTTCCTTTTCTATGGCTGCTCTCTGCGCGCGGCCAAGATCCGCCTTCGCATGGAGTCGCGTCTGCACGCGACGCCGTGGGTCAACTCCGCAGCAGGCCACTGTCCGCCGCTCCCGCTCCTCCCGGCCGGTCGCCGCTGGTCCCTGGCCGCCGCTCCCGCTTCTCGCCGCCGCGGAGGACTCCGGCAAGTAGATCCGCCGGAATCTGCCACCTCTGCCGTGGGGCAGCCATGCTGAACTGCGCGCGCCGCCGCGCTGCAGAGCTTGGACTGCGCGCCACCGAGCAGAGCTCGTCGCGTCTACCTGCTCCGGCTGCAGCTGCTGGCGTCCGTGACGTGGTGGCGAGATTTCTCCGTCCTCCGGCTCCCCCAGCCATGGCCGTCATCCTCCTCTCCCCCTTCCCTCTAGCTGCAAGTCCACGGCCGCCTGCTGCTAACGGCTCCTCGGTGTTTTTGCTCCGGGGCGTGATGCTACAATAGTATATTGTTTTTGGTACTTTAGTTTGGCATTTATGCTAATATAGTATACATTGTTTGCTATAATTCTTTTTGGCGAAATTTGTCTTGCTACAATTATATTTTTTCATCAATGCATAGCTTGCTACAATATTTTTGTTTTCTTGCTACTATACCATATTTTTTTTTGCTACTATCTCTCCGGCGAGTATCCGGCGGAATCAGGTTTTGCTACATTTGTTCTAGGTTTTAGCTATAATAGTATACGTTTTTTGCTACAAGTTCTCCGGCGAGGTCTCCGGCGAGACTTCGATGAGGTCGGTTTTGCTACAATAGCAAAACAAAGTTGCTACAATCTTTGTGTGTATTTGCTACTATAGCTTATATTTTTTGCTACTAAGTCTCCGGTGGGTCTCCGGCGACATCTCCGGCGAGGTTTGTGTTTTTAGGTGAAAATAGATTTTGCTACAATTGAACCGTTTTTTGCTACTTTGGTACATCATGGTAGCAAAAGTGGGAGAGAGGGCTGGTTGGTTTGATCTGACGGCCGAAAATGTTCCAGATCTGTTGATCGGACGGTTGGGAACCTAAAGTCTCCCGATAAATCCGAGCTAGACGTCGTCATTGCCAAGTAGCCTAGGTCGACCCGCTGCGTTCGCTGTATCGGCGGCCGTGTGGGCGTCAGGGCTTGATTCAAGTGTGGCAGTGGTGGACTATCGGCGACAGCAGCGCCACCCTTATCCCGTTATCCGGCCGGCGGCCGAGATGCACACGGGGCGGGTGGCGGCGACGTCCCCGCGCTCGGTTTCCGGCCCGTGCGCTGCTGATACGGTACCACCCATGATTCCATGGCTTGTTAATATGACGGTTCGCCTTTGAATTAGGTCGGCAAAAACCTCGGGAAAACGCGGCACGCGTCCATCATGCTCACGGCCGTGCGTTTGTGCTCCTCCGTGGATCTCGCTGCTTTGACCGGCCGGACGGCTTCACGGCCTCAAAGTGGCCTCTCCGTTTGCGCAACTAGTCCATTAAAAACAACAAAAGGAATGGTCGGAACCGGGATCGTCATCACGAGACTATAAAACTAGTATAGTAGCACTTTGAAGCCAACATGGTTAGAGCAAGTATAATAAGTCCTAGTCAGCTGGCTATAAAGATTAAAATAATATATTCATGCTTAGTTGGAGGAGAGAGAGGAAGAGAGAGAAGAGGAGTGAGCTCTCATGCAATAGCCAGCTCTAGCACGTGCTCCTACGCACTTTAAGAGAGTGAAATGTGGGCCATCCATTGATAAAGTAATACATGATTATAGCTCACTATTATACATATTGGCTCTATGTTAGCTACAAATGACATGGCACATAGCTTATAGCCAACAGCTGACTATACTATTAAACTTGCTCTTACATGAGTTGGGCAGCGTGGGCGGGTCCTCGTGCGGCCGAAATGGCGACACACGCTGGCCCAGCGGCGCCTCCTAGCTACAGCCTACAAGTATACGTGTCCGGTTCGCCAGCAAGATTTTGCAGCGGGGCTGATGTTTTCTGGGCCAACTAATCACCACACGCGCGTACGTACGTACAGGCGTTAGGAGCAAAACTAATCAACCGCTCGCCAACGTGTTTCCGGCCGAGCGCCACCGTGGGGGTCGACGAGACGATAACCTATGGGTTCGCTCGGAACCTCGGACCACCTGTTATTCTCCTCTCCTGCAGATAGAACAACAGCGGGACATGGGATGACCACGACCGATACAGCGTACGTATGAACGAGCAAGAAGGGATGCTTCACTTCTGGCCATCTTTCCTTCGCCTTTCAGTCTCTTGTCAACAAAGGACAATTCGATTCGCCATCGGCAAATGGGTACAAGATAGAGAGCAATATACTCGATCGTACATGGTCGTGCAGAGAACACGGTCTCAAAACAAGGGATCGATGGCCCTGCATGGAATTGCAGACCAAAAAACTTTGCGATATCCTGTCGATCGGAATTCATGGCTTCACAGCTGTGTTCTGTTCAGTCTAGCCGTCGCTGTCCTCGGTGATACAGTAATTAAAACGTGGGTAACTTGCTTACGGCGAGCTGCGACTGGCAGCTGAACATATAGCTTCACGCTTCTTTAATAACGGAGCGGACATGTGTCCTAAAACAACGGCATAACCAGCAAGCTTTGCAGAGTGGAACATGACCGTGGTCAATATGCTATATATCTCGGTATAAATATAATCCAGTGCCTTTTGTAGCACAGTCGATCAGATGGCCGAGTTGGTCTAAGGCGCCAGATTAAGGTTCTGGTCCGAAAGGGCGTGGGTTCAAATCCCACTCTGGTCACATTTCTTTTTCTTTTTTGGGTTTCTCGAAACATTCTTCCTCAACATGGAAGCGCAGTTCAAATCGCAGTATCCCCTCGCCGGTTAAATCTCCTTTTACTGCAATCCTATTTTTCTTCCCCTGCCCAGTGTTCTCCTGGAATCACAGTTGAGACTTCACAGCAATGCACCACAGCATGCATCCATGCCATGGTGGTGGTGTGCGGCGTCGGGCGCCAAGACAAAGAGAACTCGTGGCGCGCGCTATACCAAAGACACGACTCACACGAGTCGAGGCGTCTGCCTGTTGTCAGCAGGAGATCCTAGTCCGAAGCCTCCGACAGCGGTCCGAGCGTACAATTACAATTACAGCATGAACATAGTACATCATCTGGAGTACATAGGTAGGGGATGGGAGCAGATTGTGGAGTTGCAGAAGCAGGGCATCTGCTACTGCTGTTCCTACGAACCGAGCTGATACAGCTAAAGACAGGTTCCAAAAGATTGGCTAATCTACAACCTGACGAGCACAATTGTGAGCCACATCCATTAGAGAGATCACTAGAGGAAGTTTGCTAATGTAGTCTCTAATCAGCTCATGGTGCAAGCTTACTTGAGCAGTGCTGATTGACTTGTTGCTTGCCGCTGCTCTTGTGACCGGCAGATTGTCCGCCAGGAATGTGGCCTGCGTCAGTCCGAGAAGATTAGCTATTGTAGCAGCAAGGAGAAAAACCCGAGGCTTCGGCATGTAAAGGTGAAGGCGGCAGACCTGTGGATGCTTGCACCATGAGATCGAAGTTCCCCGCGGGCGACCGGGGCGAACCCTAGCCCCAACCGCGCCGCCACCCCTCCTCCTCCCCTCCTCCCCCGCCGCCGGCGGCGAGCGCCGCCGGGCAAAGCCCGCGCGGTGCCGGCGGCGGTGGGTTCTCTCTCACCCACGCGCGGGGTCTGCGCGGGGCGGCTCGCCCGGCGGCGGTGCTCCTCGGGGCTTCAAGAGAGCGGTCCGGCGGTGGTGGCAGGGCGTGACGGCGGCGACCCCAGGCGGAGGCGGTGGCGGGCGCGGTGCGCGGCCATGGGCGGCAGCGGAGGGCGACGGCGGAGATGGCCTGCTGGCGGCGCGGCCCGGATTGGGGCCAGCTGGGCTCCGGTCTGGGCACCGCGGGCCTTGTCTAGGGACAGGAGGTCTCGAGACGGCCAGCCGGCGGGACGGTCCCCTTGTTGCACTGCTGCTCGTGCTAGGTCTGGGCCAGGCGGGCCCAGATCCGGTGGCCCTGGCAGCGCGGCGTCCGACCCCTCTCTCGCCCGGGAAGGTCGTTGGGATGCCTTGCTGCCATTCAAAGGCGCGATCTTGGATGCCGACAAAGTGACCGGCTCGATCGGCGGCGTGGCGGTGTCGGTAACGGCGCGGTGATGTCCCCGGGCGTTGCGGCGAGGGTGCTTCTTTGCGGCGGTGTGCGGCCTTGGCCATGGCTGTCTTGCGGGAAGTGAGGTCGCGGGGACGCTGCGCATGGTACCTGGCTAACACATTGCGGTTAGGTTGGGGGCGACTTGGCTAGGTTTGGGATGGAGCTGCAGATATGGCTTAGGCGGCATGGGTGTAGCAGCGTGGCGGCACAGCTAATGGGACTTGATTGAGACCTAGCAGGCGGCTGGGCATGATCTTGGCCTAATTGGTAGTGCTACTGCGTCCGGACGACGGTCACCTCGCGTGGCGGAGGGCGGATCCCCTTCACTATCTGCCGTTGGCCTGTTGAAAGGACACAGATGTCGCCTAGAGGGGGGGGGGTGAATAGGCGATTTAAAACTTTTACGAGATGGGCTTAACAAATGCGGAATAAAACTAGCGTTTACTTTGTCAAGCCCAAAGCCTATATACTATTGTTCACCTATGTGCACCAACAACTTATTCTAAGCAATGGTTCACCTATGTGCACCAACAACTTATGCTAAGCAAAGCAAGTATGTGATAGCAAGATATATATATAACTTCAAGCACGATGGCTATCACAAGGTAAAGTGCATAAGTAAAGAGCTCGGGTATAGAGATAACCGAGGCACGCGGGAGACGATGATTTATCCCGGAGTTCACACTCTTGCGAGTGCTAATCTCCGGTGGAGAGGTGCGGTTGCTTAGTGCTCCCGAACGCCACAAGAGGCTCACCTTGAGGTGTGGTTGCTCGATGCACACCAACGCCACAAAGGCCTCACCCCAAGATGCGGTACTCACACCACACACCGAACGCCACGAAGGCGCCTCACCTAAATCTCCGGTGACCCTCGCCACAAAGGCCTAGGTCACGGTTCCACTAAGGGATTTCCTTCGAGGCGAAACCGGGCCTTACACAAAGATTGGGGCACACATCCACAACTTAATTGGAGGCTCCCAACAAATCGCCACAAAGGCGTAGAATCCGTCTAGGGTTCCAAGAACCCAAGAGTAACAACCTTCTTGCTTTCACCACCACGAATCACCGTGGAGAACTCAAACCGATGCACCAAATGCAATGGCAAGAACACCACAAAGATGCTCAAGTCCTTCTCTCTCAAATTCCAACAAAGCTACAAAAGCTATTGGGGGAATAAGAGAGGAAGAACAAAGAGGAGAACACAAAATTCTCCAAGATCTAGATCCCAAATATTCACTCACAAAGAGATGATTTGGTTTGGTCAAAGTGTGGATCTCGATCCTCTCTCTTTTCCCTCAAAATAGGGCAAGAATCATGGAGGGATAGAGAGAAAGGGCAAGCTTCTCAAGAACAACAATGGAGGAGAGAGAGTAGAAGAAGCACAGCCCAAGGAGGAAGAAGGGGGTATTTATACCCCCCAAGAAAATCGAGCCGTTAAAACCAGGCCGGATAATCCGCCAAGGGGCGGATAATCCGCCGGATAATCCGGCCCGGGACAAAACCTGGTCAAAATCCCGGCAAATGTCCGCCCCTATATCAGCAGCAATTCCTGAGGTCCTTAGCCGATTTCGAGGGGCCGGATATTTCGAAATATCCGGCCCGGATAATCCGGCCCGGATATTTCCGAAATATCCGGCCTAAGCAAACTAGAAACACCAAAACTAAAACGGGCATAACTTTTGCATCCGGACTCCGATTTCGATGATCTTGGGCTCGTTGAAATCACAACAACGAGCTCTACAACAATATGCATAGAAACATCATAGTCCAGCAAAGGAGGATAGAAACAAATGATGAAAGGTTTGACCTATCTCAAAAAGACATACCGGTAAAACCTCCAATCTTGAAAATGCAACAAGTTGCCCATGGAAAAACCATTCTCAACGAACTAGAGCTTGTCATGAGAATAAGCACAAGCTCTAAAACATCACATGGATAATATCCAAATAAAACCAAGTAAGATGATGAACCAAACTCGAAAACGCAACAAGTGATCTATGCGAAATCCGTTTTCGATGAACTAGAGCTTGTCATGAGAATAAGCACAAGCTCTAAAACATCACATGGATAAGGTCCAAATAACAACCAAGAAAGATGATGCAAGGATGCAAAGGTTTGAGCTCTCTCCGAACGATACGATCGAGATACTCACTCGAGAGCCCTCTTGATAGTACGGCAACTAAACTATAAACCGGTCTCCAACTACACTATGAGACCGGTGAGAAAGAAACCCTATCAAGAGCAAACCTTATACTTGCGCATTCCACTTGAGCTTGATGACGACGATCTTGACCTCAACAAGATGGAACGCCTTTCTTGCTTGCTTGCTTGACGAAGTCTTGTAGATTGCTCCCCCATAAACCACCATGGGAGAGCTTCTTCTTCGGCGCATCTTCACATAAACATGACCACCATGTGGATTGCTCCTCCATAATCCACCATGGGAGAGCTTCTTCTTCGGCGCATCTTCACATATCCATGATCACCATATGGATGGCAAGACTCAAGCAAAGGATCTCTTCGAGATGGCTCATCTTGAACTTGCACATCATTTCTTCATTCTTCATCATGTTGATGTCTTGAAGTAACTTGAGGGCTCACTTTATCTTCATCTTCAAGACATACTTGACACTTGATATCCTTCATCAATTTCTTCTTATTGCAACCTTGAAGCCAACATATGGTTCAAGAATTGCCTATGGACAACTCCTACAAATATAACTCAATGCAAACATTAGTCCATAGGGATTGTCATTAATTACCAAAACCACACATGGGGGCTCCATGCACTTTCAATCTCCCCCATTTTGGTAATTGATGACAATCTCTTTGAGAGGGTTTATATAAGGAATTTAAGTAACAAATAAGTTGAATATATAGAGCAAACTCCCCCATAATATATGCATGTGTGAATGATCTTGACTTTCATTGCATATATTGGCATTCAAAGCCTAGTGGAGTTTCCTCTAAATATTCAACTATGCAAAGCAACAAGATGCAATGCAATAAAGGCACATGCTTAAGCACAAAGCAAAGACATAACCAAATTCCCTTAAACCCTCCAAACTTCTCCCCCATTGGCACCAATTGCCGAAATGGGTGAAAAATTTAGAAGGCCAATATAGTGAGAGTTCCTCCATAGCGTGTACATTTCTCATAATTTGAGTGGAATCAAATGCACATATCCAATGAATATTCGGAAGGAATCACACTATAGATAGGATCAAAGATTGCAAAAAGATAACAAAGTCAAGAAGCTTCAACAAATGAAGCAAGCAACCAAATGAACCACAAGGAAGATACCAAAAGAAAGATAGATATTATGATAAGATCAAGAAGATTGCTCTAAATAATATGAGGAAGCTCCCCAAGGTTTGTGCACAAAACTAGACAATTTGCATTGGAGTATAAAGTGCACAAACATGGAATCATCACTCCCATGATATCATTCAAAAACAAAAGATACCAAGTGAATCAAACTCTAATGATCACCACAAGATAGTGTTCTAAATCAAATGAGGAAGCTCCCCAAGGTACATGCATAAAATAAAATGTTGCATTTGAATACAATATGCATAACATGGAATCCTCACTCCCTCATTACCATTTAAAACACAAACATTTGCAATAGATCATAGATAGAAAATTAAGCTTACCACTTGCAACAAACAAATGGTTGAGCAACAAGTAAGAGGCACCATAATAAAAGGCTCAACCAAGAGGATATGTGAAAGGCATGATAAAGCATATTATAAGACTATTACAAGGATGAGCAAAAAGCATCATCATAGTCTTCAATGAATTATATTGCTTAGCATGACCAATCAACACGCAACAAATAAATAAGATATCGAATGGAGATGTATCATCTCTTATGTGTATAAGTTTCTCTAAGTGAGCAATATCACAAAGATATTTATCCACAAAGAAACATGCACACACAAAATAGATACACAAGAAATATAGCATGATATCCAAGACAAAGTCATGTAATATACCAATAAGAATTTTTGCTTAATAGCATGGCCAAAGGCTCAATTTTATCTTATTGTGCATTCATGAACTTCAACCACAAACAACTAAAATACATCACAAATATCAACAAGGGATAGAAGATAGTTGGGATGCATTTGAGAAAGGCAACAAGTATCACAAACGGGGATACTAAAAGAAATAACTCAATTTGCACTTTCATCGATATTGCACATGTGAGAGGCTTGAGGAATTGATATGCAATAAAATTGCTAGATAGGCATAGATGGGATGGGTGAATCATGATCATGATTTTATATACTTCCCAACATATGTGCTCATCTCAAACTACTCACATTCGCAATAAAGAGGTTTCGTTAAGATTTTAGCAAGAAGCACAACATTTGCAAATCAAGAGATTCATGCTAAGATGCAACCACATGGTTGGATGCTAGAAAAATATGCATGAGAAGATACTTGTTACCGAGATAGCATTGGTGAGGATGTAGTAGATATGTGTTCGTTGACCATCCTAGCTTGCCTCAAGTTACCATTGAGTCACCACTTCTCCCCAAGAGTGAGACAAGCATCCAATGCATATCCATTGTACCTAACACAAAGGTAAGTACAAAAAGGTCCCCAAACTAATTGGGTTCAAAGTAGTTAGACACACTACAACATATAGGACAAACTCCACAATTCTATGTGCATATAGATATGAAATTGAATTTCATGCACATCTTAGCCAAATTAGGATTTGATGGAGTTTACCCTATATATTGGATCAAAGAAAGTGACACATGCCATAAGATATACATATATTAAATATGCATGCACAATACTTTCAAGAACCAAAGGAAGATACAATTTGGACAAAAACACCAAATAAACCAAGAGACAATGGTTGTCCAAATTATGTCAAAGAATCAAATCAACACAAGATTGACTTCAAGGACTTATCTCATTATAAGAAGCTAATTAAACCTAAACACAAAGGAATGAGATAACCAACTCCCAAGAGAGCAAGGTTCCAACAAATAAACCAAACCCTCAAAACTTTTTATGATGGCACAAAGTACCAAAAAGAAAATTTTATGTCTCCCAAAACCAAATTTTTGATAAAGATCAAGAGATGTTAAGCATTCTAATAATATAGAAGAGCTCCCCCAAGTTTGGTGCATTATCTAGGATTTTTTATATGAATACAAAATGCACAAAACTAGGATCATCACGCTACCTATATCTTCTAACAATGCTAAGAAAGTTTGAATAGACAACTTAGATCCATAAGATGCAAGGAAGACACATGGGAGTCAAAGCACAACAAATTCATGGCAATAAATAAGGCAATATAAATACAAGAGCCAATGTAGATATGATCAATAAATATCTACCTCATAATTGATTACCAATTGTCCTAGGACAAGAGGTATTAGGAAATATTTCCCGGTGGTAGTTTGTAAGTATACATAAGATCATATTTACAACGAACAAAGCATATGGTAAAAGATAAGAGTTAACCATCATGCAAAGATAGTTTCTTGATAGCTTCATTTAGTCATACCAACATGCAAGGCAATTAATAGTATTCATACCAACATGCAAAGCAATTAATAGTATTCATACAACATGCAAAGCAATTAATATTATGACTTGAAGCACATGGTTTTCCAAAAATGTATTGAGGGACACGTTGTGAAAAACCATGCCAAGAAAAACTTTCACAAATAAGATCCACAAAGATATTAGCAATGAAGCCATTTAAGCAAATTGGAGCTTGTTTGAGCAAACATGCCACATAGAGAGAGATAATTTACGGTATCAATTCTATGTGACACAACCTCAAATGTTCTCATTTTCTAGGCTTGTAATATGCACAAAGCTTATTACTCCCCCATAATGTGATAAGAAATTTATTTTCACAAGAGGCAAATAAGATCCAAGTAGAGATATTAATGGACATTAGAATTTGAATTTCTCATGAAGATGACATACCACATAACGACTAGATAATCTCACAATATCAATTCTAAGTGATATTCCTCATGTACACACATTGTTTAGGATCATGAAATTCCCAAAGGAATATCACTCCCCCAAAATGGGATTATCCATTAATCGCTCATAAGAGTCATATAAGATACAACAAGATGCAAAGAGGCTCTAACACAAACACAAATACATGGTGTGCAACCCAACATGCATAGACTTGATTTCTCAAGCAAAACTATTACGAAGCACAACATATACAAACACATGTTAGGAACAAAACTAACACATGCAAAGGGGCGAGTAACTTTCAATATAAATGAGTTGAGTACATGTTACCGCAAGGAGGAACATTGGATATATGATAGTAGCAAGATAATCAAAAGACTTGGCTTGATATATATAAATGATGAAGATCCCTTAATTCTTCATGATGTAGCCAATTCTCCAATGCCCTCCAACAAGCACCTATTGATCAAGTTTTGGATTGTTGGTCCCCAACTAAGTTGGGTCCTAATAGGTTAGTCACAATAGGCTTGGCAACCCAAATGGTTCTTTTCTTGACACCACTTTGAGCACCAACATATTTGGCAAACACATTGCCACCCTCATCCTTACGAAGAGAATAAACATCATTAATGGTGATAGAGTTGGATGAGGTACCAATAGTGCACAAGGAGGAGATGTGGCCCTTCTCACGGCATATGTAGCAAGTTCTTTTCTTCTCCTTCTTCTCACTAGATTTCTCCACAATGGGAGCATTGACTTGTTTCTTCTTGGGAAGTGGCATTTCTTCAACTTGAGGTTGAATGTGAGTTTGAGCTTGAGGCCGCTTCCCTTTTTGCTTCTTCTTCAAAGAGCAAGATCTAACATGATGCCCTTCAATTTTGCACTTGAAGCAAACAATCTTGGCCGGGTCTTTGACTTGTACTTGGCCCTTCTTCTTATTGTTGTTCTTGGACTTGTTCTTGTTGTTGGAGTTGAATCCAAGTCCACTTTTGTCATTGGGGGATTGTTGTACACTCAACATCTTGTCAAGTTTGCATTTCCCTTCATGACTCTTTACCAAGTCGTTCTTTAAGGAAGTGACTTGGGCCTTGAGCTCTTTGATTTCCTCTACATGGTTAGTAACAACACAAGTACTAGAGGAAGTAGAAACTTTATTATTAGAGCAACAAGGCAAGGAAGATAATTCATCACAAGATTTAGTGATACTATGAGTGGATGAATTACAAGGACTAGCACATTGCAATATAGCATTTTGAGTAGTAGTGCTAGTATCCACATGAGGCTCACAAGGTGTTTCCTTTGATATGATAGCCTCATGAGCTAACTTTAGCCTATCATGAGAGGCTAGAAGATCCTCATGGGAGCTAGAAAGCTTTCCATGATTTTCTTCCAATTTCCCATAATTGCTAGTTAGCAATTCAAGTTGAGCCCTTAGCTCAACATTCTCCTTCAAGATAGATGCTTCACAAGAAGTAGAGTTAGTAGCACAAGCATCATCACAAGACATATTAAGAAGAGATGGTAACATAGCATGCTCTTTTAAATAGGAAGCTTGAAGTTGCTCATGGGACTTGGTGAGGATAGAGTGTTCGCTCTCCAAGACCTTGTGGGCCTTGTCTAGATCATCTAGATCCTTAACAAGTTTATCATGACCAACACCAACTTTGGAATTTTCCTTTTTAAGCATTTTTACTTGAGCTTTAGCATGGTCTCTTTCCTTAATGAGTTTAGAAACTATTTCATTTTGAGACACTTCAAGGGTTTCAAGTTGCTCTTCAAGAGAGGCTACGGTCTCTTGTTCTTCTTCAAGATCATTCTTTAGTGATGCTACATCATCGGCATACTCTCGTTCAAGAGCACCCTTTTTATCAATGGTGTTCTCATGCATCCAAATAAGTTTTTGGCTCTCAATAGCGGTAGTCAAGATTTCAAAGAAGTGAGTGCTAGCAATTTTATCTTTGCAAATAACCTTGAATACGCTCTCACCCTTATCGCGTAGAGAGACAACCCAATCCTCTTCTTCATATTCATCCTCATCCTTATCACCACGAGACATATTAGGTTCCATGGTAGGAGGTACCGTGGAATCCTTGGCCATAAGGCATATATGAGGACCGTGAGATAAAGATGAGGAGTTACTTGAGGCTCCTTTCAAGATCTTGTCTTGACCAATAGAATCTTTAGTTTCCTCTACATTGTTAGACACACAACAACTAGAGGAAATAGAATCATTTTTATCATGGTCACAAGACAAATCAAGCATATCATTATGAGATTTATTCAAGCAACTTACACATGATATGCAAGGACTATCAACACAAGCATGTAAATCATTTCTAGTGCTAGATGTGTTTAAGTCCAAAGATGAAGCATTGCAATGAGATAGAGATGAAGAATCATCAATAGTAAGCTCAATATCAACATTGCAATTTTCATCACCACTCACCATATCATTACCTTGTGTCTTACCACACTTTGGTGAAGTGGATGAAGATGAGAACTCATCACGGCCGGAAGTGGAAGCAATACAATCATCCTCAATAATATTGGACATATCATATTTGTCTTTAAGCTTTGTCCATAATTCATGAGCGCTCCCAAAAGGCATGATTGAAGAAGTAACTACATTGCTCACAACAATGGAAAACACATGAGAAGCAAGAGCATCGAGGCAAGAGTTTTTCTCCTCCTCAAGAGATAAATTTTGAGGATCCTTAGGAGAAGAAAAACCCATGCCAAGAAATCGCTCCATGTCCGGGGACATACCCCGTAAGATTTTAAGCACATAAATTTTCCATAGATCATAATTTGTGCCATCAAATATAAACAAGTTATTGTGCGCTAATCCCCTAACCGACATCTTTACTCTCAAGGCGGTGAAGCCTAAGAATGAGAGACCTTGCTCTAATACCAATTGAAAGGACACAATGTCGCCTAGAGGGGGGGTGAATAGGCGATTTAAAACTTTTACGAGATGGGCTTAACAAATGCGGAATAAAACTAGCGTTTACTTTGTCAAGCCCAAAGCCTATATACTATTGTTCACCTATGTGCACCAACAACTTATTCTAAGAAATGGTTCACCTATGTGCACCAACAACTTATGCTAAGCAATACAAGCAAGTATGTGATAGCAAGATATATATAACTTCAAGCACGATGGCTATCACAAGGTAAAGTGCATAAGTAAAGAGCTCGGGTATAGAGATAACCGAGGCACGCGAGACGATGATTTATCCCGGAGTTCACACTCTTGCGAGTGCTAATCTCCGGTGGAGAGGTGCGGTTGCTTAGTGCTCCCGAACGCCACAAGAGGCTCACCTTGAGGTGTGGTTGCTCGATGCACACCAACGCCACAAAGGCCTCACCCCAAGATGCTCACACCACACACCGAACGCCACGAAGGCGCCTCACCTAAATATCCGGTGACCCTCGCCACAAAGGCCTAGGTCACGGTTCCACTAAGGGATTTCCTTCGAGCCGGGCCTTACACAAAGATTGGGGCACACATCCACAACTTAATTGGAGACTCCCAACAAATCGCCACAAAGGCGTAGAATCCGTCTAGGGTTCCAAGAACCCAAGAGTAACAACCTTCTTTCTTTCACCACCACGAATCACCGTGGAGAACTCAAACCGATGCACCAAATGCAATGGCAAGAACACCACAAAGATGCTCAAGTCCTTCTCTCTCAAATTCCAACAAAGCTACAAAAGCTATTGGGGGAATAGGAGAGGAAGAACAAAGAGGAGAACACAAAATTCTCCAAGATCTAGATCCCAAATATTCACTCACAAAGAGATGATTTGGTTTGGTCAAAGTGTGGATCTAGATCTCCTCTCTCTTTTCCCTCAAAATAGGGCAAGAATCATGGAGGGATAGAGAGAAAGGGCAAGCTTCTCAAGAACAACAATGGAGGAGAGAGAGAGTAGAAGAAGCACAAGGAGGAAGAAGGGGGTATTTATACCCCCAAGAAAATCGAGCCGTTGGGCAAAACCAGGGCCGGATAATCCGGCCTAAGTAAGGGCCGGATAATCCGCCCCGGATAATCCGGCCTCGGGACAAAACCTGGTCAAAATCCGGGCAAATGTCCGGCCCCTATACTGAGCAGCAATTCCTGAGGTCCTTAGCCGATTTCGAGGGGGCCGGATATTTCCGAAATATCCGGCCCGGATAATCCGGCCCGGATATTTCCGAAATATCCGGCCTAAGCAAACTGCAGAAACACCAAAACTAAAACGGGCATAACTTTTGCATCCGGACTCCGATTTCGATGATCTTGGGCTCGTTGAAATCACAACAACGAGCTCTACAACAATATGCATAGAAACATCATAGTCCAGCAAAGGAGGATAGAAACAAATGATGAAAGGTTTGACCTATCTCAAAAAGACATACCGGTAAAACCTCCAATCTTGAAAATGCAACAAGTTGCCCATGGAAAAACCATTCTCAACGAACTAGAGCTTGTCATGAGAATAAGCACAAACTCTAAAACATCACATGGATAATATCCAAATAAAACCAAGTAAGATGATGAACCAAACTCGAAAACGCAACAAGTGATCTATGCGAAATCCATTTTCGATGAACTAGAGCTTGTCATGAGAATAAGCACAAGCTCTAAAACATCACATGGATAAGGTCCAAATAACAACCAAGAAAGATGATGCAAGGATGCAAAGGTTTGAGCTCTCTCCGAACGATACGATCGAGATACTCACTCGAGAGCCCTCTTGATAGTACGGCAACTAAACTATAAACCGGTCTCCAACTACACTATGAGACCGGTGAGAAAGAAACCCTATCAAGAGCAAACCTTATATTTGCGCATTCCACTTGAGCTTGATGACGACGATCTTGACCTCAACAAGATGGAACGCCTTTCTTGCTTGTGCTTGCTTGACGAAGTCTTGTAGATTGCTCCCCCATAAACCACCATGGGAGAGCTTCTTCTTCGCGCATCTTCACATAAACATGACCACCATGTGGATTGCTCCCCCATAATCCACCATGGGAGAGCTTCTTCTTCGGCGCATCTTCACATATCCATGATCACCATATGGATGGCAAGACTCAAGCAAAGGATCTCTTCGAGATGGCTCATCTTGAACTTGCATATCATTTCTTCATTCTTCATCATGTTGATGTCTTGAAGTAACTTGAGGGCTCACTTCATCTTCATCTTCAAGACATACTTGATACTTGATATCCTTCATCAATTTCTTCTTATTGCATCCTTGAAGCCAACATATGGTTCAAGAATTGCCTATGGACAACTCCTACAAATATAACTCAATGCAAACATTAGTCCATAGGAATTGTCATTAATTACCAAAACCACACATGGGGGCTCCATGCACTTTCACCTGTTGGCTGTTGGCTATGTGTCGGCCTGCCCTGTCCAATCCGCCGGCCTTGCGGTGTTGTGGCTAGGCCATGGGCTCGAGTTCGTGGGATGCCGGGGCGGCGGCCCTGGAAGGTGGACTGCGCGGTTGGCTCTACGGCGGGCAACGTTGCGGTGGTGGTGGTCTCACTCTTCGGCCATGAGGATGGCGTGGAGCGGACGGCGGGAGATCCTGGTGTTGGCGGCACTTCGGCTGTGGCAGCTCCCAGATCGGGGTTTGTGAACCTTCCTAGGGGGCAGCGGGCGGCTGAGTTCTCGGGCGTGGTGTGAGGCTACTTCCGGGCGAAAGCTCAGCGCCGAGGCGCCAACGACGGCGATGCCCGCGGGTGTCGTAACCCTCTTGGGGGCGTCGTTGTGGGTACCCTCCCCGCGGTACGGCTCCGGGTGAAAACCCTAGACCTCGCGGTCTCGACGACGGCGGCGTAATGCGTCGTTACCCTCTTGGGGGCGTCGTTGTGGAGCCCCGACTCGACTCGGTCTGTTCCAATGTCGTCGCTAGTTTTGGTTTTCCTTGTTCTTTTTTGTTTATCCTTTGATCTGCTTTGTAAGAGGTTCTCCTCTCCACCATGTATCGGTTCGGCCGTTGCGGCTTTATTTATAAAGCGGGGCGAATGCCTATTTCGAGAGAGATCGAAGTTCCCTTTTTGGTCCCTGTACTGAAGATACAGGCAAGTCTTTTGACTGCACGCCAGCAGCTCGTAGCTGGTACCCTTACCGTTCTTCCAAGATGCACCAGTCATTACTCTTGAACCAGCAAAAAGTAAATCAGTCCTGATTGTGGCTCCCTATTGAATACTGGCTTTCATGGATTGGAGGCTCGGCTGGGCGTCAATTTCACGGCTGATTGCAGGAAGGGCATCGGGCATCCAACTGTTGGGCCTGAAGAATCGCAGCCGTTGCGTAATGAACCTGCAGAGCAGTACCGGTTTTCCTATTAGGAAGGTTCTCCTTTCTTGATTTAGAACTTACAAATACACCACGTAATGTAATAATGTTTGGCAGAGAAGCATTATGATGGTTCCTGGAAAAGAGGAGTTAAGCAACACTTGTGCGGTTCTGAGCTAGGTCATCTGAATAAACCAGGCAGCACGAGCAAAGTCGTATCTGAATAACAAGTGAAGTTCATCCTCTTCTCTTCCAGAACTGTGGCATCAAGAACTTACATACTTACATGAGTGGAAATTTTGCCTGTTCTCGCCCTTACCTGTAGGAACTAGGAAGTGCTTTCCGAGAGCCAGACAAAAGTCTGCACACGTACGTGGGGAAATTTGATTGCTCTTGGTGCAACGCCCTGTTCTAAAGATTCCAACAACTGCCAAACCGTGTTCGAGCTTGAGAAGGCGAAGATCATGCTGGACGATTTCGGTAAGCTGCGAGCATGGCTCAAGGACACGCCTGATGCGTTCGTTCCATAAATGGCAAGCTCGGCCAGCTGAACTTCCATTCTAGCACTTCTTGAAATGCTACCATTTGGCAGCAATGAATCACATACATTGTTAGGTTAGTGCGGCGCGTGCTAAGCGAAACTGCTGTTGTATAGGCCAAGACGAGATATCGTATGTGAAGCTATCTATACCTAATAATAAATAAAATCTATATCTATACCTAATAATAAAGAAAATAACGTTTCCGTGGTTTGGTCCCGTCAAATACGTTTTCGTCCGTCCCACTTTACGTTTTCTTACCTCGCCTCTCCACAGCGCATCATATCCACCTTTTCCCGTCAGTTTAGGTTCCGGCCGAAGAAAACAACTCCGCGTAGATCAGCGGGCGAGTTTCCTTACAAACTTGGGTATCCTAGCCAGACCTGAGTCGTTCGAGTATGCCGTGTGTTTCCTTCCTACCATGTGCTTCTGTTGGCACATTGTACAATCAGCAAAGCCTCCGGATCGATAGGGTTCCTAGCGGCCCGTTTCCTAGCTCTCACCGCCTGGTTCTCCTACATGTGTATATATACGCGTGAAATCGAAGAAACACCTCAGATCAAGGAGATGAGATCGAATATATTGGCCACGCACATACGAGTCATCCTGGTCTCGGTACCTCGACCATGGACCTCCGGAGTCCCGACCAGGCGGCATTGATCGAACCTCCGCTCCACCGTGGCCTGGTTCCTGCCTGGTCGCCTCCCTTGATTCCCTACACATGGTGATGCTCTTCAAGCCCCTACCGTAACCAGACAAGGAATCTGCAGCCACACGTATGCGTTCGGTCTCTGTCGCATCTGGACACCGGACGCCGGCCACCCGTGGTTTCCATGGATGAGCGCCTCCGCGGAAACGAAGCAGCTGAAGTGTATCGGTATCCTAGATGATCAACTCCTGCCACCGTGCATCCCAGATACGACTCCGGATGACTTGAATACTTGATGTGCGTGCCGCTTGTCTGGCAGCGTGGACAGCAAGCTCCGGGTGATCACCCGCTTCCGCAGCAAGCACAACATCCCGATGAGTCGCCATGGGGCTGCTGCTCACCATATACAGCATGCATGACCATGATGACCTCTCCAAGTGGTCATCGGCTAGCTCGATCCTCGATGGTCCACCGTAAAGGCCCGATATGCCCTTCTTCAACAGCGGGGACAACAAGGGCGGGTGGTAGTATCCCTCGAGGCGTTCCACCAGCTGAGCACCGTGAAGCTACGGACCAAGGCGGCCATCTCCGACTTCGAAACCATCAATGGGGATCAGCGCCACGGGGAAGCTGGCAGTCATCGTCAGCCCCTGGTCATGGTCATCATCCCGCACTACAACATGCTCGAACGCAACACGACACGTTCCGCTCGCTCAGGTTTGAGTATGACGCCATGCTCGGTCGCCATCCTCATCGGCAGCTGCTTCTTGGACAATGATTTCGGGCGCTGGCAAGTCGCGCACGCAGTAGGAACTAGCAAGCAAATTCTTGATGCGAATTCGGTCTGCGTGCACGACTCAACGCACTTTGTAACTAGCACGCAGTAGGACAAAGCTAACTCAACGCGTGGACAAACAAAAGAAACTTTAATTGATAGTGACTTTTTACCCTTCACATGATTTTCCCACTGAAGTTTATATATTCAGCAGGTTGGTATTTCGTAGTTTGGCAATGATGATCTGCATCATCTCATGTGCTTTCAAAAGATAAATCGAAGAAGCTGATGTACCATGCATGTGGGGATTGATCAGAAACCTGTCTTGACATACATGCACATACATATCTTGCTGGTCGAAGATTTGAAGAAGCTGCTGTATAGGACAAAGCTACTTCTGGATGAAGACATATTACAAACATTGCGACTAAACTAAACTGCTAGCAATTGGCAAGTAGTAAATTATCAGGTCATCTTCTACATCGTTGTAATGTGCTTAGCTGAAGTGAAAATAGGCATGACCAGTTCTAAATGTATCAGAGTACTATGCCATGCTTTGTGTACACAAAATGATTAGAAGTTTGTAGACATAATATAATATATGTAAGATGTGTATTAATAGATAATATAAGATAACTGCTGAGTTGGGGAAAGAGGGATTAGAGAAGATAAGTCAGATTCAATTTTTTTAGGATTTAATTATACCAAAAAAAAGAGCCATATGAAACGGGATAGCAGATCCCACAAACTGCGGCCTGCATCGCATACCTATGCAGGCTGGTTTGCGGGTTTAGACCGATTTCGTGGTTCTTTCAGACACCGCATTTGAGGCCCGGCCCAAAATAATATGACGGGGCAAAACCCTATCCATCTGACACGCCCATCTCCCTTCCTCCGCGGCCCCCACCGCACCATTTCCGATGCCAGCGAGCACAACAGGAAGTACCGCCCCTAGATCCTCGCTCCCCTAGGCGCCATGGTACAGGGTAGTTCGTCAAGCGGCCGCGGGGAAGCAAAATTGGCCGCTGGGGAGGTCAGATTATTGGCCGCGGGGGAGGCCAGAAAAGCCGCGGCGAGAGCTCTAACGGCAGCGGAGGCCGCCGCGAGAAGACCGCTGCCAAGAAGGTGTCCTCGGACGGCGCGCGCCTCCGCAGCTCCTACCGGTACCTCAACTACATCAGGAAGCCACCGCCACCATTCCTGCACTGAGAATCCACACGCGGCATGGCCGCTCTCCGCACCTCCTCTTCGCGGTGCCCGACATCCTCGTCAGCCCCATCCTTCTCCTCCCGCCACAGCTGTAGAGGGAGATCGACTCTGAGCATCATGTGCTGCAGTACGCAGGGGACTACGTCGACGAAGCTGAGTTCGCCGACAGCATGGCCGCGTTGGCTGCCCAGCCAACCATCACGCCCGAGGACTTCGTCGGCGAACAGTACAACGACGACATGGTGCAGATGGTCCAGATGGCAACCATCGTCCACGAGAAGAAGGAGGCCGAGTATCGGTATATCGTCGCCGCCCAGCCGTACGTCGACCTTGACCCCGACGACGAGTGACTGCCACTTCCTTCGCGACGCCGACGATGTCACCGCCACAACATTGGCTCCGATGAGCCCAATTTTTCTAGGTAACACGGCGTGGCGGCGATCTACTTTTTTTAGGTGTTTTTATGTGTATGTATGAACATGACCGGCGCGTATTTTGAATGTTGTCACCAAATTTCAAACCTATGCGTTCATATTTGTTTCCCACCAATTTTGTTTTGCATTTACGGTTTACAATATGACTATGGTTTCTGCTCCGCGGGAGTAATTTTCGGCCCACATCTCGCGAAAATCCTAGCCTGCAAATGCATAATAGCGGTTTGCTAGAGATGCTCTAAATGCTCAATGATGGATATGTATGACGAAGAAATTTAATATAAACAAGCTACTTTGTGTGCCTTCACGATATCGACTTTTTTCCCGTTGCAACGCACGGGCATGTTTACTAGTCTATACCTACTAATAAAGGGAGTAAGGTTTCTCCCTCTTTTTTTCGTCCGTTTTTCTATTAGCCATACTTTTCAGTCAAAATTACGAGCCCTGCCACCGCTTAGTAAACGAAACGGTTCGATCGCTATGTTCCAGGCATGTATTCCTTTTTCCCCGTATGTTCGCTACCATGGGCTCAAACGCACTGACGCGTCCGTATTCGCTTTATTGTTCGGTAGTTCCGCTGGCATCATGATGGGCCTTCGTTGGTGCACTGCTGGGCCACCTAAGCATTTATCCCATCGTAATCATTTGAGCTGATGTAAT
This sequence comes from Lolium multiflorum, assembly GCA_030979885.1. Lineage (NCBI taxonomy): Eukaryota > Viridiplantae > Streptophyta > Magnoliopsida > Poales > Poaceae > Lolium > Lolium multiflorum. Next base: position 51,542,727 of record CM061748.1, read on the forward strand.
CCCACGCCTAAAAAAGTTACCCAAATTAGTCCCACATCGCTTTGTTATGGGGAGTTAGGCCGGTTTATATATGCAGATTTTCGGAAAACAACAGGCCGCCTAAGAAACAATGATCAGCACCATTGATTGTGGATCAATCAGGAAGGAAAACATTAAGAGGAAAGAAGCAAGGCCCCTCGGGGACACTGAAGATCCATAAAATAAAAGAAGGAAAGGAGGAATCAGGAAACACGGAGAAATGAAACAAGAGCGCGCCCCCCTCTCACACCCAAAATCCTAGACCTACGGACTGTTTTGGCTACAAAAGCAAGTACGGACTGACGTGGAGCAAATCTATTGGTTCTGTTTGGATTATGTCGCTTAACTGGCAGCTTGGACTATCGACTTGTACGTAGCCCAGGCCCGGGGCACCGGCGGCAGGAAGCTGCTCGTGCGCCGCCTGCGATGAAGGCGGAGGCCTGCACGCTCACGGCCCTCTCGCGTACTCCCGTCCGTTGCTCGAAGTGTGCTTGGAGAAGAGAACCTTATCCGGTTTGTCTTTTCATCTGTTAGATAAAGGATGCTATGGAGAATATGGGCAGTTCTCACTTTCGATTTTTTTTGCTGAATGATTACCATTTTGTGCTTCTCTAAATAGGGGTTTCTATTTGACGCAGTTCAAGCGCCAAATCGCTGTGTGAGGCCGTAGGTAGTTCTGTTATACTGATAACTAATTCCATAGTTCTGAAACTATTGGATGAGGCGTACCCGCCCCCAATTATTTTGCGAGCACATTCAAATTTAAGGATTAGATTATTTGTAAATTTATATGATAAAGTCCACACCTTGCACTCTCGTGAACGCAATTGCGGTAGCAAGGCGGTTCTCTCAAAATATAAAATATTAAAACAAAAATTAAAAATAAAATAACAGCGACGTATAGAAGAGTATATTTACACGCCGGTCCTGAGATCGCACACCACACGAGCCGATGATCCTTCCGCCCAAGCAGTAAAAGATGACACCCTACTGATTGACAAACCGCTTTCGGAGCCACCGCTCCGCCCAAGCAGTAAAAGACGACACCCTATCGACTGACAAACCGCTTTCGGAGCCGCCGCTCCAACATTCAAACCTCTGCAACCCACACACACATAGGCTGACATAGTCCGCAAAGCCTCTGCATGTGCACCCTGCTTCGCTGCCTCCTTCCACCGTCTTGCGAGCTCCCTACAGGAGATGGTGGCTGGGACACCCCCGTGTCGCCGAGGAGGGTAGCGCGGGGTAGTTGAACATCTCTTTTTAACAATCTTTTTTTGGAGCATTAACGATAATTTTTTAAAACTTTTGTTCCACCCGTGCAACGCATCATAAGAAGTCAGTGAAAATACAAGTCCATGTCGATATTGATGCACCAAGTGTGGAACCCACAAGAACGAAGAACTTGCAACTTCAAATTTTTAGATTCGTCGTGAAAAGGAGACAAGATAGACACCATCTACAATTGTGGCAAAGATGAAAATGCAAATGCTTGACAAGGACATTTCAACATTTGTTCCGCCCGATGCAACGCACGGGTATTTTTACTAGTAATAATAAAAGCAAAAGAGCTTCTTGTTGGTCCGTTTTTTATTGCCCCTAAAGTTGGTTGAAATTACAGACACTGCCACCGGTAAGTTAAGTACCGATTCATCCGTGCCTTGTTGATTTTCTGAGACCCGTTTCTGTCTCTCCTTCTATCCGAAGTCGCCACCACTCCCCCAATCTTGATTTCCCCCTCCCGAGTTGTTGGACTCGGTATCTCCGGCATCCTGCGCCTCGCACCTGCGTGGTTACCTACAACGATGTCCTCCGGATGCAGCCACCGCCGGAAGTGCCTCCTGCTCTGAGGTCCTCTCATGGTGAATTGGTGATGGCCTGATGGGGATGGAACGGGCAACCTGGAGTGCGGCGGCGCTACCGTGTCTAAGTTGTAGTTGTCCCGTGGTTCTATTCCACGCCAGACTAGCTAATCCCCTTCCCTGCCTCCGGCGCTAGCGCCCGCTGGGACTCGTCTTTGCTGGCGACGAGCCTGAATTGAGGCGGATTGCGGGAAGGGAGCAGGGACGGTGGTGGGCGGGCGGAGGCGCGACTTTCCCGGATGCACGGGCGAGGAGGGCGTGGAGAACGCGGAGGCGGATGCGTAGCTGTGCATGCTGCGACGAGCTCGGAGGCTATCTGCGACCACGTGCTCTGCTCCCATCCTCGCCCGTAGCCGATAACTCCCATGCTCGGGTCGCAAGTCAGAGGGACGGCGACACACGATCTCGCCTCGGCCTCGCTGCAGTGCGCCAGTGCCCAAATAGCTGGGCTGAAGCTGCCCCGATCTGGTGCAGGGTGGCTTTCCAGGAGCAGCCCGGGGAGGCGGCCGCTGGGGCCGGGCTCCTCCATGACCACGAGCTAGCTCCTCCGACTGACCTTCTCATTGGCGTGAACCGCTCCAGGCGGTGGATTGAGCTAATAGGTAGTTTCCACCCAAAAGAAGAGCAAATCGGTAGTGGATAGCTAATTAGCTACAAATTCTGAGGAGTTTGCTACCGCGACTGATTGTTTTATGCGTATTAGGCTATTAGCTTCCAGATTCTTAGATGGATATGTATTGCTGCAGGAATATTTCGTGATTTATTCAATTACTTTGGTACAAGAACTCATTCCTTTAGTTGTTATATTATGAAATGGTTAGTGGAAGTTGTAAGAGAATATATATGCAATATGTTCCATCCAAACTGTTGACAAATTTCTGATCCATTACTGATATGTTCCTGTTCCTTACATTCTGCAAAATTATATTGAGATTTGGAGATAGGAATAGTTACAGTATTGTTCAAAATTTTGTTCCACATTTAATGATGAATCATTATTACAGTTTCAAATATTAATAAAATATAGATTCATCACAAAATTTTAGAGATTTTATTGGAAAGCCATCGGTGACAGAAAAATTAGAAAGAGTTTTCAAAGTGGACATACGGAGATGTAAGTTTGCCGCTTTAGTCGAACCTGCTATAATGACAAGAGCCACCACTCATGTTCTGTTTAAGGAGAGAATGGAGAAAGGACAACTATGCAAGTTGATTAATTTCGGAGAGTATTCTAGGCGACAAATGTTACATGATACATTGCCATGCCAAAATAAAAATCAAGACGTAGCACAAAACGAGTGTATGTGTGGCCGCCAACGGAGTTAGGTTAGCGGTGGGAGGGAGAACTCGAGGCCCACGTCGTCGGATTGGGGAGGAGCGAGGCACTATAGTGAGCTGAAAGAGAAGAGATCTACCGGGGCTCGGGTGCGAGCTAAGAGAAGATAGTGAGTTGGTGGGAGGACTCGGTGGAGAGAAAGGGAGGCATGGCTTGAAACGTAAAAAAGCTATGAGGGATTAGGGCTAGAGGTAGGGTTTTGGTTTTGGTTGAACTAGGTATGGCCGGATGGGCTCATAATCTAATATTTTTTAGAATTGATTATATTTATCATGAATAGGAGAAAATGTGAACACCATGAACGGTGGTGAAAAAGAGAAGCGTTAACACAAATAGTTTCTTGAATTGTTTGAGTATTTATTTTCCCGATGCAACGCACGGGCAATTCTGCTAGTATTTTCCGAAAGAAGCAAGTTTGGGTACGGTTGGAACCGAGATAGGGATGTTAATTAAGCTCCTCCCTGGAGATTATGTAAGTTACAAAATAGCGTTTCACAAAAAAAATATAAAAATATATAGCATGTATACTAAGGATTTCAGCAGTTAAAAAATTATCTAGGAAACAATGATCAACGGACCAAATTAACAGAGTCCAAATCACAATGAAAGACAAGATTTGTCGTAGTCTACCAAATAACATCAACAATTCAAGAGTCATAGTCCAGAACTAATGAAAACTCGATGTAGGTTTTGCCAGCGATGTGTAATGAGTTTGTACAGATGGGTAGAGAATCAAAATTTAAGAAAGACAAGTAGGTAACTAACCATCCAACATGCATAGTTCAGATTAACAATTAATGAGCCAACAATACAGACAAAATAGTAATTAATAAAAATTAGATCAACTAGATGAAGAATGCATGGTGTCATCATCTGATTAAGAAGAACTACCCGCAGATTGCAGCTCGTCATCACGAAAAACTAGAAGCAACTTCTTTCTTCCTAGGTCGAAAACTTTCTTTCTTTTTGTTGCAGTTGCAGCTCTCGCTCGTTGTGATATTGCTTCTTCTTGTTCAACATATACACGTCGTGTGAGGAGAAGTGGGAACAGTCAATATAGTTCCGTGGTTGCCGACAGGTTGAATGACTAGGGTTAAAAATGGGGATTTTGGCGGCTGGTGGGACCAAAAGGCACAAAATGGCTAGTCGGCTCCTATATTTCCCTGTGTGTAAATAGTGCCGCTGCAATGCTACAAAAAATAACGTTGGTAGCATCAATAGTAGCAGGATTAGGGTCGTAGCGAGCCAATTGTAGCGTTCACTCTCCAAATACACTATATCGTTCCTAAAACACCGAAATAACGCGCTTTTTTTTTGGTATCACCCCTCAAAAAGTTTGTAGAAGTATGTTATGTGGATTTCTGAACGGAAGCTGGGGGCTTTTTCCCTTCATTAGAAAAATACATACTCCCTTCAATCCCTAATATGTGTGAGGACTTTTGTTCAAAAAAGTTTAAATTTGAACTAAAACCCTAATAATTATTATGGATCAGATGAAGTATTATTTTTAGGGAAACCATGAGATTTATTATTTAGTGATTAATTGTTGTACAATTTTCTATGATTAGTGTCGACACACTGGATCAATACTGACTCAGGTAACACTCCACAAGACTCACTCTTGCCTAGCTGCGATAGCCGACAACACATGCAGTAACCCATTACACTTAGAAGCTCTTAGATCTCCCTGTAGACGCACCAAAGTGATGATTTATTAGATTAATTAACTACAATATCGGTCATTACCCCGGGATAATTTATTTCGATAGTCGCAGGCAAACAATGTCGATCAATAATCTGTTTGAGGCCTTCTAAATGTGCAAGAGCTTCGCATTGCTTAGCACTAGCACACCATGAAAGATAGTGTCAAGCCCACAGTTTAATATTACCATTGATGTCTCGCACTTTGAAACATATTTATACTAAAATCTTATACATGTTTCTAGTTTATTATCTTAGGTTTATAAGTTTGAATATTAAAGTAAGTTACTATACTTTGTACAGTTCTGATGTCCATTAGTGCAAACATTTAGTGCACAAATAAAACTTTGATTGTTTATGTAAACAAATTTGGGCCATCTAAGAAAAATATACCAAAAAAATTTCCCCTCCAATTCTTAGAAACTAAAATAGTAGAAAAATCATCAATATATTTTTAGTATGTGTGATCTAGGCATACTATCTTCTTTTATATGTTATGTACATTTTACAATTAGACAATTGGTAGACCATTGTACAGGTATCAAAGTGAATGAGCATAAACATATCTCAATACTATTCGCACAAAAAAAACATATCTCAATACTAACTGATATATTTATAGAGTTTAAGTGTAGTCACATAGAAAATTCTGGAGTACATGACAGAAATTTGGGCCAGCACGAATTTGTATAACAAACCATCGGCATGATCGAATTCAGCCAACACGAATTTCTAACACAAATCAAGAAGAAAACACGTCTATATCCAAAATAATTTCGTCCTGCCCCTACGGCTCTGCCTCCATGTTCTCCTAGGATAAAAGTTCAGGCTTCAGAGCAATGAATGAGATCTTGCATCCATACCATCGTGGTGTGTGGCATTGGGCACCAAGACAAGGCGAACTCGTGGCGCGCTGTACACCAAGACAAGGCGAACTCGTGGCGCACTATATGAAATACACGAGTCGAGGCGGCAGCCTGTTGTTAGCGGGAGATCCTAGTACGAAGCCTTCTAGGAAAGTGGCCCGGCCGTACAATTACAGCATATGGAAGTAGATTGTTTTTTTTTTGATATCAGCAGGAGAGGAGAGCTGCTGTTTTCATTGCATTCGAGGGTGAAAACATACAAACAAAAGGTTTACGGTTCAAAACAGAAGACCGGAAAAAGAGAGAAAAATAGGCTCAAACCCCAATACAAAAGAAATCAACCCGGGTCGAAGGGGCTCCCACTGGTTTGATCGACAAGGGGAATAGGAGCTCCCGCTTGTTGCCATGCTTTTGCCTCGTCCATAATCTTGCCGATTAAATCGGCCACCTTTTGTTCTTTCTTCTCGAAGATTTTCCTGTTCCTTTCCTTCCATAACTGGGAAGAGAACTTTTGCTTCCTTCTTTGGGCGATTGCCCAGAAGGTTTGTGAACCATTCTTGAATTGTCATGTCTTTGCCAATCCAGTTGCAGGGTTGAATCGCACTTAGGCGAAGACGATTCGCCATCTCCATCCACACCTTATTAGTATATAGGCATTCTGTGAAGAGGTGCTGAGGCGTTTCCAAGTTCCTATGAAAAGTGGGCAGAAGTACTCATTCTCCCACTGTCGTCTTAGCAAAGCGTCTACGGTTAAAACCTTGTTTAGCATCAAAGTCCAGATGAAGAACTTGCATCTAGCTGGTGCCCAGTCCGTCCAGACGGTCTTCATGAAGTTGGTGGTCATTGCTCCGATGAACTGGATCTTGTATGCGGATCCAGCCGAATAGGAGCCCTTGCTATCAAAACGCCAAGTGATGTCATCCGACGTATGAGTAAGAGTCACCTCCTCAAGACGCTCAGCAAGACCATGGAGCTGTGGGAGATGGTCGATGGAGAGGTGAAAGCGCAGGTCCTGCAGCCATTTATTGTTTTGTAGGGCATCTGCAACAGTTCTGTTTTCCTGATGGAGATTTTGAAGATATCCGGCGCTATGGAGCATGGTGCTTGGTCCTTTAGCCATCTATCTGTCCAAAAGGTGGCAGTTTTTCCATCCCCAATGGTTATCTTTGTTGCGGCAGAGAATAACTCCCTCTCCTTTCTGTTGGAGGTGACGTTCATGTGTGCCCAAGGCTTGTGTGGGGACTTCCATTTCTGCCACATCCATCTTAGTCTCAAAGCGGCGCCGAAAGCTTTGATACAATGTACACCGAGACCGCCAAGTGCCTTTGGCCTGCAAACTTGTCGCCAGCTGACTCTGCATTTACCACCATTGCAAGTAGCTTCTCCCGCCCAAAGCCATGCTCTGCGCCGCCTGTCGAATTCCGTTCTAACCCAAGCCGGCATGTCATTGATTGTCATCAAGTAGACGGCCAAGGAGGTGAGGACAGAGTTGAGCATTTCCAGCCGCCCGGCTTTACTCATTAGTCTTGCCTTCCAAGTGGCAAGGTAGCGGTCAACTTTGTCCAAGAGCATCTACCAATCGGCTTTGGTCAGCCCCTTTACTGAGAGTGGCATGCCAAGGTATATGCAAGGGAAATGCACCACTGGAACTCCGATATTGGAGAGTAGCTCATCGAGATTGACATTGTGGCACCGAATGGGGGTGAATGAACTCTTTGTTAGGTTAGTGATTAAGCCAGTTGTGCTCCCGAAGGCTTCAAGAATTGTACGAGTTCCTAAGATATCCTCCTGAGAGGGGTTGATGAACAACGCAACATCATCAGCATACAAAGATGCTCTGAAAGAGCATTGCTTTCCTTTAAGTTTGGAGAGCATCCCCTCATCTATGGCGATTTCCAAGAGGCGATGAAGCGGCTCCATGGCAAGGTCAAACTGAAAAGGGGATAGGGAGTCTCCCTGCCTCAAACCTCTGTGGTGAATAATTGACCTACCCGGTACTCCATTGATGAGTACATGAGAAGATGCTGATCTGAAGAGTAGTGCAATCCAATCCCGAAACCTTGGTGGAAATCCTCTAGCTTGAAGCATGTCCAAATGATACTGCCAAGAAACTGTGTCGAAGGCTTTGGCGATGTCAAGTTTGAGTAGCAGTGCGGGGGTGTTATTCCTGTGATAGTGCTTCGCAAGGTTTTGGACATAAAGGAAGTTATCCTGAATGCTTCTTCCGGTGATGAACGCACTCTAACATGGTGAGATGAGCTCATCGAGGTGCGGTTGCAATCTATTTGCCATTATCTTGGACATCAGTTTGGCAAAGGAGTGAATCAGACTGATTGGCCTGTAGTGCGTTGCATGGGTGGGTTGATCATTCTTAGGCAGCAAAACAAATAGGGCCGAGTTGAGGCAGTGGAAGGATGGATCATTTAGATCAAAGAACTTGTTGACCGCAGTTAGCATGTCCAGCTTGATGACGCCCCAAGCCGTTCTGAAGAAAGTAATTGAGAACCCGTCGGGTCCAGGGGCTTTGTCAGTGGCGGAGTCAAAAATTGCTTTCCTAACCTCTTCTTCTGAGAAAGGAGTGTCTAAATCAGATAGGTCAGGCATAGACAGGTTCAGTTTATTCCAGTCGAACCGCTCTAAACATGGCACGTTTGTACCAATGATGTTATTCATGTGGTTGAAGATGGCTTCTTCAATTTCTGCTGGTGAAGTTGCAATTCCCTCTGCCAACTGAAGTGCGTGAATTTTGTTTTTCACCTTCCGGTTTGCTGCCCTCATATGAAAGAACTTTGTATTTGCGTCCCCCAGTCTCAGCCACTGTATCCTTGCTCGTTGTCTGGCTTTAATCCTGTTAAGCACCGCTAACCCCACCACTCTGGACTTCAAGGTGGTTCGGAGTTCCATCTCATCAATCGTGAGTTGTCTTGTTTCTTGTGCAGAGTCGAGTCTTATTATGATCTCTTGGTCCACCAGTAGTTGTTTCCTAATATGTCCTACATAGTTCTTTGCCCAGGACTTAAGGTGCTTCGCAACTCGTTTGAGTTTGTAGTCCAAGATTGCGAAGCCATTTGTGAGCGAGCATTGTTCGTTCCAGGATGACCGGACAACGTCACTGTAACCTTCAAGCAGTGGCCAGAAACTCTCAAAGCGAAATCTTGGCAGTGACCGAGTGACCAAGTCCTGGACCAACAGCAGTGGGCAATGATCCGACATCGAGGATGAGTGGGGCAACAGTTTTGCAGCCGGAAAAAGATCCTCCCACTCAGAGTTACAAAAAGCTATGTCTAGTCGCACTAAGGTAGGGTCATTTTGCTCGTTACTCCACGTGAAATGCCTCCCAACTAGTTTGATTTCTTTGAGGAAACTACAATCCAGGGCATTCCTTAATCTCCTCATCCACCTTCTATTAACTCGCGGCTTGTTTTTGTCTTGGTCGTGAAGAATAAGGTTGAAGTCGCCAATCACTAACCACGGACCGGTGATATGTGAATGGATCATACTAAGCTCGTCGAGGAAGGCGCGTTTACGCTCATCATCACAAGGCCCATAGACTGTGGTCAGGGTCCAAGGGAGGTTATTTGCTTGGTTACCAAAAGTGACAGTGATGGAGAAGCTCCCAACACTAGTTGAGATGGCTTGAAGATGGTCAGTTTTCCAAAGCATGATCAGTCCACGCCTAGTTCCTTCCGCCGGCAGGAAGGCTGAGCCAGTAAGCATTTTCCCAACTAAATCAGCTATAATATCCTCATCAAACTGGGCCAACTTCGATTCCTGGATGCAAAGAATGGAGCATTTGGAGGTTGCAGCTAGGTCTCTTACGACTGATCGTCTAGTACGATCGTTTAGGCCTCTCACATTCCAATTTAGCAGATTAAGCTTTGGTAACATGAAGAACAAGGACGACATAGAAGTGTGCCGGGGAACGACGAAACTTGACGGAGGCGATGTGCCGGCTACAGGTATTGGCACAGCTCCAGGCCGCCAGCAGTACACTTCGCGATATCAGCGTTTGCAAAGAAGACACACAGCCGCGCCCAACGACAGGCCGCGCCCAACGACAGGCCGCGACACTACGGAGTACAGGGCGGTACATGTAGGAGTATGTGATACATCAGAAGAAATACGACGGTGGCGCATGGACTTGATCAGTCCGCATACGGTGCCTCCTTGAGCATGGATTGCATATCGTCTTCTGGGAGACGAAAAGCTGGCCTACTGGAAACCTTAGCTAGGTCCGCCAAGCCCTGGACCTGCTGCGCGGAGAGTGGCTGTTGGAAGATCTGCAAGTACTGCTGCAGGATGTCGTCGGTGAAGTCCTCTTCATGGCTGATGAGGCCTAGCTGCTTGCAGGAGCTTGCCTGGGCCTTGCGAGTGGCTATCATGGAGGAGGCCTTGGTTGCCGGCCTCTCACTTCTTCTGGAAGAGGATGCGAACAGCTTCTTGGAGGTGCGCTTCTTCTTGAGAGCTGCGCCAGCTGGAGGAAGGCCAAGCAAGGAGGGCGAGATCTAGCCCATCAGCCTGGTTAGTAGCGAGGACTTGGCATCAACCTGGAGGTCTATCACCTTTGTTGTCACTTCGTCAATATGGTCTTGGGCGAGAAGGTTGGCCTCACGCAGAGCTTGCAGTGCATTTGACTTGGTCGTAACATTAAACAGCTGCTCATCATCGATGTCATCAGACGATGCCGGTGGTGAAGTGTGTTGCAAAGTTGGCGTTGCAAAGATGTCTTGCAGCTGCCACCCTGTTGCATTGTGTTGGATGAGGGAGCTGAAATCTACGACTTCATACACTGTCTTCTCCTCATCCAGGGCTCTTGCCGCTCCGTCGTTGCTGGCTAGCATCTGTTCATCGCTGCCCGGCCCTAAGAGGTGCTCAGCTAGCGCCTTCTGGCCCTGTTGGACGGCAGCATCCCAATCGAAGGGGGACTCTGGTCCGTTTAGCTAGGCCCCGTTCCAAGCTTGAATAGCCTGCGGAGTCGGCAGATGTTCGGCAGAGTGCTCGCCAAAGAAGCTGCTCCATGCGTCGACTTGAAGCAGGGGCTGTTGGTTGAGGGGTTGCAGCGAGTTCCCCTCACCCTCGTCATGGACGATGTTGGCTGACGAGCTGTCTCCAGAGGCGTTTGCCAATGGTGCCGCAGGCTCCGCGGACGGCATCAGCTCCCATGGAATGGGAGGCGAGCTTGGGGGCTATGTAGAATCACCGGCGGTAGGTAGAAGATCACAGCCGGGGGAGTAGAGCATCTCCGAGCCGACCAAGATGGCTTGGTGTGGCGGTGGCGAGAGCTGCATCGGGCTGCCCGGGCTGTGCGGCCAGCCGCTTGGCGGCGACGGGGTCATCCCCATAGCTACTGAGCCGGTGGGAGTGCTCGATCTGCCACTCCGGCCCAGCTCCAAGTCCCGCCGCCGCATGTCAGGTGCAGCGATCACCAAGGGAGGCGCCGCCGCTGCTCGGGCAGCCCCGGTGTTGTCGACGTGGTCGGGTTCGCGCATGTCCCGCCGCGGGCTTTTGGAACGCCGTCGAGAGCCCTCATGGGCTATGTCTTTTGCATGATGCCTGCGATCCGGGGAACGGCTAGGGCGCCGATCATGGTGCTGCTGTCGCCAGCCATTGTCGCGCCTATGGCCGCCTCCGTTGGTCTTGGTCTCCCGCCCTTCATCGCCGCGGCCACTGCCACGGCAGCCACGCATGTGTCCTTCTCCGCCACCCGAACGATCATGGCGGAGGTCTTCTTCTTCGTCGTCGTCTGGGTTGTGTAGGTTGGAGGGCCCAAGACGGTTCCTTGCCGGCCTAGCCCCGTGGTAGAGGGGTACCATCAGTCTCCCCCCATTGCCATTCTTTGCGGAAGATTGCCGGGAACTCGATGTCGCGCCGGTGCCGGCCGTCCCCGTCCAGGATTGGGCGGTAATCCTTGACGATGTCGAGGTGGATGAGGATGCGGAAGCGCGTGCTGTCGATGCCTTCGTCCGATGGCTTCCCCTCCGGGAGACCCGTGCGCCGCGCGGGCAGACGCCCCAGAATGGAGTGGGACTTGACCCGAGGAATGTTGTCTGGATCCATTGTCCACACTGATACGTCTCCAACGTATATATAATTTCTGATGTTCCATGCTAGTTTTATGACAATACCTACATGTTTTGCTCACACTTTATGATGATTTCATGCATTTTCCGGAACTAACCTATTAACAAGATGCGACACTGCCAGTTCCTGTTTTCTGCTGTTTTTGGTTCCAGAAAGGCTGTTCGGGCAATATTCTCGGAATTCGACGAAACGAAGACCAAACATCATAATTCACCGAGACGGACCAGGACACCGAAGGAGAGTCGGAGGGGAGGCCTAGGCCCCCAGACCATAGGCCGGCGGCTGGAGGGCGCGCGCCCTATGGGGTGGGCCCCCCAGGCACCTCCTTGCGCCGCCTCTTCGCCTATAAAACCTCGATACGGATTGACGAAACTCTAGAAAGACTCCAGGGGCGCCGCCGCCATCGCGAAACTCCAATTCGGGGGACAGAATCTCTGTTCCGGCACGCCGCCGGGACGGGAAGTGCCCGGAAGCCATCTCCATCGACGCCACCGCCTCCATCATGCTCCGTGAGTAGTTCCCCCATGGACTACGGGTTCTAGCAGTAGCTAGTTGGTACTCTCTATCCCATGTACTTCAATACAATGATCTCATGAGCTGACTTACATGATTGAGATCCATCTGATGTAATCGGTGTTGTGTTTGTTGGGATCCGATGGATTGTTACATTATGATTAGTCTATCTATAAAGTTTGTGAAGTTATTGTTGCTACAATCTTGTTGTGTTTAATGCTTATCACTAGTGCACGAGTGGCATGATCTTAGATTTAAGCTCTATACTTATTGCTTAGATTGTATCTACAAGATGTTTGCACATATTGTTGTCGAGGCCCCAAAGTGACAGAAATTGGGACAACCGGAGGGGAAGGCTGTGATATGAGGATTGATAACCCACAAGTATAGGGGATCGCAACAGTCTTCGAGGGAAGTAAAACCCAAATTTATTGATTCGACACAAGGGGAGGTAAAGAATACTTATAAGCCTTAACAACTGAGTTGTCAATTCAACTGCACCTGGAAAAGCACTAGTAATAGGGGTGATGTGAAAGCAGCAGTAATGAGAGCAATAGCAATAGTAAGTAGCAATAGCACAGAGGCGATGGCATTAGAAAATAGTTGATACTACTTCCAATGACATATAGAACGAGTATATGATGATGAGAGATGGACCGGGTTCCCAGCGATCTACACTAGTGGTAACTCTCCAATAACAAGTGACAAGTGTTGGGTGAACAAATTACAGTTGGGCAATTGATAGGATTGAAAGCATTAAGACAGAACATCAAGATTATTAATCATGTAGGCATGTTTTCCATATATAGTCATACGTGCTCGCAATGAGAAACTTGTACAACATCTTTTGTCCTACCAGCCGGTGGAAGCCGGGCCTCAAGGGAATCTACTGGATATTAAGGTACTCCTTTTAATAGAGCACCGGAGCAAAGCATTAACACTTGGTGAAAACATGTGATCCTCATATCACAGCCTTCCCCTCCGGTTGTCCCAATTTCTGTCACTTTGGGGCCTCGGGTTCCGGACAGCAATATGTGCAAACAACTTGTAGATACAATCTAAGCAATAATTATAGAGCTTAAATCTAAGATCATGCCACTCGGGCCCTAGTGACAAGCATTAAGCATAACAAGATTGCAGCAACAATAACTTCACAAACTTTATAGATAGATTAATCATAATGTATCATCCATCGGATCCCAACAAACACAACACCAATTACATCAGATGGATCTCAATCATGTAAGGCAGCTCATGAGATCATTGTATTGAAGTACATGGGATAGAGAGTACCAACTAGCTATTGCTAGAACCCGTAGTCCATGGGGGAACTACTCACGGAGCATGATGGAGGCGGTGGCGTCGATGGATATGGCTTCCAGGGGCACTTCCCGTCTGGCGTGCGGAAAGATTGTCCCCGATGGAGTTTGCGATGGCGCCGGAGTCTTTCTGGAGTTTCGTCAATTCGTATCGCGTTTTTAGGTCGAAAGGGCTTATATAGGCGAAGAGTCGGAAGGGCACCAGGGCTCCCTCCCCATAGGCCGACGCGGCCAGGGTGGAGCCCGCACGGCCCTGTCGTGTGGGGCCCCCCTGGCCCATCTTCGTCTCACCTTCGGTGTTCTGGAATCTTCCGGGAAAAATAAGATACTGGGTCTTTATTTCGTCGAATTCCGAGAATATTGCCCGAACAGCCTTTCTGGAACCAAAAACAACAGAAAACGGGCGTTGTGGCATCTTGTTAATAGGTTAGTTCGGAAAACGCATAAAAACATTATAAAGTGTGAGCAAAACATGTAGGTATTGTCATAAAACAAGCATGGAACATCGAAATTATGGATACGTTGGAGACGTATCAGCATCCCCAAGCTTAGTTCCTACTCGCCTCGAGTAGGTAAACGATAAAAAGAATAGTTTCTGTAGTGACATGCTACTTACATAATCTTGATCATACTATTGTAAAGCATATGAGATGAATGCAGTGACTCAAGGCAATGATCTATAGTTGCTAACAAATAGATAACATATAGCAAAACTTTTCATGAATAGTACTTTCAAGACAAGCGTCAAAAGTCTTGCATAAGAGTTAACTCATAAAGCAATAAATTCAAAGTAAAGGCATTGAAGCAACACAAAGGAAGATATAAGTTTCAGCAATTGCTTTCAACTTTCAACATACATATCTCATGGATAATTGTCAACACAAAGTAATATGATGAATGCAAATAAGCAAGTATGTAAGAATCAATGCACAGTTAACACAAGTGTTTGCTTCTAAGATGGAAGGAAGTAGGTAAACTGACTCAACATAAAGTAAAAGAAAGGCCCTTCGCAGAGGGAAGCAGAGATTAAATCATATGCTAGAGCTTTTCAAGTTTTGAAATCATATAGAGAGCATAAAAGTAAAGTTTTGAGAGGTGTTTGTTGTTGTCAACGAATGGTAGTGGGCACTCTAACCCCCTTGCCAAACAGACCTTCAAAGAGCGGCTCCCATGATGTAGTTTATTTTTATTTTTGGGTGACACTCCTTCCAACCTTTGCTTTCACAAGCCATGGCTAACCAAATCCTCGGGTGCCTTCCAACAATCACATACCATGAAGGAGTGTCTATTTATTTTATTTTATTTAGATGACACTCCTCCCCACCTTTGCTTTCTCAAGCCATGGCTAACCGAATCCTCGGGTGCCTTCCAACATTTGACATACCATGGAGGAGTGTCTATTTGTGATTAATTGGGGCTGGGAACCCCATTGCCAGCTCTTTTTGCAAAATTATTGGATAAGCGGATGAAGCCACTAGTCCATTGGTGAAAGCTGCCCAACAAGATTGAAAGATAAAACACCACATACTTCCTCATGAGCTATAAAACATTGACACAAATTGAGAAGCATTTTGAATTGTTTAAAGGTAGCACATGAAGTATTTACTTGGAATGGCAGGAAATACCACATAGTAGGTAGGTATGGTGGACACGCATGGCATAGGTTTTGGCTCAAGGATTTGGATGCACGAGAAGCATTCCCTCTCAGTACAAGGCTTTGGCTAGCAAGGTTATTTGAAGCAAACACAAGTATGAACCGGTACAACAAAACTTACATAAGAACATATTGCAAGCATTATAAGACTCTACACTGTCTTCCTTGTTGCTCAAACACTTTTACGAGAAAATATCTAGACCTTAGAGAGACCAATCATGCAAACCAATTTCAACAAGCTCTACGGTAGTTCTCCACTAATAGGTTCAAACTACATGATGCAAGAACTTGATCATGATCTACTTGAGAGCTCAAAACAATTGCCAGGTATCAAATTATCCAAGACAATATGAAGCATTTTCTGTTTCCAACCAAATAACAATAAGTGCAATAGCTTCCAACTTTTATCATTGAACATTAAAAGTAAAACGAAGAACACCAATGTTCATATGAAAAAGCGGAGCGTGTCTCTCTCCCACACAAGGATTGCTAGGATCCGATCTTTATTCAAACATAAACAAAAATAAAAGCACACAGACGCTCCAAGTAAAGCACATAAGATGTGACCGAATAAAAATATAGTTTCAATAGAAGTGACCTAATAAATTGTTGATGAAGAAGGGGATGCCTTGGGCATCCCAAGCTTAGACGCTTGAGTCTTCTTGAAATATGCAGGGATGAACCACGGGGGCATTCCCAAGCTTAGACTTTTCACTCTTCTTGATCATATATCATCCTCCTCTCTTGACCCTTGAAAACTTCCTTCACACCAAACTTCTCATAAACTTCATTAGAGGGGTTAGTACTCAAAAAAAACTTTAATTCACCTTAGTCCTGTAGTGATACATTGCAAGAACTCAATAAAACATTAGCTACAGCTCTCCACGTCTAGAAAGCCTCACTTAAAGTCCACAAGAGACAATGCAAAAAAACAGAGATAGAATCTGTCAAAACATAACATCCAATAAAGACGGATTTTTAAGAGGTACTTCCGTTGCTCAAATCAGAAAACTCAAAACTAATGAAAGTTGCGTACATATCTGTGGAACACGCACGTAAATTGGCAGATTTTTCTGAGTTACCTACAGAGAGTCCTCCCCAAATTCGTGACAGATAGAAATCTGTTTCTACGCAGAAATCCAAATCTAGTATCAACTTTCTATTAGAGACTTTACTTGGCACAACAATGCAATAAAATAAAGATAAGAAGAGGTTGCTACAGTAGTAACAACTTCCAAGACACAACAAAACAGTAGCAAAATAAATACATGGGTTATCTCCCAAGAAGTGCTTTCTTTATAGCCATTAAGATGAGCTCAGCAATTTTAATGATGCACTCGCAAGAAATAAGAGTTGAAGCAAAAGAGAGCATCAAAAGGCAAGTTCAAAACACATTTAAGTCTAACCCACTTCCTATGCATAGGAATCTTGTACAAAAATAAATTCATGAAGAACAAAGTGACAAGCATAGGAAGATAAAACAAGAGTAACTTTAAAATTTTCAGCATATAGAGAGGTGTTTTAGTACCATGCAAATTTCTACAACCATATTTTCCTCTCTCATAATAATTTTCAGTAGCTTCATGAACAAACTAAACAATATAACTATTACATAAAGCATGCTTTTCATGATCCACAAACATATAATTTTTATCAAGCTCAAACATAGTGGGATTAAAACTTTCAAACCCACTTTTATCAATAATATAAAAGGGTGATTGATCATTCTCAATAGATATGGGACTCCTAGATAAATTCAAAAACTCTCCAATCCCATTTTCATTAGTAGTACGATTAATATTATCAAGTAACATAGGACCATCATCTAGAGCTTTATCATAAACATTTGCCAAGCAAAATTCTTTAGTACCATGCATTTCGACATCAGGCACAAACAAAGCATTATCATAAGATTTATCAAAATAGCATGAATTATCATAGATAACAGTAGCATAATTATTTTCACAAGTTTTACTCATAGGGAATATTTCAAGAGAATCCACAGGAACATAACATTCATCCTTCTTCGGTAAGCATGGAGGACAATCAAATAGTATAAGAGATAAAGAGTTACTCTCATTAGAAGGTTGGCATGGGTAGCTAATCCATTCTTCCTCCTTTTGTTCATCACTCTCCTCTTCTTTTTCATCCAATGAGCTTTCAGGTTCATCAATTTCCTCCTCTTTTTCATCCAATGAGCTTTCAGGTTCATCAATTTCTTCTTCCACAGGTTCCTGCAAATTGTGAGTGCATTCTTGTGCATTAATGAGTCTCTCTTTATAATCAATAATATAAGGATTATCACAGCCTTCCCCTCCGGTTGTCCCAATTTCTGTCACTTTGGGGCCTCGGTTTCCGGACAACAATATGTGCAAACAACTTGTAGATACAATCTAAGCAATAATTATAGAGCTTAAATCTAAGATCATGCCACTCGGGCCCTAGTGA
Source organism: Lolium multiflorum (assembly GCA_030979885.1). Lineage (NCBI taxonomy): Eukaryota > Viridiplantae > Streptophyta > Magnoliopsida > Poales > Poaceae > Lolium > Lolium multiflorum. The sequence goes on from CM061748.1 coordinate 51,560,525, forward strand.
CAAGCATTAAGCATAACAAGATTGCAGCAACAATAACTTCACAAACTTTATAGATAGACTAATCATAATGCATCCATGGGATCCCAACAAACACAACACCGATTACATCAGATGGATCTCAATCATGTAAGGCAGCTCATGAGATCATTGTATTGAAGTACATGGGATAGAGAGTACCAACTAGCTACTGCTAGAACCCGTAGTCCATGGGGGAACTACTCACGGAGCATGATGGAGGCGGTGGCTGATACGTCCAATTCGCATCACTATTTTATATCATAATTTGCTGTTATTCATTGATATATTTCATATTTGGGGATAATACTTATGTTATTTCATCTATTTTGCATGATTCATGATTATTGGAGGATCGCGCACCGGAGTCGGATTCTGGAAAAAGCGCCGTCAGAATGCAATATTTCGGAAGATCAACGGTTGACGGAAATTATATGAAAAATCCTATTTTTCCGGTGTGAAAGGGAGCAGAAGGGGGAGGGGACCGAGGTGGGCCCACCTCATAGGCGGCGCGGCCCAAGGCTGGCGCGCCGCCTGTGAGGAGGGGGCCCCAGCCCTCCTTCTTTTCTTCGCAAAACGTCTTCGTCCCGAAAACCTAAGCTCCGAGGGTACCTCGCGAAGAGTTCAGCCGCCTCTGCGGGGCGGAGAACACCAGAGAGAAAGAGCTCTCCGCGGGCTGAGATCCGGGAAATTCCCTCCCGGAGGGGAAATCGACGCCATCATCACCGCCATCAAGTTGGACATCATTTCCATCACCATCATCATCATCTTCATCATCATCACCGCCGTCTCCACCGCACATCGCCACCGCTGTAGCAATTTGGGTTTGATCTTGATTGTTTGATAGGGGAAACTCTCGGTGTTGATTTCTACTTGTTATTGATGCTATTGAGTGAAACCGTTGAACCAAGGTTTATGTTCAGATTGTTATTCATCATCATATCACCTCTGATCATGTTCCATATGATGTCTTGTGAGTAGTTCGTTTAGTTCTTGAGGACATGGGTGAAGTCTAAATGTTAGTAGTGAAGAATGGTTGAGTAATATTCAATGTTATGATATTTAAGTTGTGGTGTTATTCTTCTAGTGGTGTCGTGTGAACGTCGACTACACGACACTTCACCTTTATGGGCCTAGGGAATGCATCTTGTACTCGGTTGCCGATGGGTTGCCGGAGTGACAGAAACCTAAACCCCCGTTGGTATATCGACGGGAGGGATAACAGGAGTTTAAGGCTGTGGTTAGATTTATCTTAATTACTTTCTTGTAGTTGCGGATGCTTGCAAGGGGTATAATCACAAGTATGTATTAGTCCTAGGAAGGGCGGTACATTAGCATAGGTTCACCCACACAACACTTATCAAAACAATGAAGATTAATTAGCCGTATGTAGCGAAAGCACTAGACTAAAATCCCGTGTGTCCTCGAGAACGTTTGGTCATTATAAGTAAACAAACCGGCTTGTCCTTTGTGCTAAAAAGGATTGGGCCACTGCAATTATTACTCGCACTTTTACTTACTTACTTTATGTTACATCAAAACCCCCGAATACTTGTGTGCAGCATTACAGTGAATCCTTCATGCTTGTCAACACCTTCTGCTCCTCGTTGGGATTGACATTCTTACTTATCGAAGATACTACGATACACCCCTATACTTGTGGGTCATCAAGACTATTTTATGGCGCCGTTGCCGGGGAGTGAAGCGCTATTGGTAAGTGGAATTGGTAAGGGAAATTTCTACTGTTTGTGCTGATTTTATTTCTGCCTGCTGCCATAATTCATTATGGAGAGATCTTCTCTTGAGTTTTTATTTGGAAAATCTGCTACTACTGTAAAGGTAGTGGATGAGGCGCCAGGTGAGGAAGAGATACCATACAAAATACCTATGAAGATTATTGAACGTGTAGTGGATAACCGTTATACAGGGGATGGAACTGTCCACCCTGGAGATCATTTACTGTTCTTGCATGAATTATGCGGTTTATTCAAGTGTGCAGGTATTGCTATGGATGAAGTGAGGAAGAAACTATTCTCTATATCGCTGTAAAGCGGCGCATTGGTATAAATTACTGGATAATGGGGATTCTCTTGAATGGAATGATATTGTGCCCGGTTTTATTCTAAGTTCTATCCTCCAAGTGAAATTCACAAGGATCGGAATCGCATATATAATTTTTGGCCTCATGATGGAGAGAGTATTGCCCAAGCGTGGGGGAGGTTGAAGTCTTTAATGCTCAAATGCCCCATTCATGAGCTTCTGGTAATGTTATTATTGATAATTTCTATGCAAGACTTTCTTTTGAAGACAAGACCTTGTTGGATACTTCTTGTTCTGGATCATTTACGCGCAACAAAGAAGAGTTTAAAAGGGACCTTCTTAATCGGATCCGAAAATACTGAAGGATGGGAGAACGACAAAGGTAGAGAATCAGGTATAAATTATGATTACAAATGCATTGAAGCTTTTATGGATACTGATAAATTTCGTAATATGAGTGCTACTTATGGTCTTGATTCTCAAGTTGCTGCAAATCTTTATAAAGCTTTTGCCTCTCATTATGAATTGCCTAAGAAGAATTTTGATAAGTATCATGAACCGTATAAAGATAAAATTGATTCATCTATTAATAAATGTGTTGTAGTTGAAACTGTTGATCATGTTATTCCTGAAGCTTATATTGAAAAAACTCCTTTCCCTGCTAAAATGAAGGAGTACTCTGTTATAAATAGTGCGTTCATAAAAGTGAAAAGAAACCTATAGAACATGAAGAACAAATAAAAGTTGAACCTGTTGTTGCAATAGTTAAAGATCTTGTGACTGAAAATGTGGAGGATGGTCATATTATTTTCTGTGAAGATGCTTCTAATATTGTTTCACATCCTAATAAGTCTAAGCAAGCTAGTGTTCCTATGCTATCTGTTAGAATTGGAGATCATTGTTATTATGGTTTATGTGATATTGGTGCAAGTATTAGTGCTATTCCTTATGAGCTTTACACGGAGATTATGCACGAAATTGGTTCTTGTGAACTTGAAGATATTGATGTGGTTATTCGGCTGGCTAATAGAGAAACTATCTCTCCAATTGGTATTGTTCGAGATGTGGAAGTTCTATGCGGTAAGATTAAATATCCTGCTGACTTTTTGGTACTTGGTTCTGCTGCTAGTAAATATTGTCCTATCATTTTTGGTAGACCTTTTCTAAATACTTGTGGAGCTATTATAGATTGCAAGAAAGAGAAAATTTTGACTAAATTTGCTGGTGAATCTTATGAGTTTAACTTCTCTAAATTTACCAAAACTCCTTATAAAGCTGATTTGCCTAATAATGATTTTAAAGTTGAACAGTGTGCATCTATTGTTCTTGCTCCTAATAATCCCTTGCAGCAACATTTGGAGAATAGCGAGAGTGAAGTTTTTAGGGAAGAAAGAGATGAGCTTGATGAAATTTTCCTTCGTCAACCTATTCTTAAGCATGATTTACCTGTGGAAGATCTGGGTACAACACCACCACCAAAGGAAGATCATGTCTTTGATTTAAAACCATTGCCTGATAATCTTAAATATGCTCATATTGATGATAAGAAAATATATCCTGTTATTATTAGTTCTAAGCTTTCAGAGTTTGAAGAAGAAAGGTTATTGAAAATATTGAAGAAACACCGAGGTGCTATTGGCTACACTCTTGATGACTTGAAGGGGATTTCCCCTCTATTTGCCAACACGCCATTAATATGGAAGATGATGCGAAGCCTATTGTTGAACCTCAGCGTCGTCTAATTCCTAAGATGAAGGATGTGGTAAGAAATGAGGTATTAAGACTTCTTGAAGCTGGTATTATATATCCTATTGCTGATAGTAGATGGGTTAGTCCTGTGCATTGTGTTCCTAAGAAAGGAGGAATGCTGTTGTGCCTAATGATAATGATGAGCTCATACCTCAAAGAGTAGTTGTAGGGTATAGAATGTGCATTGATTATCGAAAAGTTAATAAGGTTACTAAAAAAGATCATTACCCTTTGCCTTTTATTGATCAAATGTTAGAAAGGTTATCTAAAAATACTCATTTTTGCTTTCTTGATGGTTATCTGGGTTTTCACAAATTGCTGTTAAAACTAAAGATCAAAAGAAAACCACTTTCACTTGTCCCTATGGAACTTATGCTTATAGACGTATGCCTTTTGGTTTATGTAATGCTCCTGCTACTTTTCAAAGATGCATGTCGCTATTTTTCATGGCTTTTGCGAGAGTATTGTAGAGATATTCATGGATGATTTTGTCTATGGGAATTCTTTTGATAATTGCTTGCGGAACCTTGATAAAGTTTTGCAGAGATGTGAAGAAACTAACCTTGTTCTTAATTGGGAGAAATGCCACTTTATGGTTAATGAAGGAATTGTATTGGGACATAAAATTTCCGAGAGAGGTATTGAAGTTGATAGAGCTAAAGTTGAAGCAATTGAGAAGATGCCCTATCCTAGGGATGTTAAAGGTATTCGTAGTGTTCTTGGTCATGCTGGGTTTTATAGGAGGTTTATTAAAGACTTCTCCAAGATTTCAAAGCCTCTTACTAATCTTCTTCAAAAAGATGTACCTTTTGTTTTTGATGATGATTGTAAGGAAGCTTTTGAAACTCTCAAGAAAGCCTTAACAACTGCTCCTATAGTTGAACCACCTGATTGGAATTTACCATTTGAAATTATGTGTGATGCTAGTGATTTTGCTGTAGGCGCTGTTCTTGGACAGCGAGTAAATAAAAAATTGAATGTTATTCATTATGCTAGTAAAACTCTTGATGCTGCTCAAAGAAATTATGCTACTACTGAAAAAGAATTGTTAGCTGTAGTCTTTGCTTGTGATAAGTTTAGATCTTATATTGTTGATTCAAAAGTTACAATTCATACTGATCATGCTGCAATTAGATACCTTATGCAAAAGAAAGATGCTAAGCCAAGGCTTATTAGATGGGTACTTCTGTTGCAAGAATTTGATTTGCATATTGTAGATAGGAAAGGTGTTGATAATCCTGTTGCTGATAATTTGTCTAGATTGGAAAATATTGCTTATGATCCTGTTCCTGTTAATGATAGTTTTCCAAATGAACAATTGGCTGTAATAAAGGTGAGCTCGCGAGACAGTCCTTGGTATTTTGATTATGCTAACTTTATTGTTTCCAAGTACTTGCCTCCAACCTTTTCAGCTCAGCAAAGGAGGAAATTCTTTTATGACTTGAGGCATTATTTCTGGGATGACCCACACTTATATAAAGAAGGAGTGGATGGTATTCTGCGAAGATGTGTTCCCGAATATGAACAACAAGAGATATTGAGTAAATGTCATGGTAGTGCTTATGGAGGACATCACTGGAGATAGAACCGCGCAAAAGGTTCTACAATCAGGTTTTATTGGCCAACTCTCTTCAAAGATGCAAGGAAGTTTATCTTATCTTGTGATGAATGTCAAGGGTTGGTAATATCTCTAGACGCAATGAAATGCCTATGAATTATACTCTTGTTATTGAATCATTCGATTGTTGGGGATTTGACTTCATGGGACCTTTTCCCTCTTCAGAAGGTAACACTCATATACGTGTTGCTGTTGATTATGTTACTAAATGGGTGGAAGCCATACCTACAAAAAGTGTTGATGGTGAGACCTCTTTAAGAATGCTTTTAGATATTATTTTCCTCGATTTGGAGTTCCTAGATATATTATGAATGATGGAGGTTCTCATTTTATTCATGGTGGTTTTAGAAAAACTCTTGCTAAATATGGTATTAATCATAGAATTGCTTCCGCTTATCATCCCCAAACTAGTGGGCAAGTAGAACTATCAAATAGAGAAATTAAATCTATCTTGCAAAAGACTGTTAATAAAACTAGGAAGAATTGGGCTAGAAAATTGAAGGAAGCACTATGGGCTTATAGAACTGCTTATAAAAATCCCATGGGAATGTCACCTTATAAAATGGTTTATGGAAAAGCTTGTCATTTACCTTTAGAACTAGAGCACAAAGCTTATTGGGCTGTTAGAGAATTAAATAAAGATCCTAAACTAGCCGGTAATAAGAGGTTGCTGCAATTGAGTTCTCTAGATGAATGGAGAAGTGAAGCTTATGAAAATGCTAAACTCTTTAAAGAGAAAGTTAAAAAATGGCATGATAGAAGGATTATCAAAAGAGAATTTAATATTGGGGATAAAGTCCTATTCTATCGGTCTCGTCTCAGATTCTTTGCAGGGAAATTACTCTCGAAATGGGAAGGACCATATGTTGTTGAGGAGGTGTATCGTTCGGGAGCAATTAAAATTAGCTCTCTCCAAAGCAATGCCACACAAGTGGTGAATGGATCAAGACTCAAGCATTATATCTCAGGTGATTCTTACAATGTAGATGTTGATGTTATTCGAGTGGAAACACCGGAGGCCTTCATCAAAGGTCAAATCGACAGTCCGCCAGAACTCGACTTTGAATAGGTAACAATACTGGTAATAAAAAGTTCGCAATTTACTTTCCGAACAATATTTTTGTTGTTTTTGGAAAATATGAAAAATTACGAGATCGAAATGGAGTGGAGGAGACCCACGAGGGCGTGCCCCCATAGGCCGGCGCGGCCAGGCCTTGGCCCGCACCACTCTATGAGCTGGCCGCCTTGTCGCCCCTTTCCGACTCTGGTTCGACCTGGTACTTTCCTTTTGACATAAAAATTCATGCTATATAATCCCCCGGACCCCTGGAGGTCCGTATATCGTTTTCTCGACGTGTTTTGTTTCGAGCTGTTTCTGCCAGGATCTGTTTTCAGTCTAGAAGCACCATGGTCTCCAAGAACAGGGGCAAGGAGCTTTCGGAGGAAGAAGTGAAAAGGGTGACATCAAAACAAGAGCAGCAAGCCGTTGGGAGTAAGCAAATCTTGGTGGGATCTGTTGACACTCGATGTTCTTTTTCTCATAACTTGCAGGGACCCTTACCACCTGCTCTTAGCCTCGACTCTTTCCCCGTGTTGGAAGAAGCTCTACGGACTACCGATGAGTTTTGTGATCAATACCGGGCTCTAAGAAGAGAAGTGGAGATACTCCAGGAGGAGAATTACCGACTCCGTAGAATGCTGGAATATTACTCGATCACAAGGTCAACCGATAACAATGAATCTCTTCGAGTCTTAGTGCAGAATTGCCAAGCTGAGAAGCTGAAGCTGAAGGAGATCTGTAAGAAGCGCGGGAGGAATTCATCACCACCATCGCCGAAGGACTAATTCATCATCGGTATTAGCATCCCCTTGGTTTGTTCCAAGCTTGGGGAGTGCCGCGGTATCACATCATCACTACCTTTTACCTTTTTACTGTCAAGTAGTGTCATATCATGAGTAGGGAAGTTATCATATAAGATGGGTTGCAATGTGGAAGTATCTCTCCTTTAGTTGGTTGTCTATGTATCCCTTGGTGTGAGTTATCATTATGGAATATTAATGAGAAGTCTTATCATTTACATATTGCACATCTTATTTTAGTTTACAATCCTTATTATATGATTGATCTTGTTATTAGTATTGATATCACTTTGGGAGCACTGAATAAATCTATTTGGTTTTGGCAAACTTAGCATTGGTCAATAGCAACAACACTTTGAGGTTTAAGTAGAAAAGAGAAATACATGTAGTTGTTTCATTATCTTTCTTTCTTGTTAGCTCATAGCTTATTATTCTGAAGTTAAAATTGTTTGTGCTTACAAGGAAGATGCATGATTGTTTCTATCACATGTATATTTGTTTGTTTCCCTCGACTCTTATGCTTCCTAATTAACCTTGCTAGCCAAAGACCTGTACTGAGAGGAATACTTCTCGTGCATCCAAACCTTAACCCAAAACCTATGTCATTTGTGTCCACCATAACTACCTACTACATGGTATTTCCTGCCATTCCAAGTAAATACTTCGTGTGCTACCTTTAAACAGTTCAAAATTTACTATCTCTTATTTATGTCAATGTTTTATAGCTCATGAGGAAGTATGTGGTGTTTTATCTTTCAACCTTGTTGGGCAACTTTCACCAATGGACTAGTGGCTTCATCCACTTATCCAATAACTTTGCAAAAAGAGCTGGCAATGGGATTCCCAGTCCCAAATTAATTAACCTAAATAGACACTCCTCCATGGTATGTGATTGATGGACGACACCCGAAGGATTCGGTTAGCCATGGCTTGTGTAAGCAAAGGTTGGGGGAGTGTCATCATAATAAAACTAAAATAAAAAGGCACTCCTTCATGGTGTGAGATTGTTGGCACCCGAGGATTTGGTTAGCCATGGTTTGTGAAAGAAAGGTTGGAAGGAGTGCCACACAAAAATAAAATGGGAGCCGCTCTTTGAAGGTTTGTCTGGCAAGGGGGTTAGAGTACCCACTACCATCGTTGACAAGAACAAACACCTCTCAAAATGTTACTTTCATTCTCTTTATATGATTTCAAAACTGAAAAAGCTCTAGCACATGATTTAATCCCTGCTTCCCTGCTGCGAAGGGCCTGTCTTTTACTTTATGTTGAGTCAGTAAACCTATTTCCCTCCATCTTAAGCAAGCATTTGAGTTGTTGTGATCAAACCATTATATTGTGATTTACCTCATCATGTCTTTTACTTTCCCTTGTTTAGTACAAGTTTTATCTGAACGAATATAGCTTTGAAAGTTATCATTGATCATGAGGAGATTATTATGATTGAATATGCAAGTTGTGCCATATGAACTTTAACATAAGAGCGTTGCTCGATAGATAAGTATAACCTGTTAACTGTTCTTTGACCAAGAACGAAGTTTGCCATCACCAACTATGATTTCTTATGCACCTTTATTTGTGATTACCTTATACTTGTTTCAAGTTGAATTATATGAGAAAGTTGTTTACTAGAATGTCTTGTGTGAATGAATATGATGCTTCTTGTCCGTATTTTATTTATCGACTCTTCACTCCATAAACATGTGGTCTGTTTACCGAGTTCAGTTTCGCTTGGGGACAAGCGAAGTCTAAGCTTGGGGGGAGTTGATACGTCCAATTCGCATCACTATTTTATATCATAATTTGCTGTTATTCATTGATATATTTCATATTTGGGGATAATACTTATGTTATTTCATCTATTTTGCATGATTCATGATTATTGGAGGATCGCGCACCGGAGTCAGGATTCTGCTGGAAAAAGCGCCGTCGAATGCAATATTTCGGAAGATCAACAGTTGATGGAAATTATATGAAAAATCCTATTTTCCAGATACGAAGGGAGCCGAAGGGGGGAGGGGACCGAGATGGGCCCACCTCATAGGCCGGCGCGGCCAAGGCCTGGCCGCGCCGCCTTGTGGGGAGGGGCCCACAACCCCCTCTCGCCTCCTTTTCTTCGCGAACGTCTTCGTCCCGAAAACCTAAGCTCCAGAGGGTACCTCGCGAAGAGTTACAGCGCCTCTGCAGGCGGAGAACACCAGAGAGAAAAGAGATCTCCGGCAGGCTGAGATCCGCGAGGGAAATTCCCTCCCGGAGGGGGAAATCAACGCCATCGTCACCGCCATCAAGTTGGACATCATCTCCATCATCATCATCTTCATCATCATCACCGCCGTCTCCACCGCTGCACATCGCCACCGCTGTAGCAATTTGGGTTTGATCTTGATTGTTTGATAGGGGAAACTCTCCCGGTGTTGATTTCTACTTGTTATTGATGCTATTGAGTGAAACCGTTGAACCAAGGTTTATGTTCAGATTGTTATTCATCATCATATCACCTCTGATCATGTTCCATATGATGTCTTGTGAGTAGTTCGTTTAGTTCTTGAGGACATGGGTGAAGTCTAAATGTTAGTAGTGAAGTATGGTTGAGTAATATTCAATGTTATGATATTTAAGTTGTGGTGTTATTCTTCTAGTGGTGTCGTGTGAACGTCGACTACACAACACTTCACCTTTATGGGCCTAGGGGAATGCATCTTGTACTCGGTTGCCGATTGCGGGGGGAGTGACAGAAACCTAAACCCCGTTGGTATATCGATGCGGGAGGGATAGCAGGATCTCAGAGTTTAAGGCGTGGTTAGATTTATCTTAATTACTTTCTTGTAGTTGCGGATGCTTGCAAGGGGTATAATCACAAGTATGTATTAGTCCTAGGAAGGGCGGTACATTAGCATAGGTTCACCCACACAACACTTATCAAAACAATGAAGATTAATTAGCCGTATGTAGCGAAAGCACTAGACTAAAATCCCGTGTGTCCTCGAGAACGTTTGGTCATTATAAGTAAACAAACCGGCTTGTCCTTTGTGCTAAAAAGGATTGGGCCACTCGCTGCAATTGTTACTCTCGCACTTTACTTACTCGTACTTTATTCATCTGCAACATCAAAACCCCCTGAATACTTGTCTGTGAGCATTACAGTGAATCCTTCATCGAAACTGCTTGTCAACACCTTCTGGTTGGGATCGACATTCTTACTTATCGAAGATACTACGATACACCCCTATACTTGTGGGTCATCGGTGGCGTCGATGGAGATGACCGGGCACTTCCCCGGCGGGGTGCCGAACAGAGATTTTGTCCCCAATTGGAGTTTGCGGTGGCGGCGGCTCCTGGAGTCTTTCCGGAGTTTCGTCAATTCGTATCGCGTTTTTAGGTCGAAGGGGCTTATATAGGCGAAGAGGCGGAGTCGGAAGGGCCAGGGCTCCCTCCCCATAGGCCGGTGCGGCCAGGGTGGAGCCCGCGCGGCCCTATCATGTGGGGCCCCCCTGGCCCATCTTCGTCTCCCGTTCGGTGTTCTGGAATCTTCCGGGAAAAATAAGATACTAGGTCTTTATTTCGTCGAATTCCGAGAATATTGCCCGAACAGCCTTTCTGGAACCAAAAACAGGAACTGGCACTGTGGCATCATGTTAATAGGTTAGTTCCGAAAACGCATAAAAACATTATAAAGTGTGAGCAAAACATGTAGGTATTGTCATAAAACAAGCATGGAACATCTGAAATTATGGATACGTTGGAGACGTATCAAGGATCACATGTTTTCACCAAGTGTTAATGCTTTGCTCCGGTGCTCTATTAAAAGGAGTACCTTAATCGCCAGTAGATTCCCTTGAGGCCCGGCTGCCACCGGCTGGTAGGACAAAAGATGTTGTGCAAGTTTCTCATTGCGAGCACGTACGACTATATATGGAAAACATGCCTACATAATTAATAATCTTGATGTTATGTGTCTTAATGCTATTTCAATCCTATCAATTGCACAACTGTAATTTGTTCACCCAACACTTGTCACTTGTTATTGGAGAGTTACCACTAGTGTAGATCGCTGGGAACCCCGGTCCATCTCTCATCATCATATACTCGTTCCTATATGTCATTGGAAGTAGTATCAACTATTTTCTGGTGCCATTGCCTCTGTGTTACTACTACTACTGCTGTGTTACTGTTACTATTGCTCTCATATTACTGATGCTTTCACATCACCCCTGTTACTAGTGCTTTTCCAGGTGCAGCTGAATTGACAACTCAGTTGTTAAGGCTTATAAGTATTCTTTACCTCCCCTTGTGTCGAATCAATAAATTTGGGTTTTACTTCCCTCGAAGACTGTTGCGATCCCCTATACTTGTGGGTTATCACACACCCAAGCGAACAGGGCCGCAGTGTTGTCGCGGGTAGCAAAGCGGCGCTCGATGTGGTCGAGCTCGCAAGCGCCGCTGAGGATGGACCTGACGATGTCCCAGTCATCCCACGCATTGAGGGGCGCGCATTCCATGGTGACGCGGCAGTAGAACCTCCATGTCTCTGGCCGGCCGCGCGCCGTCGGCGACCAGGACTTGAACACCAGGTTGCCTCGATGAAGCGGGATGGAGCGGCGCTCGTACGCCTTGTCGCATTGCCACGACTCCTTGAAGCCGACGAGGAAGTTGTCGGGGAAGGTTGCAGAGACATGGATGTCTGCCCAGGGGAAGCCGAGCTCGTCCCGTATGGCCTTGGCGACCGAGCCTGTGCTGATGTTGGTCTTGGAATCAGAGATGAGGACAGTCAAATACGTGCGACGCATCTCGTAGGCGGCGGCCTCCATTGCCGGCGTGCTGGTGGAAGAGCTAAACTCCTCCAAATGCCTCCTTGACGGGTTGCCCGGCTCCGAGTCCATACCGCTGCTTGGTCGGAGGATCGAGAGGAACGGGGGGCCTTCCTTGCACGTCCGCTGGAGCAGCGATGGCGGCGGCGGCGGCTGCTTAGCCGGAGCCCGCGTCGACGGCCTTGAGCTGGGAGCAGTGTTCTTGTTGGGGCAGCCGCGAGCAATGTGACTAGAGCGCTTGCACTGGAGACACCTCATGATGAGATCTAAGATCCCGTGAGTGGCCCGATCTCGCGATTTGACCCCGAAAACCAAGGGAAGAGGTGGGAGAACGCGAGGAACGAAGAACACGAAGAACGCCGGTACTCACGCACGCACACCAACCCGATACACCCGATGCTTACCCCGTGGCTCGATGGACCACGCCAATAGAATCTCTGGAAGAGGCACGCGGCAGAATTCCCGGAGAGAGATTGGGGTTGGAGAAGAAGAGATTGATGAGGGAGAGAGTAGCTTGTACTAAATCTCACTTAACAATATCCAAATCAACAACCAGGATGCCTTGATTACAGAGGGATGGTAACCCTAGGGAGACTAAGCTCAAAGGTAGGTTTGAGTTCAAAACAAGTCTAAGGGGTAAAGGAGGGGTCCAGGCTACTTATATAGGCATACATGGCCAGCAAGGGCGAAAAGGTACGTAAACAGATAACTTAGGCCGTTCGGTGGAGCAATCCCGTCAAATCCGGTTTGGGATCCGGTCGACCGGTCTGTGACCGGGTGGTCGGTCTGGGTCCGGTCGACCGGGCGCCAACCGGACTTGCGAAGTTTCCGGTCGCCTTCCGGTACGATGCAGGAAATCCGGTTGCCGCCCGGTTGACCGGACTGGGACGGATGGCCGGTTGTGGGGCCGGTCTGACCGGGTCCTGACCGGCCAGCACTTCTTCTCTTCCTTTGAGTGCTTCGACGACGTCGGGTTCGGCTTCGTGATCATCTCCATGTCCCGCTGCTCCTCTCCTTCCCCTGACCTTGGCGTGTCCTCCTCTCCGGGGTCTTGATGCGCCTTGTACCTAATGACACATAGCACATCGGCATGAGGTAGCAATCCATCCAAAGGGGTACCGAGATCAAGGGTGGTGAGGAGCGAGTTCACCTCATCATGTAGAGCTTTAACTCGGGCTCGCGTCATTGGTCCACTTGGGGGACTTGTTGGTCTTGGTGTAGCGTCGTCGATGAGCGGGGCTACATCATCTCCCCCCCCTTGGGAAAGAGTCGACCTCGACTCTTGCACCTCTTCATCTCCATGATAGGGTGCCAAGTCCGAGACGTTGAACGTGTTGCTCACCAAGTACTTGGATGTCGGGATGTCAATGATGTAAGCGTTGTTGTTGATGCGTTTGAGGACCTTGAAGGGGCCATCTCCTCTTGGCTTGAGCTTGGAGTTGCGCTCATGAGGGAACCTTTCCTTTCGGAGGTGGATCCAAACGAGGTCTCCTTCTTGAAATATTCTTTCCTTCTTCTTGGCGTTGATGCGGTTTGCTTGACGAAGCACATGTTCTTGTATGGTCGCTCTTGTTTCTTCATGTAGCTTCTTCATGGCGGCGGTGCGCTTGTCGAAGTCCATGTTGGTCCGCTCATGAAGGGGGAGTGGAAGTATGTCGAGTGCCGTGTAAGGTTCGAAGCCGTAGACGACCATGAAGGGGCTCCTTGATGTTGTCTTGTGCTTGGCGCGGTTGTAGGCGAACTCCGCGTGAGGAAGGCACTCCTCCCATGACTTCAAGTTCTTCTTCACTAGGATGCGTAGGAGAGTGGAGAGGCTTCGATTGACCACTTCCGTTTGGCCGTCCGTTTGCGGGTGCGAGGATGATGAGAACAAGAGCTTCACTCCAAACTTTGCCATGAGCGACTTCCATAGATAGCTCATGAACTTGACGTCCCGATCCGACACAATGCTTGCCGGTATTCCGTGTAGGCGAACAACTTCCCTGAAAAACAATGAAGCAATGTGTGAAGCATCATCGCTCTTATGGCAAGGTATGAAATGAGCCATCTTAGAGAATCTATCCACTACCACAAATATGGAATCATGACCATGCTTAGTGCGAGGCAATCCTAGAACGAAATCCATGCTAATATCGGTCCATGGTGCATATGGAATAGGAAATGGTGTGTAAAGACCATAAGGGTTGGAGGTGGACTTAGCTTGAAGGCATGTAGTGCAACGGTTGCATAGGCGCTCCACATCTCGCTTCATCTTTGGCCAATAGTAGTGGGTTGAGAGCATGGCATATGTCTTGTCACGTCCAAAGTGACCCATAAGACCACCCCCATGTGACTCTTGCAAAAGCAATTTTCGAAGCGAAGACTCGGGGATGCAAATCTTGTTAGCTTTAAACAAGTAGCCATCATGCAAATAGAAATCATCCACTCCTCGTTCAACGGAGCACTTCTCAAAAATCAGAGCAAAGAAAGAATCGGAAGGATAGAGTTCTTTGATCTCTTCAAGTCCCAAAACATGAAAATCCAAACGAGTAAGCAAAAGGGTGTTTTTGCGGGAAAGAGCATCCGCCACAACATTGTCCTTGCCCTTCTTGTATTTGATTACATATGGGAAGGACTCAATGAACTCGACCCATTTTGCATGTCGTTTGTTCAAGTTGTGTTGGCTTTTCAAATATTTCAAGGACTCATGGTCGGAATGAATGATAAACTCTTTTGGCCAAAGATAGTGTTGCCAAACTTCAAGAACACGAACCAAAGCATAGAGCTCCTTATCATATATAGGATAGTTGAGGCGTGCGCCATCCAACTTCTCACTATAATATGCCACGGGTTTGCCATCTTGCATAAGAACGCCACCAATACCGAGTCCACTTGCATCACACTCAATCTCAAAAGTTTTTGCAAAATTTGGAAGAACAAGAAGGGGAGCTTCGGTAAGGCGTTTCTTCAACTCATCAAAAGCATTTTGTTGGGCCTTGCCCCAAACAAACGGAACATTCTTCTTGGTAAGCTCATTCAAAGGGCAAGCAATGGTGCTAAAATCTTTCACAAAGCGGCGGTAAAACCCGGCAAGTCCATGAAAACTTCGGACTTGACCAACATTTGTAGGAGTAGGCCAATTGTGGATGGCCTCCACCTTGGAAGAATCAACTTCAATCCCATTAGCGGAAACCACAAAGCCAAGGAAAACCAATTTGTTTTGAGCAAAGGTGCACTTGGGGAGGTTAGCATAAAGCTTTTCATGACGCAAGATGCACAAGACCTCTCTCACATGTTGTACATGGTCCTCGAGATTTTTGCTATAAATGAGAATATCATCGAAATAGACAACCACACTCTTGCCAATGAGAGGACGCAAGATGTGATTCATGAGGCGCATGAAAGTAGATGGAGCATTGGAAAGACCAAAAGGCATAACGAGCCATTCATAGAGACCGAGCTTGGTCTTGAATGCCGTTTTCCATTCATCACCAATGGCCATGCGAATTTGGTGGTAGCCACTACGCAAATCGACTTTAGAGAAAATCGTGGCACCACTTAACTCATCAAGCATGTCATCTAAACACGGAATGGGATGGCGGTAACGGATGGTAATGGCATTGATGGGGCGACAATCCATACACATCCGTTGCGTCTCATCCGGTTTAGGCACAAGAATCACGGGAACCGCACAAGGGCTAAGGCTTTCGCGGACATACCCTTTGGCGAGGAGATCTTGTATTTGGCGTTGTATCTCCTTTGTGTCTTCGGGGTTGGTGCGGTAGGCGGCACGGTTTGGAAGCGGAGCGCCGGGTATGAGGTCGATGCGGTGTTCTATGCCTCGAAGTGGTGGTAGTCCATGAGGGAGCTCGTCGGGGAAGACGTCTTGAAACTCCTACAAAAGAGACAACAAAGACGAAGGAATGTTGGATAAGTCGTTAGTCGCCGACGAGGGTCCCTTGCATATGAGCACGTAGTGCAATATGGTGAATGGGTTCTCTTGGACCTCTCTCCACTCACTTTTGGTGGCTAGGAGGACACTCCTTGACTCACTCATATATGGCTTGTGGCGCTCACTATCTTTGTGGTGGGTCGCTCCCTCTCCTCTCATCTCACTATGGTGGGTGCGGAGTTGTGCCCTCGCTAAAGCCTTCGCATTATCCGCGATGATTTGGCTAGGAGTCATCGGGCGCAACTCGAACTTCTTGTCGTTGACCTTGAAGGTGTATGTGTTGGAGAGTCCATCATGTATAGCCTTCTTGTCAAATTGCCAAGGGCGGCCAAGCAACATGTGGCACACCGTCATGGGTACGACGTCACACTCAATAGTATCCTCATAAGGTCCAATCTTGAAGGTGACGGTGACGGTATGTTGTATCTTGACGTTGCCCTTGTCACTCAACCATTGGATATGGTAAGGGTGAGGATGCTTGCGGAGAGTGAGGTTGAGCTTCTCACACAACTCGGTGCTTGCAAGGTTATGGCAACTTCCACCATCGATGATGACCTTGATCGATTTGCCACCAATTCCGGCACGGGTTTGGAAGATGTTGCACCGTTGGTCTTCCATAGCTTGAGGTTGTGTTGTTAGCACCCTTGTGACCACAAGTGAGGGACTTGGGTCATGCTCACATAAGAGAGGGTCTTCTCCACTATCTTCCTCATAAGCTTCTTCATTTGCAACGGCGGCTTGCACAAGGGCTTCATATTCGTCCTCATCAAGCGTCTCGATGTCACCATTCTCCATAGTGATCATAACCTTGGTGTTCTTGCACTCAAACGATTTGTGGCCTTGGGTGCCACACTTGAAGCAAGTGACATTAGAGGGTCCCGTAGATGCCTTAGAGGAGGCGATGGAGGACACCGTTTGCTTCATGCGACTTTGGATAGTCGGTTTCTTGGATGGTGTAGAGGACACATCGGGCTTGACACTTGTAGTAGGAGGAGTTGATGTAGCGAGCTTGGAGGAGAAGTATGTCTTGGCCTTGGAGTACTTGATGTCCTCAATCACTTGGCGCTCGGCCTTCGATGCTTGGTGGACCAACTCAACCATGTTGGAGTATGGTTGGAACTCCACAATCCTCTTGATGGGGTAATTGAGGCCATTGAAGAAACGAGCAATGGTTTGGTCCTCGGACTCTTGGATGTTGGCTCGCATCATAGTGAGCTCCATCTCCTTGAAGAACTCCTCAACGGTCTTGGTGCCTTGCTTCAACTTTTGGAGCTTGTTGAAGAGGTCGGTCATGTAGTGCATTGGGACAAAGCGAGCATGCATCTCTTTCTTCATCTCTTCCCAAGTGTCAATTGGAGGTTCACCCTTTTCTTCCCTAAGAGTGAGGACTTGCTCCCACCAAGTGTTGGCATAATCCTCAAACTCAAGCGATGCCATAGCCACTTTCTTGGCACCGGAGTAGTTGTGGATGCGGAATATCTTGTCAACCTTGAGTGCCCATGAGAGGTAGGCCTCGGCATCTTCTTCACCCTTGAACTTTGGCATGGTGAACTTGAGCCTTCCAAACATGTTTTCTTCATCCTCCAAGTTTCTTCGACGAGGAGGGGCGCCTTCATCTCTTGCGGCTATAGGAGGAATAGGAGGTCTTCTACGGCCAACCATAGCATTGGGTTGGCGTTGAAGGTGAACACTTGCTTCACTTGGTTCACGGTGAGGATGTGGTTGAAGATCTTGTCGAGGTTGTTGACGATGCTCAATGTTGGCCCTCTCATCTTGATCATGGTGTGGCTCTCCTCGTCCACGTTGGTCATGGCGAGGGTGGCGTCGGAGATCACGCCGAGGTGGATCTTGAGGACCTTGGTCTTGGGGTTGGTCGTCACGCCCATGGTGGGCATGGCGATCCGCTTGGTGACGATCTTGTTGTAGGACTTGGTCTTGTGGAGGCCGCTCATGTGGACGAGCATGGCGATGGATTTCTCCGCGCCTAGAGTTGGAGCGAGAGTCTTCATGACGAACATGTGGGCGATGGGGTCGATGATGGTCTTCATGCCTTGAGGAAGAGCTTGAGGACGAAAGGCCACCATGAGAGTAGTAATCTTGTGGCGAGCTTGATGAAGAGGAAGTAGAGCGGTGTCGGCGATGGCGACCCAAGTTGGTGATGGCGCGCTCGAGGCTATCCATGCGCCACTCCATGTTTGCATCATTAGCCTCCATTTGGCCATTTAAGTTGTCCGTAGCTTCACGAAGAAGATCCAAGTCTTGGTTCACGGCGGAGAAGTTGTGAGCCACCTCATCGTATTGCTCATCGATGCGTGTCTCGAAGAGGGCGAGTTGCTCCTTGAACTCTTGGCGTTGTGTCCGTAGGTTGTGTTGAGTAGCCAACCTCTCGGTGTTGCGGAGGACTTCTCCATCCCTTGAGTCGTCTCCGTTCCTATCCATGATGGCAAGACAAGAACTATGTTGTGTATGTTAGTGGAAGGAGACTACCTCGCACTCTTACCAAGGTAAGATAGTATTGAGGCAATCAACCAAGCCAAAAGCAAGATCAAGTGTATCGGGACACACACAAAACCACACGCAAAAGCTAGCAAATATGGTGTTAGGCGAGTGTTGTGGAAAGCCAAAAGACAAATCCAAGATCGAGTATGTTGTTAAAAGTGGGTGAGGTCCAAAAATCCAAATGTCAATGTGAAGATCACTATAAACACGGAAAAGTTGTGGAACACACACACGGGATAAGCGGGGTTAGTGCAACCAAAAGTGAGCGGAAAAGTGTTTGTAAAGGTGCTCGGTGTCACACTAACACAAGGGGAGCCAAAGCTTTGGTTGCAAAGGAAGAGACAACAAGATTCACACGCGGCCTCTCTTCTCTTCTCTCGTTTGCTTAAAAGCTTATGACACTCTTTTGTACACGGTGGCACTCACACTCTTTTGTATCCTTGGTGGCACTTGCACACTTTTGTATGTATGGATATATGGATGTATGGATGTATGGTTGTATGGTGCTACTTGCACTCTTTTTGTGTTTTTGGGGCTTTTTCCACGCACTATGTTAGCGTTAGCCTCGCTTTTGCTATCTTGCCACACGAGTGTTTGCTTGGATGCTTTACTCAACACGACACACACACCTCACAATGCGGGGCCACGTGCAATGTCTCGCAACACTAAACAAGCAATGCTCGATGGGATAGATCACAAAAGGAAGAGGGTTACAAGGGAAAGCTG
Organism: Lolium multiflorum; assembly: GCA_030979885.1. Classification (NCBI taxonomy): domain Eukaryota; kingdom Viridiplantae; phylum Streptophyta; class Magnoliopsida; order Poales; family Poaceae; genus Lolium; species Lolium multiflorum. Next base: position 51,579,768 of record CM061748.1, read on the forward strand.
CAAGTTATACCTGCGATGATGGTGGTGGTGGTGGTGGTGGTAGCCAAAATCGAGCTCGGAGGAGGGCGCGAAGATGCGCCCGGTTTGGATCCGATTGGACCGGGTCCTGGACCGGCGGATCCGGTTGGCGCCCGGTTGACCGGCTGCTGGGCCGGCTGGTCCGGTCTGGGGCCCGGTTGACCGGGTTTCTCAACATGGTTTGACGATTCTCTCTCCTGTTCTTCCCCAAACCAAAACCAAAAGAGCAAATCGACGGGAAACGATGGAATTGGAGGCTAAAAGTTGGGGAAATAGTAGATCAAGCACAACAACACCGAATCCACGGACCAAAACCACTCAAAACGCAACCAAATCACAGATCGGTCAAGAGGCACTTTGGGGCTATTTTTGGGGATTTTGTGGAAAATTTTCTAGAAACGAAATCGGGTGGGTGGAGGGTCAAAATCGCGGTAACCAAGAGCTGCTGATACCATATGATGAGATCTAAGATCCGTGAGTGGCCCGATCTCGCGATTTGACCCCGAAAACCAAGGGAAGAGGTGGGAGAACGCGAGGAACGCGAAGAACACGAAGAACGCCGGTACTCACGCACGCACACCAACCCGATACACCCGATGCTTACCCCGTGGCTCGATGGACCACGCCAATAGAATCTCCTGGAAGAGGCACGCGGCAGAATTCCCGGAGAGAGATTGGGGTTGGAGAAGAAGAGATTGATGAGGGAGAGAGAGTAGCTTGTACTAGAATCTCACTCAACAATATCCAAATCAACAACCAGGATGCCTTGATTACAGAGGGATGGTAACCCTAGGGAGACTAAGCTCAAAGGTAGGTTTGAGTTCAAAACAAGTCTAAGGGGTAAAGGAGGGGTCCAGGCTACTTATATAGGCATACATGGCAAGCAAGGGCGAAAAGGTACGTAAACAGATAACTTAGGCCGTTCGGTGGAGCAATCCCGTCAAATCCGGTTTGGGATCCGGTCTGACCGGGCCTGTGACCGGGTGGTCCGGTCCTGGGTCCGGTCGACCGGGCGCCAACCGGATTCTTGCGAAGTTTCCGGTCGTCTTCTGGTACGATGCAGGGAAATCCGGTTGCCTCCGGTTGACCGGGCCTGGGACCGGATGGCCCGGTTGTGGGGCCGGTCTGACCGGGTCCTGGACCGGCCAGCACTTCTTCTCTTCCTTTGAGTGCTTCGAGCGACGTCGGGTTCGGCTTCGTGATCATCTCCATGTCCCGCTGCTCCTCTCCTTCCCCTGACCTTGGCGTGTCCTCCTCTCCGGGGTCTTGATGCGCCTTGTACCTAATGACACATAGCACATCGGCATGAGGTAGCAATCCATCCAAAGGGGTACCGAGATCAAGGGTGGTGAGGAGCGAGTTCACCTCATCATGTAGAGCTTTAACTTGGGCTCGCGTCATTGGTCCACTTGGGGGACTTGTTGGTCTTGGCGTAGCATCGTCGGTGAGCGGGGCTACATCACCTCACTTTGCCGTCATAGTTGCGGACGAAGTTATGCGGGGATAAGCAGCGGAAGCACGCATCTTTAAACCTGGAAGATCTTGAAGACGCTGGCATACATCGGAAGATTCAGCAAACTCCTGAACGCTGCCGAAGACGTTTCCATCGACAGAGCAATCGACGCCTTCAGTGATGGCATCCGACGTGAAACTGTTGGGGGGATAACCCCCGTTATGCCAAAGGCATGCCAAACCGGATGGTTTGAGCCATCGAGATACCGGTTTAATATTCTTACCGGAAAGTGAAGATAAGAGTTTGGGCTAAGTGAAGCTAAGCCGGTATCCCCAAGGGGTATGCCGGAACCCGGTAAAGAAGATACCGGAGAGAAGGGCCTGTCGGCAGACTGGTCAAAGATTCTCTTCGAGCAAGAAGATGAGGATGAGCTAAGCAAAGCGGCTTTAATCAGAGCCCTGGCGCCAAAGAGAGAGATGACGCTGAAAGAAGCCGGAGGACGTCGCGTCCCGATTAAAGAAGTCTCCGGCGTCATCTATGATTAAAGTAGCTTTGTAAAGTAGTTTGTCCAGTCAAAGATGCCATTAGGGTTTCTTGTTCTGTAAGCCACCCTCTCCCCTATATAAGGAGAGGGGGTACTGCCTCATACAGGCGCGTGTCCCCAGAGGAGATTAGACGATAGAACTTGTATTCAAGCACTTGTAACCATGTTAAGATCAATGAAGCAAGCGATCTAGTGAAGAGTTCTTCCTCTTGTCTCTCTTCTTGCATACCGGCCTTTGGTTGTGTTCTTGAGGAAAGCATCCGGAAGTTCATCCCATCTAGTCGCAAACCCTCCCCCGAATCCTCTAGCGTCCATTCGGCCCCAATCTAAGCCATCCTATGGCATCTGCTCGTTCGCCACGACAGTTGGCGCCCACCGTGGGGCATGAAGTGGCGCTTGAAGGAGTTCACATTCGGGCGGGCATCCTCGAGATCTCGGCGAGCGTACGGTGTCCGCACTCGTGCAGCGCATCTACGCCATGGACTTCATCAACGGCAACGCGGCTGCTTCGCCAACGGCGGCATCTTCCCCAAGAACGGCCGCATCATCGAGTTTGGCAGCCACCGCGTCTACTTTGGCACCGTCCCTGTGCGCCAGCGCCTCTCGCCGGTGCTGGTGGCACCGGACCCGCCAAGATGGCTCTGTGCTGGCCGTGCCGCCGGCAGCGTCGAGGTAATGATGACCGGCGTGGTTGGTGCAGGAAAAGAAGCTGTGGGTGAAGGAGCTGGTCGTGCGGCTTCGACCCGTGCGGCCAAGCCACCGCTGGAGCGCGACGCAGGCGCAGCGGAGCGTCATCGGCGCCACCGGAAACACCGCTCCAGCGGCGATGAACGTCCTCACCACCCCCATCGCAAAACATCGACCGGCAGCGGCTCAGGCGGAGCTGGAGGCGCAGCGCCGAAGGTGCTCGAGAGCGGCAAGGACATCATCCGGGCGCAGCGAGCTGAACCTAACCCTACGTGAGTATAACGCTGCCCATGGCTTTGCTTCGTTAGCGCGCATGCTGCTAGGATGGAGAACCGGCTAAGCTCGCAACCTAGATCAAGATTTGCGCAAGAAATTCTTGCCGCAAAAGTACCTCTGCATCTGTTAGCATCGTGGAAAACCCTAATACAGTCCGGATAAAACTATAAAAGCTGCTAAAGCTGCAGTAGAGCTGTGTGAGTCGCTTTCCGGAGATGCTTTGGCAAAACAGCAAGAGCGTGTTAGAGAGCTGCTAGAAACTATTGAGCAGCAGAATGCTGAGCAACTAGCTAAGCTGAACAAGGCTGCGGCCTTAAAATCCGCGCGTTCAACAAAGAATGCCGGAAGCAAGTCCCATGGGCAGGCATCGTCCCCCCATCCGGACAGAAGAGAAGAGAAAAGAGATGAACGCACAGCAGATGACTGTGTACGATCCGGTTCTTGCCGGAAAACAACAAGCCGGTTAACATGATGCCGGTAGAAAAAGCCAAGGGGCAGAACGAGGCTACGCCAGAGGAGGCTATGCCGGGAACAATCATGCCGGTAGACATGAGACCGGGCAAAATTATCGAGCTGCAAGGGCAGCGTATGAGGAGATGCCACCACCAAGGTACCGGCAGGCAAGAGCCGCGGAACCGAAAAGATACGGAGAGGGAGATTCCGAGGTAGAGCGAACAAGAGTCTACCGGAACCCCTTGGGAGATCGCCTGGGGGAAAGATGTTTGCCAGACCAGGATGCGAGGCACAGGCTGGACAGAGTACATCTTTCCGAAATGATCGAATCTGAGGGTCCTCCTGGCCCAAAATGTTTTGGCCCACGGATCATGGGAGAGGAGCCACCGGTACGCAATTTCCAGCTGCCTCGAGACACAAAAACGTATGATGGCACGACCAAGCCGGAAGATTGGCTGGCGGACTATGTCACAGCTGTTTATGTAGCTGGTGGTGGAGTAAACCGGCGTTGGGCGGTGAGAATCATACCGTCCTACCTGGTAGGCCCTGCACGGATTTGGCTTAACAACTTGCCGGCAGGAAGCATAAACGGATGGCTGGACTTTGAGGAAGCCTTCGTGAACAACTTCAGTAGCACTTACAAGAGGCCAAACCGGCCCCAACAGCTCGCTTTATGCCAGCAACGTGCCGGTGAGACAGACAGAGATTATCTTACCCGGTGGAACTCAACAAGAAACACGTGTGAAGGAGTGATTGAAGCACAAGCAATTGCTTGGTTCAGTCAAGGATGCCGGAGAGGATCACCGCTGTGGCAAAAGAGAGAAGCATGCCAGCAACCTTGGCAGAGATGATACGTGTGGCGGATAGCTATGCATTGGGAGACCCATTGCAACCAGCAGAACAAGCTGAGCCGGAGCAGCGGCAGGAACAATACCGGGACAACCGGAACAACAAGAGAAGGGAAGATTTCCCGGATCGAAGGTACGCTCCACAGCACGTTGCTGCCGTGCAAGAAAATTATGATGCCGGCGGCAGCCAAAGGCAAAAAACCGGATCGCAGCCATGGGCGGGTCCAAAAAAGCAGTGGGTCGAAAAGAAACCCTGGGGCCAGAAAAAGAACTGGCAGGAACCCGTAAAATACACCATGGAAGCCGCCATGGATCAACCTTGCCGGTGGCACACACCAAACCCAGATCACCCGTCAAACCACTGACGAAGGATTGTTCTTGGACCAAGTACTTAATGCAAAAGGGAGCAGTAAAGGACGCGCAGGCACAAGGGTGCTCAACAGTATTGCCGCCGTCACAAGATATGCTGCGTCAGCAACAATTACCACCACCGCCACCACTCACCGGAGCAAATGCTTTACCGGTACAGCAGCAGCCAAATAGGCAGCAGTACCAGCAAGTTAACCGGGTGGAGCAAAACAATGATCAACCACCTCCACCGGCACCCTTAGGCCGGAATGTTTACGAAGGCCCGCATATGTGCTGTGTTGTCTTTGTCACTGAGCCAACAGACAGGCAAAGTGTGCACCGCCGCTCCATGGAGGTCAACGCCGTGATGCCGGCAGTTCCCAGATACATGCTGTGGTCAGATCAGGAAATTACTTGGTCATTTAAGGATCACCCCAAAATCATGCCAAATCCGGGTGGATACGCTCTTGTTGTGGATCCAATCATGAAAGGGCCGCAAACTCGAGTAAAGTTCAGCAAGGTGCTGATAGACAACGGCAGCAGCATAAACATCATGTACAAGCACACCATGCATACGCTGGGCATAACAGAAAACATGCTTCAGCCTACGCGTACAACGTTCCACGGAATCGTTCCGGGCTTGTCCTGTGCTCCGGTAGGAAAAGTTCGGGTGGACGTAGCATTTGGAGGACGTGACAATTGCCGGGTTGAGAATGTTGAGTTTGAGGTGGTGGACCTAGACAGTCCTTACCATGCATTGCTGGGAAGACCGGCGTTGGCAGCTTTCATGGCTACCACTCATACGGCTTACCTCAAGATGAAGATGCCGGCACCTCGTGGACCATTGACTGTGGTGGGGAACTACAAAGTCTCACTGGAAACTGCATCTGCCGGATCAAACCTAGCGGAATCGCTGGTGATCGCGGAGGAAAAAAGAAGAATGCAAACTGCGGTTGCGCTGGCTCAATCCTCACAGTTGAGTTTAGCGGCAATGAGTGGAAGCTTGGGCTCACCGGCATTCAAGCCGACAAATGAAACAAAGGACATTGTGCTGGATCCGGCTTACCCAGAGCGCCGTTCGCATCGGTGCCGGACTCGATCAAGCATAGGAAAACGCGCTCATCAGCTTCCTCCGTGAGAATCGGAATATCTTTGCCTGGTCAACTGATGACTTGGTGGGTGTTCCGAGGGAGCTGGCTGAGCACTCCTTGAATGTCCGGAAAGACGCCAAGCCGGTGCGGCAACCCTTGCGCCGGTTCGCTGAAGATAGGAGGAAGATCATAGGAGAAGAAGTGACCAAACTGCTTGTTGCCGGATTCATTGTGGAGGTCACGCACACAGAGTGGCTGGCCAATCCGGTAATGGTCGAAAAGAAAAAAGATGAGAACCTGGAGGCAAAAGCTCCAAAGGTGTGGCACATGTGCATAGACTACACCAACCTAAACAAGGCTTGCCCAAGAGACCCTTTTCCTTTGCCACGGATCGATCAAGTGATTGATTCAACTGCTGGGTGTGAGTTGTTGTCCTTCCTGGATGCATATTCCGGTTTCCACCAAATTCCCTTGAAAAAGGAAGATCAAATAAAAACTGCGTTCATTACCCCGCACGGGGCTTATTGCTATGTCACTATGCCCTTTGGTTTGCGCAACGCTGGTGCAACGTACCAGCGCTGTATGCAAAAATGCTTGTTTGATCAAATCGGAAAGAATGTGCAAGTCTATGTAGACGACATTGTGATAAAAACTAAGGTAAAGAACACCTTAATCGATGACATCCGGCAAACATTCGATAACCTAAGACGGTTCCGGATGAAGCTTAATCCGGCAAAATGTACTTTCGGTGTCCCTGCCGGCAAGTTGCTCGGTTTCCTTGTGTCAAGCCGGGGCATTGAAGTCAATCCGGTAAAAATCCGGGCAATAGAAAGAATGACTATCCCACGAGAGCTAAAAGATGTGCAAAAATTTACCGGAAGCTTGGCATCGCTAAGCCGGTTCGTGAGCAGGTTGGGAGAAAAAGCTCTGCCACTCTATGCTCTGATGAAAAAATCTGACACGTTCGTCTGGACCCCTCAGGCAGACGCAGCGTTTAAAGAACTGAAAACAATGCTGGCCACAGCACCTATACTGGCTTCACCTCTAGAAAGAGAGCCTATGCTATTATACATAGCAGCAACAAACCGGGTTGTGAGCGTAGTGGTTGTGGTTGAAAGAGAAGAGGAAGGAAAAACCGTCCAGAGGCCGGTATACTACCTGAGCGAGGTGCTCTCCCTCTCAAAACAAAACTACCCTCACTTCCAGAAGATGACTTATGGCGTGTACATGGCCGCCACAAAACTCAAGCATTACTTTGAAGAACATCCTATGAAGGTGGTGAGTGAAGCACCAATCTCCGATATCATGTGCAACAAGGACGCTAGCGGAAGGATTGCAAAATGGGCAATCCAGATATCACCATATGTACCGGCGTACGAAAGAAGGGATGCCATAAAATCACAGGCTTTGGCTGATTTCCTCGTTGATTGGGCGGAGATGCAATACAAACCGCCAGATCAGAGGATAGAATACTGGAAGATGCACTTTGATGGATCCAAACTCAAAGAGGGTCTAGGTGCCGGTGTGGTGCTCACCTCACCAAAAGGAGATCACCTCCGGTATGTTTTGCAAGTACATTTCAGGGCATCGAATAATGTCGCTGAATATGAGGCTTTGATCCATGGGCTTAAGGTCGCAAAAGAAATCGGTGCACACCGGATCATTTGCTATGGAGATTCAGATCTTGTGGTACAGCAGTGTTCCGGGGATTGGGATGCGAAAGATGCCAACATGGCCTCGTACCGGTTTCACGTGCAAAAGATTGCCGGATTCTTCGAAGGGTGTGAGTTTCACCATGTGCCACGCGCAGAAAATGAAGCCGCGGATGCTTTGTCCAAGCTGGGCTCATCCAGGCAAGAAATTCCTCCCGGAATAGCTTTAGCTCACTTAAGAGTACCATCGATCAAACCAAGCCCGGAATCGGAATCAATTTTCGTACCGGAATCGCATGTAGTACCCATGGATATCGATGAAGGAAACCCGGGGACTGCACCGGTAAACTCGGGGACTGCTCCGGCAAGCTCGGGGACTGCTGTACCCATACCGGAAGAAACGATGCTGGTAGATAGCATGGAGATAGATGCACCGGTGTTTTTGGTTCGAGAGACACCGTCGTGGGTTAAACCTATTAAGGAATTCCTGATCAACGGCACCTTGCCGGATGACGAAAATGAATCAAGGAGAATACAAAGAAGGTCCAAAGCATATACATTCATCAATGGTGAGGTGTACAAGAGAAGCGTTACCGGTGTCCTTCAAAGATGTGTGGAACCGGAAGAAGGGAAAGAAATGCTTGAGGAGATTCACCAAGGAGAATGTGGGCATCATGCTTCATCAAGGGCGCTGGTAGCAAAAGTATTCCGGCATGGGTTTTATTGGCCCACTGCTTTGGAAAACGCTGAGGATTTAGTAAGAAAATGCAACGGGTGCCAGAGGTACGCTAAGCAAAATCATACCCCAGCGTCCGGTTTAAAAAAATACCATTAACATGGCCATTTGCCGTTTGGTGCCTCGATATGGTTGGCCCATTCAAAACTGCAAGGAGCAGCATGACTCACATCTTGGTTATGGTGGATAAATTCACCAAATGGCTAGAAGTGAAACCTATCGCAAAATGTGATGGGCGCACAGCGGTGAAGTTCTTGAAAGATGTCATTTTGCGGTATGGATACCCGCACAGCATCATCACTGACAATGGAACCAACTTTGCTCAAGGTGAGTTCAAAAGGTTCTGTGAGGACAACAACATCCGGTTGGATTTGTGCTCAGTGGCACACCCACAAGGCAATGGCCAAGTGGAAAGAATGAACGCTTTGGTACTTTCCGGTATCAAACCAAGACTCATTGATGCGGTGGAAAAATCACCGGGATGTTGGCTCGATGAGCTACCATCAGTACTGTGGAGTATAAGAACAACTCCAAACCGGTCTACCGGATACACTCCGTTCTTCATGGTTTATGGAGCAGAAGCGGTCATACCAACCGACATCATTCATGATTCACCAAGGGTACAGCTCTATACTGAGCAAGAGGTCAAAGAGGCCAGAGAAAATGATGTGGACTTGCTAGAAGAAGCAAGAGAGCTGGCTTTGGCAAGAACAGCCATTTACCAGCAAAACCTCAGACGCTATCATAGCCGGAAGGTTAACCCGAGAGTTTTCCGGGAAGGAGATCTGGTGCTACGCCTAGTGCAGCGCACTGAAGGCCGGCATAAGCTCTTACCACCATGGGAAGGTCCCTTCATTGTAAGCAAGGTGCTTCACAATGATGCATATTACTTGATCGATGCACAGGAGTGGAAAAAAGGACAGGTCCGGAGAGGAGAGCAAGCGTCCATGGAACGTAGCTCTGTTGCGTCCTTTCTACTCTTGAAGTTGTGGTGTAAGAAGTTCCTTTTTGTACCTTACATGCTATGAATAAAAGATGTCGGAACCTTGAATGAATCTCGGGGACTACCCCAATAAGTTGCATGTAACTTGTTTATTTTTTCAGTTTACCGGTTGCTTATTGAACGTTTTTTCTTTCCGGTTTAGTAGTGTGCTAAATCCTACCGGAGTCTTCGACTCTGCTGCTGTCCGCAACCCGGCTTCATGGCAAGCAAGATAAACCGGTAGGGGATAAGCACATGAACTGCGAAGAGGAGAGCAGGAAAGAACAATCCGGAAAATCTAACTAACCCCGGTTAAACCAGTTTTTTGCAAAATTTCGAAGTTATTTCTAAGTTCAAGAAAATGCTTATTTGGTGAAAGAACCTTGTGCTCATACGCCAAAGAACGCCCAGAGAAGGCAGGCAGAGCCAAGGCAAAAGAACCAAGTGTGCATCGAATTGGATGCGGAAGCAATTTGGAAATCTTTGCAGTGCAGGATAAAAGCAAAACCAAAAGCAAATATGCTAAGGCAAACTTAAGATAATTAACTACCGGTATAACTTACCGGCATAAAATGTTGTGCGGCAACCAAAAGCGGACTTAAAGTTTTACATCATAAGCCCCGGCATACCGGGGCAGAATTTAACAAGACATTGTTTTGAGACACGCAGGACCAAACAGCATGACACAGGTAAATCTTCAGGCAGGTAGATAATCAGGCAGCGGGGGCTTCAGGAGGGGCATCGCCAGCACCAGCGTCGCCCAGAGGCTCCTCCTCGGCTTCATCCTCCTCCTCGTCGAGATAATCTTTGACGTCAGGAGGGGGAGGGATGAAGGTGCGCATGTCGGCGTACTCCGCGATGTGGTACGCGCGATCCTGCCGCTTAGCGGTGAGAATCGGGTCCAGATCGGTTTCCGCGCCTTCGCGCACTCCGGTGAGGGCATCCAGGTTCAGCTCCGGGTACCAGGAGCAAGCAACGCGGAGGGCAGAGTCTGCTCCGGCGCGGGCAGCAGAGCACTGCCACTCGCGGATCCTCTTGCCGGCGCCCTTGAGACGGTCGCGATGAGGGAGAAAGTATCCGGCACCTCCTCGCCAGGCCACAAAGTCCTGAAGAGCTGGGTAGCTACATCAGGAATGTCAGATAAGTTGCGATCTATGGCGCGCATGTGAGACACCCGCGCGTTCAGCGCGACCAGATGGTCATAGGGGGTCCATGGCACGGCAAGATTCGCTTGGCCCTGGGCAGTGCGGCGCTCGTCAACCTTCTTGACAGCATACTTCTGAGAGTCCGGAAAGAGGCCTGTGCAAAGAAAGAAAAAGGCTAAGGAAGGGAATCCGGAAGAAAATGCAACCGGAAGGAAAGATAGCGAGAAGAAAATGCGATCGGAAGAAAAAAGGCTTGCGGGCAGTAGTCAGAAAGCGCAAAGGAAAAGGACTTACGATAGGCAAGTGTGTCGGTTTGCAACACCAGCCTGTTGCACTCCTTCTGCTCCTCCTCCAGCCGCGCAGCTTTCTCCTCGGCAGCCTTCTGGGCTTTGGCCAGCTCCTCCAGCTCAGCTAGCAACACCGAGTTGGCGTTGCCGGCATCTTCAAGAGCTTCATCCATCTTGGCCGCTGCATCAGTTTCGGCAGCTTTGAGGGCCTTGGCATGATCAAGCCCCAGCTGGATGAGCTGGGACTTGAGCTCCTGGTAGCTGGTCTTCTGGGCGCTCAGCTCCTCCTGATGCCGCCGGATGAGCTGGTCCTTCTCCCCTGCAACCCGGAAAAGAAGGTGTTAACAAGATTGTGCTGGTAAAGATGAAAAGAAAACCAAGTTAACAGGAGAAAGGAAAAAATTGTACGTTGGGCGGCAGCGAGCTGCTCCTTGAGAGCCTCAATGGAAGCTTCCGGGATCACTGTTAAGCAAAAGTTATAAATGTTAGAAGGAAAAAAGGTTTCCGGTAAAAAGATGCCGGTGGTACAAAAATTACCTTGGCACTTGTCATGTGCCTCAGCGAGGTCCCGGTGTTCCCATAGGAGCTCCTCAAAGAGGGCCTTCCGAGCGTCAGCCGTGAGCTGTTCAAGAAAAAGAGGTACGTTAAGTTTTGCGCTAAGAACAGAGTTCTTAACCCGAAACTCGGGACTGGCAGCCGGTTTCGCGCGTTTCTAAGTTAAGTTTTGCGCTAAGAACAGAGTTCTTAACCCGAAACTCGGGACTGGCAGCCGGTTTCGCGCGTTTCTAAGTTAAGTTTTGCGCTAAGAACAGAGTTCTTAACCCGAAACTCGGGACTGGCAGTGCGGTTTGCGCGTTTCTAAGTTAAGTTTTGCGCTAAGAACAGAGTTCTTAACCGAAACTCGGGGACTGGCAGTGCGGTTTCGCGCGTTTCTAAGTTAAGTTTTGCGCTAAGAACAGTTCTTAACCCGAACTCGGGGACTGGCAGTGCCGGTTTCGCGCGTTTCTAAGTTAAGTTTTGCGCTAAGAACAGAGTTCTTAACCCGAAACTCGGGGACTGGCAGTGCCGGTTTCACGCTAAGTTTTAAGTTAAAGTTTTGTGCTAAAAGCTGCGCTCTCACCACAAAACTCGGGGACTGGGAAGATAGACAAGAGAGAAACCGGCATGAAACTAAAGAAAAAATCCGGAAGCAAGGAAACCGGTAAAAGTTGAAAAGAGTTAGTAAAGCGTACCATCAAGTTGTTCGTGGCATCATACCATGCGCTGTCGAGCTCCTTCACGGCGCTGCGAAGCCGCATGAAGTGCTCCTCGGAAGACCGGTCCCCAACAGGGTCAGGTGCCGGCAGCCTGTCCTTGCCCAAACCGCGGGTCGCCGGAGTCATGTCCGCGGCGTTCCACTTCTGGGCGTAGGGCAGAAGATGCCCCAGGTCCCGGCCCCTGCGCTGGAACTCAGTGATACGGCCAAGCAGGCCGGTGGCCTTCGTGGCGGTATCCCTGGCGGCCTTGGAGACGTGCAGCACCAGGGGCTGCTGGCCGCCGGAAGGGGCGCTGGAGGCCGTCGCCTTCCCCTTGATGAGCTTGGAGATCTTGGGCGGCGGCGCAGTTGGAGCAGCCCTGGAGGGCTTGGTGCGAGGAGCATCTGGAGGTGGCATTAGAATGGTTCGTGGAGAAGGGGGAGCGCTAGGCGCATCACCCGGGTTGGAACCTTCCGGCGTGGAAGTTTCCGGCGCGGAAGTTGTCTTCTTTTCAAGGACGGGAGGAGCCGAAGGCTCCGCCCGCCCGGCAGCTTCCTCGGCGCCGATGTTGCTGGCGCCGGTATCCTGGTTCTCTGGGAGGAAGGAAAGATCCTCCTCCGTGCGGTGATCTGATGATGAAGGGGCCGCACGCCCCGAACTTGTTGTGCCCCCCGAAAGGGAGGCAGAGGTGTTGCCGGCACCAGATGGTGCCGGGCTTGAGCGAGGAGGAGGGGTTGAGGTCCTTGCGGAACCTTCAGAGCCCGCCTTGAGCCAAGCTTGAGCGCGGGGCTGAGAGAAAGAAAGAAAGATAGTTGGAGAAAAGCAACCGGAAAAAGAACTTGGCAAAAAGAGGCAAGCAAGAAAATGAAAAACTTACCCGGAAGCAGTCGGCATCTGCTTGCGCCCGTAGCGGCGCACGCCCACTTCCTTCTCCCCCAAGGGCTCAGTCCGGAAGCGCTTGGAGGGAGGGGCCTGGCTGGAACCGGCATCAGATGCCGGCAGCTTGTTCTTTTGGCCCTGGGCCATGAGTTTGTCCACAAACTCATGGCCGGCCTCGGCGCGCAAGGGCGGCGCGTGCTCGTGGATCTATAAGTTAAACATAGCTAAGAAAAAATTCGCAAGAAAGCAATAACGGAAAAGTATAAGAAACCGGAAAAGAAAATACCTCAAGCATGGTCAGGTCATCGGAGGACCCGGTTGGCTTCGGTGGAGACCGGCCAAGGCGCGCAGCCGGAGTCTTGCCCATCTTCAAATCCTTCCAAAAGATGTAGGGATCTGGGTCGAAGGAGTCAAGGGCGCGCTTCACGCAGATCCTACGCCGCTCTGCTTGAATGAGGGGGAAGCGGTCCTTGGCCTGAAACACGAAAAAAGAGGGTTAACAAGAGCAAAAAGTTACCGGCAAAACCAACCCCAATTGCGTAATCTCTTACTTCTTGGGTCGGAGGGTTAGTAGTGCTGAGGGGAAGGAGGCCCCATTCCCATTCAAACGGCATAGCAGTTTGGCAAATCTGCTTAGCCTTGCGAACAACATCCTTCTTGCTAAGGGGACGGCCTGTGATCTTGGTAGGATCGCCAGGGCCGTACATCTCGCTCATCCTATGCACCCGGCGCTTCAGAGGAAGCACCCGGCGCGAAATAAAGGTGCGGATGATATCATCCGAGCAGATGTTGGTCTCCTTCTTCAAAGAGGCCATGAAGCGTACCACCCGGTTGGTTTCGGCATGATCCGTCTTCGGGTTGTAACTCCAATTGGCTCTACTGGGAGGCCCCACTTGGAACGGCGGAAGATCAATGAGATTGGCGCGGTCGTTATTCTTCACATAGAAAAAAGTTCCTTGCCAGGCGCGGCAGGACTCGAGGCCGGTGAACTTAAAGAAAGTGCTCCCTTGGCGGGAGCCGACGATGCAAGACCCGCACTCCACGGGCGGCTTGGGTTTAGGAATTTCCTTGCCCTGAACGGAATTGATCCGCAGAGCAAAGAAGCGGGCAAACGTCTCACGAGTGGGACGAATGCCGATGTAGGCCTCCATGAAGGTGGCGTAGCAAGAAAGGTAAAAGATGGCGTTGCCAGGAAGGTGGTGAGGTTGGAGTTCATAGAAATTTAAGAACTCCCGGAAAAAGGCGAGGCAGGAAGGCCGAAGCCACGCTCAAAATGAGCAAGGAAAACAACATGTTCACCGGGCTGGGATCCGGTTCACTCGTCACCGGGAAGCCGGCAGGTTACTCCTTCCGGAATCCTGCGGGACCGGTATAGCCAATCGATCTCATATTCAGTAACATTGGAGCCCATCCAGGCTCCACGAGTGATGGGGGAGGGCTCTCCACCGGATGATTCGCTAGAGCTACTCGTTTCTAAGTGGCTACCGGATGCTTGGCTAAAGCTACCGGATTCTAGATGGCCACCGGACTCTTGACGGCTACCGGATCCCTGCTGGTTGCCGGAATCGGTATCCATCGGATCTGAAGCCGTAGATTCGCCGGGAGATTGTCTACGACGGTTAACGGAGAGGGAAGAAGAAGAAGCAGAGGAAGATTCCTCGCCAGACATTGGTTTGGGAGGCGAAAAAACAGAAATCCCACACTTGAACCCCGCGCGAAGATCTACGAGTAAGAAGAAAATCAAAGAAAAAGAGGAAATAAGAACACCATCGACCCAAGATCTAGAAAGCAAGCAAATGGCAAGCAAAGTGAGATTGGCACTAACCTCGAGCGGCGCAGTCGCTGGGGAAGACGTTCGCCGGTGAAGGAGCGGACCTAACTGTCGCCGACGAGCACCGTCGACGGCGAGGCGGAGAAGGACGCGAAGAAGCAAGAATGCAGCGGGCGCGACGAAGGTGCTGCGGAAGATTTCCGCACGACGAGGTCCGGCGGAAACGCGGCGTGAGTTCGCCGGGCGACGGAGCTCGAGCAAACGACGGCGGACGAAGAGCGGCGAAGGCGCAGAGGCGAGGAGCACTGTGCGCGAAGGTTGGGGAATGCGAGAAGAGGAAGAAGAAAGGGCAGTTGTCCTTATAAAGAAGAGAGAAGGTGGGCCGAAAACCGCCGGGCCGCGGCGGTTCGCCTCGCGGCCCGCGACGGTTCGCACCACGGGCCGCCACGTGGCGAGGAGGTACACGCGAGAAAATGGGAAGCCACACGGAGGCACACACGGGATCCAAAGTGGGCTGGTGCATTTAATGAGCGCGCGGGAGTCGAAGCGAAGTGACAACTGACACTGGCGCGACAGTTAACAGTGCGCATGTCACTGACAGGCGCGGGGCCCGAAATATTCTCGACTTCGCCGAGGAAAGAGTAAATGCGAATGATACCGGAGAAAAGAGATGCCGGGAGATGCCTTGCAAAGAGAGAAAAGACAAATAAGGGCAAAGATGCCGGATCCAAGCTCAAAGCCGGAGAGATTAAACCGGTATCCTAAAAACATGAAAACCTGGCATGGTCTGTAGGATAGAATCCGCCAGACTATACCAGCTTCGGGGACTAATGTTGGGGGGATAACCCCCGGTATGCCAAAGGCATGCCAAACCGGATGGTTTGAGCCATCGAGATACCGGTTTAATATTCTTACCGGAAAGTGAAGATAAGAGTTTGGGCTAAGTGAAGCTAAGCCGGTAGCCCCAAGGGGGTATGCCGGAACCCGGAAAAGAAGATACCGGAGAGAAGGGCCTGTCGGCAGGGCTGGTCAAAGATTCTCTTCAGAGCAAGAAGACGAGGATGAGCTAAGCAAAGCGGCTTTAATCGAGCCCTGGCGCCAAAGAGAGAGATGACGCTGAAAGAAGCCGGAGGACGTCAGCGTCCCTGATTAAAGAAGACTCCGGCGTCATCTATGATTAAAGTAGCTTTGTAAAGTAGTTTGTCCAGTCAAAGATGCCATTAGGGTTTCTTGTTCTGTAAGCCACCCTCTCCCCTATATAAGGAGAGGGGGCACGCCTCATACGGGCGCGTGTCCACAGAGGAGATTAGACGATAGAACTTGTATTCAAGCACTTGTAACCATGTTGAGATCAATGAAGCAAGCGATCTAGTGAAGAGTTCTTCCTCTTGTCTCTCTTCTTGCATACCGGCCTTTGGTTGTGTTCTTGAGGAAAGCATCCGGAAGTTCATCCCATCTAGTCGCAAACCCTCCCCCAAATCCTCTAGCGTCCATTCGGCCCCAATCTAAGCCATCCTATGGCATCTGCTCGTTCGCCACGACGACAGAAACCTACATAGAGGAACTTGGGCGCAAGAAGCCGAAAACTATAACCAAGTTAATGGAAATCGCCAACAGCTGGGCTGATGGCGAAGACAACGTACAAACACCACGACAACGCAGTGACGACGAAGACGACGATCAGCCGAAGCACGACTCGGGTGGACAAAGGGATCACCGTAAGAAAAGAAAAGACCGCAGTTACAACAACATTAACCTGGTAGTTGTGGGGTATTCTGATCGGCGGGACGATCGGTACGACGACAGGCGAAGCGATCGGTAGGACGGCAACCGGAACAACTCTGGAAATCGTGGAAACTACAAACCACGACCACAGAGGACTCCTGAGCTACCCTTTGCTGAACAGATAAATGCTCCCTGCTACCTGCACTCGTACATCGACTCTAAAGACGACAAGAAGAAGTCAAGTCACTTACTCAGAGATTGTCGACAGTTCATCGAAATGCAGAAGCTCATCCAGCAACAGCCAACACCACCGCCACCTCCACCTCAGCACCAGGTCCAGCAAGCTCAGCCTCATAACCCCGAGTCGTTTCCACCACCACATGGCGAGATGAGCATGATCCATTGGACAGGTGTTTAGAAAGGAAATGAAGAAGCTCACCGAGAAATCAATGCGCAGAAAGCATTATGACCAACATTCACAATATATCGAGTGGTCATCTCGAGCATTATGTTCAGCAGAGCGGATCACCCGATGACAATCCCAAAACCAGGGCATGCTGCCTTAGTAGTTGAGGCGCAGATCAAAGGGTTCAAAATGAGAAAAGTCTTCATGGATGGCAGAAGTGGATTAAACCTGATATTCGTCGATACAATCAAAAGTATGGGGATCACTATGAGGATGCTAGAAGAGACAGACACCTGTTTCCATGGGATCCTCCCCACTTCACCAGCGTACTCTCTTGGCAAAGTTCACCTGAATGTCATCTTTGGCAACCCCATAACTTCAGGAAGGAAAAGATCGAGTTTGAAGTCGTAAACTGGGAATCGCAGTACCACGCTATACTCGGAAGACCAGCTTATGCCAAGTCATGGCTGTGCCGCATTACACATACCTCAAGCTAAAAATGCCTGGGAGCAACAAACATCACAGTCTATGGAAGTTTCTCATGCTCGGACAATTGTGATCGTGACTTTCAGAGGATCGCCGCGAAGTTTGGGATAAAGCAGGAAGTTGTTGATCTTCCTTCAAAGTCGTCGGCACACGATGATAAGGAAGATGAACGTGTTAGGAAGACAAAGAAGAAGCCAGCTGATCTTGCCCTAGAAGCTTCGACAGTAAAAAATTCGGCAGCTGATGGCGCAGCAGTCATAGAAGAAAAAGAAAACAAGACACTGACAATCACCGCCGGGACTCTGGCGAAATCAACAACGCTTCGAATCAACGATGCGACGGACAAGCTAGAAGATAAGAAGAACCCCCCTCTTGCTTAAAGCGGACGGATATTATTTAGTTTTCTCTTTTCAATAGGGCCCTTTTTTCGCCCCTTAGTTTCTTGCTTACTTTATTAACGAGAACTTAATTTTTGCTTCCTTAAAAAGCACTGTAGTAATTCGGAACCATATCATCATGAACCTTGTTTGCGTATTTCGGCGAACATTGGTGCGGTGAAGAACACGCCCAAAGATTGCATTCCAAAAAGCCTCTGAAATTACGAGTGCTAAAGGATGTGAAATCAACGGGGACCTGATACGTCTCCGACGTATCGATAATTTCTTATGTTCCATGCCACATTATTGATGTTATCTACATGTTTTATGCACACTTTATGTCATATTCGTGCATTTCCGGAACTAACCTATTAACAAGATGCCGAAGTGCCGTTATTTCGCTGTTTTTGGTTTTAAATCCTAGTAAGGAAATATTCTCGGGATTGGACGAAATCAAAGCCTGGGGCCTATTTTCTCACGAAGCCAGTCCGAAGGAGAGACGAAGAGGGGCCACGGAGGGGCCACACCCTAGGCGGCGCGGCCCCCTTGCCGCGCGGCCCTGTGGTGTGGGGCCCCGTGCCGCCTCTTGACCTGCCCTTCCGCCTATAAAAAGTCTCCGTGACGAAACCTCCCGTGCCGAGAGCCACGATACGGAAAACCTTCGAGACGCCGCCAACGCCGATCCCATCTCGGGGATCCAGGAGATCGCCTCCGGCACCCGGAGAGGGGAATCATCTCCCGGAGGACTCTACGCCGCCATGGTCGCCTCCGGTGTGATGTGTGAGTAGTCTACCCCTGGACTATGGGTCCATAGCAGTAGCTAGATGGTTGTCTTCTCCCCATTGTGCTATCATTGTCGGGATCCGATGAATAGAGAATACTTGTTATGTTGATTATCAAAGTTATGCTATGTGTTGTTTATGATCTTGCATGCTCTCCGTTACTAGTAGATGCTCTGGCCAAGTAGATGCTTGTAACTCCAAGAGGGAGTACTTATGCTCGATAGTGGGTTCATGCCTGCATTGACACCTGGGACAGTGACAGAAAGTTCTAAGGTTGTGTTGTTGTGCTGTTGCCACTAGGGATAAAACATTAGTGCTATGTTCAAGGATGTAGTCACTAGTTACATTACGCACCATACTTAATGCAATTGTCTGTTGTTTGCAACTTAATACTGGAAGGGTTCGGATGATAACCTGAAGGTGGACTTTTTAGGCATAGATGCAGTTGGATGGCGGTCTATGTACTTTGTCGTAATGCCCAATTAAATCTCACTATATTCATCATGATATGTATGTGCATGGTCATGCTCTCTTTATTTGTCAATTGCCCAACTGTAATTTGTTCACCCAACATGCTGCTTGTCTTATGGGAGAGACACCTCTAGTGAACTGTGGACCCCGGTCCAATTCTCTTTACTGAATACAATCTCTGCAATACTTGTTCTACTGTTCTGCAAACAATCATCTTCCACACAATACGGTTAATCCTTTGTTACAGCAAGCCGGTGAGATTGACAACCTCACTGTTTCGTTGGGGCAAAGTACTTTGGTTGTGTTGTGCAGGTTCCACGTTGGCGCCGGAATCCCTGGTGTTGCGCACTACATCCCGCCGCCATCAACCTTCAACGTGCTTCTTGGCTCCTCTGGTTCGATAAACCTTGGTTTCTTTCTGAGGGAAAACTTGCTGCTGTGCGCATCATACCTTCCTCTTGGGGTTGCCAACGAACGTGTGAAATACACGCCATCAAGCACATTTTCTGGCGCCGTTGGGGGAGATCAAGACACGCTGCAAGGGGAGTCTCCACTTCTCAATCTCTTTACTTTGTTTTTGTCTTGCTTAGTTTTATTTACTACTTTGTTTGCTGCACTAAATCAAAATACAAAAAAATTAGTTGCTAGTTTTACTTTACTTGCTATCTTGTTTGCTATATCAAAAACACAAAAAAATTAGTTTACTTGCATTTACTTTACTTTATTCATCATGTTTCCTTTTAATTTTACCACAAAAGACATACCGGTAGGACGTGGGTCTATAGTTGGGAGAAATAATATAGAAGAATTCTTCAACCATGTTAGTACTATTGAAAATTTTGAAGATAGACACTTGGTAGACCTTGCGCCTACTTATGAAATTGCTGCTGCGCATTTAGTTCGCTTGTTGGAAACTAAATTTGTTAATCTTAATCCTATAATCCAACACATGTTTTTCACACTTGGCGATATGGAAGAAGGGGAAAAGAAAGATTTTGTATTAGAAACCCTTCTTAGAGAATTTGGTGGTCTAGCAAGAGAAGCTAGAAAGGTGTTTGCTAAATTTAATATGCTTGGTTCTCCTACTAATTTTGTTAGTCTCCTTGAAAAGATGGATATGGATAGAATAAGATACACTAATAATATTGATGATGGAGGGGAGATCAAAGCACCAATACCATGTAAGCTCCTAGCTATGAATGATGCACTAGAAAATAACTATGCTTGGCTTGTTCCTGAAAATTTGTTTGATGAGAGTAGCACGCCTAAGACTAATGAAAAGGGAGATGCTAAAACTTATGTATCTAATATACTATGCTTGGTTGAGAAAAGCCCACACCCCGCTGTAGAAGTACCACCCTTCGATAATACTTGATACACACTTTCTGCGCCTAGCTGAAAGGCGTTAAAGAAAAGCGCTTATGGGAGACAACCCATGTTTTTACCTACAGTACTTTATTTTTATTTTGTGTCTTGGAAGTTGTTTACTACTGTAGCAACCTCTCCTTATCTTAGTTTTGTGTTTTGTTGTGCCAAGTTAAGCCGTTGATAGAAAAGTAAGTACTAGATTTGGATTACTGCACAGTTCCAGATTTCTTTGCTGTCACGAATCTGGGTCCACCTCCCTGTAGGTAGCTCAGAAAATTAAGCCAATTTACGTGCATGATCCTCAGATATGTACGCAACTTTCATTCAATTTGAGCATTTTCATTTGAGCAAGTCTGGTGCCATTTTAAAATTCGTCAATACGAACTGTTCTGTTTTGACAGATTCTGCCTTTTATTTTGCATTGCCTCTTTTGCTATGTTGGATGAATTTCTTTGATCCACTAATGTCCAGTAGCATTATGCAATGTCCAGAAGTGTTAAGAATGAGTGTGTCACCTCTGAATATGTCAATTTATATTGTGCACTAACCCTCTAATGAGTTGTTTCGAGTTTGGTGTGGAGGAAGTTTTCAAGGATCAAGAGAGGAGTATGATGCAACATGATCAAGGAGAGTGAAAGCTCTAAGCTTGGGGATGCACCCGGTGGTTCACCCCTGCATATATCAAGAAGACTCAAGCATCTAAGCTTGGGGATGCCCAAGGCATCCCTTCTTCATTGACAACATTATCAGGTTCCTCCCTGAAACTATATTTTTATTCCATCACATCTTATGTGCTTTTTCTTGGAGCGTCGGTTTGTTTTTGTTTTTTGTTTTGTTTGAATAAAATGGATCCTAGCATTCACTTTATGGGAGAGAGACACGCTCCGCTGTAGCATATGGACAAGTATGTCCTTGGTTTCTACTCATAGTATTCATGGCGAAGTTTCTCCTTCGTTAAATTGTTATATGGTTGGAATTGGAAAATGATACATGTAGTAATTGCTATAAATGTCTTGGGTAATGTGATACTTGGCAATTGTTGTGCTCATGTTTAAGCTCTTGCATCATATGCTTTGCACCCATTAATGAAGAAATACATAGAGCATGCTAAAATTTGGTTTGCATATTTGGTTTCTCTAAGGTCTAGATAATTTCTAGTATTGAGTTTGAACAACAAGGAAGACGGTGTAGAGTCTTATAATGTTTTCAATATGTCTTTTATGTGAGTTTTGCTGCACCGGTTCATCCTTGTGTTTGTTTCAAATAAGCCTTGCTAGCCTAAACCTTGTATCGAGAGGGAATACTTTCATGCATCCAAAATACTTGAGCCAACCACTATGCCATTTGTGTCCACCATACCTACCTATACTACATGGTATTTTCCGCCATTCCAAAGTAAATTGCTTGAGTGCTACCTTTAAAATTCCATCATTCACCTTTGCAATATATAGCTCATGGGACAAATAGCTTAAAAACTATTGTGGTATTGAATATGTAATTATGCACTTTATCTCTTATTAAGTTGCTTGTTGTGCGATAACCATGTTCACTGGGGACGCCATCAACTATTCATTGTTGAATTTCATGTGAGTTGCTATGCATGTCCGTCTTGTCTGAAGTAAGAGAGATCTACCACCATATGGTTAAGCATGCATATGTTAGAGAAGAACATTGGGCCGCTAACTAAAGCCATGTTCCATGGTGGAAGTTTCAGTTTTGGACAACAATCCTCAAATCTCAAATGAGAAAATTATTAATTGTTGTTATATGCTTATGCATAAAAGAGGAGTCCATTATCTGTTGTCTATGTTGTCCCGGTATGGATGTCTAAGTTGAAGAATAATCAATAGCGAGAAATCCAATGCGAGCTTTCTCCTTAGACCTTTGTACAGGCGGCATAGAGGTACCCCTTTGTGACACTTGGTAAAAACAATGCATTGTGATGATCCGGTAGTCCAAGCTAATTAGGACAAGGTGCGGGCACTATTAGTACACTATGCATGAGGCTTGCAACTTATAAGATATAATTTACATGATGCATATGCTTTATTACTACCGTTGACAAAATTGTTTCATGTTTTCAAAATCAAAGCTCTAGCACAAATATAGCAATCGATGCTTTTCCTCTATGGAGGACCATTCTTTTACTTTCAATGTTGAGTCAGTTCACCTATTTCTCTCCACCTCAAGAAGCAAACACTTGTGTGAACTATGCATTGATTCCTACATACTTGCTTATTGCACTTATTATATTACTCTATGTTGACAATATCCATGAGATATACATGTTACAAGTTGAAAGCAACCGCTGAAACTTAATCTTCTTTTGTGTTGCTTCAATGCCTTTACTATGAATTATTGCTTTATGAGTTAACTCTTATGCAAGACTTATTGATGCTTGTCTTGAAGTGCTATTCATGAAAAGTCTTTGCTTTATGATTCACTTGTTTACTCATGTCATATACATTGTTTTGATCGCTGCATTCACTACATATGCTTTACAAATAGTATGATCAAGATTATGATGGCATGTCACACCAGAAATTATCTGTGTTATCGTTTTACCTGCTCGGCGAGCAGAACTAAGCTTGGGGATGCTGATACGTCTCCGACGTATCGATAATTTCTTATGTTCCATGCCACATTATTGATGTTATCTACATGTTTTATGCACACTTTATGTCATATTCGTGCATTTTCTGGAACTAACCTATTAACAAGATGCCGAAGTGCCAGTTCTGCTGTTTTTGGTTTCAGAAATCCTAGTAAGGAAATATTCTCGAATTGGACGAAATCAAAGCCCAGGGGCCTATTTTCTCACGAAGCTTCGAAGTCCGAAGGAGAGACGAAGAGGGGCCACGGAGGGGCCACACCCTAGGCGGCGCGGCCCCCTTGGCCGCGCGGCCCCGTGGTGTGGGGCCCCCGTGCCGCCTCTTGACCTGCCCTTCCGCCTATAAAAAGTCTCCGTGACGAAACCCCCAGCACCGAGAGCCACGATACGGAAACCTTCCAGAGACGCCGCCAACGCCGATCCCATCTCGGGGGATCCAGAGATCGCCTCCGGCACCCGCCGAGAGGGGGAATCATCTCCCGGAGGACTCACGCTGCCATGGTCGCCTCCGGTGTGATGTGAGTAGTCTACCCGGACTATGGGTCCATAGCTGTAGCTAGATGGTTGTCTTCTCCCCATTGTGCTATCATTGTCGGATCTTGTGAGCTGCCTAACATGATCAAGATCATCTATCTGTAATTCTATATGTTGCGTTTGTTGGGATCCGATGAATAGAGAATACTTGTTATGTTGATTATCAAAGTTATGCTATGTGTTGTTTATGATCTTGCATGCTCTCCGTTACTAGTAGATGCTCTGGCCAAGTAGATGCTTGTAACTCCAAGAGGGAGTACTTATGCTCGATAGTGGGTTCATGCATTGACACTGGGACAGTGACAGAAAGTTCTAAGGTTGTGTTGTGTTGCCACTAGGGATAAAACATTAGTGCTATGTTCAAGGATGTAGTCACTAGTTACATTACGCACCATACTTAATGCAATTGTCTGTTGTTAGCAACTTAATACTGAAGGGGGTTCGGATGATAAGGTGGACTTTTTAGGCATAGATGCGGTTGGATGGCGGTCTATGTACTTTGTCGTAATGCCCAATTAAATCTCACTATATTCATCATGATATGTATGTGCATGGTCATGCTCTCTTTATTTGTCAATTGCCCAACCGTAATTTGTTCACCCAACATGCTGCTTGTCTTATGGGAGAGACACCTCTAGTGAACTGTGGACCCCGGTCCAATTCTCTTTACTGAAATACAATCTACTGCAATACTTGTTCTACTGTTTTCTGCAAACAATCATCTTCCACACAATACGGTTAATCCTTTGTTACAGCAAGCCGGTGAGATTGACAACCTCACTGTTTCATTGGGGCAAAGTACTTTGGTTGTGTTGTTCCACGTTGGCGCCGGAATCCCCGGTGTTGCGCCGCACTACATCCCGCCGCCATCAACCTTCAACGTGCTTCTTGGCTCCTCCTGGTTCGATAAACCTTGGTTTCTTTCTGAGGGAAAACTTGCTGCTGTGCGCATCATACCTTCCTCTTGGGGTTGCCCAACGAACGTGTGAAATACACGCCATCAAGCACATTTTCTGGCGCCGTTGCCGGGGATCGAACCCGGGTCACCCGCGTGACAGGCGGGAATACTTACCACTATACTACAACGACATATGCCTTTTAAAATTCACCGCTATTCTGTTTAAAGGTACTCACACTCCGGACCTCGGCTAACATATGCCTTTTAAAGGTACTCACACTCCGGACCTCGTCTACCAAGCTATTTTCCGCTGTCGTAAGTACTCGAAGCTATTTCCTTTAGATCCTGCAATTGCATCTTTTTGTTTCTTGTTTACACTTGTTTGGCATAATGGACAACAATGAGCTTTTTATTCTATTTCCTGAGTTAAGACATGGATGGTTTGATCCGAAAATTAAAAAACCCATGGAACATGTTAGCATGAATACTTTGAACACCATTGTTGCTAATAATATGGAAAATTCTAAGCTTGGGGAAGCTGGCTTTGATGAGCATGATATTTTTAGTCCCCCAAGCATTGAGGAGGAAATTTACTTTGATGATACTTTGCCTCCTATTTATGATGATTATAATGATAGTAGTCTTTTGTTACCACCTGTTATGGAGGATAAATTTGATTATGATTATAATATGCCTCCTATATTTGATGATGAGAATAATAATGATAGCTACTTTGTTGAATTTGCTCCCACTACAACTAATAAAATTGATTATGCTTATGTGGAGAGTAATAATTTTATGCATGAGACTCATGATAAGAATGCTTTATGTGATAGTTATATTGTTGAGTTTGCTCATGATGCTACTGAAAGTTATTATGAGAGAGGAAAATATGGTTGTGGAAATTTTCATGTTACTAAAACACCTCTCTATGTGCTGAAATTTTTTAAGCTACACTTGTTTTATCTTCCTATGCTTGTTACTTTGCTCTTCATGAACTTGTTTCTTTACAAGATTCCCTTTCATAGGAAGCATGTTAGGCTTAAATGTGTTTTGAATTTGCCTCTTGATGCTCTCTTTTGCTTCAAATACTATTTCTTGCGAGTGCATCATTAAAACTGCTGAGCCCATCTTAATGGCTATAAAGAAAAGAACTTCTTGGGAGATAACCCATGTGTTATTTTGCTACAGTACTTTGTTTTTATTTTATGTCTTGGAAGTTGTTTACTACTGTAGCAACCTCTCCTTATCTTAGTTTTGTGTTTTGTTGTGCCAAGTAAAGCCGTTGATAGAAAAGTAAGTACTAGATTTGGATTACTGCGCAGTTCCAGATTTCTTTGCTGTCACGAATCTGGGTCCACCTCCCTGTAGGTAGCTCAGAAAATTAAGCCAATTTACGTGCATGATCCTCAGATATGTACGCAACTTTCATTAAATTTGAGCATTTTCATTTGAGCAAGTCTGGTGCCATTTTAAAATTCGTCAATACGAACTGTTCTGTTTTGATAGATTCTGCCTTTTATTTCGCATTGCCTCTTTTGCTATGTGGGATGGATTTCTTTGTTCCACTAATGTCCAGTAGCATTATGCAATGTCCAGAAGTGTTAAGAATGATTGTGTCACCTCTGAATATGTCAATTTATATTGTGCACTAACCCTCTAATGAGTTGTTTCGAGTTTGGTGTGGAGGAAGTTTTCAAGGATCAAGAGAGGAGTATGATGCAACATGATCAAGGAGAGTGAAAGCTCTAAGCTTGGGGATGCCCCGGTGGTTCACCCCTGCATATATCAAGAAGACTCAGCGTCTAAGCTTGGGGATGCCCAAGGCATCCCCTTCTTCATCGACAACATTATCAGGTTCCTCCCCTGAAACTATATTTTTATTCCATCACATCTTATGTGCTTTTTCTTGGAGCGTCGGTTTGTTTTGTTTTTTTTGTTTTGTTTGAATAAAATGGATCCTAGCATTCACTTTATGGGAGAGAGACACGCTCTGCTGTAGCATATGGACAAGTATGTCCTTGGTTTCTACTCATAGTATTCATGGCGAAGTTTCTCCTTCGTTAAATTGTTATATGGTTGGAATTGGAAAATGATACATGTAGTAATTGCTATTAATGTTTTGGGTAATGTGATACTTGGCAATTGTTGTGCTCATGATTAAGCTCTTGCATCATATGCTTTGCACCCATTAATGAAGAAATACATAGAGCATGCTAAAATTTGGTTTGCATATTTGGTTTCTCTAAGGTCTAGATAATTTCTAGTATTGAGTTTGAACAACAAGGAAGACGGTGTAGAGTCTTATAATGTTTTCAATATGTCTTTTATGTGAGTTTTGCTGCACCGGTTCATCCTTGTGTTTGTTTCAAATAAGCCTTGCTAGCCTAAACCTTGTATCGAGAGGGAATACTTCTCATGCATCCAAAATACTTGAGCCAACCACTATGCCATTTGTGTCCACCATACCTACCTACTACATGGTATTTTCCGCCATTCCAAAGTAAATTGCTTGAGTGCTACCTTTAAAATTCCATCATTCACCTTTGCAATATATAGCTCATGGGACAAATAGCTTAAAAACTATTGTGGTATTGAATATGTAATTATGCACTTTATCTCTTATTAAGTTGCTTGTTGTGCGATAACCATGTTCACTGGGGACGCCATCAACTATTCATTGTTGAATTTCATGTGAGTTGCTATGCATGTCCGTCTTGTCTGAAGTAAGAGAGATCTACCACCTTATGGTTAAGCATGCATATTGTTAGAGAAGAACATTGGGCCGCTAACTAAAGCCATGATCCATGGTGGAAGTTTCAGTATTGGACATATATCCTCAATCTCAAATGAGAAAATTATTAATTGTTGTTACATGCTTATGCATAAAAGAGGAGTCCATTATCTGTTGTCTATGTTGTCCCGGTATGGATGTCTAAGTTGAGAATAATCAATAGCGAGAAATCCAATGCGAGCTTTCTCCTTAGACCTTTGTACAGGCGGCATAGAGGTACCCCTTTGTGACACTTGGTTAAAACATGTGCATTGTGATGATCCGGTAGTCCAAGCTAATTAGGACAAGGTGCGGGCACTATTAGTACACTATGCATGAGGCTTGCAACTTATAAGATATAATTTACATGATACATATGCTTTATTACTACCGTTGACAAAATTGTTTCATGTTTTCAAAATCAAAGCTCTAGCACAAATATAGCAATCGATGCTTTTCCTCTTTGAAGGACCATTCTTTTACTTTTATTGTTGAGTCAGTTCACCTATTTCTCTCCACCTCAAGAAGCAAACACTTGTGTGAACTGTGCATTGATTCCTACATACTTGCTTATTGCACTTATTATATTACTCTATGTTGACAATATCCATGAGATATACATGTTACAAGTTGAAAGCAACCGCTGAAACTTAATCTTCCTTTGTGTTGCTTCAATACCTTTACTTTGATTTATTGCTTTATGAGTTAACTCTTATGCAAGACTTATTGATGCTTGTCTTGAAGTACTATTCATGAAAAGTCTTTGCTATATGATTCACTTGTTTACTCATGTCATATACATTGTTTTGATCGCTGCATTCACTACATATGCTTTACAAATAGTATGATCAAGGTTATGATGGCATGTCACTCCAGAAATTATCTGTGTTATCGTTTTACCTGCTCGGGACGAGCAGAACTAAGCTTGGGGATGCTGATACGTCTCCAACGTATCGATAATTTCTTGTGTTCCATGCCACATTATTGATGTTATCTACATGTTTTATGCACACTTTATGTCATATTCATGCATTTTGAACTAACCTATTAACGAGATGCCACAGTGCCTCCTGTTTTCTTTTTGGTTCCAGAAAGGCTGTTCGGGCAATATTCTCGGAATTGGACGAAATCAACGCCAAACCTCCTATTTTTCCCGCAACGGCGCAGAAAAGTGCTTGATGTCCGTTCCCCCTCCTTTCCTGAGGTGTTGGGCCTCCAAGAGCAGAGGTTTGTAGAACAGCAGCAAGTTTTCCCTTAAGTGGATCACCCAAGGTTTATCGAACTCGGGAGGAAGAGGTCAAAGATATCCCTCTCATGCAACCCTGCAACCACAAAGCAAGAAGTCTCTTGTGTCCCCAACACACCTAATAGGTGCACTAGTTCGGCGAAGAGATAGTGAAATACAGTGGTATAAATAAGTATGAGCAGTAGCAACGGTGCCAGAAAATAGCTTGCTGGCGTGTAGTTGATGGTGGTAGTATTGCAGCAGTAGTAACACAGTAAAACAGTAAACAAGCATGATAGCAGTATTTAGGAACAAGGCCTAGGGATTACACTTTCACTAGTGGACACTCTCAACATTGATCACATAACAGAATAGATAAATGCATACTCTACACTCTTGTTGGATGATGAACGCATTGCGTAGGATTACACGAACCCTCAATGCCGGAGTTAACAAGCTCCACAATTTGTTCATATTTAAGTAACCTTATAGTGTAAGATAGATCAACATAACCAGATAGATCACATCAATACCATCATAATGATAATTAACTCCACAATCTACAAGATCATCATGACACGAGCGCGAAACAGGAGGCGCACGTCGGCTGGCACGGGGAGGTCTCTGTTCAGCACGCAGGAGGGAAGTGCCCGCTTCTCCATCGACACGCTGCCATCTCACCGCCATCCCACGAGCTCGAGGAGTTCGCCATCGGGCTGTATGCTAGCTATGTGGTTAATCTCTCTCCATGTACTTCAATACAATGATCTCATGAGCTGCTTTACATGATTGAGATTCATATGAGGTGTATCACAATTCATCTATGTGCTACTCTAGTGATGTTATTAAAGTAGTTCTATTCCTCCTGCACGTGTGTAAAGGTGACTAGTGTGTGCACCGTGGTTCTTGTCGTAGGCTATGATCCCTTGTAGATTGTGGAGTTAATTATCATTATGATGGTATTGATATGATCTATCTAGTTATGTTGATCTATCTTACACTATAAGGTTACTTAAATATGAATTGTGGAGCTTGTTAACTCCGGCATTGAGGGTTCGTAATCCTACGCAATGCGTTCATCATCCAACAAGAGTGTAGAGTATGCATTTATCTATTCTGTTATGTGATCAATGTTGAGAGTGTCCACTAGTGAAAGTGTAATCCCTAGGCCTTGTTCCTAAATACCGCTATCCTGCTTGTTTACTTTTCTGTGTTACTACTGCTGCAATACTACCACCATCAACTACACGCAACAAGCTGGCACCGTTGCTACCGCTCATACTTATTTATACCACCTGTATTTCACTATCTCTTCCGAACTAGTGCACCTATTAGGTGTTGCTTGATGTCACGTTCCCCCTCCTTTCCTGTAGACGTGTTGGGCCTCCAAGAGCAGAGGTTTGTAGGACAGCAGAAGTTTTCCCTTAAGTGGATCACCCAAGGTTTATCGAACAGGGAGGAAGAGGTCAAAGATATCCCTCTCATGCAACCCTGCAACCACAAAGCAAGAAGTCTCTTGTGTCCCCAACACACCTAATAGGTGCACTAGTTCGGCGAAGAGATAGTGAAATACGGGTGGTATGAATATATATGAGCAGTAGTAACGGTGCCAGAAAATAGCTTGCTGGCGTGTAGTTGATGGTGGTAGTATTGCAGCAGTAGTAACACAGTAAAACGGTAAACAAGCAGTGTAACTCAGCAGTATTTAGGAATAAGGCCTAGGATTACACTTTCACTAGTGGACACTCTCAACATTGATCACATAACAGAATAGATAAATGCATACTCTACACTCTTGTTGGATGATGAACGCATTGCGTAGGATTACACGAACCCTCAATGCCGGAGTTAACAAGCTCCACAATTTGTTCATATTTAAGTAACCTTATAGTGTAAGATAGATATCAATACAATCATAATGATAATTAACTCCACAATCTACAAGAGATCATGATCATAGCCTACGACAAGAACCACACGGTGCACACACTAGTCACCTTTACACATGCAGGAGGAATAGACTACTTTAATAACATCACTAGAGTAGCACATAGATGAATTGTGATACAAAACTCATATGAATCTCAATCATGTAAAGCAGCTCATGAGATCATTGTATTGAAGTACATGGAGAGAGATTAACCACATAGCTACCGGTACAGCCCCCGAGCCTCGATGGAGAACTACTCCCTCCTCATGGGAGTAGCAGCGGTGATGAAGATGGCGGTGGAGATGGCAGCGGTGTCGATGGAGAAGCCTTCCGGGGGCACTTCCCCGTCCGGCAGGGTGCCGGAACAGAGTTCTGTCCCCGAATTGAGTTTCGCGACGGTGGCGGCGCCCTGGAGTCTTTCTGGAGTTTCGTCAATTGGTGTCGAAGTTTTAGGTCACGACGGCTTAAATAGGCGAAGAATCGGAGTCGGAGGGCCACGGGGGGCCCACACTATGGGGGGGCCCCCCCCGGCCGCGCCGGGGTGGTGTGGGGCCCCTGTGGCTCCCCTCCTGGTCCTTCCGGGTGTTCTGGATGCTTCCCATGAAAATAGGAACTTGGGCGTTGATTTCGTCCGATTGAGAATATTTCGTTACTATGATTTCTGAAACCAAAAACAACAGAAACAAGGCTCTTCGGTATCTCGTCAATAGGTTAGTTCCGGAACGCATAAAAATGATATAAAGTGTGAACAAAACATGTTGGTATTGTCATAAAACAAGCACGGAACATCGGAAATTATAGATACGTTGGAGACGTATCAGCATCCCCAAGCTTAGTTCCTACTCGTCCTCGAGTAGGTAAACGATAAAAGATAATTTCTGAGGTGACATGCTACCAACATAATCTTAATCATACCATTGTAAAGCATATGAGATGAATGCAGCGATTCGAAACAATGTAAATGCAATGAGTAAACAATTGAATCATATAGCAAAGACTTTTCATGAATAGTACTTTCGAGACAAGCATCAATAAGTCTTGCATAAGAGTTACTCATAAAGCAATAAATTCATAGTAGAGACATTGAAGCAACACAATGGAAGATTAAGTTTCAGCGGTTGCTTTCAACTTGTAACATGTATATCTCATGGATAGTTGTCAATGCGAGCAATATAACAAATGCAATAAACAAGTATGTAAGAATCAATGCACAGTTCACACAAATGTTTGCTTCTTGAGGTGGAGAGAGATAGGTGAACCGACTCAACATTGAAAGTAAAAGAATGGTCCTCCATAGAGGAAAAGCATCGATTGCTATATTTGTGCTAGAGCTTTGATTTTGAAAACATGAAACAATTTTGTCAACGGTAGTAATAAAGCATATGTATCATGTAAATTATATCCTACAAGTTGCAAGCCTCATGCATAGTATACTAATAGTGCCCGCACCTTGTCCTAATTAGCTTGGACTACCGGATCATCACAATGCACATGTTTTAACCAAGTGTCACAAAGGGGTACCTCTATGCCGCCTGTACAAAGGTCTAAGGAGAAAGCTCGCATTGGATTTCTCGCTATTGATTATTCTCAACTTAGACATCCATACCGGGACAACATAGACAACAGATAATGGACTCCTCTTTTATGCATAAGCATGTAACAACAATTAATAATTTTCTCATTTGAGATTGAGGATATATGTCCAAAACTGAAACTTCCACCATGGATCATGGCTTTAGTTAGCGGCCCAATGTTCTTCTCTAACAATATGCATGCTTAACCATAAGGTGGTAGATCTCTCTTACTTCAGACAAGACGAACATGCATAGCAACTCACATGAAATTCAACAAAGAGTAGTTGATGGCGTCCCAGTGAACATGGTTATCGCACAACAAGCAACTTAATAAGAGATAAAGTGCATAATTACATATTCAATACTACAATAGTTTTTAAGCTATTTGTCCCATGAGCTATATATTGCAAAGGTGAATGATGGAATTTTAAAGGTAGCACTCAAGCAATTTACTTTGGAATGGCGGAAAATACCATGTAGTAGGTAGGTATGGTGGACACAAATGGCATAGTGGTTGGCTCAAGTGTTTTGGATGCATGAGAAGTATTCCCTCTCGATACAAGGTTTAGGCTAGCAAGGCTTATTTGAAACAAACACAAGGATGAACCGGTGCAGCAAAACTCACATAAAAGACATATTGAAAACATTATAAGACTCTACACCATCTTCCTTGTTGTTCAAACTCAATACTAGAAATTATCTAGACCTTAGAGAAACCAAATATGCAAACCAAATTTCAGCATGCTCTATGTATTTATTCATTAATGAGTGCAAAGCATATGATGCAAGAGCTTAAACATGAGCACAACAATTGCCAAGTATCACATTACCCAAGACATTATAGCAATTACTACATGTATTATTTTCCAATTCCAACCATATAACAATTTAACGAAGAAGAAAACTTTGCCATGAATATTATGAGCTAAGAACACATGTGTTCATACGAACCAGCGGAGCGTGTCTCTCTCCCACACAAGCATGATGTAATCCAATTTATTCAAACACAAACAAAAACAAAAACAAACCGATGCTCCAAGAAAAAGCACATAAGATGTGATGGAATAAAAATATAGTTTCAGGGGAGGAACCCGATAATGTTGTCGATGAAGAAGGGATGCCTTGGGCATCCCCAAGCTTAGACGCTTGAGTCTTCTTGATATATGCAGGGGTGAACCACCGGGGCATCCCCAAGCTTAGACCCTTCACTCTTCTTGATCATAGTATATCATCCTCCTCTCTTGACCCTTGAAAACTTCCTCCACACCAAACTCGAAACAACTCATTAGAGGGTTAGTGCACAATAAAAATTAACATGTTCAGAGGTGACACAATCATTCTTACATGGACATTGCATAATGCTACTGGACATTAGTGGATCAAAGAAATTCATCCAACATAGCAAAAGAGGCAATGCGAAATAAAAGGCAGAATCTGTCAAAACAGAACAGTTCGTATTGACGAATTTTAAAATGGCACCAGACTTGCTCAAATGAAAATGCTCAAATTGTATGAAAGTTGCGTACATATCTGAGGATCATGCACGTAAATTGGCTTAATTTTCTGATTTACCTACAGGGAGGTGGACCCAGATTCGTGACAGAAAAGAAATCTGGAACTGCGCAGTAATCCAAATCTAGTACTTACTTTTCTATCAACGGCTTAACTTGGCACAACAAAACACAAAACTAAGATAAGGAGAGGTTGCTACAGTAGTAAACAACTTCCAAGACACAAATATAAAACAAAGTACTGTAGCAAAATAACACATGGGTTATCTCCCAAGAAGTTCTTTCTTTATAGCCATCAAGATGGGCTCAGCAGTTTTAATGATGCACTCGCAAGAAATAGTATTTGAAGCAAAAGAGAGCATCAAGAGGCAAATACAAAACACATTTAAGTCTAACATGCTTCCTATGAAAAGGAATCTTGTACACAAATGAATTCATGAAGAACAAAGTGACAAGCATAAGAGGATAAAACAAGTATAGCTTCAAAAATTTCAGCACATAGAGAGGTGTTTTAGTAACATGAAAATTTCTACAACCATATTTTCCTCTCTCATAATAACTTTCAGTAGCAACATGAGCAAACTCAACAATATATCTATCACATAAAGCATTCTTATCATGAGTCTCATGCATAAAATTATTACTCTCCACATAAGCATAATCAATTTTATTAGTAATAGTGGGAGCAAATTCAACAAAGTAGCTATCATTATTATTCTCATCATCAAATATAGGAGGCATATTGTAATCATAATCAAATTTATCCTCCATAACAGGTGGTAACAAAAGACTACTATCATTATAATCATCATAAATAGGAGGTAAAGTATCATCAAAGAAAATTTTCTCCTCAATGCTTGGGGACTAAAAAGATCATGCTCATCAAAACCAGCTTCCCCAAGCTTAGAATTTTCCATATCATTAGCAACAATGGTGTTCAAAGCGTTCATACTAATATCATTGCTACTAGCATGCAAATAAGATTCCATAGGTTTTTTAATTTTCGCATTAAACCATTCATGTCTTGACTCAGGAAATAGAATAAAAAGCTCACAGATGTTGTCCATT
This sequence comes from Lolium multiflorum, assembly GCA_030979885.1. NCBI lineage: Eukaryota > Viridiplantae > Streptophyta > Magnoliopsida > Poales > Poaceae > Lolium > Lolium multiflorum. Next base: position 51,613,912 of record CM061748.1, read on the forward strand.
ATGCCTTACTAGTGTAAACAAGAAACAAAAAGTTGCAATTGCAGATCTAAAGGAAATAGTGAGTACTTACAACGCTGGAAAATAGCTTAGTAGCCGAGATACGGAGTGTGAGTACCTTTACCTTTCCTCCCCGGCAACGGGCGGAAAAGTGCTTGATGTCTACGTTCCCCTCCTTTCCCAGAGATGTTGGGCCCAAGAGCAGAGGTTTGTAGGACGCAGCAAGTTTTCCCTTAAGTGGATCACCCAAGGTTTATCGAACTCGGGAGGAAGAGGTCAAAAATATCCCTCTCATGCAACCCTGCAACCACAAAGCAAGAAGTCTCTTGTGTCCCCAACACACCTAATAGGTGCACTAGTTCGGCGAAGAGATAGTGAAATACGGTGGTATGAATATATATGAGCAGTAGCAACGGTGCCGAAAATAGCTTGCTGGCGTGTAGTTGATGGTGGTAGTATTGCAACAGGTAACACAGTAAAACAAGAACAAGCAGTAGTAACTCAGCAGTATTTAGGAACAAGGCCTAGGGATTACACTTTCACTAGTGGACACTCTCAACATTGATCACATAATGAATAGATAAATGCATACTCTACACTCTTGTTGGATGATGAACGCATTGCGTAGGATTACACGAACCCTCAATGCCGGAGTTAACAAGCTCCACAATTTGTTCATATTTAAGTAACCTTATAGTGTAAGATAGATATCAATACAATCATAATGATAATTAACTCCACAATCTACAAGAGATCATGATCATAGCCTACGACAAGAACCACACGGTGCACACACTAGTCACCTTTACACACGTGCAGGAGGAATAGAACTACTTTAATAACATCACTAGAGTAGCACATAGATGAATTGTGATACAAAACTCATATGAATCTCAATCATGTAAAGCAGCTCATGAGATCATTGTATTGAAGTACATGGAGAGAGATTAACCACATAGCTACCGGTACAGCCCCTCGATGGAGAACTACTCCCTCCTCATGGGAGTAGCAGCGGTGATGAAGATGGCGGTGGCAGCGGTGTCGATGGAGAAGCCTTCCGGGGGCACTTCCCGTCCCGGCAGTGCCGGAACAGAGTTCTGTCCCCCGAATTGGAGTTTCGCGACGGTGGCGGCGCCCCTGGAGTCTTTCTGGAGTTTCGTCAATTGGTGTCGAAGTTTTAGGTCACGACGGCTTAAATAGGCGAAGAATCGGAGTCGGAGGGTCTCCGGGGCCCACACCATAGGCGCGCCCCCTGGCCGCGCCTAGGGTGTGGGGCCCCTGTGGCTCCCTCTGGTCCTTCCCGGGTGTTCGGATGCTTCCGATGAAAATAGGAACTTGGGCGTTGATTTCGTCCGATTCCGAGAATATTTCGTTACTAGGATTTCTGAAACCAAAAACAGAAAACAGCAACTGGCCTCTCGGCATCTCGTCAATAGGTTAGTTCCGGAAAACGCATAAAAATGATATAAAGTGTGAACAAAACATGTTGGTATTGTCATAAAACGAGCATGGAACATCGGAAATTATAGATACGTTGGAGACGTTATTAAATAGTCTTCGGCAACGGCACTTCGGCATCTTGTTAATAGGTTAGTTCCAGAAAATGCACACTTTATGTCATATTCCTGCATTTTCTGGAACTAACCTATTAACAAGATGCCGAAGTGCCTGTTTTTGCTGTTTTTGGTTTCAGAAATCCTAGTAACGAAATATTCTCGGAATCGGACGAAATCAACGCCAAAGATCTTAGATCCCCGCAAGCATCCAGAACACACGAGAGGGACCAGAGGGGGGCACAGGCCCACCACACCATACCTCGCGCGGCCTAGGGGGCCCGCGCCCCTATGGTTTGGCCAGCCCTTCACCCTCCCTGCGCCGCCTCTTCACCTATATAATGTCTCGGATCGAAAACCCGAGACGATTGACGAAACCACAAAACCTCCGTAGCCGCCGCCATCGCGAGGCCAAGATCCGGGGACAGGAGTCTCTGTTCCGACACGCTGCGGAGCGGGGAAGTGCCCCCGAAGGCTTCTCCATCGACACCGCTGCCATCTCCACCGCCATCTTCATCACCTGCTGCTCCCATGAGGAGGGAGTAGTTCTCCATCGAGGCTCGGGGCTGTACCGGTAGCTATGTGGTTAATCTCTCTCCATGTACTTCAATACAATGATCTCATGAGCTGCTTTACATGATTGAGATTCATATGAGTTTTGTATCACAATTCATCTATGTGCTACTCTAGTGATGTTATTAAAGTAGTTCTATTCCTCCTGCACGTGTGTAAAGGTGACTAGTGTGTGCACCGTGTGGTTCTTGTCGTAGGCTATGATCATGATCTCTTGTAGATTATGGAGTTAATTATCATTATGATGGTATTGATGTGATCTATCTGGTTATGTTGATCTATCTTACACTATAAGGTTACTTAAATATGAACAAATTGTGGAGCTTGTTAACTCCGGCATTGAGGGTTCGTGTAATCTCACGCAATGCATTCATCATCCAACAAGAGTGTAGAGTATGCATTTATCTATTCTGTTATGTGATCAATGTTGAGAGTGTCCACTAGTGAAAGTATAATCCCTAGGCCTTGTTCCTAAATTGCTGAGTTACTGCTTGTTTACTTTTTTACTGCCTACTGCTGCAATACTACCACCATCAACTACACGCCAGCAAGCTATTTTCTGGCACTATTGCTACTCATATATATTCATACCACCTGTATTTCACTATCTCTTCGCCGAACTAGTGCACCTATTAGGTGTGTTGGGGACACAAGAGACTTCTTGCTTTGTGGTTGCAGGGTTGCATAAGAGGGATATCTTTGACCTCTTCCTCCACGAGTTCGATAAACCTTGGGTGATCCACTTAAGGGAAAAACTTGCTGCTGTTCTACAAACCTCTGCTCTTGGAGGCCCAACACTGCTGGGAAAAGGAGGGGGAATTAGACATCAAGCACTTTTCCGGCGCCGTTGCCGGGAGGAAAGGTAAAAGGTACTCACACTCCGGACCTCGGCTACCAAGCTATTTTCCGCCATTGTAAGTACTCGAAGCTATTTCCTTTAGATCCTGCATTGCAACTTTTTGTTTCTTGTTTACACTAGTTAGGCATAATGGAAAACAACAAAAAAATTGGTGAGCTTTTTAATCTTTTTCCTGATTTAGAATTGTTTGATTCGAAAATTAAAAAACCTATGGAACCTTATTTGCATGCTAGTAGCGATGTTATTAGTATGAATGCAATTACTGCTAATGCTATGAAGAAGTCTAAGCCTTTGAGCAATGTCCAGAAGTGTTAAGAATGATTGTGTCACCTCTGAACATGTGAGTTTTTGATTATGTACTAACCCCTCTAATGAAGTTTATGAGAAGTTTGGTGTGAAGGAAGTTTTCAAGGGTCAAGAGAGGAGGATGATATACTATGATCAAGAAGAGTTAGAAAATAGTCTTGATGACCCACAAGTATAGGGGGTGTATCGTAGTATCTTCGATAAGTAAGAATGTCGATCCCAACGAGGAGCAGAAGGTGTTGACAAGCATTTGATGAAGGATTCACTGTAAATGCTCACAGACAAGTATTCAGGGGGTTTTGATGTAACAGTTGAATAAAGTACGAGTATGTAAAGTGCGAGAGTAATAATTGCAGCGAGTGGCCCAATCCTTTTTAGCACAAAGGACAAGCCGGTTTGTTTACTTATAATGACCAAACGTTCTCGAGGACACACGGGATTTTAGTCTAGTGCTTTCGCTACATACGGCTAAATAATCTTCATTGTTATGATAAGTGTTGTGTGGGTGAACCTATGCTAATGTACCACCCTTCCTAGGACTAATACATACTTGTGATTATACCCCTTGCAAGCATCCGCAACTACAAGAAAGTAATTAAGAATTAAATCTAACCACAGCCTTAAACTCTGAGATCCTGCGATCCCTCCTGCATCGATATACCAACGGGGGTTTAGGTTTCTGTCACTCCGGCAACCCCGCAATTAGCAAACGAATACAAGATGCATTCCCCTAGGCCCATAAATGGTGAAGTGTCATGTAGTCGACGTTCACATGACACCACTAGAAGAATAACACCACAACTTAAATATCACACCATTGAATATTACTCAACCATAGTTCACTACTAACATTTAGACTTCACCCATGTCCTCAAGAACTAAACGAACTACTCACGAGACATCATATGGAACATGATGATCAGAGGTGATATGATGATGAATAACAATCTGAACATAAACTTGGTTCAATGGTTTCACTCAATAGCATCAACAACAAGTAGAAATCGATACCGGGAGAGTTTCCCCTATCAAACAATCAAGATCAAACCCAAATTGCTACGGCGGTGACGGTGTCCAGCGGTGATGACGGCGGTGATGATGGTGGAGATGATGATGATGGTGATGGCGATGATGTCCAGCTCGATGACGGTGACGATGGCGTCGATTTCCCCCTCCCGGAGGGAATTTCCGGCGGATTCCCTGTCCGCCGGAGAGCTCTTTTCTCTCTGGTGTTCTCGCCCCAGAGGCGGCTGTAATCTTCGAGGTACCCTCGTGGCTTAGGTTTCGGGACGAAGGGTTTGGCGAAGAAAAGGAGGCGAAAGGGGCGTGGGCCCTCCACACCACATGGCGGCGCGGCCAAGGCCTGGGCCGCGCCGCCCTAGGGTGTGGGCCCACCCTGGCTCCTCCTGGCTCCTCCTTCTGGCTTCCTTCGTCATCTTGAAAAATAGGATTTTTGGTATAATTTCCTTCCAGAGTTGATCTTCCGAAATATTGCGTTCGACGGTGCTTTTTCCAGCAGAATCCCCCGGTGCTTGATCTCCCAATAATGATGAAACATGCAAAATAGATGAAATAACATAAGTATTGTGTCCCAATATGAAATATATCAATGAATAACAGCAAATTATGATATAAAATAGTGATGCAAATTGGACGTATCAACTCCCCCAAGCTTAGACTTCGCTTGTCCCCAAGCGAAACTGAGCTCGATAAACATGACCACATGTTTATGGAGTGAAGAGTCGATAAATAAAATACGGACAAGAAGCATCATATTCATTCACACAGGACATTATAGTAAACAACCTCTTATAACTCATATTGAAACAAGTATAAGGTAATCACAAGTAAAGGTGCATAAGAAATCATAATTGGTGATGGCAAACTTCGTTCTTGGTCAGAGAACAATTAACAGATTATATTTACCTCATTGAGCAGCGCTCTCATGTTAAAGTTTATAAGGCACAACTTGCATACTCAATCATAATGGTCTTCTCATGATCATTGATAACTTGCAAAGCTATATTCATTCAGATAAAACTTGTACTAAACAAGGAAGAATAAAAGACATGATGTAGCAAATCACAATATAATGGTTTGATCACAACTACTCAAATGCTTGCTTGAGATGGAGGGAAATAGGTTTACTGACTCAACATAAAGTAAAAGACAGGCCCTTCGCAGAGGGAAGCAGGGATTAAATCATGTGCTAGAGCTTTTTAGTTTTGCAATCATATAGAGTAATAAAAGTAACATTTTGAGAGGTGTTTGTTGTTGTCAACGACTGGTAGCGGGTACTCTAACCCCCTTGCCAGACAACCTCCTAAGAGCGGCTCCCATATTATTTTCATTTTGTGTGGCACTCCTTCCAACCTTTCTTTCACAAACCATGGCTAACCGAATCCTCGGGTGCCTGCCAACAATCTCATACCATGAAGGAGTGCCTTTTTATTTAAGTTTTATTATGATGATGACACTCCCCCAACCTTTGCTTACACAAGCCATGGCTAACCGAATCCTTCGGGTGCCGTCCATCAATCACATACCATGGAGGAGTGTCTATTTAATTTAATTAATTTGGGACTGGGAATCCCATTGCCAGCTCTTTTTGCAAAATTATTGGATAAGCGGATGAAGCCACTAGTCCATTGGTGGAAGTTGCCCAACAAGATTGAAAGATAAAACACCACATACTTCCTCATGAGCTATGAAACATTGACACAAATAAGAGATACTAAGTTTTGAATTGTTTAAAGGTAGCACATGAAGTATTTACTTGGAATGGCAGAAAATACCATGTAGTAGGTAGGTATGGTGGACACAAATGACATAGGTTTGGGTTGAGGTTTGGATGCACGAGAAGTATTCCCTCTCAGTACAGGTCTTTGGCTAGCAAGGTTAATTAGCAAGCATAAGAGTCGAGGGAAACAAACAAATATACATGTGATAGAAACAATCATGCATCTTCCTTGTAAGCACAAACAATTTTAACTTCAGAATAATAAGCTATGAGCTAACAAGAAAGAAAGACAATGAAACATCTACATGTATTTCTCTTTTCTATTTAAACCTCAAAGTGTTGTTGCTATTGACCAATGCTAAGTTTGCCAAAACCAAATAGATTTATTCAATGCTCCCAAAGTGATACCAATACTAACAACAAGGTGAATCATATAGTAGAGATTGCAAACTAGAATAAGATGTGCAATATGTAAATGATAAGACTTCTCATTAATATTCCATAACGATAACTCACACCAAGGGATACATAGATAACCAACTAAAGGAGAGATACTTCCAAACGCAACCCATCTTATATGATAACTTCCCTACTCATGATATGACACTACTTGACAATAAAAGTAAAAGGTAGTGATAATGTGATACCGCGGCACTCCCCCAAGCTTGGAACAAACCAAGGGGATGCCAATACCGATGATGAATTACTCCTTCGGCGATGGTGGTGATGAATTGACAAGCTTCTCAATAAGCTCCTGAAGCTCAATCCTGTATATGAGATTGCGAATCATCTCTGAGTTGTGCTCGACGCGGTTAAAGAGTCTGTCGATGGCGAGTCCCAGCTCTTGGAGTTATTTCCCCACTCTTCAGCCTCAGGCTCCTTCTCTCCTGCAGTGTTAGAGCGATCTATATCCCATTGGCTAGGCAATGCTGCCTTGGGAGTCCCTTCAATTTGATTATTGAAAATTAGATTGTGGAAGGGGTGATGAGTGCCTGATGGAGATGTTTTCGGAGCTAGATAATGACGTGGAACCGCTCCTCCAGTGCGAATTCTTGCGCTCTTGTTTGCACTAAAAGGGTTGTCCACCACCTTGATGCTTGCGATGGTAGCACGCGGATGTGCGCGCGAATCTTCCTCCACCTCTTCTTCATCTTCTTTCTTGACGTCCTTGTCTTCCTCTTTCCACCCAAGATCTCGATCATCTTCATCCGAAAACTCCTTGCCCTTGTTCTTGGAGACCATGGTGCTTCTAAACTGAAAACAGATCCTGGCAGAAACAGCTCGAAACAAAACACGTCGAAAACACGATATACGGACCTCCAGGGGTCCGGGGGATTATATAGCAAAATTTTTCACGTCAAAAGGAAAGCACCAGATCGAACCAGAGTCGGAAAGGGGCGACGGGGCGGCCAAACCATAGGGCGGCGCGGGCCCAGGTCAGGCCGCGCCGGCCTATGGTGCCACGCCCTCGTGCGTCCTTTCCTCTCCGTTTCGAACTCGTAATTTCTCATATTTTCTAAAAACAGCAAAAATATTGTTCGGAAAGTAAATTGCGTACTTTTCATTACCAGTACTGTTACCTATTCAAAGTCGAGTTCTGGCGGACTGTCAATTTGCCCTTTGATGAAAGCCTCCGGTGTTTCCACTTGAATAATATCAACATCAACATTATAGGAATCACCTGAGATATAATGCTTGAGTCTTTGTCCATTCACCACTTGCGTAGCATTGCCTTGGAGAGAGCTAATTTTGATTGCTCCTGAACGATACACCTCCTCGACAACATATGGTCCTTCCCATTTTGAGAGTAATTTCCCTGCAAAGAATCTGAGACGAGACCGATACAATAGGACTTTATCCCCAATATTAAATTCTCTTTTGATAATCCTCCTATCATGCCATTTTTTAACTTTCTCTTTAAAGAGTTTAGCATTTTCATAAGCTTCACTTCTCCATTCATCTAGAGAACTCAATTGCAACAACCTCTTATCACCGGCAAGTTTAGGATCTTTATTTAATTCTCTAACAGCCCAATAAGCTTTATGCTCTAGTTCTAAAGGTAAATGACAAGCTTTCCCATAAACCATTTTATAAGGTGACATTCCCATGGGATTTTTATAAGCAGTTCTATAAGCCCATAGTGCATCCTTCAATTTACTAGCCCAATTCTTTCTAGTTTTATTAACGGTCTTTCCCAAAATAGATTTAATCTCTCTATTTGATAGTTCTACTTGACCACTAGTTTGAGGATGATAAGCGGAAGCAATTCTATGATTAATACCATACTTAGCAAGAGTTTTTCTAAAACCTCCATGAATAAAATGAGAACCTCCATCAGTCATAATATATCTAGGCACTCCAAATCTAGGAAAAATAATATCTAAAAGCATTCTTAAAGAGGTCTCACCATCAGCACTTTTTGTAGGTATAGCTTCCACCCATTTAGTGACATAATCAACAGCAACAAGTATATGAGTGTTACCTTCCGAAGACGGAAAAGGTCCCATGAAGTCAAATCCCCAACAATCAAACGGTTCAATAACAAGAGTATAATTCATTGGCATTTCATTACGTCTGGAGATATTACCAACCCTTTGGCATTCATCACAAGATAAAATAAACTTTCTCGCATCCTTGAAGAGAGTTGGCCAATAAAAACCTGATTGTAGAACCTTTTGCGCGGTTCTTTCTCCGGCGTGATGTCCTCCATAAGCACTACCATGACATTTACTCAATATCTCTTGTTGTTCATATTCGGGAACACATCTTCGCATAATACCATCCACTCCTTCTTTATATAAGTGTGGGTCATCCCAAAAATAATGCCTCAAGTCATAAAAGAATTTCCTCCTTTGCTGAGCTGAAAAGGTTGGAGGCAAGTACTTGGAAACAATAAAGTTAGCATAATCAGCATACCAAGGACTGTCTCGCGAGCTCACCTTTATTACAGCCAATTGTTCATTTGGAAAACTATCATTAACAGGAACGGGATCATAAGCAATATTTTCCAATCTAGACAAATTATCAGCAACAGGATTATCAGCACCTTTCCTATCTACAATATGTAAATCAAATTCTTGCAAAAGAAGTACCCATCTAATAAGCCTTGGCTTAGCATCTTTCTTTGTCATTAGGTATCTAATTGCAGCATGATCAGTATGAATAGTAACTTTTGAATCAACAATATAAGATCTAAATTTATCACAAGCAAAGACTACAGCTAATAATTCTTTTTCAGTTGTAGCATAATTTCTTTGAGCAACATCAAGGGTTTTACTAGCATAATGAATAACATTCAGCTTTTTATCTACTCGCTGTCCAAGAACAGCGCCTACAGCAAAATCACTAGCATCACACATAATTTCAAATGGTAAGTTCCAATCGGGAGGTTCAACTATAGGAGCAGTTGTTAAGGCTTTCTTAAGAGTTTCAAAAGCTTCCTTACAATCATCATCAAAAACAAATGGTATATCTTTTGAAGAAGATTAGTAAGAGGCTTTGAAATCTTGGAGAAATCTTTAATAAATCTCCTATAAAACCCAGCATGACCAAGAACACTACGAATACCTTTAACATCCCTCGGATAGGGCATCTTCTCAATTGCTTCAACTTTAGCTCTATCAACTTCAATACCTCTCTCAGAAATTTTATGTCCCAATACAATTCCTTCATTAACCATAAAGTGGCATTTCTCCCAATTAAGAACAAGGTTAGTTTCTTCACATCTCTGCAAAACTTTATCAAGATTTCGCAAGCAACTATCAAAAGAATTCCCATAGACGGAAAAATCATCCATGAATACTTCTACAATACTTTCACAAAAGCCATGAAAAATAGCAGACATGCATCTTTGAAAAGTAGCAGGAGCATTACATAAACCAAAAGGCATGCGTCTATAAGCATAAGTTCCATAAGGACAAGTAAAAGTGGTTTTCTCTTGATCTTTAGCTTTAACAACAATTTGTGAAAACCCAGAATAACCATCAAGAAAGCAAAAATGAGTATTTTTAGACAATCTTTCAAGCATTTGATCAATAAATGGTAAAGGGTAATGATCTTTCTTAGTAACTTTGTTAACTTTTCGAAAATCAATGCACATTCTATAGCCTACAACTACTCTTTGAGGAATGAGCTCATCATTATCATTAGGCACAACAGTCATACCTCCTTTCTTGGGAACGCAATGCACAGGACTAACCCATCTACTATCAGCAATAGGATATATAATACCAGCTTCAAGGAGTCGTAATACCTCATTCCTTACCACTTCCTTCATCTTCGGAATTAGACGACGCTGAGGTTCAACAACAGGCTTTGCATCATCTTCCATATTAATAGCATGTTGGCAAATAGAAGGAGAAATCCCTTTCAAATCATCAAGAGTGTAGCCAATAGCGCCTCGGTGCTTCTTCAATATTTCCAATAACCTTTCTTCCTCAATCTCTGAAAGCTTAGAACTAATAATAACAGGATATATTTTCTTATCATCAATATGAGCATATTTAAGATTATCAGCAAAGGCTTTAAATCAAAAACAGGATCTTCCTTTGGTGGCGGTGTTGTACCCAAATCTTCCACCGGTAAATCATGCTTGAGAATAGGTTGGTGAAGAAAAATTTCCTCAAGCTCATCTCTTTCTTTCCTAAAAATTTCGCTCTCGCTATCCTCCAAATGTTGCTGCAAAGGATTGTTAGGAACGAGAACAATAGATGCACATTGCTCCATTTTAAAATCATTACTAGGCAAATCAGCTTTATAAGGAGTTTTAGTAAATTTAGAGAAGTTAAACTCATAAGATTCACCAGCAAATTTAGTCAAAATTTTCTCTTTCTTGCAATCTATAATAGCTCCACAAGTATTTAGAAAAGGTCTACCAAAAATAATAGGACAATAATCACTAGCAGCAGAAGTACCAAAAAGTCAGCAGGATATTTAACCTTACCGCATAAAACTTCCACATCTCGAACAATACCAATTGGAGAAATAGTTTCTCTATTAGCCAGTGAATAACCACATCAATATCTTCAAGTTCACAAGAATCAATTTCGTGCATAATCTCCGTGTAAAGCTCATACGGAATAGCACTAACACTTGCACCAATATCACATAATCCATAATAGCAATGATCACCAATTCTAACAGATAGCATAGGAACACTAGCTTGTTTGGGTTTATTAGGATGTGAAACAATATTAGAAGCATCTTCACAGAAAATAATATGACCATTCTCCACATTTTCAGTCACAAGATCTTTAATTATTGCAACAACAGGTTCAACTTTTATTTGTTCTTCAGGTTCTACAGGTTTCTTTTCACTTTTATGAACCGCACTATTTATAACAGAGTACTCTTTCATTTTAGCAGGAAAGGAGTTTTTTCAATATAAGCTTCAGGAATAACATGATCAACAGTTTCAACTACAACGCATTTATTAATAGATGAATCAATTTTATCTTTATACGGTTCATGATACTTATCAAAATTCTTCTTTGGCAATTCATAATGAGAGGCAAAAGCTTTATAAAGATTTACAGCAACTTGAGAATCAAGACCATATGTAGCACTCATATTACGAAATTTATCAGTATCCATAAAAGCTTCAATGCATTTATAATCATAAATTATACCTGATTCTCTATCCTTGTCGTTCTCCCAACCTTCAGTATTTTCTTGGATTCGATCAAGAAGGTCCCTTTTAAACTCTTCTTTGTTGCGTGTAAATGATCCAGAACAAGAAGTATCCAGCAAGGTCTTGTCTTGAAAAGAAAGTCTTGCATAGAAATTATCAATAATAACATTACCAGGAAGCTCATGAATGGGGCATTTGAGCATTAAAGACTTCAATCTCCCCAAGCTTGGGCAATACTCTCTCCATCATGAGGCCAAAAATTATATATGCGATTCCGATCCTTATGAATTTCACTTGGAGGATAGAACTTAGAATAAAACCGGGGCACAATATCATTCCATTCAAGAGAATCCCCATTATCCAGTAATTTATACCAATGCGCCGCCTTACCGGACAGCGATAAAGAGAATAGTTTCTTCCTCACTTCATCCATAGTAATACCTGCACATTTGAATAACCCGCATAATTCATGCAAAAACAGTAAATGATCACCGGGTGGACAGTTCCGTCCCCTTCATAGCGGTTATCCATAACACGTTCAATAATTTTCATAGGTATTTTATATGGTATTACTTCCTCACCTGGCGCTTCATCTACCACCGTTGCAGTAGTAGTAGATTTCCCAAATAGAAATTGAAGAGAAGATCTCTCCATAATGACTTATAGCAGCAATAAAATCAGCACAACAGTAAAGGTTTTCCTTACCAATTCCACTTACCAATAGCGCTTCACTCCCCGGCAACGGCGCTTGATGACCCACAAGTATAGGGGTGTATCGTAGTATCTTCGATAAGTAAGAATGTCAATCCCAACGAGGAGCAGAAGGTGTTGACAAGCAGTTTCGATGAAGGATTCACTAAATGCTCACAGACAAGTATTCAGGGGGTTTTGATGTAACAGTTGAATAAAGTACGAGTATGTAAAGTGCGAGAGTAATAATTGCAGCGAGTGGCCCAATCCTTTTTAGCACAAAGGACAAGCCGGTTTGTTTACTTATAATGACCAAACGTTCTCGAGGACACACGAGATTTTAGTCTAGTGCTTTCGCTACATACGGCTAAATAATCTTCATTGTTATGATAAGTGTTGTGTGGGTGAACCTATGCTAATGTACCGCCCTTCCTAGGACTAATACATACTTGTGATTATACCCCTTGCAAGCATCCGCAACTACAAGAAAGTAATTAAGAATTAAATCTAACCACAGCCTTAAACTCTGAGATCCTGCGATCCCTCCTGCATCGATATACCAACGGGGGTTTAGGTTTCTGTCACTCCGGCAACCCCGCAATTAGCAAACGAATACAAGATGCATTCCCCTAGGCCCATAAATGGTGAAGTGTCATGTAGTCGACGTTCACATGACACCACTAGAAGAATAACACCACAACTTAAATATCACACCATTGAATATTACTCAACCATAGTTCACTACTAACATTTAGACTTCACCCATGTCCTCAAGAACTAAACGAACTACTCACGAGACATCATATGGAACATGATCAGAGGTGATATGATGATGAATAACAATCTGAACATAAACTTGGTTCAATGGTTTCACTCAATAGCATCAACAACAAGTAGAAATCGATACCGGGAGAGTTTCCCCTATCAAACAATCAAGATCAAACCCAAATTGCTACGGCGGTGATGGTGTCCAGCGGTGATGACGGCGGTGATGATGGTGGAGATGATGATGATGGTGATGGCGATGATGTCCAGCTCGATGACGGTGACGATGGCGTCGATTTCCCCCTCCGGAGGAATTTCCCCGGCGGATCCTGTCCGCCGGAGAGCTCTTCTCTCTGGTGTTCTCCGCCGCAGAGGTGGCTGTAACTCTTCGCGAGGTACCCTCTCGTGGCTTAGGTTTTCGGGACAAAGGGTTTGGCGAAGAAAAGGAGGCGAAAGGGGCCGTGGGCCCTCCACACCACATGGCGGCGGCCGGGCCTGGGCCGCGCCGCCCTAGGGTGTGGGCCCACCCTGGCTCCTCCGGCTCCTCCTTCTGGCTTCCTTCGTCATCTTGAAAAATAGGATTTTTGGTATAATTTCCTTCCAGAGTTGATCTTCCGAAATATTGCGTTCCGACGGTGCTTTTTCCAGCAGAATCCTGGCTCCGGTGCTTGATCTCCCAATAATGATGAAACATGCAAAATAGATGAAATAACATAAGTATTGTGTCCCAATATGAAATATATCAATGAATAACAGCAAATTATGATATAAAATAGTGATGCAAATTGGACGTATCAGGACCCTGCTCTTTTCCTTTGCTATAGATGCCTCAAAGAGTGCCACAAATAGCAAGGATCAGGAAACACGTATATTAACGACCCACGTTCGGTACTTCACTTATGGAAGCATCAAAGAACGACGGAGTCATCGGCAAAGCTAGTGCTATCGATATATTCGGGATTTGCTATCAGGTCATACATTGGTTGAAAGCAAAGTTGCACATTCAACGGGTTTAGCAAGACCCGCAACACGAGCTGATCGCTCAAATAATTTGCTGACCAACGAACACACATGCGCTTAAACGAGTAATTAAGATTTGCTCCCCCAAACTGTGCCAACGGCATTAACATGGTAAATTGCATGTATATGCACCTACCAATAAAAATAGTTTTAAGCCTAACAATCCAAACACTCGGATGTAGTAAGTAATCAAGTGTTCTATTTACAATAGGAACACGATTCTGAATCATCCTTGTGGAGTTTTTTTCTCTTCAGATGCCTTTGAGGTCTCTTCAAGCCTGTCAACAATTATATTGGAAGGTAGTCCCACCTTCGGATACAGCAGCTCCAAATCGCCCACCGCGTTGGCAATTTCTAGCAGGTTTGCCGAAGGATAACGCACGAGGACGAGGGCAAGTGTGAGTCTAGCTCCTGCAAAAAGTTGAGCTCGAACCAAGTCTCGAATTTTCTTGGTGTTACCAAACTCTGACATCAACGTCAACAGCGTGGGAGGAACCGCGTTCAAAGGAAACATCGTCTTCCATATTACTCTCAACCCTTTGTAGCATTTGTCGAAGAAGCGTAGGACCTACTGGACCTGATCTTGGAACTTGGTGACAGCCGAAGCTTTCGAGTGCTCCTTCTAGAAAACCTCATCTGACGATGATAGTTGAGTCAATGCGTTCACACGTTCGTGAATCCGCTTGTTCTCTTCAGCAGGGTTCAGAGCTATGACTAGCAAAGGAAACAAGAGAAGTTAATATGATGCATTCCGTAGAAAAACAAGGAGTAAAAAGACAAGGGGGCTTACAGTTCAAACTTTATGTGGCCCTATGTAATTCAGTAAGAGCGTAGCGTTCTACGTCAGCTGCAAGCTCGCTCCTCTTTTTGATGACAGCAGCCAAGGCGTAAGTATTGCGCATATCCTTTTCCATCTGTGTGATCCGATTCTTCATCCGCTGGAGTCGGTCACTCTCAGAGACAGCACCCGAAGAATCATCAACAAATGAAGGCACAGGGAAAACCTGCAAGACATTGTCAAAGGGCATGATGGATTTTTTGGATTCAGCATTGAAAGTTACTCCCATCGGGAGAGTGCAAATAAAAAATGTCGTAATAAGAGTGCACTGGCAACATTGCCAGCATGGAATTTATTACAATCACACAAGTCTCATGGCAGGACATTGTTTTAATCAAACTAAGTTACAAAAATCAGAGGGCCTGGGTCTGGTTTGACAAGCTTGGACCGGCTGATGATTTCTTTGCGGAAACTAGCTCAAGAAGCTGGCGAGCACACTTGAGAGCCGAGGTTTTAAAGACAACCAGGTCGACAAATTGCCCATTTTGCTCTTTCGGCAGCTCTTTGGACATCTCCTCAATATTGGCTTTGAAGCCAAGACCCATCATGAGTTGAAAGGCTAGGAGGGCGCCATAGGTACGCGAAGTACGCTTGAATACCTCAATAACCTCCTTGGTGTTGACGGCGAAAGCGTCGATCAGCTGCCCCAAAGTCTTGTCTTGACTAATCTTGGGGAAGATCATCGAGTGCATCCGCGTCATGGCTCCCTTGCCCTTCTGGAGGAGGTCCTGCATGAGCCGATGCGAAGCAAGAGTCATCGACAAAGCATTCACCAGGGAATTGTCTGGAAGCTTATCCAGATCTTCGGCAGGGATATCGGTAGCCTCTGCGAAGAACGAAATAAGAGGAGTTTATTAACAAAGGATTGAATTTGCAAAGCAATAATCAATAAGAAAGCAGAAAGGGAATTACTGAACAAAGCTAAGGAAGACTGGCGAAGAAGATCATCCTTCTCAATCGCACAAGCTTCAGCGGCCAGTCTAGACGCCTCTTCGTCCTTCAGCTTCTTCTTCAACCCCTCAAGCTCCTCCTTCAGGGAGTCGACCTCTTGGCGAGCCTCGGCAGCTATTTTTATTGCGCCTTCCAACATCGAGGAAGAAGACTTGACCTCCTTTTGCAGTCGAGCCTTGTCAGCTTCCAGGGAAGTGTACTGAGAGGCGAAAGTCTCTAAAGAAGATATGACAGCTCGCAAATCCTTAAGAAAAAAGGAAAACAAATATTTGGTGAAGGATTATTAATCAAGGTCCACTCAGGAAAGCTTGCGTTGCAACAGAAAAAGACTTACAGGTTTCCCTGAAGAAGGAGTTGCGGCAGCGGCAGCCGAAGGAATATCTTTCCCCTTGGAAAGGGAGGACGCAGTCGATATCTGGGCCAAGCGGACTGCAGCAGGGGCCGAACGGAAGCTGCAGTATTCGGCATATCAGCGCCAGATTTGGCCTTCTTAGATGGAGGCTCGATGAAACCTTCGTCGCTGCGAAAAAAGAAAATTGGCAAAGTCAAGAAAAGAATGTGAATGGTAAGGACATAATACAAATTCTGGGAAAGGAAGCAAGGACTTACAGGTCAAAAAAATCATCTTCATCGGCAAAGCTGCCGGATGGTCTCTTAACAGGCGAAGCTCTGGCCTCCTCCACAGCTGCATCAACAAAGGCAGCATGATCAGCGTCATCGTCATGCACTGACCCCGCTGTGTCGCTAATATCATTGGCTGGGGGTGGACGATTGGTAAAGTCAGCTTTAGAGTTCATCGGATCATCGTGTTCATCCTTTGGGCTTGTGTTCTCGTTAGTTTGAAATCCTACAGGGGCTGAGGAATCTCTTCCCTCGGAAGTATCGTCCGATAGGTCTCGCAAGTTTTCAAGAGCTATGGGGATCTGTCGAAGAAAAACAAGTAAGAACAACGATAATCATACTAATCAAGGGAAACAACGCAATAAGAGAATGGAGAGGAAAATTTACCTCCATTGGCGGATGATCAGCATCAAAAGGTGGATGTGAAGATATCCGCAGAATTGAGTCTTCCTGGCTGAAGAGAGTGAGGCGTCGAACTTCATCAAGCAGTTCCTTTTCCGATAGTTTGGCAATATTTATCCTAGTCTCATCCTTCGGACCCGAATATAACCATATCGGATGAGCCCTAACCATGATCGGCTGAACCCGACGCTTCAGGAACACCGCGGCTACCTCTGTACCTATCATGGTCTGGCCATCGACTTCTTTGATCCGAAGAAATCTGGCAAATAACTTGTCGACTGCTGGCTTTTCGTTGGGAGAGAGGATATTCTTCCAAGATTGCTTAGGCTTGGCTTCGAGAACATCGGTGAAGCGAGGAAGCTAGGATTCGATTGTTGAATAATCCCTAACGTAGAACCACTTTAGTCTCCACCCTTGCACAGATTCTCTCATCGGAAAGTTGAAATAATTAACTTCTGTGCGGGCGACAAACCCAACTCCCCCGATGACAAAAGGTCCGCTGCTACTGTTGTATCTTTTTACGAAGAAAATTTTCTTCCACAACCCAAAGTGAGGCTCAATGCCCAAAAACGCTTCGCAAAGGGTGATAAAAATAGCAAGGTGAAGGATTGAGTTGGGGGTCAGCTGCCATAGTTGGATCTCGTAAATCCGAAGAAGGTGATGAAGGAACTTGTGGGCAGGGAGCGAGAGACCTCGGTACAAGAACGACAAGAACATCACGGTAAAACCAGCGGGAGGATTAGGCCGTGAAATCGCACCTGGGAGAATTACATTCCCCTCACAAGGAGAGATTAGACCAAGGCTCCGAGCCCTGTTTTCGTCACGCTTCGTGATAGAGGACGCCAGCCAATCGCCGGGGTTGGACCCAACCGTGGAGCTTGACGGCGCTGGCGGCACCGGAGCTGGAGGAGGCGCATCTGGAGCGCCTCTCTTCGGTGGATTTGAAGAAGCTTTGGCGGTAGCACCGCCACTCACAGAACTGGCGGCGGCGATGGAGTTCTTCTTCTTCACCTTTTTTGGATCTGGAGAAGATTTGGAAGCGGTGGCGGCGGCGCAACGGTTATGAGTGAAGATGGAAGAAGGAGAAGAGGACGCAAGGATGAAGTGTGGAAAAGGGAGAGCTTGCTCCGAAAGATTATAAAAGCGCAAGAAAACCTGAGGGCTGCGTGGGCATGTGTCATTGTTTCCAATTAAGAGGACCCTCTTTTCATCATTGATCGCAGAAATTGAGGAGACGCCTTGGTAACTGTACGAGAGTAGCGGTCATTTTTTAAAACAGAACCACGAAGAAGTAGGATGCACTACTGGGAAATGGCCTACCGCCGGCGTCCTGAAATGGCCTACCGCCGGCGTTTTTGCATTCACCGGCGATCGCCTCGCCGGTGGTAACGCCTCATCGCCGGCGCCTCCCAATTCGCCGGGGGTAAGTGCCGTTACCGCCGGCGTTTTACCAATTCGCCGGGGGTAAGTGTTGTCAATTCGCCGGGGTTAGTCTTACCGCCGGCATCTTACCATTTCGCCAGGGGAATCAGGCCGTAGTGCTGGCGATTGCAAAACGCCAGGGATACATGTACATTTCGCCAGCGTTAACATTAGCAGGAGTAAAAAAATAAAACTCGAATTTCACAGTATATACACCAGAATTCAGCATATACACAGAATATACAGGCAATTACCAGAATGACAGCAAAATAGACATCATTAGCAAGATACACATCATTGGCAATGATACACATCATTAGAAAGTCCCGAAATGTCCATAACATGCATGCATATGCATCAATAACACAAGTGTCGACCATAGTTCAAACATCACGACTCGAAGTAGCACATGTTACAGAAATACATATAAGTCGAGTGTCGATGACCTAGCTAAACAACAAAGACATAATAAATTAGAGAGACGGTGGCGACAAGCATCATCATGATGAAAGGGGTCCTCCACATCTCCCTCCTCTGTCCCGCTCGAAAGTTGGTGTATCGAGTTTCCGCCTCCTCCAAAGTGGTGTACCCCTTGTAGCTGTTGCCGCTGAAACGGTGGACCTGCCTCCTACAGTCTTCCCAGTCCTCGTAGACTCCAGGAACCCTGCCGTGGTAGACGACATAGTACGTCATCTATGCAAACACAGAAAAAAGAAATGAAAGTTGTTAGTACATTAGTAGAGAGAGATATAACATAGAGTAGTGCAAAGAAAAAGCATGAAAATTACTTAAGTAATTTTATGACTAACATTTGCAAAGGACAAAAGTGTTTGAGTCAAGTCGGCTTCGGCGGGAAGGGACGGATGCCCTCGAGCGTGTTGAATGTTCTGTCGTCACATCCATCTTCTAATCGGCCTTCTATCTCGGCCTTAGAAAGTGCGGGACCATAGTGGAACAAGCCACCATTACCGCAGACATCCCTCCAGAGTATTGTGCAAATGGTCCGCTGGATGGCACGGAACTCGGCTCTCACGTTTTCATCGGTGGTGTCCGCCATGTTCACGAACATCCGCTGAAGACTGGATGGCAACAAGAGATCGTTCTGAGACCTTACAATCGACCTCATCTGTAGGATGGCAAACCAGGCCTCCATCCCATTGTCATGCGCCGATTGCTTGAGGCAGGGGAACTTGGTTATGTGGTTGCACACATAGCAACCTTTCACTTTCTTCTCATGCCTGATTTTGTCGATGCCAACCTCGGCTATGAAGCCGCTGAGGGCTTTATCAAGTGTAGACTTAAGGTCGGTGAAGTCTTTGTCCGGATCAAGCCCGGAGTCGAGGTAACTGACATGTGAATGATACAGGTGAAAGAGGAGGAGGGTGCAGTACTTGAATCTGCGCAAAATGGAAATAAACCATCATACTCGATCAACTATGAAGGAAATTCATGAAAGAATGTAATAGAGGGTACTCTAGTAACCAAATACTTACTCGCGGAAATATGGTATGGCAAAGCATTTCTTATCCTTGTTTAACACCAAGAAATCCTTGATGTACTTCGCCAGAAACGCTTGTTCGTTCTGGACGACAGTTGGAGTCATGTAGAAGGGGTCCATGATAGCTATGTCCGCTGTGTTCTCCATGGCGATACCGTGCGCCATGCTGAGCGATAGGAGGCGGACCAAGTTTCGGTCGAGCTGTTGCATGTTCAAGAGCCTGAAGATGTCTTCATATCGAATGAACATCAAGTCCGCAGGGTATGTGGTGACAAAGCCAAAGCCACTGGGCACCTTGGCCGTCAAAACCGGGTACGAGGGATTTCTATCTCGAAGAAGTAGGTCCTCCTTCATTAGAACAGCATCATGCAAGCTCCTCATATCGGGCGTCACCTGCTGGACAATGTGTGCCGGCAGCATAGGCTGGCCTAGGTGATGCATCTTCCTCCACGGGGTCGGCAACTTGTCATTAACCACTTTCTTGCTTGCGGCAACATCTCCGGACTTCTTCCGCTTCCTGGCCTTCTTCTTACTGCAACTGGGAGTGGCGTTTTGTTTCATACCCTCCGTGGTCGCACCAAGGAGTGTCCTCGGGGTAAGCCCAACTCGGGGTGGAGCGGTGAAGGCGGTAGGGTCTTCCTGCTCGGGAGTTTCTTGTGAAAGGAACAACTTCTTCTTTAGCGTACGATCGGCGGGTGGCTTGTAAGGAGAAACCCCGTCGCCCTCCATCTCAGCGATGAACGTATCGATTGGAGCTTGATCGATGTCCAACGCGTTGCCTTGCTGACTGTCGGGCTGACTATCGGGCTCAAAAGGACCACCAGCCGGTGGAGGACTCGGGGCAGCCGTCGCATCCTGAGGAGTGACCATGCCATAGCTTGCCTCCGAACCTGAGGCGGCGGTGTTCAGCCGAATTAGGGCTTTCGGCCATAGAAGGATGTGATTCTTGAGGTCCCCGAGAGTGCGGGGGTTGATAAGGAGGATGGAGGTCTTGGCATCCCGGTAACGACCGGTTCACGCGAACCCGGCTCACGCTATCATCCATCCTGACGCAGTGGAAAATCCGCTGTGTTGGCAGGATGACACTGCCGCTCGCTACAGCCTTCAACTTGTTGTCCACATTCAGTAGCAAGGTGCAAGGAGTCGCGTTCTCCTGTGAAAACATGTGTAGGTCAGAGAGGGGCGACGACAAAGTAACTAATTTGTAGAGCTTGAGAGACTAAATTAATTACCGTGAGGGCGTCGAGCTCGGCTCGCGTTGAAGGACCGAGGCCAGGCGTGCAGGTGACTGAGGGGCTAGTACTGGCGCCCCCCCAGGTCCGGCGAATCCTCTCTAGCACCGACATTGCCGGCGGGTGGAGTCACCAAGTTGGGTGTGCATTGAGCGTGTCTAGTTGGAGGCCGGTTGTCCGAGTTGCTGGCGCCTAGGCTGATAACCGGCATCGGTCCCTTTTGGCCGCCGGCGAAGTAATTCTTCATCGACAACACAAGATCAGGGATGATTTCATTGACCCTGGTGGCCACCGCGTCATCGACCTTGCTAGCAACCTCGGCACTGACGCGTTGCTGAACCTCGGCACTGACCCTGCTGAACCTCGGCACTGACGCGTTGCTCCATGGTTGTTTCCAAGTCGGCCACCTTTTTCAGAAGAGCCTCGTGCTCCCGGTCCTTCTGCGCCTGCCGCGACTCCTTAGTGCTTGCGGGCACGTCCAAGCCATAGTCGGCAAGCTTGCGACCTCCTCCGCCGGGGACACGGTGGGGCTTGTCCAAAAGCGGCCGCGCCTTCACGGTGTTCAGACCCCTGATAAAAGGCGTGTCCCACGGGACTTTGCCCGTCGACGTCTGGGACGAGGAGCCAGCTGATTCGGCGGCTGCTTGTTCCATCAACTGCCAGAAGTAACATGAACAATTTTAGAATGTAATGGACTTGGTGAGCAGTATCAAATTAATAAGCTGGTAAATTGCTTACCACTGCTTTCTCTAGTGCCATCACCTTCGCGTCGGCGACCAACTCAACTCCCACCACCACATCAGGTTTCGTGACACATTTCCCACCCAATTCTCGATGGTATCGGGACCTGAGATATGCCCTGAAGAGTGGGTCTTTGTACTTGGCAAAAGGGGGCTCGAGGCCAGCATTTATGTAGGCCTGGTCCTCCTTGTCCCATACCGGCTGCTTGCCTTCGAAGCCACGGCAACCGCGATTGTGGTGACCAATGTTCTTATCCGCCAGCTCCTTCCCCCAGGTCGATTGTCGTTTGGTGTACTCGAGCTCGTTTTCCAAGAATTTATTATACTGCTCCAGCGTCATCCGCGGGAAGTGGCGCTGGATCTCTTCCCAAGTCTCATTGTCACCAAGCATCCCCCTCAGCATGGTTTTATAACCGCTGAGGTTCTTGGAGAACTTAGAGAGGGCTCGTCTGTTCACGATGTTATCCTTGGGATCCTCGTTCCTGTATTCCACAGGGAACTCATACCGTGCGTGCAGCCGCGCAAGGAGTTGGGCCTGCAGATGCTTCTTCTTGGTTCGGAGTTTTGTCTCGTTGACGTCGACGACGTCCCGAAGGATTGCTCCCAGTTGGAGGCCGTACCCCTTCGCCACGTGCTTGGGCTCAGTAGGAAGACCGGTCTTGGCGTCCACCGCGGTGATTATGTCGCGAGTGGTGCCGACCCTGTTTGGGCGCCGCTGCCCGTTTCCTCTTGGCCTCGGTAGTAGTATCCAGCCCCGGCAACCACTGTCGGTGGTCTCGTCGGCAGCGGCCCTCTCATCCTCACCATCGTTGTCCATCTCATCATCCCCCTCCTCCGAGGACCCGTCATCGCTGCCTGGAAGTTCCTCCAGCTGATCCGAGACCATGAGCCTGTAGTGCTCATCCAACTTCCGCTGAGAAGACCCGTCAACGTCTTCGTTGGGGTCTGCAGAAGACGACATCGCTAGCTATATGTACCTAGCACTGCACAAACTAGCATACAGTAGCATCAAAAGTAATCAATTAAATAGCCAGCCAGTAGCTAAAATAGCCAGTAATTAAACTAGCTAAAACAACCAGTAGCATCAAAAGTACTCAATTAAACAGGCAGTAATTAAACATAATTATAACAGCCTAGGATCTTATGAAGGTAGTTACATAGCACTTGTTCTAAAACACTACTAGGTGGAAATCCATGGCGAAAATTCGGCATGACCTTTGCTAAAATGGTCATGCCGGAGTGCCAGAAATTCGCAGGAAAGGAAGTTAATCGACATTCCGGCGAAACATTGACACTCAATGTACCTGCAGATCACATTTCTACACTCCAGAATAAATGACTGAACACCCAGCTTCTCAGGAAATCAACATCACAATTTAGCTCTCATAAGATCCACAGGATGATGTTCATTCTTACACAACCACTTTAAGATACTGAAACAGGGGTACCATTAGCAATAAACTGAAACAGGGGTACCATTGCACAACCACTTTAAGAAACTGAAACAGGGGTACCATCAGGGCAAACTGACACAAATTCCCCATTCAATTGGGCCCCTGCCGCCTGACACAAACGCCACTGGTCATGTTTAATTGATTATGATAGTAATACACAATTAAAACGGCTTAAAATTGGATAGCATAACAAACTGACTGCTGGACTCCATTGGTCAGCACAAGCTACACAGGAGAACATATGGTATGTTTGATAACAAACTGACTGCTGACTGCCTAGCTTATTTTTATTGTTTGGATTGGATGGTTACCAAATTCTGGCATATGCCTGTGCTACCTAGCCTAGTTCATTTTCTTTGACAACATTGGCCAACCTTAAACAGTAGGGAAAAAACTCCCTACTAGTTCAGTGTGATGGCCAAATCACATACAAAGCAGGAGCATATATTGTTTTTTTTTGACACTAAACAGCAGGGAACATGTAACATGTAACATTATGTAACAGAACATTATGCAACAGAACATGTAACATTATGTAAACTATTGGAGCCTTTGATCAGATGTTTAACAATGAAGTAACTCAAGCAGCAATCCAATTGTTGAGATTGAGATTATAAAAAAAATGAAGTACCATGAAGGCATCAAACCAGTACTGCCAACTGAAACATCAGGAAGCAAAATGCTGATTACCGCTTCTTATTTAAGTGAGCCATATTGGCCAATTAAACTGAAAGAATAGCATGCAACACTGGTTAATGAAGCAACAAGACTACAAGAGGTTCAGAACCATGGTACATGGTAAACACACGCCTTCTTAGAGCGCCATGACTCGTTCACACAACTAAATAGAAATCTGAAGCATCTGACCATACCCTGACAAATCATGTAAGTTAATGTTTGGCAAAAGACAAACAGATGAGTAAAACATATCAACCACGTTCGAAGATGACCATTATGCAACATAACAGCAAACAAGATCCATACTTTTGGAGCGTACGTTTGATCAGAAATATAACAATGAAGTAATTCAAGCATGAAGGCATCAATCAAACCAGCATTGCAAGTTGAATTTTTTTTTCAGGAGGCAAAATGTTGATAACCAATTCGGATTTTCAACGACAGGTTTAATGCTACAGGCTTTCAATTCTTCAATTTGCAGCTGTAAGAAAGAACCAAATTTGAAAAAAAGAGACATAATTAGAAAACTTCTGATTAATAGGATTGATATGGTAATCCCGTAGCATAATGTGGTATCTTCGGAGCATTTACTGTTCGCGAGTTCATCAAATAGACCAAATCCTAACAAATGTGATGATCTGCTAGAAGAAAAAGGTCGCGAAACTGCAAAATCCTACAGATTTGTAGCAAGAAACCTAGAATCGAGGTAATTACACGCAGTCTCCCGTCCAAGAATCCTGTACACAGTCATGAAGGCCACAAGGGATTCGCCAAGAACCAAGAACGCGATTATTGGGGATCTAGAGCTGCGGTATGCGATAAGGGATTCGGTAGGAAATGTTCGGGGAGAAGGGGGGTTAGGGGGAGGGGGAGGGAGCGGAGACGAACCTGAGGACTTCGTTGTCGCGCTCGGCCTCGCTGACCTCGGCGAGGAAGCTCTTGAGGAGCAGGTCGTCGTCGGCCTCCGACGAGCCCTGGGGATCGACGGCGGCAGGGGGCAGCGACGGCGGCAGGGGGCAGCGACGGCGGCAGGGGGCAGCGACGGCGGCAGGAGCAGGTCGTCGTCGGCCTCCGACGAGCCCTGGGGATCGATTGCGAGCGTGGTTGATTTGGCCGTGGGGAACGACGGCCAAACGCCTAAGTCCTGGAATGCATACCCCCGGCGTTTTGCGAAACCACCGGCGGTAACGTTTGAGCCACTAACAGGTGGGCCCAAGTGCATTTACCACCGGCGAAATCGACCAATTCGTCGGGGATAACAGGTGACACCGTATTAATTCCGTAAACCCTGTTAGTTATACAAAATCGATTCGCTAGCGCAGTGGTTCCAGTCGCTTCTGCACAGCCGAAGCACCCAGGGTTCGAATCCCTGTGGGTGCAAAAAAGGCACCCTTTTTTTCTTTTCTTAAGACCTTTTTTTATTGTTTCTAGTTATTTAGATAAATTGTAAAGTCCTTTGGCAACTTTTTTTCTTTTCTTAAGACCTTTTTTTATTGTTTCTAGTTATTTAGATAAATTGTAAAGTCCTTTGGCAACATCCGATAAAATAAAGCAATGAAGGATAAATTGCGAGACATAAATTGATGATTTTAATTCTTGAATGACTTCAAAGTCCTTTCGAGGATATCCGATAAAAAACCAAGACATAAATTTAGGATACACTTGAGAAGGACAAATGGTTGTTCGAGAGATAATTATTATAAATACACAAATGACTTCAAAGTCCCTTCCGCTTGGTCCTTGTGACCCCACCGGTATCGTCGCGACTCCTTGTGTACGGAGGAACACTTGACCTTGGTAGCGTCGTCCTTCTTCTTCTTAGTGTGTAGGTTCTATCGTCTTCATCGGGTTCTTCCATCATTGGGTCTCCGACGAGGCCGTCGAAGTCTTGCTCGTCGGCAACTCCATCCATTCCGACGAGGGCCCTTTTTCCTCTCCTTACGACAACACGGCTGGGCCTTGACGGGTCAGTTATGAAGAAGCATTGCTCGACGTGCTTAGCCAATACCCAAGGCTCATTTTGCGCGGTGGGGTTCTTGGTCTTGGATTTGGGGGGCAGTCGCATGGTGGTGACATACGCATCTTCTTTTGTGACGTCCGTAGCCTATCTGACACGAAACATCGGTAGCTTCTCCCCGACGTAGTCGAGCTCCCAGATTTCCTCGATCCTTCCGTAGTACCTTTTCTTCTCTTCACCCGTGTACGATTCCATCGTCACACCCGAGTTCTGATAGTCGCTTTGTTGTCTCTCTCCTCTGTGGAGAATGTGTAACCATTGATGTCGTATTTCTGATAAGTCATGAGGTTGGGGGCGGGCCCACAAGACAAGGCTAATATCATTTTGTCTACGCCGCTTGCCATTGGTGGGGGATTGGCATCAATCTGGTCTTTGAACCAGCTCGCGAAAGAGGAGTTGTGCGCTCTAAATACCTCTTCTTCCATCATCGGCTTGTCAGCCCTGCTCTTGATCATGTTTATGTGCTGATCCACCCAAGGCTCTACCTCGTTCATGTGCTGTAGTGCTACTAAGTGGGCCCTGTTAAAGTCTGTTCTCCTATCATCTTGATCCGCGTCGAGTTCCCTCCTGCCAGCGTTGTGGCCTACTCCCTCGAATCTGCCGAGGTGCTTGTTGGTGGGCAATCCAACCGGATGTGGGTCGTCCTCGTTTAAATAATTCTTGCAGAAAGAGATGCACTCCTCGGTGAGAAAGCCCTGGACGATGCTTCCATCCGGATGTGCCCTGTTACGAACGTATCCTTTGATGAAGCCGTTCATTCTTTCTAACGCCATCATGTTGTGAAGGAACACGGGCCCAAGATCCTCGATATCGTCCACTATATGCACCAGCAGATGGACCATGATGTCAAAGAATGCGGGCGGGAAGTACATCTCCATCTCGCATAGGATGGTGACGATCTCTTCCTGCAGCCTCCCGAGTTTCTTGACGGTTATCGACTTTCGAGTGATGACGTCGAAGACGTTACACAGGTCAGTCAGCGTCACACGAACGTGCGGTTCCATTATCCCTCGGATAGCAACCGGAAGTATCTGCGTCATCATGACATGACAGTCATGAGACTTCATCCCGCTGAAGATTTTTTTCGTCGGGTCCAGCCATCTGCGTATCAGCCCCGCGTAGCCTAGGGGAAATTTGACTTCTAGTTGGCACTTGAAGAATTGTTCGAGCTCATCGGGATTTAGAGTGAAGCAGGAGGGGCGAGGAGTTTCGCGCTGCTTGGCCACCCTTTTGCGTTTGCGACCATCCGTTTCCTCCTCCTCGGTTTCGGTCAACCTGGGCGAAATGAAGCTCTTTTCTGATATCAAGGGCCATCAGGTCGTGTCTTGCTTTCGACCCGTCTTTGGTCCTCTCCGGCATGTTGAGCACAGTGCCAAGCAAGCTCTCGCACATGTTCTTCGTGATATGCATGACATCAAGGCTATGAGGCGTACCGAGGATCTTCCAGTACGGCAAGTCCCAAAACACGGACCTCCTTTTCCATACCCCCAAGAGCGGCCCGGGTTCCTTTTTCTTTCTCTTGTCTCCTTTCTTCCGCTTCTGCATCTTTATCTTACCCGCGGGAGGGCAGTCTTTCCAGTTTTTCAATAGAGTATCTATCTCTTCGCCGCTTCTCCTAGGTGGAGGTCCCTCGACCTCATCCTTCCCATTGAACAGGTCTCCACGCTTCCTCCACGGGTCATTCTTGGGAAACCACATTCGATGCCTCATGCAGACGGTTTTTGAAGACCCGGGATCCTTACCCAGCTTAAAAACGGCGTCTTTTCCATGCACCTCACACATGCCTTGTGTCCGTGGCACACCTGGCACGCGATATATCCGTATCCAAGATAGTCCTGCACCGTCGTCAATAGTGCGGCTTTCATACGGAAAGTTTCTTGTCCGTAGGCGTCCCAAGTTTCTATCCCTTCCTCCCACAGAGTGACTAGCTCCTCCTTCAATAGCTCCAGATACAGGTTGATATCGCTCTGGCTGCGTCGGCCCTTGGATTAGCATACTCATGTGTATGTACTTCTTCTTCAGGCATAGCCATGGAGGAGGTTGTACATCCATACAAACACGGGCCAGGTGCTGTGCTTGCTGCTTTGGTTCCCAAACGGATTGAGTCCGTCGGTGCTCGCACCCAACCTGATGTTCCTTGGTTCTTTCCCGAATTCTTTGTAATACTCATCGTCTAATGTTTTCCACTGGCTTGCATCCGAAGGGTGTGTTAGCACTGGGTTTTCAACCCGTTCCACATCACGCATCACCGCCTCCTTTCTTTCCGCGTGCCAGCGCATGAGCTTTGCTTCCTTGGGGTCCACGAAGTACCGCTGCAGACGGGGCGTGAGCGGGAAGTACCACACAACTTTTCGAGGAGATTTTCTTGTCCCTCTCTTGTATCGAGATTCGCCACACTGTGGGCATGTATCGAGATTGGCATGCTCGTTCCGATATATTACGCAGTCACTGATGCATGCGTGGTATTTCTGGTGCGGTAAATCGAGAGGGCACACAATTTTCTTGGCCTCCTGTAGGCTACCGGCACACGTGTTATCTTTAGGAAAGTGGATCTTCAAGTATCCGAAGAGTTCGTCCACACTTGTGTCCGTCCATTTGTGCTTTGCCTTCATCTCCATAATATCGAGAGCGTATCTCAGACGGCTCTCCTCCGTCCCACGAGCTGCATCGTACAACGGAGTTCTCGAGTCTACCTCGAGTTGATCCAGCTTAGCCTTCCGTCTACCAGCGATTTTGGGGTCGGTCGATGTGTTGCTGAGAAGAAGTTCTTGAACATGACGGTCCTGCACGGCCGCGGTTAGCGGGGTATTTCTACTCATGTCCTCATCGGCCGCATGTTCTTCCCGGCCTTCTTGATCACCATCAACGTGTGCGCCATCCTCTTCAACCTCCTCTCCATTGTCGTGTGTGGCATCCTCTCCATCACCTTCGTTATCATCATCTCCACCATCATCATCTCCATCATCATCACCATCGATATCATCATCTCCATCATCACTCATCCACTGAGTATGCCCCTCCATGAAACTATACCTGAGCAGGTGTTGATTCACTATGCCTGAGAAGGGGTCAAACAACGATCCTAGCTTGCATCTTCGACGAGGACACATTATATCCTTTCGCTTTTTTCGATACATGTCGGCCGTCGCGCGTTCCACGTATCTATCCACGACGCTTTCCCTCATCGCGATGACCATCGCCGCCTACAAGACAAGATAATTGATTACACCGCCGTCTCGGTTTTCACGGAAAAAATTCGGCATGACCTTTGCTAAATATTGTCATGCTGGAGTTCCAAAATTCGCCGGAACGGAAGTTAATCAACATTCCGGCAAAACATTGGCAACTCAATGTTCCTGCACGCGTAAACAAATGCAAAACAATGCATTTACATATATGGACCACCTTTTGCCACCACTAGTACTAGTGATATAACCGCGAATTTTCGCCAACATATGAATATTCCACTCATTTAGTTATGTACCTATTAGTTGCCGCGACGTCCAAAAGCACCCGAGAGACGCCACACGTCGACTTTAATGCTTGAGAGATCTAGAGATCTAAGAAATGGAGAGATCTAGCTAGATCTAGTGGAAAAGGTGGTGGGAGGAGATAGATCTAGATCTAGATTATGCAAATCATGCTAGAGGGGCTAGGTAGTGCATGATTTGCTCAAATACATCATATTTTATTGGTTGAAATAGCTAAAATGGGTGGGGGAATGAGCTAACTAGTGCTTGGATTGATTTGCCATCACATATGAGTGTGTGTGGGTGGTGGTAGGTGGTTGGTCGTCCTAAATGGACATGCCCAGGTTACCGCCGGCGCCTACAACATAAAATGCCAGTGGTAGGGCACGTTACCGCCGGCATCTGCTGGCCGAAAACGCCGGCGGTAAGTTAAGGCCAGGTGGCCCACCCTGGCTCGGCAATACCGCCAGCATCACGCGCGTTCGCCGGCGGTAGAGCCCAGTATCCCTGGCGCTTTGGGCCCAATACGCCGGCGGTAAGGCTAGGCCCGAATGGGACCCCGCGGCCCATTGCACCCCCGGCGCCTCAATTTTCATTTCGCCGGCGGTAAAGGAGCTACCCCGGCGCCGTCCTACGTGTTCGCCGGCGATACTGTTAGGCCCCCCTGGAAGGTATTACCGCCGGCATCTTCAGCTCGTATTTGCCGGCGGTAAGGAGTGCGGCTATAAGCCTTTCCCTAGTAGTGATGGGCCCAGCGGGTCGTGTCCTATCAGTCAGAAACGCAGTAGTGATTACGTCATCAGTGACGTCGTGAAGCCTACCGGAAGCATCCGAAGGAAAACGAAAAAAGCATCGGATGGCCAACTTGAGTCTACGCACGGATCGCAAGCATCCGCACCTAGACTCGGGGGCTACTCCCATCGGAAGCGCTTGACGCGCACCCGATAAAATGAGAACTCGAAGATATTCTTGTGAAGAAATATTTGGAGAAAAGGATGGAATGCTCAGCTCGAGTCTGCACCCGGTCACAAGCGCACGTGCCCAGACTCGGGGGCTACTCCCATCGGGAGCGCTGGACGCGCACCCGATAAAACTTTTTTGCACTCCAGAATCATGCCCGGGAACTTGATTCTGTGTAGGGTAACGTTGTTTTGCCATCGATAGTTAACCAGCAAAGCTGGGCACGTTACTCAATACCCTTTACGCGTTAAAACCTTACTAAAAAACACAAGCCCCGGTACAAATGTATCAGATGATCTATGAAGACTTGCAGAAAACTTCAGCAGAAGAAGACGCTCGAGTGGCACAACTTGAGTCTATGCACGGATTGCAAGCATCCGTACCTAGACTCGGGGCTACTCCCATCGGGAGCGCTGGACGCGCACCTGATAGAAGAAGATAATGCTGTTACAAGATGGACAATAACAATCAAGGGAGAAGAACATTCAGTGGAGGCATGCTTTAGTCTCTACCCGAAATATCTTCGGATAGACACTCGGGGACTACTGACGTGGGCATTACCCTTCGGGTAACTGACATCGCCCTATCCTGTGCGGCCCAACTGGAGGCCCATGAAGATACCTGATGGCAAGGCGGGCCACTAGGACGGTGCTGGAGAAGATTCCTTGACGAACAAGACAGAGGAGCCGAACAAGGAAAGTTTAGAGCTAGGTCTTTTGTAAACCTAGTCGTACCGGACAGATCTCTTGAGACCTGGCCTCCTATATAAAGGCCAGGAGAGGGGCTACCGAGGGACACACGATCAATCTTAGTAGCTTTAGCCACCAGAAATCTAGAGCTAGGTCGCCGTAGCACTTAGCCTCTCGATGAGATCACAGCCGAAACCTTCGGCACCCCATTAATTGTAACCCAATATTCTCATAATCAAGATCAGACAGGCAGGACGTAAGGGTTTTACCTCATCGAGGACCCCGAACCTGGGTAAATCGCTCCCCGCTTGTCTGTTAACCGATGTCTCGTGTCAGCCTACAGGATTCCATCAACCCTAAGCCCCAATCGGAGGGCATTGCCGAGGAGTACCCTCGACAGGCACGTTCATTGGCAGCACAACTATCTGAATGCACACGACTGCTATTATTTGTCACGGGCCGAAAACATGCACGCGACTGGTGCGCTCAACATGCGACTACTAGGTTGGGCCTGGCAACACTCGGGTCCAGAAAGTACCCTCAGTGATCGCCAATGGTGACACACCGTCCATAACAGTCGCGTGCCCCTTTGCTAGCCCGCTTCCAATATATTTGGCTAACGAGACGCGGGTTGGCCCATATATTGGTAGTGTGCCTCATTTTGGCACCCTACTATGCATGTTTTTTTTAGAGAAACCGTGAGCTTTATTAATTAGGCAATAATATTTTTACAATCATCTGCGATCAGCGCCAACACACAGGTCGGCACCGACTCGCGTAACACTCCACATGACTCATGCTTGCCTAGTTGCGCCAAATTATGCGCTACTTTATTACACTCACGGTTTACTTTACGAATAGAAATATCCGGATGAAGTCTCAAAAGTTCTTGTATCTCCCTATATATGCACCAGCAGGATGATCTATCCAAAGAATTCGCTGCAACAGCTTGCACCACTCGGCTGCAATCAGTCTCAATAGTAGCTGGCCAACATTGAAGGTCAATAACATGCTTAAGGCCCTCCAGGCAAGCAACTGTTTCCGCCTGCTCAGCACTCACACACCCTGGAAGATACTGCCATGCAGTAGTTAGCACTACTCCTCTATTGTCACGTATGATCAACCCCCACCCGGCCTTCTTGCTCCATGAGTCCCAGCCCCCATCAACATTCACCTTTGTCCAGCCAATATCAGGGGGATGCCACCATGAGCGTACATGAGGGGTGCTAGGCAGTGCCTGTGATTTGAAAATGGCTCCTTTTCCTTTTAGATCAACTTGCTTTGTTGTTGCAGCTATGAATGACTCCAAATAATTCTGCAAGAATGGTACTGATGCTGATATGGCCGCCTTTCCATCCCCGTGTACTATGTTATTTCTTTGATGCCATACCCGCCAGAAAAGGAGGAGAAGCTTCGGTCTTGTTTCAGCTGGTACATTAGCTATAAGTTGCAAAACCATTCTTTTCCTGACTGACCAAACTCTCTTTCTGGTGGTAGATTCCATACTAGTCTTAACTCATCACGCATGGCTTTTGCCAGGGTACACTGTACCAAAGCATGGTATGCATTCTCACGAGCTGATCCACATATAGTGCAGGTTGGCAAAACTGTGTTTATGCGCCGATGCACATTCTCCATGACCGCCAAAGTATCAGTTGCAGCCTTCCAAGCAAAGACACGGACCTTTGGGGGTACATCAGCCTTCCACAATAAATCCCATGTTTTATTTGAATCACTTTAACAATTTTTATTTAAAAACGCGAAAATTTCTCAAATTTTCTATGCATAGATACAATGCATACATTTGTTTTCTCCGTATTTATAGACTCAAATTCTGAGATGTTATAGTCGTGCACACGGTCTACCTAGGTGGTGGCCCACTAGAGGAGAATACATGCATCTTTGAAATAATACTGCAATATACCCGTACTATATACATATAGTGGTGCGAATCTTCACGTGAGTGCAAGGTGGGATATGGGGGATGGCTAGACCCGGGTGCACACGTGTATTTTCCTCATTGCTACCACGTATAAATGATCCAATCTATATTGAAAAATTCCATACCAAAACCTGTAGTTAGCCTACTTTTGAGAGCGACTAAGCAAGATCCAGAATGCCCAGGATGCCGCGGACACTTCCGGGGAAGGTTGGTCATGAGCAGGCCTTTCTTCAACAATGATCGTCATAATCACCGTCTTTTGCATCGTCTGTGTTCTCGTTCTTCTGCGTGTCATCCTCTTATGCTCAGGACCAGTTCATAGATTTTGGGAGCTCCTTGTTCACAGTGGCAGAATTTCCCTTGGGTAGGGGGCCATTGCCTCTCTACTCCAGAAAATTACTTAAAGATACCTATTTAAGCTGAACAAAATTAAATATTACTATAATTTTAAGTATGACTGGTGTTCTTGAGCCCCTTCACAATCTCCGTCAAGCTCAAATGAACTAGTAGCAGTGGCTGACACGAACCTCGGCCTCCAGTCGATGAACTACAGGCGAACATGGGTCTTCAGTCGATGATCGGCGGAATGCAGCCGGCGGACAATCTAGATGTTTTCTGACATCAACCCATGAAAGCTCAACCACAGTGGTCCTTTGCTACATGTATATGTTAGCATTTTCTGATATTTATGATCCGGTGCCACCGTATACGATGTAAGGGAGATTTTATAAATTGCCACACATTATTTTGGACTTTTATAAGTAGCCATATATTGCTTGGTATTTTACTTTTTGCCACATATTATACCAATTCCTCTATAATTGTCATATTTCTCCCTTCACAACTCTATTAACTTTTTACTCCAAAATACGTTGTGAAATACTGTATGGGTATTCTTGTGACTAGAACTCACCTTCTGGACCGAATAAATAAACCAGATCGCAAGCGGCCAAAGCTGTTATTCCCCACTCTAGGCCTGTTTGGTAGCCTTGTCCGAATTTGTGCATGACTGCGCCAAAGGCAAGATGCTGCCCTCAAACTTAGTCGTGTGTGCTACATTTTTTGCACACTATACTTAGTTTGGAGATAGTCCCTTTCCCTAACACGACACGTGACTCAATGTATGAGATATGTTTTGGTTTTTCTTATGCATTGTGTCGGGGGGATGGCCCCCGGTAGGCCAAGAGTATGGCAAGTTAGCCATGTTTTGGTAACGTTAAACCGGATCACAGAGTGATCCGGATTTTTTATGTTCGGCTAACCGGAGTTAGTACAAACCGGTATCCCCAGAGGGGTATACCAAAGTACTGGCTCTGAGAGGCTGTGCGGCTAAGTGAGAAGGTACCGGAACCAGAAGTAAAGGTACCGACAAACCGGAACCAGAGGTTACTGTAGCCTGTCGACACTCTGGTCAAAGATTCCATCGGGAGCTAGAGGACAAGGATGAGCGAAGCAAATCAGCTTTAAACGAAGCCCTGGCGCTAAAGCAAGATGATGCCGTTAAAGATATCGGCGGAGGTCACCGCTCCTTGATTAAAGTCATAGCCGGTGCCAGCTGGGCCAAAGTAGCTTTATAAAGTAGCTTAGCTCATCCTAGATTCCGTTAGGGTTTCTTGCCTTGTAAGCCATCCTCTCCCCTATATAAGGAGAGGGGTACACCCCTGAGCGGGACGGACGATCAACCAGTAGAGAGAAATTAGGCTGTTCATCAGCAGATAGGAAGAAACTTGTAATGTACATCTTCTACCTCTGGCCAAGGGTCAAGTTAAGAAATACATACCGGTTTCTTTCCATTTCCTTTCCCTGTTAACCAAACCCTCCCCCGGATCCTCTAGCGCACATTCGGCCCCAACTTAAGCCATCCTATGGCATCTATTGTTACACCACGACAACAGTTGGCGCCCACCGTGGGGGATCACTTACGGTACGTTCTGCAGATACACTTCAGGGCATCGAACAATGTCGCTGAGTACGAAGCCCTAGTTCATGGGCTCAAGGTCGCAAAAGAAATCGGTGTACACCGGATCATTTGCTACGGCGATTCAGATCTAGTGGTACAACAGTGTTCCGGAGATTGGGATGCAAAAGATGCCAACATGGCCGCATACCGGTTCTATGTGCAAAAGATTGCCGGATTCTTCGAGGGGCGTGAATTCCACCATGTGCCGCGGGCAGAAAACGAAGCCGCGGATACGCTTTCCAAGCTGGGCTCGTCCAGGGAAGAAATTCCTCCCGGAATAGCCTTGGCTCACCTGAGGACACCATCAATCAAACCGAGTTCGGAATCCGAGTCAATTTTTGTACCGGGGTCACACATTGTGCCGATGGACATCGACGGAGGGAACCAGGGGACTGCTGCAACTAACCCAGGGACTTCAGGATCAAAATCGGAAGAAACCATGGTGGTGGACCACATGGAAATTGATGTGCCAGTTTTTCTGGTTAGGGAAGCACCAACTTGGGTAAAACCTATTAAGGAATTCCTGATCAACGGTGGCTCACCGGCAGATGAAGTTGAATCAAGGAGGATTCAGAGAAGATCCAAAGCCTATACCATCATCAATGGGGGAGATGTACAAGCGAAGCATTACCGGTGTCCTCCAGCGATGTGTGGAACCGGAAGAAGGGAAGGAGATGCTCCTAGAGGACCTCAAGGATGTACAGAAGTTTACCGGAACCTTGGCGTCGCTAAGCCGGTTCACAAGCCGGTTAGGAGAAAAGGCTTTGCCGCTCTTTGCCTTGATGAAAAAATCCGACACTTTCGTCTGGACCCCTCAGACAGACGCAACATTCAAAGAGCTGAAGAAGATGCTAGCCACAACACCGGTATTGGCTTCACCTTTGGAAAGGGAACCCATGCTGCTTTACATAGCTGCAACAAACCGGGTTATGAGCATTGTGGTTGTGGTAGAAAGAGAAGAGGAAGGAAAAACCGTGCAGTGCCCGGTATACTACCTAAGAGAGGTGCTCTCCCTCCCAAAGCAAAACTACCCACACTTCCAAAAAATGACATATGGTGTGTTCATGGCCTCTATAAAGCTCAAGCACTACTTTGAGGAGCACCCAATGAAAGTGGTGAGTGAGGCACCTATCTCGGACATCATCTGCAACAAAGATGCTAGCAGCAGGATTGCCAAATGGGCGATTCAACTGTCACCCTACGTACCGGTATACGAGAGAAGGGATGCCATAAAATCACAAGCCTTGGCAGATTTCCTGGTTGATTGGGCGGAGATGCAATACAAGCCGCCGAAGCCGGAAAAAGGGTACCGGAAGATGCACTTTGATGGATCCAAACTCAAGGAGGGTCTAGGTGCAGGAGTGGTTCTAACCTCGCCGAAGGGGGATCACTTAAGGTACGTTCTGCAGATACACTTCAATGCATCGAACAATGTCGCTGAGTACGAAGCCCTAGTTCATGGGCTCAAGTTCGCAAAAGAAATCGGTGTACACCGGATCATTTTCTACGGCGATTCAGATCTAGTGGTATGATACGTCTCCAACGTATCAATGATTTATTATGTTCCATGCTACTTTTATGATGATACACACATGTTTTATACACATTTTATGTCATATTTATGCATTTTCCGGCACTAACCTATTAACGAGATGCCGAAGAGCCAGTTGCTGTTTTCTGCTGTTTTGGTTTCAGAAATCCTAGTAAGGAAATATTCTCGGAATTGGATGAAATCAACGCCCAGGGTCTTATTTTTCCACGAAGCTTCCAGAAGTCCGAAAGGGAAACGAAGTGGGGCGACGTTGTGTGGTCCCCTCATGACTCCCCCTGACCTACCCTTCCGCCTACGTATAGCCTTCGTCGAGAATATCCCAGTACCGAGAGCCACGATACGGAAAACCTTCCAGAGACGCCGCCGCCGCCAATCCCATCTCGGGGGATTCAGGAGATCGCCTCCGGCACCCTGCCGGAGAGGGGAATCATCTCCCGGAGGACTCTTCACCGCCATGGTGGCCTCCGGAGTGATGTGTGAGTAGTTCACCCCTGGACTATGGGTCCATAGCAGTAGCTAGATGGTTGTCTTCTCCTCATTGTGCTATCATTGTCGGATCTTGTGAGCTTCCTAACATGATCAAGATCATCTATTTGTAATGCTACATGTTGCATTTTTTGGGATCCGATGAATATGGAATGCTATGTTATGTTGATTATCAATCTATCATCTATGTGTTGTTTATGATCTTGCATGCTCTCCGTTGCTAGTAGAGGCCAAGTCGTTACTTGTAACTCCAAGAGGGAGTATTTATGCTCGATAGTGGGTTCATGCCTCCATTAAATCTGGGACAGTGACAGAAAGTTCTAAGGTTGTCGATGTGCTGTTGCCACTAGGGATAAAACATCAATGCTTTGTCTAAGGATATTTGTGTTGATTACATTACACACCATACTTAATGCAATTGTCTGTTGTTTGCAACTTAATACTGGAAGGGGTGCAGACGCTAACCCGAAGGTGGACTTTTTAGGCATAGATGCATGCTGGATAGCGGCATATGTACTTTGTCGTAATGCCCAATTAAATCTCACACTACTCATCATAATATGTATGTGCATTGTCATGTCATCTTTATTTGTCAATTGCCCAACTGTAATTTGTTCACCCAACATGCTATTTCTTATGGGAGAGACACCACTAGTGAACTGTGGACCCCGGTCCATTCTTTACATCGAATACAATCTACTAAAATACTTGTTCTTACTGTTCTCTGCAAACATCATCTTCCACACTATACATCTAATCCTTTGTTACGCAAGCCGGTGAGATTGACAACCTCACCGTCACGTTGGGGCAAAGTATTTTGGTTGTGTTGTGCAGGTTCCACGTTGGCGCCGGAATTCTGGTGTTGCGCCGCACTACACTCCGCCACCATCAACCTTCAACGTGCTTCTTGGCTCCCTGGTTCGATAAACCTTGGTTTCGAGGGAAACTTGCCGCTGTATGAATCACACCTTCCTCTTGGGGTTCCCAATGGACGCGTGCTGTACGCGTATCGCTAAATTTACGGCGCCGTTGCGGGAGATCAAGACACGCTGCAAGGGAGTCTCCACTTCCAATCTCTTTACTTTGTTTTTGTCTTGCTTTATTTTTATTTACTACTTTGTTTGCTGCACTATATCAAAACACAAAAAAATTAGTTACTTGTTTTACTTTATTTACTATCTTGTTTGCGTTCTCCATATTAAAAACACACAAAAATTAGTTACTTGCATTTACTTTACTTATTTCATTGTGTTTCCTCCTAAGTTTACTCTTAAGGATGTACCAGTAGGACGAGGGTCTATCATTGGAAAAGATAATATAGACGATTTTTTCACTCATGTTAGTACGGTTGAAGATTTTGAAGATAGACACTTGGTAGAACTTGCTCCTACTTATAAAATTGCTGCTGCTTCTTTAGTACATATGTTAGAAGCTAGATTTGTTAATCTCAATCCCGTAATACAACATATGTTTCTTACGCTTTCTGATATGGAGATGGGAGAAAAGAGAGATTTTGTTTTAAAAGTCCTTGTTAGAGAATTTGAAGATATAGCTAAAGAAGTTAGAAAAGTTTTTATTAAGCATAAGAGGTTTGGTTTGTTCACTGATTTTAAAAGAACACTTGAAAAGATGGACATGGATAGAATAAGGTACACTAATAATGCTAATGATGGTGGGGAGATTAAAGCACCGATACCTAGTAAGCTCCTAGGAATGCATGAAGCTCTAGAAAATAACTATGCTTGGCTTGTCCCTGAAAATTTGTTTGATGAGAATAGCAAGCCCAAGAGTAATGAAAAGGGAGCCTCTGAAACTTACATATACAAGATACAATGCATAGTTGAGAAAACTCCAAACCCCGTTGTTGATGCATCATCTCTCGATAATACTTGATACACACTTTCTGCGCCTAGCTGAAAGGCGTTAAAAAAGCGCTTATGGGAGACAACCCATGATTTTACATCTGCACTTTTATTTTATATTTGAGTCTTGGAAGTTGTTACTACTTTAGCAACCTCTCGTTACCTTTATTTTATTGTATTGTTGTGCCAAGTAAAGTCTTTGATAGTAAGGTTCATACTAGATTTGGATTACTGCGTAGAAACAGATTTCTTGCTGTAACGAATTTGAGTAGTATTCTCTGTAGGTAACTCAGAAAAATCTGCCAATTTACGTGAGTAATCCACAGATATGTACGCAACTTTCATTCAATTTGAGCATTTTCATTTGAGCAAGTCTGGTGCACCTAAAAAATTCGTCTTTACGGACTGTTCTGTTTTGATAGATTCTGCCTTTTATTTCGCATTGCCTGTTTTGCTATGTTTGATGGATTTCTTTATTCCATTAACTTTCAGTAGCTTTGTGCAATGTCCAGAAGTGTTAAGATTGATTATGTCACCTCTGAACATGTGAATTTTTGATTATGCACTAACCCTCTAATGAGTTGTTTTGAGTTTGGTGTGGAGGAAGTTTTCAAGGATCAAGAGAGGAGGATGATACAATATGATCAAGGAGAGTGAAAGATCTAAGCTTGGGGATGCCCCGTGGTTCATCCCTGCATATTTCAAGAAGATTCAAGCATCTAAGCTTGGGGATGCCCAAGGCATCCCTTCTTCATCGACAACATTATCAGGTTCTAGTGAAACTATATTTTTATTCCGTCACATCTTATGTGCTTTACTTGGAGCGTCTGTTTGCTTTTGTTTTTGTTTTGTTTGAATAAAATTGGATCCTAGCATTCATTGTGTGGGAGAGAGACACGCTCCGCTGTTGCATATGAACACATATGTTCTTAGCTTTACTCATAATGTTCATGGCGAAGGTTGAAACAGCTTCGTTAATTGTTATATAGTTGGAAACAGAAAATGCTACATGTGGTAATTGGTATAATGTCTTGAATAATGTGATACTTGGGAATTGTTGTGCTCATGTTTAAGCTCTTGCATCATATACTTTGCACCTATTAGTGAAGAAATACATAGAGCTTGCTATAATTTGGTTTGCATGATTGGTCTCTCTAAGGTCTAGATATTTTCTAGTAAGGGTTTGAACAACAAGGAAGACAGTGTAGAGTCTTATAATGCTTGCAATATGTTCTTATGTAAGTTTTGCTGTACCGGTTCATACTTGTGTTTGCTTCGAACAACCTTGCTATCCTAAGCCTTGTATTGAGAGGGAATACTTCTCGTGCATCCAAAATCCTCGAGCCAAAAACTATGCCATTTGTGTCCACCATACCTACCTACTACATGGTATTTCTCTGCCATTCCAAAGTAAATTTCTTGAGTGCTACCTTTAAAATTCCATTCTTTGCCTTTGCAATATATAGCTCATGGGAAAAATAGCTTAAAAACTATTATGGTATTGAATATGTACTTATGTATCTTATTTCTTATTAAGTTGCTTGTTGAGCGATAACCATGTTCCTGGGGACGCCATCAACTATCTTTGTTGAATATCATGTGAGTTGCTATGCATGTTCGTCTTGTCTGAAGTAAGGGTGATTTATCATGATCAATGGTTTGAGTATGCATATTGTTAGAGAAGAACATTGGGCCGCTAACTAAAGCCATGATCCATGGTGGAAGTTTCAGTTTGGACAACAATCCTCAATATCTTATGAGAATATTATTTGTTGTTGAATGCTTATGCATTAAAGAGGAGTCCATTATCTGTTGTCTATGTTGTCCCAGTATGGAAGAGAGAAATCCAATGCGAGCTTTCTCCTTAGACCTTTGTACAGGAGGCATAGAGGTACCCCTTTGTGACACTTGGTTAAAACATATGCTATGCAATGATAATCCATGTAAATCCGAGCTAATTAGGACAAGGTGCGGGCACTATTGGTATACTATGCATGAGGCTTGCAACTTGTAGGATATCTTATACATAACACATATGCTTTATTACTACCGCTGACAAAATTGTTTCTTGTTTTCAAAACAAAAGCTCTAGCACAAATATAGTAATCAATGCTTCCCTCTACGAAGGGCCTTTCTTCTACTTTTATGTTGACTCAGTTTACCTACTTCCTTCTATCTTAGAAGCAAACATTTGTGTTAACTGTGCATTGATTCCTACATACTTGCATATTTGCATTCATCATATTACTTTGCATTGACAACTATCCATGAGATATACATGTTACAAGTTGAAAGCAACCGCTGAAACTTATATCTTCTTTTGTGTTGCTTCAATGCCTTTACTTTGAATTTATTGCTTTATGAGTTAACTATTATGCAAGACTTATTGATGCTTGTCTCGAAAGTACTATTCATGAAAAGTCTTTGCTATATGATTCAGTTGTTTAACCATTATCTTTACCATTGCTTCGAATCGCTGCATTCATCTCATGTGCTTTACAATAGTATTGATCAAGATTATGATAGCATGTCACTTCAGAAATTATCTTTGTTATCGTTTACCTACTCGAGGAC
This sequence comes from Lolium multiflorum, assembly GCA_030979885.1. Classification (NCBI taxonomy): domain Eukaryota; kingdom Viridiplantae; phylum Streptophyta; class Magnoliopsida; order Poales; family Poaceae; genus Lolium; species Lolium multiflorum. The sequence continues at coordinate 51,655,392 of CM061748.1, forward strand.
GAGTAGGAACTAAGCTTGGGGATGCTGATACGTCTCCAACGTATCGATAATTTCTTATGTTCCATGCTACTTTTATGATGATACACACATGTTTTATACACATTTTATGTCATATTTATGCATTTTCCGGCACTAACCTATTAACGAGATGCCGAAGAGCCAGTTGCTGTTTTTGGTTTCGAAATCCTAGTAAGGAAATATTCTCGGAATTGGACGAAATCAACGCCGGGTCTTATTTTTCACGAAGCTTCCAAGTCCGAAAGGAAAGTGGGGTGAGGAGGCGGCGACACACCAGGGCCGCGCGGCCAGGCCTGGGGCCGCGCCGCCCTGTTGTGTGGGCCCCTCATGACGCCCCCTGACCTACCCTTCCGCCTACATATAGCCTTTGTCGAGAATATCCCAGTACCGAGAGCCACGATACGGAAAACCTTCAAGAGACGCCGCCGCCGCCAATTCCATCTCGGGGATTCAGGAGATCGCCTCCGGCACCCTGCCGGAGAGGGGAATCATCTCCCGGAGGACTCTTCACCGCCATGGTCGCCTCCGGAGTGATGTGTGAGTAGTTCACCCCTGGACTATGGGTCCATAGCAGTAGCTAGATGGTTGTCTTCTCCTCATTGTGCTATCATTGTCGGATCTTGTGAGCTGCCTAACATGATCAAGATCATCTATTTGTAATGCTACATGTTGCGTTTGTTGGGATCCGATGAATATGGAATGCTATGTTATGTTGATTATCAATCTATCATCTATGTGTTGTTTATGATCTTGCATGCTCTCCGTTGCTAGTAGAGGCTCTGGCCAAGTCGTTACTTGTAACTCCAAGAGGAAGTATTTATGCTCGATAGTGGGTTCATGCCTCCATTAATCTGGGACAGTGAGAAAGTTCTAAGGTTGTGGATGCTGTTGCCACTAGGGATAAAACATCAATGCTTTGTCTAAGGATATTTGTGTTGATTACATTACGCACCATACTTAATGCAATTGTCTGTTGTTTGCAACTTAATACGGAAGGGGTGCGGACGCTAACCGAAGGTGGACTTTTTAGGCATAGATGCATGCTGAATAGCGGTCTATGTACTTTGTCGTAATGCCCAATTAAATCTCACACTACTCATCATAATATGTATGTGCATTGTCATGCCATCTTTATTTGTCAATTGCCCAACTGTAATTTGTTCACCCAACATGCTATTTCTTATGGGAGAGACACCACTAGTGAACTGTGGACCCCGGTCCATTCTTTACATCGAATACAATCTACTGCAATACTTGTTCTTTGCAAACATCACCTTCCATACTATACATCTAATCCTTTGTTACAGCAAGCCGGTGAGATTGACAACCTCACTGTCACGTTGGGCAAAGTATTTTGGTTGTGTTATGCAGGTTCCACGTTGACGCCGGAATCCCTGGTGTTGCGCCGCACTACACTCCGCCACCATCAACCTTCAACGTGCTTCTTGGCTCCTACTGGTTCGATAAACCTTGGTTTCTTACTGAGGGAAACTTGCCGCTGTATGCATCACACCTTCCTCTTGGGGTTCCCAACGGACGCGTGCTGTACGCGTATCATGGAACAGCAGTGTTCCGAAGATTGGGATGCAAAAGATGCCAACATGGCTGCATACCGGTTCCATGTGCCAAAGATTGCAGGATTCTTCGAGGGGTGTGAATTCAACCATGTGCAGCGGGCAGAAAACGAAGCCGTGGATACGATTTCCAAGCTGGGCTCGTCTAGGCAAGAAATTCCTCCCGGAATAGCCTTGGCTCACCTGAGGACATCATCAATCAAACCGAGTCCGGAATCCGAGTCAATTTTTGTACCGGAGTCACACATTGTGCCGATGGACATCGACGGAGGGAACCAGGGGACTGCTGCAACTAACCCGGGGACTTCAGGATCGAAACCGGAAGAAACCATGGTGGTGGACCACATGGAAATTGATGTGCCAGTTTTTCTGGTTAGGGAAGCACCAACTTCGGTAAAACCTATTAAGGAATTCCTGATCAACGGTGGCTCGCCGGCAGATGAAGTTGAATCAAGGAGGATTCAGAGAAGATCCAAAGCCTATACCATCATCGATGGGGAGATGCACAAGCGAAGCGTTACCGGTGTCCTCCAGCGATGTGTGGAACCGGAAGAAGGGAAGTAGATGCTCCTAGAGATTCACCAAGGGGAGTGCGGACACCATGCTTCGTCCAGAGCATTGGTGGTGGCTAAAGTGTTCTGGCATGGGTTCTACTGGCCCACTGCCTTGGAAGATGCTAAGGACTTAGTACGGAAATGCAACGGGTGCCAGAGGTACGCTAAGCAAAATCATACTCCAGCTTCCGGTTTAAAAACAATACCGATCACTTGGTCATTCGTTGTTTGGTGCCTGGACATGGTTGGCCCATTCAAAATGGCAAGAGGAAGCATGACTCACATCCTAGACTTAGTTTGTGGACAATCCCTTGAGCTGCCATGTGACCCAATGTATGAGGCTTCACTAATACTTTTGATATGTTTGTTCATCTATTGTGCACTCATTGTAACCAGCCACCTCTAATGACATGTGTTTCTGTGCTTTTGGTGCAGAGTGAGAAGATCCAGCTTGGGGCACCTACGGAGGTTCCCGATGAGGGACCGTCCAAGAAGCATCGAGGAAGGAAGGCTTCACCATCGTCCATCAACTCAAGATAGGCCAATTCCTCACCTTCAAGAAGGTGTCCGCTGGCGAGTACAATGTGGTCATCTTCGACCACACCTACACTGAGGAGATGACCAGGTACCCGGACCATGGCGATGCCACCAGTTGTATCATCGTCGAAGAAGAAATCTGAACCTGTGCTGGTATTATGTCTCTAATGTCCTAGCGTGTCGTGTCTGAACTATGGTCTGTGAACAATTGTCGCGTCGAGTCGATTGAACCTAATTTTTTTATCGTCTATGAACTTCGTACTATGATCTTGCCTCCTGTTCTTACTTCGAGTTGATAGATCACTGGTAACCTCACCACTCAAGAGAAGAGGTAACCAGAGCCTAGTTTTCGGTTGCAACCAAACAACAACATTCACGTTTTAGCTGCTACTTGGCCTTAAAACCGATCTACCAAACGCCCAGAGCACAAATCTCCACGGGACTAAAAAAATGCTTCGCGACAGGTCTATTTGGGCCCGTGGCCTGTATGAAACGCACAGGTCGTTCCATCTGACTGCGCCAGTGAGATGAAAAAATGGCTCAAGCTACCAAACGGGCCTTATTTGTACGCTTTGGAATGTTAGATTAGGCTGGCTCGTGTGTTAAGTTGCATTTGGTAGCAGAGCTCGACATTAGGTACGACATCACAGAATGCGACTAGTGCGATTATTGTGATTGTTAATGTCGGAGGCGCATAGATCTACCGAGGACAAGTAATCACAACAAACTACACCGAGATTTGGTAACGCAGTTTGGCGAACGCCTACATCTGCGGTGCATGCTTTCTGGGCGCTCCTTCCCGGGTACTATCACGGTACCGTTGACGAGAAGTCCGCCGAGGTGTACATACACATCAGATCTACAACGCCACGCCGGTCCAGCGCCCCTGCCACGGACGCCAGATCGTCCCCAAAAAATCAATCTTGTGTCTAACCTACAACTTGTATCTAGTCTATTTTGGCTACTCATGGTGCCTCTATATACTAGGCCAGGTTATAGAGTTCGACTCCAATACGTAACCTTCCAAATAATTACAAGTTCTATCATAGCACTACTCGTACACATATTCGACACATATCTGAACAGTGATTATGACAATTTTGTGGTGCATTTGAGTTATTTGTTGATTTTAGCGCACGAATAAACATATCGATATCTTCTCTCTCTTCTTTAAAAGGAGTGCAAAAGGTTTCCCCATTATATTAATGACGAGAAGTTTGACAAAAAAAGTTACTCCCTCCGATTCATATTACTTAACGTTAATATAAATATATTTAAATATATTTTAGTTGTAGATACATATATTTTACCACCAAGTAATATGGTTCGAAGGGAGTAAAAGAAAATTACATCCGGCTTCTACTCTCTAGAAATTCTTTCGCTCACCTTCTTAGCACCCGTGATGACCCAAAAGCGAGCTTTCTTTTTGATTTTGTCAAGGACGATCACTAGAAGGGCATGCTTATTGATCCGGCCTTCATTGATCAGACATTTTAGAACACTAACTCTCAATGGTGTGACTGGCCATTGGAAATTGAGGCTATGGAGTATGGAGCCCAACCCAATCTTTGATGTAGCCCCAAGATGGATGGTGTAGCGGCAATTTGCAAGGAGGTGAGTGACCAGTTCCGGGATCCTTTTTTATAGGGGACATATGCTGCAATTCGGCCTACTTTTTTTTTTAGATTTATTATTTTCGGCTAACTCTTTTAGCTAACCACCAGTAAGCCCTACAAAGGCTATTTTGGATGACTAATGTTTCTTCTTCCTGGTTATGCGTCGATGATGAGAAGGAAGGCTACTCTTGATGGACTTAAGATTTTCCCTGTTGAGCATCGCATCTATCTATCTGCTGAGTTGACATGCTCGCTGACGGAGTGCAACACTTGAAAGCAGTGGGCCTTCATCCGTTACAGGTCCTTGACCTGTCGACCATGCCTGACAGCCTTTGGACCCTGGAGTTGGCTAACCGAATTAACTGTTCCTACCCACTTGTGTCGCGTCCTAGAAAAAGACTGCCAAGAATCAGACTGATTTCTCTTTCAGTAGTTCTCGGTACGGTGGGTAGTCTAACTTCGTTAATGGTCTCCCATCAGCAACTCTTCCTACGAGCCTGGCTCTACCCCTCTACAACCAACAAACTTCTCCAATAATTCAGTACGTACGCAAGCCTAACCTAGCTAGGCTTTGATGCGAAGGGTGAAATTGGTTGGGATCCCTCGATGAGTGACCAATGACGGCAGCAGCAGATTGCAAGGATCCTTCGCCGTCTTACAGAGTTTAGGTTATCTAGCGCAGCTACTCCTTCAGTGATGTGTCCATATCACTATTTATTTTGTCAGGAGGTACACGTAATAACTAGTTCTGGATATACTGTCAATTTAACCTTGCTTCGGCGTTGCAGTAAGCATCTCAAGATCGTTAACAATTGCAACCAAATCGTGCGGGCGACGTCAACAGCTGATTCTGGTCCATTCGGTTATCTTTGGTGACGAAGAAGAAAACTAAGGGCATGTACAATTTTTTTCCAAACGACCCACGTGGGATCGAATTTTCATTACCATGGAGAAAACTAAGGGCATGTACAATGGTGTCTACTCAGCCGTCTGTAAAAGTTGACACGTAAGAATTTCGCTGAGGTGGAGGAGAGAAGGGGTGGAGAGAGAAACGGTCCGTCGGTAAACTTACAGACGATCTATAGCCCTGAAAAATCGCTCGATACAGACAGTCTTCTCCCGTTGTATTGAGGGCGTCTGTTATTCTGTGGTAGTTTTTCTCCTCCCAGTACCATCTCCATAGATCGAGTCTAGGAAGCAATCTTCGATTCTAGCAATCCTCCCGACCGATCTCACAGGTGGTGGTGGCCAGGGAGGAGATTGTTCAGCCAACGCCGAGCCAGCGGACGAGGCCTTGAGCGCGGTGCCGGAGCAGCGTGGGAAGGAGGCGATGGAGTCGTTGTTGGGGATTGCGGGCGACAGATCGGAGGTGGAGGATGGTTCTGCGCCCTTGCCATTCTTGTTGTTGTTGGCGGCAGCGCGTGGAGCGGCTGAACGCTAGCTAGGTGTGTGGAGGGATGGCGGCGGAGGATGTCGACCGGCGTGCGCAAGGCAAGGAGCGGCGGCAGTGAGCGTGGGTCGAGCACGCTTGGATTTCCATCGTCTCTCTACTCATCTCTTGCTTGATTGTTTCCACAGTTTTGAATCATCCTTTATCATTCTGAGGTGTTCAAGAAATCTGGAATCGATCGGCTAAAATTTTGCGAACTGTAATTGAGGAACGGTGTGACTTGCGAGGAAGAAGAAAGGAATATTACAGATAGCCTAAACAGACAGGCCATTGTAGAAGAAAATTTTAGTAGTGTCTGGATCTGACGTGGAGGATTTATATAGACAGCAGGTGTCTGAACCATTGTACATGCCCTAAAACATGTACAGCCCACACGTGTAACGATACCAGGAGAGAAGGAAAATGCTGTCTTTTCTCGTGGCAGACGTAGCTTTCAGAATTGTGAGCTTGTCTCCGGGATTTGCATTGTAGAATATAAGCATGTCGACGTTGCTTGTACCAATGTCGGCCAGCAGAGACAGTTACACGTTCATTTAGTTATGGCGCAATGTAACATATCCAGACTATATATCAAAACGTGTAGGACTAACACGTAAATTCGTCGCACATGCCAGTCGGGCTTTGATGGACATGCTATTTTATGATATTGCTACCGTAAAAAGCATCTCCAGCGGTTCAACACACTTAAGACATAAAATGTGTCTATTTTGATCAGATGCCCGTGCTAGCGCTAGCACGACCTATGTTGAAGCAAAATCAGGCCATGGACCGCCCCGCCCAACCCCAAAACAATGAAGAATGAGAGCTAAAATAGGCAATCAAAGTAAAAAAAAAAGATGGGGTTTTTTTAGGCTGGCCCGCCCAACATATTTTGCCAAGATCAGCTAGCGGCCCGTGCCACCAATTGTAGCTTTCATTCGGTCGGCTGTGGATGTCGGCATCATCAACCTCGACTCAGACACCCGCTAGTTATGGCGAACAGAGGACGAAGCGGTCGTTCAGTCGGTGCCAAACAGGTCTAGGGCTGACGCATTCCCACTCAAATTTAGGACAGAATTGAGTTGGTCCGCATGTCCCGTTTGCGTTGATCAGTTGTGCTGGGTTTTTCGTGTCAGCATATCGGCGCGTACCAAAACAGCCAGCCTCATTCCATTTAGGTTGAAGATGCCCTAAACACTTCCATATACGATTGTGATGTTTGCCTTCGGCTCGAGGCCATGGCGTGGCGATGCGTTGGCACATCTAGAAGGGCCATCAGCTACTGACGGACGAGGGCATGCAGCTGATGCATTGAGAACTCGTCGATCTGAAGTCGGAAACAGCTCATGAAAATGACGATTTCATGGGGGCATCGCAATGCATGTAACCGCCTAATTGGGCGAGTTTGGCCACCTGTTGTTACGACGCACGAAGAAGCTCCGGTCAGCATGCAATTATTCTCCTAACCAGACGGTACTAGGTGCAAGACACTTGGACAGAAAAGGCAAGGATAAAAAAAATCAGAAAGCAAGAAAAGCGATGTGAAGGATACTGGTTAATTATGCTTCATCATAGCCAATGTTGCAATCATGCTGACGCCCTGAGAACAACATGCACCTACTTTCGTAAAGGAAAAGTCAGATCAAAAACTGTTTTCGTCTGAAAAAGAACTCTTCCTGCGTTCTAAACAACTCGCTAAATTAATTGCATCGACTTCATGTTGATGAAGCAGCAAGTTTGGATCACTTGGATACCTTCTGAAGGGATACTGAAGGATATCTGTCAGAATGAGAACTACTGTGGCCATATTGAAAGTTTGAAACCGGTCAAAAAATAAGTGAAAGAGAGCTGAAAGTCTAGGAGCATACCGCACACGCACGCACGCACCTGTGTGATTGCCAATCAGCTAAAGCGACGGCTGCACGGACGGCAACGTTCCGGCATGGGCGCCACGACGCACCAACGAAATGGGCTAGGAGTCCTAAATATCTTCCACTCACCTCTTAAACGTGTCACTGCCTGCAGAAAGAAACAACTTTCCTCCAAAGATATGCCTTAACCGAAGCTGCTTTTCCTAATAGAACTTTTAATTGACATTTTGTACCAATCTTTTGGATTGGTATATTTTTGGCAAACTAATTTCAATTTTGCTAGCGCTAAGATGTCTAAACTTTTGTTTAGGTAATGTTGGTTTCTGAAAAATACAGCTTCAGTTGGCGCACCTAAATCTTATTTTCCAACCTCATGTCTCTATGGTTAGAGCTACACTAAGCCTGCAACAACTAACAACCCCAAAGCCAGAGGTCACACATCAAATCTTTTGCCTCTGCTCAAAGTATTGCCCCAGTCTCCCAAAGTAATGAAAGAGTAACTGTACTGTACCTATATCTAAGGGGTTTCTCACTTCTCAGCGTGTGAAGTGCACCTCTTAAGAGCATCTCCACTCGTCCCCCCGAACAGGCCCGGGCTTTTTCCATCCGGACGGCGTGCCGCGCGGTTCCTCGTTTTCCGGATTTGGGCCTAAATTCATCCGGCGATCCCACGCCCCGGCCCCCGGGAGCGCTCGGGACTCCGGACGAAACGAAAGCGCGCGAAACGGCGAGGAAACTTCGCGCTCGGTGGCCCCAACTTGTCGGCGAGAGAAACCGATCGTCGTCCTCATCGCATCGTCTTCCGCGCGCCAAAGCTCTGCCACCGTCCGCATTCGCCGGCCACGCGGCGAGTTAATGTCGTCTTCCGCGCGCAAAGCCTGCCGGCATGCATTCGCCGGCCACGCGGCGAGTTAATGTCTTCGTCTTCCGCGCACGCATCGTCTTCCGCGCGCACTAAAGGCGCCGCCGCTCGCCGCGGACGCGTCGCAATCCACGCGGCATTTAATCCCCGCGCCGCCACGCCTATATACGCCGGCGCCGTCGCGAGGCCCCGTGCTCCACTCTCCCTCCACTCTCCTCTACTCTCAAGATGGCGTTCTACGACGACGACGGCGCAGCCAACAACGGCCGCCCGCCGGTCTCTCCACGCGTGGAGGGGCACCTCCACCGGGCGGTACCGCCCGCCGGACACGAGGCCTCCCGAGGCGGTGGCGGCTAAGTGCCGGCGGCGTCCAATCCCGCCGCCGCCGCGCCATGCCTCGACGTCGCCATCGAGGAGGCGAGGATGACGATGACCGACGAGGAGCGCGCCGACCCGCGCCACCACCCCGACAACTACACGCGGTGGAACTCCTACTTCCTCCGCGGTGGGAGCGGGAGCGCGGCCTACGACGGCCCGCCGCCTCCGCCTGCGCGCAACAACGCCGCGGGCCGCCGACGGTGGTGGAGCGCGCCGGGCCGGACACTCGAGGCCGTCATCGAGCACATCGACCGGTGCTCACGATGCCCCTCTGCATCGAGGGCATCGGCGAGCCGCCGTCGGGGAAGCGTCGCAGCCACGGCGCATGGCTGCCGCTCGTCGTCTTCCGGATCGGCGTCAAGGTCATCCTTGGCGCCGGTGAAGAGGAGGAGGCGACGTCGCCTTCGACGCCGTGCGCGTCAAGAAGGAGCCGGCGTCTCCCGGCGACCGAGGGCGCAGCAGGCGCCCTCGTCATCCGAGAACAGCCTTCCGCGCCGCGAGCGGCCGGAAGAAGACGAAGAAAGAGGCCGCCGCAAGCCGCGCGGGAGAGGAGGCGAAGCGCGCGGAGGAGGCCGCGATGGCGGAGGCGATCGCCGGTCGCTGCCGACATGGAGGAGGAGAAGCGCGCGGACGACGCCGCACGGACTGGGCGACGCGCGCCAGAGGCGGAGCGCAGCGGCGGCTGCTGGACCCGCCGCCGCCGCACGCCAACCGCGCCCGCGCCGCTCCAACCGCCAACGACGATGTCGCGCGGTACCGCCGTCCTGCGACACCTCCATCCGGCGTCGCTGTCCCCGTCGTCGACCTCGAGTCCTCCGACGACGATGGTACAAGCCATCCCCGGGGGGAGACGCCGCAGAGCCGCCGCGCGCCGAAGGTGCCGAAGGTCGAGGACGACGGCTCCGACGACGGCGGGACGACTACACGGTGTTCTACCGCCGTATGGGCATGTAGAGCGCCGTGTTTTAAAATTAGCGTTTGAATTCCCCTAGCCGAATTCGAAATATAGTCGAATTCGGCCTCTATGTATGAACTCCGCCCGTTTTAGTCTAAATATCATTAAATTTAGTCTATATTCACCCGAATTTAGCCGAAGTTTGTCAAGTTTCCGTTTTTAAATTCGCATCGTCGACTTCGCCTGGGCACGCGGCTGGGAAACTAGCTCCCACGTCCAATCCGGACGAAAATTTCGCCGGATTTGGGCGTGGGGAGCGCCAACGAGTGGGGATGCTCTAAAGTCCTTCCCCTCCTCCCTGTTCGAGCTTCCTGACAAATACACAATACACTGGAGAAAAAGCATGGCAGCAGTGAGAGAATGTAGAAGTAGTACTCCTACCGATTAAACAAAAGGAGGGGGAGGCCTTTTCCGGAGCATAAGTTTATTTATCAGACCTCTTCTTCCGAGCCTGCAGGCTGCAGACGAGACGAGTGCTGCAAGCAATGACCATCGCAGCCATGGAGAGGGGGAGGAGGAGCAGAGGAGCTGCGGCCATTGGAGCCGCCCTGCTGCTGTTCTTGGCCGCCGCCTCCTTGGGAGCTCATGCCAACACCGACTCGAATGACGGTAAGCAAGTGATATTTACTTCTTGGAATCATCCCTTGTTCTTTTGGTTTGTTTTTGCTTAGGAAAATCAATCAAGAAAGGATGTATTTCTGTTCATGGTTATACTTTGTCTGACTAACAATGGAAGGAAAAGTTGCGTTCTTGATTTATTCCCCCTGTTTTGGTCAGTTCACTTTAATTGTAGATAGGCCCCTTTTGGCACCCATTGCTGGATTCCAGAAATTTTAGGTTTAGACTTAAAAAAAAAATGAAACCGTCGTGCAGAGAAGTTCCGTTTCGGGTCATGTGGGAAGCTGGAACTAACGCTTTCTAAACATTTTTCTTGTTGTATCAGTTGACCAAACTAAGAAAAGATGTTTATTTAGCTCGGCGTTTCTTCCTTGCTGTTGCTCGTTGGTCCTTTTTGGTCGAAATCTTAGGGTTCTTGAAGTTTGGGATGATCAAATGGCACAGTTTTGACAAGTTCTAGTTGTTTTAATATCATAATAGGTTCCCCGTAGCGGTGCTAATAAATTTGTGGTAAGTTAAGTTCTTCGTGTTCTGTTTTTTGTCCTTTCTTTGCCGTTCTCATGTCCGGCCAAAATTATCAGTCAATAAGTGTTACTATGACGCATGTGATGGGAATTTTTTGGTTTTATGCACTCAGATGTCAGACTTTAGCAGAGAATTTATGAAAAAAGTAGTTCATTTGTTTCTTTATGCCTGGTTTTGTGTGAGGTTGCAGACACAGATTATTTTTTTAGACATTCCAGACAGCTGATTATCCAAGGAGTCATCTTTGTGTAATTCCATTAAAAAATCAGTTTTTGGTTCTAGTAATGTCTTCATTTGATTCCAGAATGAAACTACTTTTGATGGAAATTTGGTATGAGATGATGGGAATACCTTACTACAAATGACTAGTTCTTTCGAATGTCAACTCCAAAATGTGGGAAGTACAGTCACAGAAGGCTAATTTCACCATTTGGAAGTAAGATGGGCTACGTATTCCTATATAACTGATAAATAAAAGAGCTCTCTACACAGAAAGAAATTGAAGGAAATATAGCACATATGAACCTCTTGTAAAAGCCAAATTCCTGTAGGATTTTTTGTTGGAAAATACTTTGTGAGGACAAAAAAGTAGGAAGAAAGCATCATCATTTACCTGAAATACTGATAATCAGAATTACTGATTTTCCCAGATTTTGCCTTTTCCCTATGCAGTGACAGCCCTTGGCGTCTTCTACACAACCATGAATTCGCCGCCCCAGCTGAAAAACTGGGTGCCACAAAATGGAGATCCCTGCGGACAGTTGTGGAATGGAATCACTTGCACGGGTTCCAGAGTGACAACAATGTGAGCTCAAGTTTTTAGATATGGTGTTTTTTCTGAGTCCGACTTATCCTTCTTATCTGATGATATTTATTCTCCCAATACTTGACAGAAACTTATCGGGCATGAGTCTTAACGGGACTCTGGGTTACAACATGAACCTACTGACTGCACTAGTTCAGCTGTTAGTGAGATCTCTCTCATCCCAAGCATCAATGCTCTGATGGTTACACGATAAATTTTTAGTAAGGTTGTGATCTAATTTAGTTCTGTGCAGCGATATGAGCAATAATAATCTTGGCGGTAGTGACATTCCCTATAATCTTCCTCCAAATCTTGAGAAATTGTAAGTAGTACTTCTATGTGCAACTCAAGCTGCTTTTACATATATACAGAACAATCTTTTAGTTCTTACAAAGAATTTGATCTGCAGAAATCTTGCTGGCAACCACTTTACTGGAACCACACCATACTCTATTTCCCAAATGATTTCACTTAAGGAATTGTAAGTTACTTATCTCCTGTAAGTCAATGTATTGGCTGACCTTCTTTGTCATTATCTTTCTGGTAAGATCTGAACAAATTTGCTGACATCTTCGATGCAGAAATCTTGGCCATAATCAGATCTCAACCATCAGTGATATGTTCAACCAGATGACCAACCTAACAACAATGTGAGTGATCTTCTGTTTGCACAATAATCAGTCAAGCTAGTAGAAAACCTGAACCAATAATTCATTTCACCCAGGGACATCTCATTCAACACGTTTTCTGGTAATATTCCACAAAGCTTCAACTCTTTGACAAGCTTGAAAACACTGTGAGTACATGGTTTTCTATGTCTCTGCATCGCTTTGTTTCATCGACAAGAATAAAATCCATATGATTACAAATATCTGCTCCTTTTGCCAGTTATATGCAGAACAACCAATTCAGTGGCACGATAGATGTCCTTGCCAATCTTCCTCTTACGGACTTGTGAGTTCGATATACCCACCACCTATTCTAATTCACAGTTGAATTGTCATATAAATGCAGCATTTGTTCATCCTTGCAGAAATGTCGCAAACAATCAATTCACTGGCTGGGTCCCTGATAAGCTAAAGAAAATAAATAATCTCCAGTAAGTATTTTTAGTACATGACAGGGTTTGTCTGTTATAAGCATGTAGTATGGAATCACAATTAGCCCTCACTCCTTTTGTAGGACAACTGGAAACTCGTTTAGCAATGGTCCCGCACCACCACCTCCACCAGGTACAACTCCAACTCCAACGCCTCAACGCACTGCTCCTCCAAGTAGGAATGCAAGCAATGGTTCATCCGACAGTGGCAGCCAACACTCCAAACTACAAGGTGGTGCAATAGCAGGAATTGTAATATGTTTGCTGGTTGTTGGTGCAATGGTTACATTCTTTGTGATCAAGAGGAAATCTTGGAAGTTCTCAGTGAAACGAGACCCAGAACAGAATGAACCTCTCAGTCCTCTTGCTTCAGGATTTAAACGTAAGCCACATTGCCTCTGAGAGTTCTACATGTTCATCTTAAATCATTCTTCTGCCCAAGAATAAATTGTTCAATCTTCACTTTCCAACGTATTATGCATTTCCTTATTTCTTTACATATTGTTTCCAATTTGTAAAAATGGGTAAATTGTGCATGCTGCTCTTCTGTCTTAAAAGCCAAATCTATAATTTTCAGAGATCAAGTCCATTAAGATCATCTCAACAACTGGCAAGGATCAATTTCAGAAGACTGTTTCAATGAGCTTAAAACCTCCAACAAAAATTGACTTGCACAAGTCCTTCGATGATAACGATCTCACAAGCAAGTCTATCACAAGGAAAATAAGTTTGTCTTCCATCAGAATACCTGCATACACAGTTGCAGACTTGCAGATAGCAACAGGAAGCTTTAGCCCTGATAATTTTATAAGTGAGGGGTCATTTGGACGAGTTTTCAAAGCACAATTCGATGATCAGAAGGTGCTTCCTCAATTACTTGATATCAATTATTTCCTGCATTCAATTATCATATATGGCACCAGCATCATCCTTATTCATACTTGAAATTATTTCCTTGCAAAAGATCTAAGGGTCTAGGGATTTCTAACTGTTACAAAGTCTGAAATTAAGTGGATATATCAACATGACCCATGTACTATAGTACAATCACCTGAGATGATATGCTCTACTTGAACTTTATTTTAATATAATTATATCTGCTTGAAATTTGTAAATTCCATAGCATGAAAATTTGTTATGAATGCACAGGCGTACACAATCTACACTTGTATCATGCAAAAATACTGTTGTATACATGATTTTAATAACAATCTCATTTTTGTTAACCATGAATGGTTTTGTAAAGGTAGTACAAGGTTCAATAAAGTAAATTACCCCTTGATATTTGTAAATCATGATCCGAATTGGAACTGCTGCATTATTATCATTTGTTGGTAATTTCAGGTCCTGGCTGTAAAGAAAATCAATTTTTCTGCATTCCCAAGCTACCCGTCAGATTTGTTCATTGAGTTGGTTGCAAATATTTCAAGGTTAAATCATCCAAACCTTGCCGAGCTAGTTGGTTACTGTTCAGAGCATGGGCAGTGCTTGTTGGCATATGAATTCTACCGAAATGGTTCTCTGTATGACTTACTTAATCTGGTGGGCGATCAAGGCAAACCGTTGTCCTGGAACAGCCGTGTGAAGATTGCCCTTGGATCTGCAAGGGCGTTAGAGTAAGTGAAACAGGCCTGTCAAACTTTCATTTTGATCTAGAAATTAAAATTCATGCCAATCATGCAAATTTCGCAGGTACCTACATGAAACATGTTCGCCATCTGTGATCCACAAAAACTTCAAGTCATCAAACATTTTACTCGATATTGAGTTGAACCCCCACCTTTCGGATTCTGGATACGCCGACCTTATTCCTAACCAGGAATTCCAGGTAAATAAAGTGCACTATTATCCCCCTACTATCTGATAACCTATCAGGAAAATATCATACAATTTATGATTAATCATCAATAGAAAATACTAGAACTTTCTACCTGTTTTGCAGCCAAAATGCTGCATATCATTATTTTTATGTAATTGTCTTGCTGTTGTAGTAACAGAATAAAGGTTAGTCAGGATAGTAAAACTAGTACTCGGTAATACTTAGATACCAGGCCAGTTAGTATCCAGTTAACCAAGTGATATGATACAAAGTCAGGTGTTCTGCATATTTTGACAGTGCTAATGCTAATGAACAAAATTGAGGGGAGCAAAAATTTCTGTCCAGAATTACTTATACAGCGTCTATTGCAGGAATCAGAAGAGAACTTAGGATATAGGGCACCTGAGGTAACCATGTGTGGGCAATACTCACTGAAGAGTGATGTGTACAGCTTTGGTGTCGTGATGTTAGAGCTCCTGACTGGCCGCAAACCATTTGACAGGTACACACTAGAGTCAAATATTACACACAGCAAACCATTCTGGCTGTGAACTGTAGTACTAACAATCACAGTCCTCTGAGAGTCTGAACTGCCACTTCTTGCCTGAACTGCTGCAGGTCCCGATCACGATCTGAGCAGTCACTAGTCCGATGGGCTACGCCGCAGCTCCATGACATCGACGCGCTAGACCAGATGGTCGATCCAGCGCTCCAGGGTCTGTACCCCTCGAAATCCCTGTCCCGATTCGCCGACGCTATCGCCCTTTGTGTTCAGGTACATTTGATAGCTTATCCTTGCAGTTCTCCTGTGTTTCCAAATGTTCGCCACACTGCTTATGCTTATCCCTGAAACCTGAACAGGCCGAGCCAGAGTTCCGGCCACCAATGTCCGAGGTGGTCCAATCATTAGTCCGTCTCGTGCAGCGGGCAAACATGACGAGAATGGCGTCCAGCTGCGAGAGCTACACAGGACGCCACGGTGAATCTGGTGACTACGCAGTATAAGCGACACACCGTGGCTTATTGTCGAGGTCTTAGGTGTTTTTCCTTTTTCATCACCATCCAGGCATGTAGATACTGTCCGCTGTTGTTGTGAAGTATGCATGGCAGTGACTTTTCTGCTGCTTTATGAT
The DNA here is from genome assembly GCA_030979885.1 of Lolium multiflorum. Taxonomy (NCBI): domain Eukaryota; kingdom Viridiplantae; phylum Streptophyta; class Magnoliopsida; order Poales; family Poaceae; genus Lolium; species Lolium multiflorum. The sequence goes on from CM061748.1 coordinate 51,671,185, forward strand.
TCTTCTTTCAATGAAGATTCCATGTTCGGTTGATGGGTTGCTGAATTTGCTGCGTCTTGTCTAATCTCTGACGGAAAACGAAATTAACCAACATCAGGTGTCCGATACAATGCCGGAAATCGGAAAGAATTACATGTGTACGTACCATTCATGAATGGAGTAAGAAACTAACAATTACTCACTATGGCTATGGCCAGCCACGCCGTCGCCCATCGTCACACCACACGCGGCCGAGGGAGAGGGAAGCAGGATCTATGCCCTCGCGGCCTGGCCGTCCTCGTCTGTGTGCCTCGCTGGGCGGGCGGCCTGCTCGCGTGACATGGGGGCGGGCGGGCGGCGGGGTGCCGGAGTCTCTTGCCGCCGGTAGCCTCGCGGTACCCGCCACCCGTGTAACGCGCACACGGACGGGAACGAGAACACCATGCTCGGCCCAGCCCAAACCCCGCCGTTTCTGGGCCGCATAGACACGGGGAGAGAATTGGCCCATACAAAAACATACGGCCTGCCAATTTCGGCCAGGTTACGGCGTCGCGCTCCAAGTAGCCGACCGCCGACGCCGACGATGCCCTTGGTGGAGGCGATGATGGATTAAACAAAACAAACCACCCACCAAGCCAAGCAGCAGCAGCAGCAGCCGCCGCGCCGCCGCCGAACCGCAGCATCACCATCTTCATCCCCTTCCTTGCCCCTGCCGAGCGACCACCAACCGCCCTTCTTCCGCCGCTCGCCTGCGCTGGGCAGAGCAGCACGGCCTTGCCGCCCTATCTATCCGGCGTCACAGGTACGCATCTCACTCCCTTCTCCAACCTCCGGTACGCAGCAGATTTCGTTTGACTCCGGCGTAGTAGCAACTAGCAAGTCACTCTTACTTCGCAGATTTAGCTCTAGCTAAACCGTGGTAGCAGATTCACTCTGCAGGGTATCAACCACAGGGATCTCCCCGTACAATCGGAAGAACTAGATGTAACAGAGCATTTAAGCAGCAGCAGAACTAGGCCTGGCTCGTATGCTCTAAGATGCTCCGTGCCAAGGACACATTCAGGAAGATGTACTCCGCCGCCAAGGGCTACTACTGCGGAGGGCTAGCAGCGCCGAATGCCTTCTCAGGTAGTACTTTGACCAAAGTTCCCCAATAATAACTAGGGAACATCTCTTTTCCAGCACCTCTACATTCCAACCAAAGACACTCCTAACTCATTTCCCCCCTCTGACTGTACCAGCATTGGATCTCCGGCATCCTCTGACCTCCTCAAGGAAACCACCGGGCCACGCGAACCCGTTCAGGGTCCGCTCGTTCACGCAATTCACACTCCCCAACGATTCCGCCGACCAGGAGATTGTGATTGCCCTGGGCAGCAACGTGGGAGACAGGGTCAGCACGTTCGACAGGGCGCTGCGGCTGATGAGGAGCTCGGGCATCAGGATCACCAGGCACGCCTGCCTGTACGAGACCGCCCCAGCCTACGTGACCGACCAGCCGCGGTTCCTCAACTCCGCCGTAAGGGGCACCACTAAACTAGGGCCTCACGAGTTGCTCAGGAAGCTGAAGGAGATCGAGAAGGATATAGGGCGCACTGCCGGGGTAAGGTACGGTCCGAGGCCGATCGATCTGGACATTCTTCTGTATGGGGATTCCCGGATCAGGACCGAGTCTCTGATTGTGCCGCATGAACGCATCCATGAGAGACCGTTCGTCTTGGCGCCTCTTGTTGACCTGCTGGGTTCGTCGGGTGAGGATGGTATGGAGAGAAGATGGCACTCTCTCTCGAAGTGCAGTGGCGGGTTCTTTGATTTGTGGAACAAGCTTGGCGGTGAATCTATGGTTGGAACAGAGGGTATTAAAAGGGTCATGTCTGTTGGAAATAGACTGCTAGATTGGCGTGAGAGGACCCTGGTTATGGGGGTGCTTAACCTCACGCCAGACAGCTTCAGCGATGGAGGTAAGTTTCAAGAAGTGGAAGCTGCCATTTCTCAGGCCAGGCTGCTAATTTCAGAAGGTGCTGACATAATTGATATTGGTGCTCAGTCCACCAGGCCCTTTGCAAGGAGGCTATCTGCGGAAGAAGAGCTTGAGAGGCTGGTCCCTGTTCTGGATGCTATCACGAAAATCCCCGAAATGGAAGGGAAGTTGCTCTCGGTAGACACGTTCTACGCGCAAGTCGCTGCTGAAGCTGTGAAAAGAGGGGCCACCATGATCAATGATGTATCTGGTGGGCAGCTTGACCCAGATATTCTTCAAGTTGTTGCTGAACTGGGAGTTCCGTATGTTACCATGCACATGAGAGGGGATCCATCAACTATGCAGAATGAACAGAATCTAAAGTATGATGATGTCTGCAAAGAAGTTGCTTCTGGGTTATACGCTCGGTTGAGAGCAGCAGAGCTGTCTGGGATTCCTTTGTGGAGGATTGTTCTTGACCCTGGCATTGGGTTTTCCAAGAAATCCACACAGAATATTGAAGTAATCGCGGGCTTGGAATCCATTAGAGAAGAGATGGGTAAAATGAGTCTAGGTGCTTCACATGTGCCAATATTACTTGGACCCTCGAGGAAAAGTTTCCTAGGTGAAATATGCAGTCGAGCCGATCCAGTTGAGAGAGATGCTGCTACTGCTTCTGCCGTTACAATTGCGATCTTGAATGGTGCTAATATAGTAAGGGTCCATAATGTTAGATACAGTGTGGATGCTGCAAAGGTATCTGATGCATTACTCAAGTACAGAAGAAAATAATTGAAAGTATACAGCCAGGATCGAAGCCATACCATTTGCCAGTTTTGTACAAGGGAATGCGCTCATACCATATGGGGTGTATAATGTATTATCACTTAAAGCAATCAAAGCAAGTGTGAATAACTATTACAGTGAACCAGAGATATACAGTATTCTCGTTTTCCTCCTCCTTCGTAGAATCTTCAAAGAAGCAAAGTTAACACAAACCAAGGCCTCTAGGGTTGGTATATGATGTAACCAGTTTTGTGAGGGTTTAATAATTATCTAATAGCGAGACCTAAGAGTAAGACCTTTATTATATACTTTGCTTTGAATTGCCTACTTGAGAGCATCATTTGGGGCTACAGAGTTGATTTTCATCTCACGCAGTTTTCTGAGGGTTATGAAATTTTATCTGACTCCTTATGTGTGTTCTGAACTTATTGTACCCAATGAGGAAACTCATGCATTGCAAGTGCCGTATGACATTACTAGGCCTCAAGGCTTCGTCTATGATCTAACCAGTTTTCTGAGGGTTTTATTGTCTAATTGTGACCTTTGTAATGTACTTTTTGATGCATCCTTTGTTTTTGCGGAGTCAATGTACAGCTCTCATGCAGTTTTTTGAGATTTTTTCATTAAACTTCTTCTCGTGACTCCTTATTTGTGTGTTTTTTTTTATCTTGCTGTACCCAATGAGGAAACTCACGCATTGCAAGTGCCGTATGACATTACTAGGCCTCAAGGCTTGGTCTATGATCTAACCAATTTTCTGAGGGTTTTATTATTATCCAATTGTGATATCTTTGTAATTCTTCGGATGTCTACTTGAGAGAATCTTTTGTTGCTGCAGAATTAATTTCCATCTCTTTATTTGGGTTTTAATTTTCAATAACTTCTAGCATGTTCTAAAAAGAAAATAGCAAAGGCATCCAACAGAAGTTCTGATTGGTTTGTGACCCAATGAGGAAACTCATGCATTGCAAGTGCCGTATGACATTACTAGGCCTCAAGGCTCGGTCTATGATCTAACCAGTTTTCTGAGGGTTTTATTATTATCCTATTGTGATACCTTTTGTAATGATTGAATGTCTACTTGAGAGAATCTTTTGTTGCTGCAGAATTAATTTCCATCTCTTTATTCGGGTTTTAATTTTCAATAACTTCTAGCATGCTCTAAAAAGAATATAGCAAATGCATCCAACAGAAGTTCTGATTGGTTTGTGACCCAATGAGGAAACACATGCATTGCAAGTGCCGTATGACTTTACTAGGCCTCAAGGCTTGGTCTATGATCTAAACCAGTTTTCTGAGGGTTTTATTGTCTAATTGTGACCTTTGTAATGTACTTTTTGATGCATCATTTGTTTTTGCAGACTTAATGTCCAGCTCTCATGCAGTTTTTTGAGATTTTTTCATGAAACTTCTTCTCGTGACTCCTTATTTGTGTTTTTTTATCTTGCTGTACCCAATGAGGAAACTCATGCATTGCAAGTGCCGTATGACATTACTAGGCCCCAAGGCTTGGTCTATGATCTAACCAATTTTCTGAGGGTTTTATTATTATCCAATTGTGATACCTTTGTAATGCTTTGGATATCTACTTGAGAGAATCTTTTGTTGCTGCAGAATTAATTTCCATCTTTTTATTCGGGTTTTAATTTTCAATAACTTCTAGCATGTTCTAAAAGAATATAGCAAAGGCATCCAACAAAAGTTCTTATTGGTTTGTCACCCAATGAGGAAACTCATGCATTGCAAGTGCCGTATGACATTACTAGGCCTCAAGGCTCGGTCTATGATCTAACCAGTTTTCTGAGGGTTTTATATTATCCAGTTGTGATACCTTTGTAATGATTGAATGTCTACTTGAGAGAATCTTTTGTTGCTGCAGAATTAATTTCCATCTCTTTATTCAGGTTTTAATTTTCAATAACTTCTAGCATGTTCTAAAAAGAATATAGCAAAGGCATCCAACTGAAGTTCTGATTGGTTTGTGACCCAATGAGGAAACTCATGCATTGCAAGTGCCGGATGACATTACTAGGCCTCAAGGCTTGGTCTATGATCTAAACCAGTTTTCTGAGGGTTTTATTGTCCAACTGCGACCTTTGTAACATACTTTTTTGATGTTGTCTATGTGGGAGCATCATTTGTTCTTGCAGAGTCAATTTCCAGCTCTCATGCAATTTTTTGAGGTTTTTTCATAAAATTTCTCCTCGCGACTCCTTGGTTGTGTTTTGATCTTGATGTACCCAATGAGGAAACTCATGCATTGCAAGTGCTGGATGACATTACTAGGCCTCAAGGCTTGGTCTATGATCTAAACCAGTTTTCTGAGGGTTTTATTGTCCAACTGCGACCTTTGTAACATACTTTTTTGATGTTGTCTATGTGGGAGCATCATTTGTTCTTGCAGAGTCAATTTTCAGCTCTCATGCAATTTTTTGAGGTTTTTTCATAAAATTTCTCCTCGCGACTCCTTGGTTGTGTTTTGATCTTGATGTACCCAATGAGGAAACTCATGCATTGCAAGTGCCGTATGACATTACTAGGCCTCAAGGCTTGGTCTATGATCTAACCAGTTTTCTGAGGGTTTTATTATCAAATTGTGAGACCTTTGTAATGCACTTTGCTTCGATCATCTGCTTGAGAGAATCATTTGTTGCTGCAGAGTTAATTTCCATCTCTTGTGCATATTTAGATTTTAATTTTCAATAACTTCTAGCGTGTTTTAAAAAGAACATAGCAAAGGCATCCGACAGAAGTTTGAATTGGTTTGTAACCCAATGAGGAAACTCACGCATTGCAAGTGCCGCATGACATTACTAGGTCTCAAGGCTTGGTCTATGATCTAACCAGTTGTGTGAGGGTTTTATTTTCTAATTACGACCTTTGTAATGTACTTTTTTGTGCTGTCTATGTGGGAGCATCATTTGTTCTTGTGGAGTAAATTTCCAGCTCTCATGCAGTTTTTTTGAGGTTTTTTCATGAAACTTCTCCTTGTGAGTCCTTATTTGTGTTTTGATCTTGCTGTACGCCTGTACCCAATGAAGAAACTCATGCATTGCAAGTGCCGTATGACATTACTAGGCCTCAAGGCTTGGTCTATGATCTAACCAGTTTTCTGAGGGTTTTATTGTCAAATTGTGAGACCTTTGTAATGTACTTTGCTTCGAATGTCTACTTGAGAGAATCATTTGTTGCTGCAGAGTTAATTTCCACCTCTTGTGCATATTTCGATTTTAATTTTCAGTTAACTTGTAGCGTGTTTTAAAAGGAATATAGCAAAGGCATCCAACAGAAGTTCGGATTGGTTTGTGACCCAATGAGGAAACTCATGCATTGCAAGTGCTGTATGACATTACTAGGCGTTAAGGCTTGGTTTATGATCTAAACAGAATTCTGAGGGTTTGTATTGTCTAGATGCAAGACCTTTTTACTGCACGCTGCATGTAAATTTCTACTTGTGAGCTTAATTTATTCTTACACAAAATTTGAGTTTTAAATCTGAACTGTTTTTTTGGTTCATTTTAAACTTGAACTTTTGTTTATTTTTCCGCATGCATGTGCTCTTTGGAGCCAAATTGCATCCCCGTGGCTTCTTGTGCATTTATATCCCTCCTTTGTTCACTGATGAGACCTTAAGAACTGCAGGTGCTGGATGATTATGCTTTCATCAAGAATGGCCATGTCAATGATATCACCACAGGTTTGTTGTGGTGTTATCTGTTTTTTATACTATTGAACATTTGTTTGCATTTTTACAAGTTTTTTTTCTATAATTTGAAGCTATTTTAGCTTGCTTTTGACCTTGTTCTACCCAATGATGAAATTCATGCATTGCAAGTGCCGTATGACATGCTTGGCCTTAAGGCTTAGTCTTTGATTCTACCAGATTTGTGAGGGTTTTTATATTGTCTAAATGCATGACCTTTTTAATTTGCTCTTATTTGAATTGTCTACTTAAGATCATCATTTGTTCCTACATTATTTGTTTCTGCATTTCATACAGATTTGGATTTTAAATCTGAGCTGCTTTGGCCATTTTAACAAATATCCATAGGTCGCTTTTGCATTTTTCCTGCTATGTTGACTGATGAAATCTTAAGAATTGCAAGTGCCCGGTGATTACAGTGTTCATGGCAATGATGTTAACGCAGGATTCTGTGGTCTTGTCTTGTTTATACTATTCAAATTTTACGTTGTATGAAGTGAAGCTATTCTGGCTCGCCTTTGATCAGTCTTCTCCTTGTAACTCCTTAATTTTCTTGATGATGTTCTACCCAATGAGGGTCTTCTCCTTGTAACTAACTCCTTAATTTTCTTGATGATGTTGTACCCAATGAGGAAACCCATATGAGCGAGGCCTCAACCCTCAGTATTTGATTTAACCAGGTTTCCTACTATTTATATTGTCTAAACGCAGAACATTTTTAATGTGCCCTCATCCGGATACTCTATAGATTGCCATTTGTTCCTGCAAATTTGCTGTCTACATCATACAGATTTGGATTTCAAATCTGACCCGTTTTGTACTGTCTTCACTCCTGAAACCTTATAATAACTGCAAGTGTGAGATGACTACGCATTGGCTCACTTGTTGTTGCCACCCTGTTCTTGTCACTCGCCTGGAAACCAGAAGATTTTGTTTTCCTCCAGCTCTTAAATCATTCAGAACATGAAAGTGGTATTTAACATCTGACAGCATAACAGTCCCGCTGGAGGAGGCCATGGAGACGCCGCCGCCGTTCCAGGAGTCCGCAAACTGCGACGTCTGCGGCTTCACCTTCTCCACCTTCCGCCGCCGCGTACGCATCCGCTCCCCTCTCACATCCGCCGCGTTGATACTTCTCGGTTTGGCTGCTGCGAATCGCACCGTAGATCGGCTGGCAACACCGTGCCTCTGATTTTCTGACGAATTTTGCGCTGTTGCAGCATCACTGCCGCTGCTGCGGGAGAACGCTCTGCCACGAGCACTCTTCGTACCACATGGTAGGAAACCCAGAGCTGATGAAGCTTCTGTGTAGGAATCATGTTTTGCTCTACCTACGGGAGCTCCTGGGGCTGGGGAGTTGGGGTTGTGAAGCTTAATTGATTCTTTTTAGACGGAAGGCTCGAGCAAAGCTTAATTGATTCAACTCTGTTGCTTCCACTGGTTGCAGGCCCTGCCTCAGACGGGATATACACGGACGCCAGAGTCTGCTATGAGTGCTTCAACAAATCCTCCTCCAGGTAATCATCCCGTTGCTGGAATCTGATAGTGTGTGGTCCCTTACGAGTTTGGTTTGGATATAAGCAGATCTTTTTTTGTTAATTAATACATTCCTGCGTAATGTTGCAGACGTGGTGGCATTGATAAAGTGAGTTCTCCCGAGAGCGTTTCGAGTGCTGCAGACTCCTTTTCAGGGCTGAATTTGGATAAAGATGATGCTTCGCCCGGAAAAAATTCTGCAGTTCAGGGTGCAGCTGCCGTTATTGAGTGCAAATGTGGGATGCCTTTGTGCATATGCGAGGCACCTAGACGACAATCCGATCCATATATCAACATGATTACTCGTCCTCATCATTTATAAATAGCTTATTGGTTCTTATCCTTTATTGTACTACAGAAGATTGTTTTGTTAGGCAGTTAGATATAAAATTAGCAAATCTCTGTCTAATAAATATCTGCCTATGGACAATTGCAGGCTGCTCTGTTTAACCAGACTGAGATTGCTCTTATTCTTATGGATAGTGGAGCAAATATTCAACGCAAAAATGGTCAAAGTTGGTTTTTGTTACAATCTGAAGGTGTTTTGCCATCGAATGAATGGCATACATTCTCAAATACTGTATATCGATGTGCTGCTGAAGTTGATTAACCTTCATTAAGCACAAAAATTCCTTTTATTTGTTCATCATATTTCCATCCGGACTACCATTTCCACTCAGTTTATGTTGATACTGTCAAATTTCTCTTTATGCTCATATATCCGTTCAGTTTAAAGCAAAATAGCAGTTAGCATGAAGAAAAGGGGGGACAGTTATTTGAATTGCAACTGCTCCTTGGTGGTCTAGATGTTTTTATTGCTTTTGTAGTCATTTAACTTATGTACAAGTTGTGGTAGAAGAAAAGTCTATATCTATGGGCTTTTCCAATCAGCCTTGTAAAGTTAGAACTTGGTTAGTAGCATATCCAGTGTTTTAGCCTCTAGAAGCAGATAAACTTGGTTAGCAGCATATCCAAACATCAGCACTTGAAAATGATACTTTAATCATCAATGCTGCTTTGCTTAAATGACAATGATAGAGTTGATGACGATCATGAACTTTTTTTATCAGGGGAAACTGCTTTGGACTGCGCTCTACCCATGCTGCAATACAAAATGCGGCAGAGGATGGAAGAGCTTGCTGTGTCACAAAGGGCTGAGTGAGGGAGACAGCATTTGGGCCTTTTCTGCTAGCTGCTCTAATCTCCATATATGTCGAAAGATGGTTTTCTGCTTCTGATTGGTTACGTACAAATAAAACCATTTGACAGACTGAAAGCTCATTGCAAAGCTCATTGCTGGGGTACGCTGTTTCATTTCGGGATGGCACGATCATCATGTATTAATGTCGCAATGTTAGAAGTGGTTGTCCTTTGTACCCCTGAATAATAAGTTATTTCTGGCCAATCTCACATTTTATTCGCGTGTTCATGTTTGGATATAGTGATTTCTCCCTATGTTCAAAAGTGAAATTATGTTCCTGACAATTGATATGGTGTGAAACATAGTGTTGGCCAATTTTTTTTTCGTTCCACAAGTCTTGTCTTGGTTTGAGTTCAAAAACCACGACAAGAGTCATGGCACGGAGGGCGTACTTGAATACGAGCACGCTTATACCGTTTGTGTTTAAAGCTTTGGTATAGATTCGCTGGCCACGTGAAGACCCACATCTCTACCAAAAATTGGGTGGTAGATCCAAACGGGATCCCGTGAAGTGTCCTACTCTAACATTGGAGGAAATTGCAGCTTCCACCAGGTTTAGCCCATTTGGTTGCGCAAAACACCACATCGACAAAACTTTTGCAGTCTCCACCAGGTCCACATCTAATCAGTTGCAACCCAGTCTAAATAATCATTTTATCACCCTTAATAGCTAAACTGATGAGTCGGTCCCACATAGATAAGCCCGTTTTTAATCAGGTATCGCATCTCCCCGTGCGTTGTGTCCACTATAGGCAGAACACAAAAGGGAAACAGCTCACGCCGAGGAAATTGCACATTCCACCAGGTCCCGCTCATAGCATTGCACATACCATCAGGTTCATGGAAATTTTGCACATTCCACCAGCTCTTGCTCTAATGAGTTGCAAGCAAGTCTAATTCCCTATTAATAGCTAGCCTAACAACAAAAATACAACGCGACGTTGTTTTAGCCAAGTGCATGCAAATAGTTTTTACATGGTGCAGCCATATAAGAAGACAATAAACATTACACTTCAATATATTAACATCATGATCTTAGCCAGTAGCCCCGACCTAACCCTCCATCCCCTGGGTGGCGGCACCGCGCCACTCCGGGGCCCCCCCCCCCCCTCACCGGCCTCCAGCCCCCTCCTGCCCCTCCCTCCCCTCGCCGCCGCCGGAGGTGTCGCCGGGCAAAGCCCGCACGACATGGTGGTGGCGGGGGCTTCAGATGGCCGCGACCATGGGGGGTGGGGGCGGCGCCCATGATCTCCTCTGGTGGTGGTGATGCGCGGCGTCGGCGATCGAAAGGCGAGGTGGGGGCGTGGCTGGATCTTGGCCCTTGGGGCCTGGAGGCGGACGGCTGCTGCGCCTCCTCCTCCGCGTGAAGGGATGCTTCGCCCGCATCACATGGAAGCCGGGGCGGCGGCCCCGGGCATGGTGGCGGCGACCTCCTCCCCGGAGGTGGACGACCTCGTTGGGATCTGGGGTGGGGGATCTTGGGATCCCACACAGATCTCCGGCGGTGAAGATCCAGTCGACGACGAGTTTAGGGTGACATGGCAGCCAGTGAAAACCATGCTCCGCTCTCGCTAATGGAGGTGGATGCGGTGGTGTGCGTCGAGTGGTGGTGGAAGTGCAGGCATGCGGGCAGTCTAGGTGGTGGTGGAAGTGCAGGCATGCGGGCAGTCTAGGTGGTCGTGGCGTGCAACGGTGGCCAGATTTGCTGGCTTGTGCGGCGATCGGTGAAGCCTTCATTTAAAAAAAATTGATTTCAAAGTATTGAAAATTTCCAGAAAAAAATATCAAGACGTTAGAAAATGTTGAATTCTATCATTGCGTAAACTTTCAGACGAAATATAGTGTATTTGACCCTCAGAAAAAATGACAAAATTCTCACAAATTAACAAACTCGAGATATCAGTGTATTGCTCAATATTGTTCGCGAGTGACAAAATCTAGATTTGTAATTTTTGTGAGCCTAAAATATAGTATATTTCATTCTGAAAATTTACACATGGGTAAATAATCATATTGCCTATACCTTGGTATTCTTCGATTCTTGTGAAATGTTTTAACTTAAATTTTGCAAGGTTCAAATAAATAGCCTCCATATAGCCTGAGCTAAAAAAAAAAATTCTCAAACAATTTGTTTGAAGGCTAAAGTTGGGAGTTTGCTGGACTTGATGATAGTTAGTTTGTCTAAATGTGTCCACTTTGAACTTATTGCCAATGAAGTTAAACTCAAGAATTAGCCTTTCTGCAACTCATTATAGCAAGACCTGGTGGAATATGCAAAAATTCCGTGGATGTGGTGGTTTGTGCAACACAGTGTACAGGATGTGGTGGAATGTGCAATTTCCTCTCTCACGCTAGAGCATCCTAGCCGTGTGTTACCAACGACATCTGGCGTGAGCTTTGGAAACATCCGATTTTATTTCAATTTCGTTAAATTGCAAGTTTAAATGAAATACGCCAAAATTTGAACACCTTAACTAATTCCGGTGTGGGCTGACGCGCCAGAACCAGTCCATGTCGGGCTCTTCCTCCGCCGCATCCTCCTTCTTGATGGCCAAGTTGCCGCTCGCACCTGCTCCTATCGTGCCGGCTGCACTAGTTCCTTCGCCGGTCGTGAGGTCAACGAGTGCGCCGGGGGTACTACCTGGCCCTGGCCCGGACCGTTCCAGCCTTTTCCACCGGTGGAAGGGGTACTTCCTAGGCCTATAGCCTAATTCCTAGTAGTGCGTACTCCTCCTCCTTCTCCCACCTCTGCCTGGTTGAGGCGTCCCTCGGGCTCGCGCTTCATGCAAATGTCACCGTGAGGTGGCTACGGATCACAATCCCGCTAGTGCGGCGGCTCCTTGGAAGAGACATGCGGCGGCTCCTTGGAAGAGACGTCGACTCCTCCTTCGACATGACGTACGTCGGCGTGCCATGGACGAGGAGGAGCACGAGGACAACGAGACGGACGCCGTCCTCCTGAGAGCCCACGTCTGTAGCCAATGATGTGCAGTACGAACTTGTAAATTGTCAATATGAACTATTTTATATTCTACACCGCAAAAAATGATAAAATCTGACAATTTTTGTAGTGTTGAAATGTGCACTATCACTATAAAATTTGTCAGATTTTGTCATTCTTGTGTGTCTTAGAATACAAATTAGTTTGAATTGAGATTTTACAAGTTCGTAGTATACATCAATGGCTACCTCTAGAATTTTGTTTCAGATATTTTCTAAACCATCAGATACAAATTCTGAGTGTTTGAAAAAAAAGCGGTACTTGTAGCCTTTTCTTCAATTTTAAGTTTCTCCACTGTTTTGGTCATATCCTATTTTATATATCGTGCACTGTTAATATTTATTGTCTCCTAAATTACACTCTTATATTGCTGCACCATTTCTGAAATTGTTTGGCGTGCACTTTACTAAAACAGCTTCCCATTGTAATTTTGTTGGTAGGTTAGCTTTCAACATGGTATTAGACTGTCCTGCAAAGGATTAGATGTAGACATGGTGGAATGTGCAAAATTTCTGTCGATGTGGTGGTATGTGCAACGTTTGAGATGAGCCTGGTGGAGAGTGCAATTCCCTCCTAACATTGAGTCTCCAACAAGTGGGACCCATCCTATATGTGACCCACATGCTAGTCAGCTAAAGTCAGGGAATTGCAGGCATTCCAACATCAAAGGACGAGGAGTGGAGCTCAACCAGGTATTTAATTACAAATCGACAACCCTCTCTACCAGAGTCCCATATCAGATGCTCTAATCCCAGATTCCCTTTCTGAGCATACATAAGTGAGTGGCCAGTGAAAGAAGAAGTCACAATGGAGATGTGGATTCAAGTTTATCACGAAAGAGCCTTTATCAGAAAAATCTTCAGCTGCAGAGTGTGCTCTCAACTTTTACAACAACCTATATACGAACAACCTATATACGAGGTTACAAATTTCTTCAGTATTTTTTTCTATCAGTGTCACACAATGTGCATGCAAACTATATTATTTTCGCGATACCTCTAAACTGCAAATCAACGGCTTCAATTAATTTGAAGGTGCATTGACGGGAAGGCTGTAGAACTGAGTGAAAAATTCGAATTCAAAAACTCATATATTATATATATAAATATATAAAAACATGTATATACATAGATAGATAGAGGTATAAATATAGATATAGACTAACCCAAAAAAGAAGGGGACGGGGAAATTTACACCAGCATACACTTCCCTCGCGCGCCTAAACTTTCGAACGCGCGCCCAATATTTTCAACGCTCGTCTTTAATCCAGCAGCCAGCCCACCTTCTTCTCTAGACACCTCCTTCGGTGTCGTGTTCTTCTCTAGACACACCAGTGAGATGAAACAGGCCGCGCACCAAAACTTCCCCACGCTATCTATCCTGCTGGTGGCGCCGTTCTTCTGCAGCCGCACCGGCAGGCGCGGTCAGCTAGTAGATCCTCACGGTATACATGTTCTCTTCAGGCCCGGGCAAGTAGGACTCATTATCGCTCAATCGAAGTCAGTCGCCCAGCCCTTATAATTTCGCTAGTTCGCTTGAATCAATCGGTTGATATTATTTTCCTCTTGATTGTTTATTTGATATTGTATTCCGCTTCACCTATTTGTTCGAATTCGTTGGTATACCATTGCCAATATATGTAGTCATCGCTTGGTGCCGGGTGTCTATGGACATGTTTGTAATTTTATTACTTTTGGGTTCTTTGCACTGCTAATACATCGGTAGAATTACGGCCAAAAAGAAGAAAGAATGTGTTGGTATTGTATTGCTTTCGATAAACCTGTTTGCCCCCCAAGCATTTACAGAACCCGTAAAAAATCAAGAATGAAATGGCTCTCCTTGTTCATAAGGCAAAGAGAAAATCATATCATGGCTTATCATCGTGGGTAGAACTTTTTAGATAGATTTTGTTGTTTGGGATCTATGATCCTTTTAGTTGTTGCTCTCCAACAACATTTTTTACATATTTTTCCCTCTTTTTTATTAGAGTGAACTCCACTTTTTACCCCCTATTTTGACCTTTTGACACTAATTACCCTATTTAGTAATTTTTCATCGAAATTGCCCCATTTAGCCAAACTTGTGCCAATTTTCACCCCTTCTAAATTTTTTGTGAGCACCTTAACCGTTAGTCCTGGCTGCAGGATTAGGCAATTTTTCTTCTTGTGTGTTTCCTTTGCGATTATTTTCTGGATCTGGAGGGTCTATTATATGGGGTTTTATCTTCATTTGTATGCATGCGGGGTGCTTAGATGTAGTATTGTGGTTACTTTGGTTGAGTGCACCTTGCCGTGCTTGAGAAAAACTCTAGTGTCATGACCTGGTGATGGCATTGAGAAAAGCACAAGTAACTTCCTCCGTTGATCAGCTCACAACTGTGCCCATCAGGTTCTCTGCCAACCTTCGGAACCTGTATTTAGCCGTATCAGCTCGTTTTTCTTTTTTGACATCTATCACCTCGGTTTATAGGGACTGCATATGCCCTGCTTCTGCAATTCCACAATCTACTTCCATATGCTGTAATTGTACGGCCGGGCCACTGTCCTAGAAGGCTTCGTACTATGATCTCCCGCTAACAACAGGCTGCCGCCTCGACTCGTGTCTTTCATCTAGCACGCCACGAGTTCGCCTTGTCTTGGTGCCCAATGCCGCACACCACGATGGTATGGATGCAAGATCTCATTCATTGCTCTGAAGCCTGAACTTTTATCCTAGGAGAATATGGAGGCAGAGCCGTAGGGGCAGGACGAAAATATTTTGGATATAGACGTGTTTTCTTCTTCTTGATTTGTGTTAGAAATTCGTGTTGGCTGAATTCGATCATGCCGATGGTTTGTTATACAAATTCGTGCTGGCCTAATTTTCTGTCATGTACTCCAGAATTTTCTATGTAACTACACTTAAACTCTATCAAGATATCAGTTAGTATTGAGATATGTTTTTTTTGCGAATAGTATTGAGATATGTTTATGCTCATTCACTTTGATACCTGTACAATGGTCTACCAATTGTCTAATTGTAAAATGTACATAACATATAAAAGAAGATAGTATGCCTAGATCACACATACTAAAAATATATTGATGATTTTTCTACTATTTTAGTTTCTAAGAATTGGAGGGGAAATAAATTTGGTATATTTTTTTAGATGGCCCAAATTTGTTTACATAAACAATCAAAGTTTTAGTTGTGCACTAAATGTTTGCACTAATGGACATCAGAACTGTACAAAGTATAGTAACTTACTTTAATATTCAAACTTATAAACCTAAGATAATAAACTAGAAACATGTATAAGATTTTAGTATAAATATGTTTGAAAGTGCGAGACACATTAGTGATTGATTATCCACAAGTGGTCTGGGTTCTCTAAGGTTGGGCTCTGGTTATTCCTTGCCATATTGGAGCTAGGGATAAGACTCGAGAACGATGGTATTTTCTGTTTTATCAAGGGGAGAGTCTTCCTTCGGTGCCTTGAAGTTAAGCTGGGTCGAGAACAGGCGATTCTGGATCTATACGATGAAAATGACGTTTTCTGTCTGAAAAAAGTTGTTGGGACAATATCTTATCCTACTGAAATACTCTGCCCTCAAATTTCTCACCAAGCTAGAGGCAAATCGTTTGCAGGCCAAAATCCTTGATCTGGTTCACAAAAATCAGTACGGTTTTATTAAAACAAGGACCATTCAAGATTGCCTCGCTTGGTGTTTTGAATATCTTTACCATTGTAAACATTCAGCAAAGGGTACTGTAATAATGAAATTAGATTTTGAGAAGGCTTTCGGCATGATAGAACATTCTTCTATCCTCCAAATTTTAAGAAGAAAGGGGTTTGATGATAAATGGTTGGCTTCGATTGAGAATATTCTCACAACAGCCACTTCGGCAGTTCTTCTTAATGGCGTGCCAGGCAAGAAATTCTTTTGTAAAAGAGGGGTACGTCAGGGGGATCCACTGTCACCTCTCTTGTTTGTTGCAGGGGCTGAATTACTCCAGGACATGGTAAATGATTTGAATGCTCAAGGCAAAATAGAAGCACCAGTTGTTTTTCAAGGTCAAGATTACCCCATTGTACAGTACGCCGATGACACACTCTTATTCATGGAATCTAGTTTTGAACACTTGGATGCTCTTAAGAAGATCTTGTTAGACTTTCAGAAAGCTACAGGCCTGAAAGTTAATTTTCAGAAGTCATGTCTTGTTCCTATTAACGTTGATCCCCATTTCGCCACCTGTCTGGCTGAATTCTTTGGGTGTTCTGTGGGCAATATGCCCTTCACTTATTTAGGGTTGCCAATGGACACAACCAGACCCACGGTTATGGATCTTGCTCCACTAGCTGATAGTGTTGAAAGGAGATTAAATGCATGCTCACGTTTTCTCAATTATGGTGGAAGGTTAACTTTTGTTAATTCTGTGCTCTCCTCATTGCCAACCTTCTTCATGTGCATGCTCAAGTTAAATAAAACGGTAATCAAGGTGGTTGATAGAGCACGTCGACATTGTCTTTGGGAAAAGAAAGACAGAGACTCTCACAATTCTTTAGCGGCCTGGGAGCTGGTGTGCAGGCCGAAAGAGAAAGGTGGCTTGGGTGTAGTAAATCTTGAGGTTCAGAATGATGCTTTACTGATGAAGCACCTCTTCAAATTCTTTAGTCATAGCAACACACCCTGGGTCAACATGGTATGGCAGGCGTATTATCAAAATTCAGCTCCACATGCCTTAAGCCCGGTCGGTTCATTCTGGTGGCGAGACGTCTGTAAGCTTTTCACTACTTTTCGTAGCATCACGTATCTCACTCCAGGCGTTGGGAACTCAATTTTGTTTTGGAAGGATTGTTGGCATGATGATCTTATGGCAGTTTCATTTCCACGGATATTCTCTTTTGCATTGTACACGGATATTTCTCTGAAGTCGATGCTGTCATGTGGCACCATGGGGGATCTAGCGTGTCACTTTGCTATCCCGGTGTCTGTCCAAGCTCTCGTGGAATTACAACAAATTGCCGCTTTGTTAGTTATACTAAAGCAAAATGAGCTCGATAGGGTGAAGCCTGATAGTTGGATGTTCATGCCACAAAATGGTCGGTATTCATCCGCAGCATATTATAAATTTATGTTTGCTGACTTGGAGGTTTCACCGATTTTCAGAAAGTTATCTCTACTACTTAAAAAGAAGGAACGTGTTCCCCCTTCTCCCCTACTTTCGTCGTCCTTTTGTTCCGCACGGGCGTAAATGGGCTGAGTCCACCTTCACCGGACTTTTGTACTCAGTATGAATTTTCAGTATCGCTGCACACACGGGCCATGGGATGTGGCGGCAAAGAGGAGTATGGTTTGCTGGTAACGTCAGCCCCCGCACGAACCACATCGCGGCGAGGATACCCATGCTGAAGCCCAACGAGGCACATCCCACACATACTCTTCTTTATGTTCTGTCCTGCCCTGCCCTACATGCATCATGTTCAATTGCCTGCAGGTGTTCGCTGAAATGCTTTAGCTCTTGTTCTCTGAAGCATAGGGCGTGCACTCACCAGGACTTCTTCAGTACACAAGAGCACCATCAGAGCAAGGTATGGTCTACTATCTACTTATAATCACAAGGAAATCAGCTTGCACTTGGCTCACTTAACATTGCAATCTCTTCTTTGTCAGTGGATAACGGCAGGCCGCGACGTCGAGCAATTGAAGATGTTGGCGTGAAGAAGAGCCTGCAGCTTTGGATCAACCTCGCTTCCAAGGGCAAGTTGTATGTTTCCTATGAACTCAACAATCATCTTCTTGAGAAGCTTCATTAGTACATGGCAATGAACAATCGCTCAATATTTTTGCTTTTGCAAATGATTATGAATGCCAAGATCCAACCAAGGCACCAGGAGTAGTAGAACAAGGATATAAGCCAGGCTTCAAAGGACGGTGTCGGGGTCCGCATCATTGTTGGCAATACCATCAGGGTGCGGTGTAGGGAGGCCGCAAAGACGGTGAATGGATGCAATGCTTCTTCAGGTTTGTGCTCTTTTCATGCTTGGTAAGATGGGAACCATATAAAACCAAGAAGAAATTTTATGGTGCAAATTTGTGTATCCTTCATTCTCAAAGTGTATCAGTTTAAGCACTTACTATTGTTCACTGAAAATCTGCTGAGGTAAGTCCTAATTGTTATCTATGTCAGTGTAGTCATGTGTCCAAAAAGCATTTGAGAAAGAGAGGCGTTGCGGATAGTATAGGAGCAAAAAAGAACAACAGGGATAAGAAACAGCGGGTAATTTTTCGACGCCTATCTCTGTTTTTCAATTGGATAGTAGTATTTTATATATTTCATTTATTTTCTTGACTATTCCCCTGCGCCTTTTTGGTCTTAGTTTTGATTTATATTATTTGACACTTACCAACTTTTACTGTAGTTTATATCCTTCCAGACCATAGAGTGATTGTTGTAACCATCTCAGACTCTCAGTAGCTCATTCTCAGTACAATAACTTTTAATTTAGTTTACAGGCAACGATAGTTTGATTATTTCCATATGAAATAACTGAAGGTTAGGAGGCATATTTAACTATGATCATCATCGAACAAACCAGAAGTCAGGAGACAAGGTGGAGACTGGAGAATGATGAAACATAAGTTTTGATGGCACTCCAAGTGTGCCGGATAACCCCTTGTCCAGAGCTCCATTCCTACCCCGCCATGGAGGCCGGCCTGGAATTAGCCTGATGAGTCCACTAGGTACACCCAATTTGATAGTCCAGTTTCTGTACATAGTGCTCCAGGTTGTGTCCATGAGCCAACAATTTATGGTTTACTTATCAAATGTGTCTTGAGCTGAATTTTAAAACCCAGACTAATCATATCTGAGATAATTGTTGGATTCATTGTTTGCCCTTTTGGATTCATAAGGTGCACATGCTGGTGCTAAAATAAATTATTTTGTGGGGTGCTGGTACATTCAGAGCATTTGTGCTACATCTCGCTAAGGATTGTATGATGGACTTGACTAGCTATGTATTATTATTTTTCGAGAAAACATAATGACATTCTGTTTCTTTTCATTGCATAGAAGAGTACAAGCTTCCTAGGAGGGGAGGGACATGAGTAGGCTATTCATTATTACTAGATCAATAATAGCTGATGGAGTCCCTCAAGTTATCTTTTCAGCCGTTATTGCTTAAAGTGGGCTTATGATTGTGCAGGTTAGTGATACTGATTTCTTTTGTGCGCATGGCTTATTACTTCTATTATGAGCATCATGTATTTTCTTTGTAAGTGAACATGCCTTCAATTATTTTCGGGTCAGAGTACATGATTCTTTTGTATTAGACCGTTTTTTTCTTTGCAAGTTATTCTGAATATTTACATGATGTGATGCCCTGTTGTTGCCTGATAATTTAACAAGAATGATGTGTGCATTTCAAGTTCTATGAGCAACTTTAGAAGTATTGCAAGAGAATAAATATCTCATCATGGTTATTCTCGATGGCTCCACTTGCTCAAACAAAACATGCAACCGACAAAATATTAATCTGTAGAAGAAGTATATGACTTTAGTATCTTTTCTAAAGAAGAACTTCAGGAGGACCTACGTAATAGCTCCAGATTATTATAGTAAAACTGTAACTCTACCAATCTTTGTGGAGACCATATAGTATTATGATCCAGAACTAGATTATAACTTTAGTTGTTTTGGTTGTATAGATTTTGTACTAAGCTGTAGTTGTTTCAAGTAGTATCTCTGATGGAAAGTACTAAGTACAGAGCCTTGGTTTCAGTGATCCGCCTTACTTTGGATTGATATGTAGAAAGCATGTGGGGTAGATTGTTTCTGGGAATTAATGCTCAGGTTTACTGACACCCAAAATCAGTATATGAGATGTGCAACTTATGTTGCTGGTATGTGTAATCCAAAAGGTATTACTGACATTTGTGTTTGTAAATGAATTTGGTAAAAATGACTTATGTATCTAAATTCAAAATCTCCGTGGTGTATTTTTGGCACATATGAGGAGAGAGGCATCTAAAAATGGGTTATAGTTTAACTTCGCTATAGGCCTGATAATCCCTTAGTTTAGTTTTTTGTAAGTCTTTGAAGGTTTTTGAAATTATTTTACAATGCGGTAAATCTGCTTTTGTCTTGTAAACCTTTTATTGGTTGCTTGCCTGTTCTCTATTGAAGACTGAAATTACAGCAGATTAGAACACTCAATTTAATGATCACAACTCTTATATGTCTTGCTGAAATTTGCACTGTCTAAATACCAACTGTCCTAAATTGGTTCCGTCATTTTGCAAGCCTCCCTTCTGAGGCAAATGAAACATTCAGAAATGGTGATGGTGTGGTTCCTCACTCAAAATGTCCAGTGAGAATGTTCACTTTTACACTATTATTTTCAAGTTCTGTTTGCAGTTGTATCCATTTTTGTGTATGTGTGATGCTGATGTTGGTCCCGTGATCGACCCACTTTAGGTGTGCAAGTGTGCCATCACCACTAGATCTCTCTACGCTGCAGTTTACCCTCACTGGTCCTGGACATTGTCGAGTGGCTCGGCCTTGGCACCGGCAGTGAGCAAGCCAGCTTGCACATGCTCAGGTTTTAGTAGGTGGTGCTGATGTATGCCAGAAACGTGACCCAAAGATTAGCATGTAACATGTCGACAAGTATGGAATGTTAGAAAATTATGTTTACTTGTATGATGATGATATAAATTTGAGGCATGTACTGATGGGATTATAGGGAATAAAAGCAAGCGTAACACAGTTAAGAAATCATGTGAGCACATATAAATTAGGGCACATGTTTCAGTTTATTGTCTATAATAAAATTTTCTATCCCGTAGCAACGCACGGGCAATTGTCCTAGTGGAAGAGTAAAAGTCTGCATAAGCAAAAGGTTTCGTTTGGTTATTATTGGTGGATAGGCTTAACAAAAGAGATCTGATTGACAGGAGGCATTGGCACCTTAACTCAGGAGTGAATTGTGCGCTGTGTGGACAGCGGGAACGCGAGACACGAGAGCATCTTTTCTTTAACTGCAGTTTCGCAATCAGAGTTTGGCACAAGCTGGGTATTATCTGGGCAACTGATCCGAGCATGGCGACAATGTTTGAGCGTGCTAAGATGACTTTCCAAGGTCCAAAATTCATCGAAGTGGCTACTTGTGCGCTGTGGAGGATTTGGAAAATCAGAAACAATAAAGTTTTTGAAGGAAAGTAACCACTCGTTCAGACCTGGCGTATGGTCTTTAAACATGATATTGGCCTCATTGTTCACAGGGTTAAGCCGATTCACAAGGCTTCCATCTCAGCTTGGATAGACAACTTTTAGTTCACGTGCAGTTTCTCTTCTTTTCCTTAGTTTGCTTGTGGTAGATTTCCCCTTCCTCTCATTCCTTTGTATTTATACAAGTAAATTTTTTTTCCTTTAAGGTGACCCTGTCCAGCCTTCCAAATTTTTTAAAAAAATCACACTGTAGGGGGCACCCCAACGGTTTCACGGTCAAAAAAAAAATACGAGGAAGAGCCAGTCCTGTGTTGTATAATGAGGAAAAGTTGTTGCTTGCTTTTCTGTCTGCTGAAGACACCAAGGCGAGGAGGTTAACTAGTCTTTTAGATTAGAAGGGTTGCATGAAGACCAGAAGGTCAAGTATGACCGGTCTTGTAGATTAGAACATTCTTTTGCTTGATGACATGAAGGTGATGAGGCCACTGAAGGCTGATGTTTGGAACGGCAGCTAGCTGTAGGCTAGTCCTGAATGTAATATTATTTTCTGAAAACTTGTTGGCTGGTTGTAACCACTCGTGGGATGTGTTTGAAACAGCAGCTAGCTGTAGGCTAGTCCTGAATGTAATGCAATTTGCTTCAAATGTCTACTTGAGAGAATCTTTTATTGTTGCAGAGTTAATTTCCATCTCTTGTGCATATTTGGATTTTAATTCTTAGTAACTTCTAGCGTGTTTTAAAAAGTATATAGCAAAGGCATCCAACAGAAATTCTGATTGGTTTGTGACCTAATAAGAAAACTCATGCAGTGCAAGTGCCGTATGACATTACTAGGCGTCAAGGCTTGGTTTATGACTAGATGGACCCTGCGCGCTTTGCTGCGCCCGTTTTAGTTGCTTTCATTTATTTTCTCCTGTCCTGCTTTGCTGCGCCTGCCCATTTTGGTTTTCCTTTTCTCTACCTTATGCTGGCCGAAGCTGTGAAGTGGACGGGATGTACTTATACAGTGGCTGTCGTCCGGGTATCTGATCGGCGGAGACAACATTTTGTCTCTGCTAAGCTCAGTTACTCGTTCAGCTAATCAGCTATGGTAGCTTCAGGGTGCCTAGACATAGCTTCAGTTTGTAAGGCATCAAAAGCAAGGCATGTCTTCCTAGCTGCAGCATTCAGCAGCTATATATAATGCATCGATTTCCATATGTGATGATCACAACTCAGACTCCCTACTTGCTACTTGGATCGACATAACCATTAATGCAGGATATATACATCTTCAATCTTTTCTGAACTGGACGGAAATGTTCACTCCCAAGTCCCAATAACTCCATCTAAAAAAAAAGTCCCAACAACTACTATGCTTTGCTAGTTTGCTGTCAGGCATTTGCTCTTGGCTTCACATTCTACTCCTCTTTTACTGCTTACTGACTACACAGTAGTAATATATGAGCTGATTTCTTGCAACTCTTTTCAGGTTAACCGCAAATTCTTAAAGTAGAACCTACGGAAAAAAAGACAATGAAAAATCACATGATACACAGGGAGCCTGCAACAAGTTTAATCCATGAAGATTTCAGCACTCATAGGTGATTATATTATATATGAGAGACAACTATCACGTGTAGGCACAAAAGAAAGTGTGAGGATAGTATAAATGTCATTAGGAAAGCTACTCCATTTAGGCGATTAGAACAAGTGAAACATAAGAGTTCAGAAAAAAAAATCTACACCAGATTAATTGGCCATCTTAGAAGGAAATGTCAATTTCCTTTAAAATCAACACCATAATGATTTCAAGGCTTGCTTCCACATCTGGGGCACAAGATAGTAAATGCACAAATACATAACATATCCTCGTGTTCGTGTATACTGTTGTATGGAGTCACCACTTTCATCAAGAATGTCTGTTCATCACTTCATATGTTGACTTAACATTTTCAACAGTTATGTGCACATTACCAGCCAACATACCAATGATACACAGAGTTAAAAGAACATCTATTCATATGAGAAACAACATTGTTACCAATAAAGATGATGTTCCCATAACTGTAGCTTGTAAGCTTCATACCAACACAAACTCATACCCGAATGAGCATCTTTACGAAGTACATTTAACTCTATAAACACAAATAAGAATTTTACAGTTGCTAAGCTGAAATTGTGGGGTGATGAAGGTACTATATGAATACATTATGTCATACTCCTCCGGATTAAAAATGGAGAACATAATGACTAAATGATGTATGCTACAACAAGGTTGGAATTAAAGCTCAACACCTTGCCAAGTGTTGATAGTAATGAATAGAGAAATGCCAGAAGCCAAACCGTAACCTTTCTAGAGACACTATTAGTTTATCACATTATCATAAACCAAAATCTAGGAGGTAGATAAGGAACATTTTTTATTAAGCCCCAATTAGTAGCATGGCTGAAGGAAATGGAATACCAAGTGTACTACCATGTAGCAACCGGAAACAAAAAGCAGAGGTTATATATATCTTCAACTAAAAATAATCAAGCTATGGTTGTTGTTTCGTGGTAAGTTGGTGGGTATGGTACTTAACTTTTTTATACCATTTGGATAAAAATCAATTAGTCAATCAAAACCCCTTTACGATCGATGGAGCTACCACATAGTTAAGAATGTATCCCCTGGCTTACGATTTTTTTGATAAACCACCAAGTCCCTCTTGTAAGATATTAACTGCTCTTACCAACACAAATCAAGATGAATTATCGCAAAATAATAATTTTGTGGGAAAGCGGGAGGGGTGCCTTGTTTCACTCATTCATTGATATTGCCAACACCAAGAGGTGTGTGTGCCTTCATGTAATTATGCAACAGTCCAGACCAAACATTTAGCTATGTGATAGGACTATTTTCAACCGGAAGGCTGTATATCTAAGGTAATTTTTAGTGCTGACTTGCTAACAGAAAGAAAAGAAACCACCAAGGCTTCAATAAAAATATCAGACGCTACAATGATTAAATATCAGAGACTCGTTTTAATAGGACTATTACCAGAGAAATAAGAAAGACCAACATAACAATACCGAGAGACATCGTAACAATGGAGATGCACAAGAGTTACAGAGACTATAAAAGTATGACAATTGGCCACCTTACCTGTCCTAGAAACCCAGTCGTCCCACTTTCAACAAAGGGAACTTCAGCAGCAAGGCAGAGGCGATTCACATGCCGTCTAGCATCCAATATCAAAACCAGTCATAACTGCATTAAATTGCATGAAAAATCAACCTTTAAATTGGAATCTTTAAAATTTGCATTGTATGATTTTATATTGGTACTTAGGGTATATTTCAGAATATAGACTATCTCAACTTGCTTGGGGAAAAGGTTTTGATGTTGTTGTTGTTGTTGTTGTGCTTGGGCTATATTTCATAATAGCATCTTGAGGAACGTGGCAAGATGAATGGTAGAACCAGTATAAGAACTCAATTATCAAAATGTATCCAGGATATCTATAGCCATCACTTATCGATGTACGGAATATACTTACATGGGATTTTGACGGCCCGACGTGACTCTTCCGAAAGAAAGAAAAAATGTCTGATCAGATTACTGACCTTATGTCCAAATCAATCTGCAGAAAGAAAAAAAAAACAGAAGACATAACAAGTTTGTCAGGTACATTGGTTTGTGCTACGTCAACAAGTGCATGAGCCTTGTGGGCTCGAGTGACACAACATGCATAATCTTGCAAGACACTACCAGCCTCCTAAAATGGGTACAGCTGAGTAATCTCACATACAGGTAAGCTAAGGTTGGAGGAAAGCCTTCGACGGGGTAGCAGACCAAACAGATTACTATTCATCTATATTTCAGGTTCTACTCAACACTAACATCATCCGAGATGCCGCTACTAACTTCTAGACGTACCAGCACCGAGCAACTGCCCACATAGCTAATGAGCCAGCTAGATTTGAAATAAAGGCACGTTGTGAACACAGAAGTGAGGAAGCAATGGGTCAGGTAGCTAACAAAAAACTTACAATTTGTATCTCGCTGAGGCCAGAGAAGGCAAAGGTCTTGAGAAACTACCATCTGCATCCAACCCCGGCCATCAGAACCTTCGCCGCATGCGCAAAAGTAGACACCAACATGAACAG
Organism: Lolium multiflorum; assembly: GCA_030979885.1. NCBI lineage: Eukaryota > Viridiplantae > Streptophyta > Magnoliopsida > Poales > Poaceae > Lolium > Lolium multiflorum. The sequence continues at coordinate 51,696,695 of CM061748.1, forward strand.
ACCAGCCGAATCAGACAGCAAAATTCCTCCACAGACAAAAAATTGCACAGGATGCGGAGATCCCCAAGAGCTCCAACGATGGAGGTGGGGGCAGGATGAGAAGGAAGGGAGGGAAGAGCTAGAGTTCGATTTTACTTTGACAGCCTCCTCTGACGCGGTAGAGGCGGCAGCTGGATCCATGGGAATTGGAGCCTGCGGACCATGGTTTTGAGCCTCCCCGAGATTGATTTAAGTGAGAAAGAAAATTGGGGAGGGCAATTTGGAGAGGCAGTAGAGATTTGATGGGGAGGAGGAGGACCGGTACAGTGTAGACGCCGACAGCGATGAAGAAGCAAAGCAACCGCGGCCGGACAGCGAGGAGACGCCGATGCACCACAAGACGAAGAATAAGCGCCGCCATCCAGAGTTCCACACGCAAGATCAACCCGGCTGCCGAGTCAAAGGCAAAGAAAGAAGGAAGAACCGACCATGCATGCGTTGCAAAACAACCAGGCACCGACACGCACGCACACGTGAGCCCAGTTTCACGAACGCAAAGACTCCTCGCAGGTGGGGCCGGTGACAACGACCCGGCGATCGATCAGGAGCCCTCCCAACACTGGGAGCTTAGGGCATCTCCAACCGAGCGACCCATCCCGCGCCCGCGCGTCCGGATGGGTTGAAACGGACAAAACCGCGGCCCAGCGCGCGGACCCATCCCTAAAACGGATGGCCGCGGCGTCGGGGACGACCCAAACCCGGCCCAAATCTTGGACGAGTTTGCGTGGCCGCGGACGCGAAAGGCTGGTCGCTCGCGTCCTCCCTTGTCCGTCCCTGGCCCGCCGTCTGCCTCCCAAAACGAAACACTCCACTGTACTCCCAAAACCTAGAGATGGCCGGGCGACCGCCGCCGCCAGCGCCACCACCGCCACCATCGGAGAGGAGGCACTCGCGGCGTTGCCGCTCTGCCGTGGAGGCGGCTCTGACTGGACGCTCCGGTGGTCGTGGAGCCGGGCCGCCGACGAAGAAGGCGAAGGCCGACCTCACCCGGAGCAGAGGAAGATCGAGAGCAAGAAGAGGGCCGACCGCCGCAGGGCGCTCGACCAACGGAAGAAGGATATCGTTGTCGCGTCGGAGCGGCAGCGGGCGGCGGAGCAACTTCTCCAACTCAAGACGGAGGCGAAGAGCACTGTCCTTCAAGAGCAGCAGACGCATGCCATGCTCTTTTACGGCCACGCAGCGCTCGGCCAGCACATGAGCATCCCCGGCACCGGCGCGGCCTCGGGGGGGAGCTCGGCCTCGTCCGTGACCCGGCCCCTTCCTCCAAGATCAACTGCCCCACCGACTGCCCCGTTTGGGCACGAAATGGGGGCGCATGGGCGGCACGCGTACCAGTCACGGGATGGGTCACCGGAGGTGGGCAAGTCCATGACGGGGCCGTCACCTTCGTCCATTGACCTGAACCGTGCGCCGGCGAACTCCAAAGGCCCCAAGAACCTGGGAGCAGCTGCGATGGCCGGTGCACGCAACCTGTTCGATGATTTGTCGGCCGCGCGCGCGCAATCACCGTCCACCGTGCAGGCCCCTCCGTCTTTCGCGCAGACAATGCCGACGACCCTGCCATATCCTTCGACACAGCAGGCTCCCCAGCCACCTCCCATTGACACACAGGAGGGCACAACTGCCTGTCCCGGCAGCATAAACATCGAGGAGGAGCCGTTGTTCGGTGAGGGCCTCACACAAGCTGCAGCTGCACAAGCTCGAGGTCGCCGGGTAAGCAAACGAACCGCCAAGTACACGGAGAAGGAGGACAAGGTGCTCGTCGATGGATGGTTGACCATCGGGCAAGATGCGTTGACGGGTGCCGAGCAGAAGGGGACCGCATTCTGGCGCCGGATCTATGAATACTTCCATGAACATCGCAAATATGGACAGGAGCCATTTGAGAGCGACCGCAGCGAAATATCGCTCCAAAAGAGGTGGGGAGCAATTCAAACGGAATGCAACAAGTTCCAGGCGGCGTATGATCACGCGAAGCGGATCCCCGTTAGTGGCATGGGTGTGAAGGACTTGGTATGATTCTTAACCTCAACTTATTCATCCGATGTTTGCACATCTGTTTATCGTTGTTGTCTCGCTTTGCTCTAGGTGTGGCAAGCTTTGGAATTCTACGAAGTCAACAATGGAGAGAAGACCTTTGCCTTCCCTCATTGTTGGAAGGAACTCCAGGGCACCCCCAAGTTCCAGGAGGGGTACGAGGGGTACATGGCGACCTTGACTGGCAACAATCCCGCCAAAGATGCCACGGTCATTGACCTTGATGGTGGGCAGCCTTGCGGTAGCTCCGCTTCTCGTGCAAGTCGTCCACGCGGCCACAAGTCAACCAAAGCCGACATGAAGCGTGATGCTTCGTCCATGCTATTGTATGGCACTTTGAAGGAGATGCATGCGGACAGAGAGGTGTCCACGGACAAGAGGGATGAGAGGAGGCGCCGGGAGAAAGAAGAGGACAGGAAGAAATTCTTTGATGTCCAGCAGAAGAAGCTTGAGATTGAAGAGGTCAAGGCCAAGACCAAAGCTAAAGAACTTGAGCTCAAAGAGAGAGAACTTGAGCTCATAGCAATGGCAAGGGCCAAAGAGGTGGAGCTGAAGGCGAAGGAAGTTGAGCTCAAACGCCAAGCCGAGGACAACCTCATCATGAACGCCGACTTGACCAACATGAGCGAGGCAAAGAGAGCTTGGTTCGAGAAGAGACAGAAGGAGATCCTCGAGCGCCCAAATTGAGTTAGACAATCTCAATTGTAATTTTTATATTTTTCTCAAACTATGGCACATTTTATTTGATTTATCATGGTACATTTGATAATATTTTATGTTATTTGATGATATTTTATGTTTATTATATATTATTCTATGTTTACGAGATATTATTCTATATTTGTTAGACATTGTTTATAAGGATCTGTGGCCAGAGGACCTATTTTCCAAAGAAATAGGCCAAATGGCCAAATGGGTGGCCGCTGCGTTGGGCGCAGCGTGCGACCCAAACGGACGCGCGGACGCGGGGCTCCGTCCGCGCGTCCGCTCGGCCACGCAAACGGCCCAAAACGGACGGCCCAGCGCGTCCGTTTGGGTCGCCCGGTTGGAGATGCCCTTAGAGCTCTTAGAAGATATGAACAGGTTTCTGAGGACTTGTATTGTTTAGATGCAAGACCTTTTTACTGCATGGAATTTTCTACCTGTGAGCTTAATTTATTCTTACACAAGATTTGTATTTTAAATCTGTACTGCTTTCTACTGCTCATTTTTTACTTTCACTTTGGTTTATTTTTCCACATGCATGAACATGTGCTCTGGGAGCCAAAATGCATTCCCGTGGCTTCTTGTGCATTTATATCCCTCCTTTGTCCACTGGTGAGACCTTAAAAAGTGCAGCTGTTGTAACTGAACTCCTATCTTTTAAATGAAATGAAATGCAACGGTTTTTGTTTTTTCTTGAAAAAAAGAATGGACATGTCAATTATATCACCACATGTTCGATATGGTGTTATCTTTTTTTTATTATTCAACATTTGTTTGCATTTTTTACATGTTTTTTTTGTATAATTTGAAGCTACTTCTAGCTTGCTTTTGACCTTGTTCTACCTAATGATGAAATTCATGCATTGCAAGTGCCGTATGACACACCTGGCCTCAAGGCTTAGTCTTTGATTCAACCAGATTTCTGAGGGTTTTATTGTCTAAATGCAAGACCTTTTAATTTGCTCTTATTTGAATTGTCTACTTGAGATCATCATTTGTTTCTACCTTATTTATTTTTTGCATTTCATACTGATTTGAATTTTAAATCTAAACTGCTTTGCTCATTTTAACCAATATCCATAGGTGGTTTATGCATTTTTTCCAACTATGATGACTATGAAACCTTGAGAACTGCAAGTGCCTGATGATTACAGTGTCATGCCACTGATTTTAAGGCAGGATTATGTGGTCTTGTCTTATTTATACTATTTGAATTTATGTTGTATAAAGTGAAGCTATTCTGGCTTGTCTTTGATCAGTGCTCTCCTTGTAACTCCTTGGTTTTCTTGATGATGTTCTGCCCAATGAGGAAACCCATATGAAGATTGATGAGGCCTCAATGGTCAGACTTTGATTTAACCAGGTTTCCTACGGCTTATTTTCAAAACGCAGGACATTTTAACGTGCCCTCGTCGGAATACTCTATAGATTGCCATTTGTTCCCGCAGATTTTTTGTCTACCTCATAATAAAGTTTTGAATTTTAAATCTAACCCGTTTTGTACTGCCTTCAGTCCTGAAACCATATAATAACTGCAAGTGAGATGATTATGCGTGGGCTCACTTGTTCTTGTCACTCACTTGAAAACCCGAAGGTTTTGTTTTCCTTCCCTGAAGTGCAGTAATGCCCGTCATCAAGAAACCCAACCATGAAAAGTCTGAATAGAATTTGAAGATCAGCATGGAGGGTTCTAATGATTCCTATCATCCTATGCCTACCTTCGAAGCTGCTTAGAGTCTGACTCTTGAAATTCTACTATCACGATCGGCTAATTGATTTGCCTTCCAGAATGTGGGAACCCAATGGAATGCATGCCTTGATTATTTTTCCCTGCTGAATTAACTATCCTTGTAAAAAACATTTGCAATTGAGGTATTAGCACTGTAAGGGTATATTGCCCCTATGTGTGGTTTTGGTAATTGATGACAACCACAATAAGAGGGTTTATATGATGAATATTAGAAACAAGTATGCAACTTATCCGAGAATAAGTTGTATACAAGAGGTTGTATTTGATATGTGTGGTTTTAGTAATTAGTGACAACCCCTATGGACTAATCTTTTCATTGAGTTTATATGAACGAATATTACATAGGTACTACTTGTAGTCCATGTGTTGGATTCAAGTATGAATGCCATGAAGATAAAGATATACCTTGAGTATTGGCATCAAGATCATCGATTTGAAGACATATATGTGATATGATCAAGAAGAAGAAATGAAGATGGAGTTCCTATGTGTAACTCAATATTAGCCATGCTCTAGCTTATGTGATAAGCAATGGATGATCAAGATCTTGAGTGCTTGATTCTAAGTGAAGAATTCAAGTTATGGCTCTAAGTCGGTGTCATGATAGTCTCATAAGTTGAGCTATGATTGACTAAGATTTAGAGCATGCAAACAAATAAAGAATTCTTTATACACCTCAAGATAGTATGATAGAGCATGAGAAGATACAAGGTTGACCAATACAAAGAGTGAAGAATAGATTCAAGTTTGGTCAACACATGAAGCATGAACAATGTGCCACGTGAAATCATGTGGTATGGTAAGCCTTGTAAATTATGCTTTATGAACTAACCCATCATATATGTGCCCTTGTGTTGTCCATGTGGGTTAGGTATATTTCCATGGGTATGCATCAAAAGTGAGATCTCATATAGCCCATGAGAGGATGACATCAAGTAGTGATCGTCATCAAGGTCGAGTTGGACAAGTTCAAGATGAGCATCTCAAGTGTATCACATGCTTGAAGCTTGCAATCCATTTAGTGATAATGGACATGTGAAGATGTGCATCAATGGAGCTTTCCCATCATGGTGTATGGGGAGCATTTGTGAGTCTTCACGAAGCAACAATGATCAAGTGAGGCATTCCGGCTTGAGTGGAGCTTGAAGAGTTATCATCAAGATCAAGCGGGATGCGCAAGGCAAAGGTATGACCTTGCTAGGTTTTCCTTTTACCGGTCTCAAGGTGGTTGTTGGGAGACCGGATTATAGGATACATAGCCGCACTATCAAGAGGGGCTTTCGGTTGGGTAACTTGATCACATCGTCTTAGGGAGCTCAACCCTTTGCATGCTTTGCATTCCATAAATCTTGTTTCTTCTTGGTGTTTCTCTGTGTGAGGTTCTTGATCTTGTTGCTAGCTTTATAACAAGCCCAAGTTCATCGAAAACTGAATTCGTATGCATCTTCTATTGCGTTTTCATGGTTGGAGGTTTTACCAGTTTGATACTTTTATAGATAGGAAAAACCTTTTATATTATGTTTCTTACTCAATAGTTGGACTATGATGTTTCTATGCATAATGTTGTAGAGCTCGTTGTCATGATTCCAACGAGCCCAAGATCATCGAAATCGGAGTCCGGATGCAAAAGTTATCGCAGTTTCGGTACACAGCCCGGTCCACCGAGTGCTGCTACCGGGTAGGTCGGTAGTCAGCTCGGTAGGTACCGGGTCCAGTACCGGGTGGCTCGATTCTGCCCCCAAACGGTCATATTTTGATGGGCTATAAAAGGGGCCTTCTTCCCCATTGTTCTTAGGGTTCTTAGGCACGTTTTTGACCACCATTGTTGACCTTCTTGAGCTTGCTTCCTCTCCAATCCCTCCTATGATTCTTGCATATTCTTGGGGGATTTGAAAGAGGAGATCTAGATCTACAACCTCATCCAATCCATTTCTCCTCTAAGTGAGGGGAACTCTTGGGATCTAGATCTTGGAGTCATTTGTTGATTTCCTCCATTGTTCTTCCTCTCTAATCTCATCCTAGCATTTGTTGCTTTGGTGAGATTCGAGTGTGAAGGATTTGAACACCTCTAATGTTCTTGCTTTGCATCATTGCATAGTGTTGAGCTCTCCACCACGATTATTTCGAGTGAGAGACCGTGAGCTTGTTACTCTTGGAGGGAGACCTCCTAGTTGGCTTAGCGGTTGGTGACATAGGCATCCCCAATGGGCCTGCCGAAGATGGTACCCGGGGTTTACTGGAGGCCCACGACCCGAAGTTTATGAAGCCCGGAAGCCCAGTTAAGAGATAGTTTGGAAAGATAGAGTTGTATTAGGAATAATGACTTGTAACTATTATGGGACGGACTCAAAGAGTCTCCCGATCTTTGTAACTTGTACATCACGAAACCTTCGACTCCGCCTCATATATAAGGGGGAGTCGAAGGAGAAAGAAAGGATCGATTTCATTGTCAACACAACCCTAGTTTCTTAGCAGTCGAGTACTTTTCCGGCTGAACCCTCGAGATCTACTTGCCCTCTACTTCCCTGAAAACCCTAGTCTACAATCTGTAGGCATTGACAAGTCAATACCTTGTCAATTGGCGCCGTCTATGGACAAGGAGCTGATCTCGATGACACGCTCAACATCGTCGACATCTTCGGTGGCAAGCAACGCGATGGACAGAGGTAAACAGATCGAAACTGGTCTAGTCGATTTTGTTCCTCACCCGCCCTCCCGTTTGGATGCATATGCGTATCTGGAGGAGCCTATGGAGATGACGTTCAGGAGGTTCCACTTCCGCGTTGGAAAAGAGGGATCACATCGTTTCGAGGTTCCGATTTCGCCGGGATCATCGGCGGCCGACTCCGATCTTTCGGAATCGTCGTCATTGTTCGAGACGGGAGCCGATCTCGTCCATTGTCAAGAGGATAAAAGCAGTGAATGAAGAAGACGGGGCCTTTCCTTGGGTATTGATACGGTTGTCAACTAATTCATATGACGCCTTCGGCTCCTGGAATGCCTTCTCCCCACTTGAATGGATTATTTTTTACTTTTTCAATCGGAAGGCAGAGGTAAACTCCCCAACTCGATCAATGGGCGCTCATTGGTCTTCTTTGCGTGACGGGGAAAGAGTGGAAAAAGAAAGAGATTCATCAACTATGGAATCTTACATGTATCGGTATTGAACAGAGGGGGCTGTCTGCGGACTCCAATATAAGCAGCGACTCAGACAGCGTCAACAGCTTCAACTTCATCGACAGATCCAAGTCTGTTCGGGAGGTCTTCGCCGATCTATACGATGGTGTCACCAACCCCAATGAAAGCCAAACTTCAAAATACCATCAAATCTATGTAATTGGAGAAGCGAGTCGCCCACAGGAGGAAACATCAGAGGCTTTCGATGATGCGGGAAATCCATAAATCGATCCCGCTGATCTTATGCGAGGTTTAGGCACCAAGTACGTCGGACCTGCAACGCGACAGATGGTGCAACTTACGCAAGCAGTTTGGGACAGAGTTGCAAAATCTATCGACGGCACATAACCGATGACTACGGCCGCCACAGCTGAAGAGTTGCAAGCATACCAATATAGACTCACTCGTGCTGGACGAGAACTTGAAAAATAAAAGCTGAGCTTGATAGAAGGAGAGCCGTAGCTTCTGAGTCAAGCAGGCGAAGAGCTGAGCTGAGTCGACAATCAGGTACTTGATGGCGTGTAACACACATGTTCGTTGGGAACCCCAAGAGGAAGGTATGATGCACACAGTAGCAAGTTTTCCCTCAGAAAGAAACCAAGGTTTATCGAACCAGGAGGAGCCAAGAAGCACGTTGAAGGTTGTTGGTGGCGGGATGTAGTGCGGCGCAACACCAGGGATTCCGGCGCCAACGTGGAACCTGCACAACACAACCAAAGTACTTTGCCCCAACGAAACAGTGAGGTTGTCAATCTCACCGGCTTGCTGTAACAAATGATTAGATGTATAGTGTGGATGATGATTGTTTGCAGAAAATAGTAAAGAACAAATATTGCGATAGATTGTATTCGATGTAAAGAATAGGACCGGGGTCCACAGTTCACTAGAGGTGTCTCTCCCATAAGATAAATAGCACGTTGGGTGAACAAATTACAGTCAGGCAATTGACAAATAGAGAGAGCATAACAATGCACATACATGATAATGATGAGTATTGTGAGATTTAATTGGGCATTACGACAAAGTACATAGACCGCTATCCAGCATGCATCTATGCCTAAAAAGTCCACCTTCAGGTTATCATCCGAACCCCTTCCGTATTAAGTTGCAAAACAACAGACAATTGCATTAAGTATGGTGCGTAATGTAATCAATAACTACATCCTTGGACATAGCATCAATGTTTTATCCCTAGTGGCAACAGCACATCCACAACCTTAGAACTTTCTGTCACTGTCCCAGATTTAATGGAGGCATGAACCCACTATCGAGCATAAATACTCCCTCTTGGAGTTAAGAGTAAAAACTTGGCCAGAGCCTCTACTAATAACGGAGAGCATGCAAGATCATAAACAACACATAGGTAATAGATTGATAATCAACATAACATAGTATTCTCTATCCATCGGATCCCGACAAACACAACATATAGAATTACAGATAGATGATCTTGATCATGTTAGGTGATACGTCTCCGACGTATCGATAATTTCTTATGTTCCATGCCACATTATTGATGTTATCTACATGTTTTATGCACACTTTATGTCATATTCGTGCATTTTCTGGAACTAACCTATTAACAAGATGCCGAAGCGCCAGTTCTCTGCTGTTTTTGGTTTCAGAAATCCTAAATATATTCTCGGAATTGGACGAAATCAACGCCCAGGTTCCTATTTTGCCCGAAGCATCCAGAACACCCGAGCCGCCGGAAGCCTGGGGCCCCACCCCTGGCGCGGCCGGAGGGGGCCGCGCCGCCCTATGGTGTGGGCCCCCGGCCCCCTCCGAGGCTGCCCTTCCGCCTACTTAAAGCCTCCGTCGCGAAAACCCTGTTACGATCGACGGCCACGAAACCTTCCGGAGCCGCCGCCATCGAAGCCAAGATGGGGGACAGAGTCTCTGTTCGGCACGCCGCCGGGACGGGGAAGTGCCCCGGAAGGCTTCTCCATCAACACCACCGCCATCTCCATCAACGCTGATGTCTCCCATGAGGAGGGAGTAGTTCTCCATCGAGGCTCGGGGCTGTACCGGTAGCTATGTGGTTCATCTCTCTCCTATGTGCTTCAATACAATAATCTCATGAGCTGCCTTACATGATTGAGATTCATATGATGATGCTTGTAATCTAGATGTCATTATGCTAGTCAAGTGAGTTTTACTTATGTGATCTCCGGAGACTCCTTGTCCCACGTGTGTAAAGGTGACAGTGTGTGCACCGTGTGGGTCTCTTAGGCTATATTTCACAGAATACTTATTCACTGTTATGAATGGCATAGTGAAGTGCTTATTTATATCTCTTTATGATTGCAATGTATTTTGTATCACAATTTATCTATGTGCTACTCTAGCAATGTTATTAAAGTAGTTTTATTCCTCCTGCACGGTGTAATGGTGACAGTGTGTGCATCCGTGTTAGTACTTGGTTTATGCTATGATTATGATCTCTTGTAGATTATGAAGTTAACTATTGCTATGATAGTATTGATGTGTATTATTCCTCCTACATAGCATGAAGGTGACAGTGTGCATGCTATGTTAGTACTTGGTTTAGTCGAATTGATCTTTCATGCACTCTAAGGTTATTTAAATATGAACATTGAATTGTGGAGCTTGTTAACTCCGCATTGAGGGTTCGTGTAATCCTACGCAATGTGTTCATCATCCAACAAGAGTGTAGAGTATGCATTTATCTATTCGTTATGTGATCAATGTTGAGAGTGTCCACTAGTGAAAGTGTAATCCCTAGGCCTTGTTCCTAAATACGCTATCTTGCTTGTTTCTGTTTTCTTTGCGTTACTCTTTGCTACCACCATCAACTACACGCCGCAAGCTATTTTCTGGCACCGTTGCTCTGCTCATACTTATTCATACCACTGTATTTCACTATCTCTTCGCCGAACTAGTACACCTATTAGGTGTGTTGGGGACACAAGAGACTTCTTGCTTTGTGGTTGCAGGGTTGCATGAGAGGGATATCTTTGACCTCTTCCTCCTGAGTTCGATAAACCTTGGGTGATCCACTTAAGGGAAACTTGCTGCTGTTCTACAAACCTCTGCTCTCGGAGGCCCAACACTGTCTACAGGAAAAGGAGGGCGTAGACATCAAGCTATTTTCTGGCGCCGTTGCCGGGGAGGAAAGGTAAAAGGTACTCACACTCCGGATCTCGGCTACTAAGCTATTTTCGCCGTTGTAAGTACTCGAAGCTATTTCCTTTAGATCCTGCAATTGCATCTTTTTGTTTCTTTTTTACACTAGTTTGGCATAATGAACAAGAATGAGCTTCTTATTCTATTTCCTGATTTAAAACATGGATTGTTTGATGCGAAAATTAAAAAACCTATGGAATCTTATTTGCATGCTGGTAGTAATATTAGTATGAACGCTTTGAACACCATTGTTGATAATGATATAGAAAGTTCTAAGCTTGGGGAAGCTGGTTTTCATGATCTTTTTAGTCCCCCAAGCATTGAGGAGAAAATTTTCTTTGATGATACTTTGCCTCCCATATATGATGAATATAATGATAGTGGTCTTTTGTTGCCACCTATTATGGAGAGTAAATTTTGTTGTGATTATACTATGCCTCCTACACTTGATGAGAATAATAATGATAGCTACTTTGTTGAATTTGCTCCCACTACAACTAATAAAATTGATTATGCTTATGTGGAGAGTAATAATTTTATGCATGAGACTCATGATAAGAATGCTTTATGTGATAGTTATATTGTTGAGTTTGCTCATGACACTACTGAAAGTTATTATGAGAGAGGAAAATATGGTTGCAAAAATTTTCATGTTACTAAAACACCTCTCTATGTGCTGAAATTTTTGAAGCTATACTTGTTTTATCTTCCTATACTTGTTACTTTGCTCTTCATGAACTTGTTTATTTACAAGATTCCTATGCATAGGAAGCATGTTAGACTTAAATGTGTTTTGAATTTGCCTCTTGATGCTCTCTTTTGCTTCAAATACTATTTCTTGCGAGTGCATCATTAAAACTGCTGAGCCCATCTTAATGGCTATAAAGAAAGAACTTCTTGGGAGATAACCCATGTATTATTTTGCTACAGTAATTTGTTTTATATTTGTGTCTTGGAAGTTGTTTACTACTGTAGCAACCTCTCCTTATCTTAGTTTTGTGTTTTATTGTGCCAAGTAAAGTCGTTGATAGTAAAGTTCATACTAGATTTGGATTACTGCGCAGAAACAGATTTCTTTATTGTCACGAATCTGGGCCTAATTCTCTGTAGGTAACTCAGAAAATTATGCCAATTTACGTGAGTGATCCTCAGATATGTACGCAACTTTCATTCAATTTGAGCATTTTCATCTGAGCAAGTCTGGTGCCATTTTAAAATTCGTCTTTACGGACTGTTCTGTTTTGACAGATTCTGCCTTTTATTTCGCATTGCTTCTTTCGCTGTGTTGGGTGGATTTCTTTGTTCCATTACCTTCCAGTAGCTTTGGGCAATGTCCAGAAGTGTTAAGAATGATTGTGTCACCTCTGAACATGTGAGTTTTTGATTATGCACTAACCCTCTAATGAGTTTGTTTGAGTTTGGTGTGGAGGAAGTTTTCAAGGATCAAGAGAGGAGAATGATGCAATATGATCAAGGAGAGTGAAAGCTCTAAGCTTGGGGATGCCCCCGTGGTTCATCCCTGCATATTTCAAGAAGACTCAAGCATCTAAGCTTGGGGATGCCCAAGGCATCCCCTTCTTCATCGACAACATTATCAGGTTCCTCCCCTGAAACTATATTTTTATTCCATCACATCTTATGTGCTTTGCTTGGAGCGTCGGTTTGTTTTTGTTTTTGTTTTTGCTTGAATAAATGGATCCTAGCATTCACTGTATGGGAGAGAGACACGCTCCGCTGTTGCATATGGACAAGCATGTCCTTAGGCTTTACTCATAGTATTCATGGCGAAGTTTCTTCTTCGTTAAATTGTTATATGGTTGGAATTGGAAAATGCTACATGTAGTAATTCTAAAATGTCTTGAATAATTTGATACTTGGCAATTGTTGTGCTCATGTTTAAGCTCTTGCATCATATACTTTGCACCCATTAATGAAGAAACACCTAGAGCTTGCTAATTTGGTTTGCATATTTGGTCTCTCTAAAAGTCTAGATAATTTCTAGTATTGAGTTTTGAACAACAAGGAAGACGGTGTAGAGTCTTATAATGTTTACAATATGTCTTTTATGTGAGTTTTGCTGCACCGTTCATCCTTGTGTTTGTTTCAAATAACCTTGCTAGCCTAAACCTTGTATCGAGAGGGAATACTTCTCATGCATCCAAAATCCTTGAGCCAACCACTATGCCATTTGTGTCCACCATACCTACCTACTACATGGTATTTCTCCGCCATTCCAAAGTAAATTGCTTGAGTGCTACCTTTAAAATTCCATCATTCTCCTTTGCAATATATAGCTCATGGGACAAATAGCTTAAAAACTATTGTGGTATTGAATATGTACTTATGCACTTTATCTCTTATTAAGTTGCTTGTTGTGCGATAACCATGTTTCTGGGGACGCCATCAACTATTCTTTGTTGAATATCATGTGAGTTGCTATGCATGTTCGTCTTGTCTGAAGTAAGAGAGATCTACCACCTTATGGTTAAGCATGCATATTGTTAGAGAAGAACATTGGGCCGCTAACTAAAGCCATGATCCATGGTGGAAGTTTCAGTTTTGGACAAAATCCTCAATCTCATATGAGAAAATTATTAATTGTTGTTACATGCTTATGCATAAAAGAGGAGTCCATTATCTGTTGTCTATGTTGTCCCGGTATGGATGTCTAAGTTGAGAATAATCAATAGCGAGAAATCCAATGCGAGCTTTCTCCTTAGACCTTTGTACAGGCGGCATAGAGGTACCCCATTGTGACACTTGGTTAAAACATGTGCATTGTGATGATCCGGTAGTCCAAGCTAATTAGGACAAGGTGCGGACACTATTAGTATACTATGCATGAGGCTTGCAACTTGTAAGATATAATTTACATGATACATATGCTTTATTACTACCGTTGACAAAATTGTTTCATGTTTTCAAAATCAAAGCTCTAGCACAAATATAGCAATCGATGCTTTTCCTCTATGGAGGACCATTCTTTTACTTTCATTGTTGAGTCAGTTCACCTATTTCTCTCCACCTCAAGAAGCAAACACTTGTGTGAACTGTGCATTGATTCCTACATACTTGCATATTGCACTTATTATATTACTCTATGTTGACAATATCCATGAGATATACATGCTACAAGTTGAAAGCAACCGCTGAAACTTAATCTTCTTTTGTGTTGCTTCAATGCTTTTACTATGAATTATTGCTTTATGAGTTAACTCTTATGCAAGACTTATTGATGCTTGTCTTGAAGTGCTATTCATGAAAAGTCTTTGCTTTATGATTCACTTGTTTACTCATGTCATATACATTGTTTTGATCGCTGCATTCACTACATATGCTTTACAAATAGTATGATCAAGGTTATGATGGCATGTCACTCCAGAAATTATCTGTGTTATCGTTTTACCTGCTCGGGACGAGCAGAACTAAGCTTGGGGATGCTGATACGTCTCAGACGTATCGATAATTTCTTATGTTCCATGCCACATTATTGATGTTATCTACATGTTTTATGCACACTTTATGTCATATTCGTGCATTTTTGGAACTAACCTATTAACAAGATGCGAAGCGCCAGTTCCTGTTTTCTGCTGTTTTTGGTTTCAGAAATCCTAGTAACGAAATATTCTCGGAATTGGACGAAATCAACGCCCAGGTTCCTATTTTGCCCGAAGCATCAGAACACCCGAGAGCCGCCGGAGAGGCCCAGGGGCCCCACCACCCCAGCGCGGCCAGAGGGGGCGCGCCGCCCTATGGTGTGGGCCCCCAGGCCCCTCCGGGCTGCCCTTCCGCCTACTTAAAGCCTCCGTCGCGAAAACCCTATTACGATCGACGAAACCCACGAAACCTTCCAGCCGCCGCCATCGCGAAGCCAAGATCGGGGACAGGAGTCTCTGTTCCGGCACGCCGGGACGGGGAAGTGCCCGGAAGGCTTCTCCATCAACACCACCGCCATCTCCATCAACGCTGCTGTCTCCCATGAGGAGGGAGTAGTTCTCCATCGAGGCTCGGGGCTGTACCGGTAGCTATGTGGTTCATCTCTCTCCTATGTGCTTCAATACAATAATCTCATGAGCTGCCTTACATGATTGAGATTCATATGATGATGCTTGTAATCTAGATGTCATTATGCTAGTCAAGTGAGTTTTACTCATGTGATCTCCGGAGACTCCTTGTCCCACGTGTGTAAAGGTGACAGTGTGTGCACCGTGTGGGTCTCTTAGGCTATATTTCACAGAATACTTATTCACTGTTATGAATGGCATAGTGAAGTGCTTATTTATATCTCTTTATGATTGCAATGTATTTTGTATCACAATTTATCTATGTGCTACTCTAGCAATGTTATTAAAGTAGTTTTATTCCTCCTGCACGGTGTAATGGTGACAGTGTGTGCATCCGTGTTAGTACTTGGTTTATGCTATGATTATGATCTCTTGTAGATTATGAAGTTAACTATTGCTATGATAGTATTGATGTGTATTATTCCTCCTACATAGCATGAAGGTGACAGTGTGCATGCTATGTTAGTACTTGGTTTAGTCGAATTGATCTTTCATGCACTCTAAGGTTATTTAAATATGAACATTGAATTGTGGAGCTTGTTAACTCCAGCATTGAGGGTTCGTGTAATCCTACGCAATGTGTTCATCATCCAACAAGAGTGTAGAGTATGCATTTCGTTATGTGATCAATGTTGAGAGTGTCCACTAGTGAAAGTGTAATCCCTAGGCCTTGTTCCTAAATACTGCTATCACTGCTTGTTTACTGTTTTACTGCGTTACTACTGCTGCAATACTACCACCATCAACTACACGCCAGCAAGCTATTTTCTGGCACCGTTGCTACTGCTCATACTTATTCATACCACATGTATTTCACTATCTCTTCGCCGAACTAGTACACCTATTAGGTGTGTTGGGGACACAAGAGACTTCTTGCTTTGTGGTTGCAGGGTTGCATGAGAGGGATATCTTTGACCTCTTCCTCCCTGAGTTCGATAAACCTTGGGTGATCCACTTAAGGGAAACTTGCTGATGTTCTACAAACCTCTGCTCTTGGAGGCCCAACACTGTCTACAGGAAAAGGAGGGGGCGTAGACATCATTAGGCAGCTCACAAGATCCAACAATGAAGCACATAAGGAGAAGACGACCATCTAGCTACTGCTATGGACCCATAGTCCAGGGGTGAACTACTCACTCATCACTCCGGAGGCGACCATGGCGGTGAAGAGTCCTCCGGGAGATGATTCCCCTCTCGGCAGGGTGCCGGAGGTGATCTCCAATCCCCGAGATGGGATTGGCGGCGGCCTCGAAGGTTTTCCGTATCGTGGCTCTCGGTACTGGGGGTTTCGCGACGGAGGCTTTAAGTAGGCGGAAGGGCAACGCGGGGGCCACACGAGGGCCCCACACGCCGGGCCGCGCGGCCAGGGCCAGGCCGCGCCGCCTGTTGTGTCGGCGCCTCGTGGCCCCACTTCCTTTCCCCTTCGGTCTGGAAGCTTCGTGCAAAAATAGGACCCTAGGCGTTGATTTCGTCCAATTCAGAATATTTCTTTACTAGGATTTCTGAAACCAAAAACAGCAGAAAACAGCAACTGGCTCTTCGGCATCTCGTTAATAGGTTAGTGCCGGAAAATGCATAAATACGACATATAATGTGTATAAAACATGTAGATATCATCAATAATGTGGCATGGAACATAAGAAATTATCGATATCGGAGACGTATCAGCATCCCCAAGCTTAGTTCTGCTCGTCCCGAGCAGGTAAACGATAACAAAGATAATTTCTGGAGTGACATGCCATCATAACCTTGATCATACTATTGTAAGCATATGTAATGAATGCAGCGATCAAAACAATGGTAATGACATGAGTAAACAAATGAATCATAAAGCAAAGACTTTTCATGAATAGTACTTCAAGACAAGCATCAATAAGTCTTGCATAAGAGTTAACTCATAAAGCAATAATTCAAAGTAAAGGTATTGAAGCAACACAAAAGAAGATTAAGTTTCAGCGGTTGCTTTCAACTTATAACATGTATATCTCATGGATATTGTCAACATAGAGTAATATAATAAGTGCAATATGCAAGTATGTAGGAATCAATGCACAGTTCACACAAGTGTTTGCTTCTTGAGGTGGAGAGAGATAGGTGAACTGACTCAACATAAAAGTAAAAGAAAGGTCCTTCAAAGAGGAAAGCATCGATTGCTATATTTGTGCTAGAGCTTTTATTTTGAAAACATGAAACAATTTTGTCAACGGTAGTAATAAAGCATATGTATTATGTAAATTATATCTTACAAGTTGCAAGCCTCATGCATAGTATACTAATAGTGTCCGCACCTTGTCCTAATTAGCTTGGACTACCGGATCATCGCAATACACATGTTTTAACCAAGTGTCACAAAGGGGTACCTCCATGCCGCCTGTACAAAGGTCTAAGGAGAAAGCTCGCATTTTGGATTTCTCGCTTTTGATTATTCTCAACTTAGACATCCCATAGGGACAACATGGACAACAGATAATGGACTCCTCTATAATGCATAAGCATGTAGCAACAATTAGTGTTCTCATATGAGATTGAGGATATATGTCCAAAACTGAAACTTCCACCATGATTCATGGCTTTAGTTAGCGGCCCAATGTTCTTCTCTAACAATATGCATGCTCTAACCATTAAGGTGGTAGATCTCTCTTACTTCAGACAAGACGGACATGCATAGCAACTCACATGATATTCAACAAAGAGTTGATGGCGTCCCCAGAAGCATGGTTATCGCACAACAAGCAACTTAATAAGAGATAAAGTGCATAAGTACATATTCAATACCACAATAGTTTTTAAGGCTATTTTGTCCCATGAGCTATATATTGCAAGGCGAATGATGGAAATTTAAAGGTAGCACTCAAGCAATTTACTTTGGAATGGCGGAGAAATACCATGTAGTAGGTAGGTATGGTGGACACAAATGGCACAGTGGTTGGCTCAAGGATTTTGGATGCATGAGAAGTATTCCCTCTCGATACAAGGTTTAGGCTAGCAAGGTTATTGATACGTCTCCGACGTATCGATAATTTCTTATGTTCCATGCCACATTATTGATGATATCTACATGTTTTATGCACACTTTATGTCATATTCGTGCATTTTCTGGCACTAACCTATTAACAAGATGCCGAAGTGCCAGTTCCTGTTTTCTGCTGTTTTTGGTTTCAGAAATCCTAGTAACGAAATATTCTCGAATTGGACGAAATCAACGCCCAGGGTCCTATTTTGCCACGAAGCTTCCAGAAGACCGAAGAGGAGACGAAGTGGGGCCACGAGGTGGCCACACCATAGGGCGGCGCGGCCTGGCCCTTGGCCGCGCCGACCTGTAGTGTGGGGCCCTCGTGTGGCCCCCTGCCCTTCCGCCTACTTAAAGCCTCCATCGCGAAACCCCCGTACCGAGAGCCACGATACGGAAAACCTTCGAGACGCCGCCGCCGCCAATCCCATCTCGGGGGATTCAGGAGATCGCCTCCGGCACCCTGCCGGAGAGGGGATTCATCTCCCGGAGGACTCTACGCCGCCATGGTCACCTCCGGAGTGATGTGTGAGTAGTCTACCCCTGGACTATGGGTCCATAGCAGTAGCTAGATGGTTGTCTTCTCCTCATTGTGCTTCATTGTCGGATCTTGTGAGCTGCATAACATGATCAAGATCATCTATCTGTAATTCTATATGTTGCGTTTGTTGGGATCCGATGAATAGAGAATACTTGTTATGTTGATTATCAAAGTTATGTCTATGTGTTGTTTATGATCTTGCATGCTCTCCGTTATTAGTAGATGCTCTGGCCAAGTTGATGCTAGTAACTCCAAGAGGGAGTATTTATGCTCGATAGTGGGTTCATGTCTCCGTGAATCTGGAGGGGTGACAAGAACCTCTAAGGTTATGGATGTGCTGTTGCCACTAGGGATAAAACATTGGTGCTATGTTCAAGGATGTAGTCATTGATTACATTACGCGCAATACTTAATGCAATTGTCTGTTGTTAGCAACTTAATACTGGAGGGGTTCGGATGATAACCCGAAGGTGGACTTTTTAGGCATAGATGCATGCTGGATAGCGGTCTATGTACTTTGTCGTAATGCCCAATTAAATCTCACAATACTCATCATAATATGTATGTGCATGGTCATGCCCTCTTTATTTGTCAATTGCCCAACTGTAATTTGTTCACCCAACATGCTGTTTATCTTATGGGAGAGACACCTCTAGTGAACTGTGGACCCCGGTCCAATTCTCTATCTGAAATACAATCTACTGCAATACTGTTCTACTGTTTTCTGCAAACAATCATCATCCACACTATACATCTAATCCTTTGTTACAGCAAGCCGGTGAGATTGACAACCTCACTGTTTCGTTGGGGTAGTACTTTGGTTGTGTTGTGCAGGTTCCACGTTGGCGCCGGAATCTCTGGTGTTGCACCGCACTACATCCCGCCGCCATCAACCTTCAACGTGCTTCTTGGCTCCTACTGGTTCGATAAACCTTGGTTTCATACTGAGGGAAAACTTGCCACTGTACGCATCACACCTTCCTCTTGGGGTTCCCAACGGACGCGTGTTGTACGCGTATCAAGCTCTTTTCTGGCGCCGTTGCCGGGAGATCAAGACACGCTGCAAGGGGAGTCTCCACTTCCCAATCTCTTTACTTTGTTTTTGTCTTGCTTAGTTTTATTTACTACTTTGTTTGCTGCACTAAATCAAAATACAAAAAAAATAGTTGCTAGTTTTACTTTATTTGCTATCTTGTTTGCTATATCAAAAACACAAAAAAAATTAGTTACTTGCATTTACTTTATCTAGTTTGCTTTATTTACTGTTGCTAAAATGAATACTCCTGAAAATACTAAGTTGTGTGACTTCACAACCACAAATAATAATGATTTCCTATGCACACCTATTGCTCCACCTGCTACTACAGCAGAATTCTTTGAAATTAAACCTGCTTTACTGAACCTTGTTATGCGAGAGCAATTTTCTGGTGTTAGTTCTGATGATGCTGCTGCCCATCTCAATAATTTTGTTGAATTATGTGAAATGCAAAAGTATAAAGATGTAGATGGTGACATTATAAAATTAAAATTGTTTCCTTTCTCATTAAGAGGAAGAGCTAAAGATTGGTTGCTATCTCTGCCTAAGAATAGTATTGATTCATGGACTAAATGCAAGGATGCTTTTATTGGTAGATATTATCCCCCTGCTAAAATTATATCTTTGAGGAGTAGCATAATGAATTTTAAACAATTAGATACTGAACATGTTGCACAAGCATGGGAAAGAATGAAATCTCTGGTTAAAAATTGCCCAACACATGGACTGACTACTTGGATGATCATCCAAACCTTCTATGCAGGACTAAATTTTTCTTCGCGGAATTTATTGGATTCAGCTGCTGGAGGTACCTTTATGTCCATCACTCTTGGTGAAGCAACAAAGCTTCTTGATAATATGATGATCAACTACTCTGAATGGCACACGGAAAGAGCTCCACAAGGTAAGAAGGTAAATTCTGTCGAAGAAACCTCTTCCTTGAGTGATAAGATTGATGCTATTATGTCTATGCTTGTGAATGATAGGACTAATATTGATCCTAATAATGTTCCGTTAGCTTCATTGGTTGCCCAAGAAGAACATGTTGATGTAAACTTCATTAAAAATAATAATTTCAACAACAATGCTTACCGGAACAATTCTAGTAACAACTATAGGCCATATCCTTATAATAATGGCAACGGCTATGGTAATTCTTATGGGAATTCTTACAATAATAATAGGAACACACCCCCTGGACTTGAAGCTATGCTTAAAGAATTTATTAGTACACAAACTGCCTTTAACAAATCTGTTGAAGAAAAGCTTGGGAAAATTGATATACTTGCTTCTAAAGTTGATAGTCTTGCCTTTGATGTTGATCTTTTGAAATCGAAAGTTATGCCTAATAGGGATATTGAAAATAAAATTGTTACTACAGAAAATGCCATCCAAGTTAGAATTAATGAGAATATAAGATTAATGGCTGAACTGCGTGCTAGGTGGGATAGAGAAGAAAATGAAAAACTAGCTAAAGAGAAGAATGTAGCTAAAGTTTGGACTATTACCACGACTAGTAATGCTAATGCTACACATGTTGCTGCACCTCCTACTATTAATAATAAAAGAATTGGTGTTAGCAATGTTTCCACTTCTAATGCAAAGCGCGAGAAACTGCCTGAAACTGCTAAAACTGCTGAAACTACCTGTGATAAAGCTGCTGAAATTTTTTCCAACATTGGGGATGATGATCCCATTGCTTTAGATTATAATGGTTTGAATTTTGATGATTGCCACATCTCTGAAGTTATAAAGTTCTTGCAAAAACTTGCTAAAAGTCCTAATGCTAGTGCTATAAATTTGGCTTTCACGCAACATATTACAAATGCTCTCATAAAAGCTAGAGAAGAGAAACTAGAGCGCGAAGCCTCTATTCCTAGAAAGCTAGAGGATGGTTGGGAGCCCATCATTAAGATGAAGGTTAAAGATTTTGATTGTAATGCTTTATGTGATCTTGGTGCAAGTATTTCCGTTATGCCTAAGAAAGTCTATGATATGCTTGACTTGCCACCATTGAAAAATTGTTATTTGGATGTTAATCTTGCTGATCATTCTACAAAGAAACCTTTGGGGAAAGTTGATAATGTTCGCATTACTGTTAATAATAACCTTGTCCCCGTTGATTTTGTTGTCTTGGATATTGAATGCAATGCATCTTGTCCCATTATATTGGGAAGACCTTTTCTTTGTTGGTGCTACTATTGATATGAAGGAAGGTAATATAAAATATCAATTTCCTCTCAAGAAAGGTATGGAACACTTCCCTAGAAAAAGAATGAAGTTACCTTTTGATTCTATTATTAGAACAAATTATGATGTTGACACTTCGTCTCTTGATAATACTTGATACACACTTTCTGCGCCTAGCTGAAAGGCGTTAAAGAAAAGCGCTTATGGGAGACAACCCATGGTTTTTACCTACAGTACTTTGTTTTTATTTTGTGTCTTGGAAGTTGTTTACTACTGTAGCAACCTCTCCTTATCTTAGTTTAGTGTTTTGTTGTGCCAAGTAAAGTCGTTGATAGAAAAGTTCATACTAGATTTGGATTACTGCGCAGTTTCAGATTTCTTTGCTGTCACGAATCTTGGCTACATTCTCT
The DNA here is from genome assembly GCA_030979885.1 of Lolium multiflorum. Lineage (NCBI taxonomy): Eukaryota > Viridiplantae > Streptophyta > Magnoliopsida > Poales > Poaceae > Lolium > Lolium multiflorum. The sequence continues at coordinate 51,718,801 of CM061748.1, forward strand.
GTAGGTAACTCAGAAAATTATGCCAATTTACATGAGTGATCCTCAGATATGTACGCAACTTTCATTAAATTTGAGCATTTTCATTTGAGCAAGTCTGGTGCCATTTTAAAATTCGTCAATACGAACTGTTCTGTTTTGACAGATTCTGCCTTTTATTTCGCATTGCCTCTTTTGCTATGTTGGATGAATTTCTTTGATCCATTAATGTCCAGTAGCTTTATGCAATGTCCAGAAGTGTTAAGAATGATTATGTCACCTCTGAACATGTTAATTTTTATTGTGCACTAACCCTCTAATGAGTTGTTCTAAGTTTGGTGTGGAGGAAGTTTTCAAGGATCAAGAGAGGAGTATGATGCAACATGATCAAGGAGAGTGAAAGCTCTAAGCTTGGGGATGCCCCGGTGGTTCACCCCTGCATATTCTGAGAAGACTCAAGCGTCTAAGCTTGGGGATGCCCAAGGCATCCCCTTCTTCATCGACAACATTATCAGGTTCCTCCCCTGAAACTATATTTTTATTCCATCACATCTTATGTGCTTTGCTTGGAGCGTCGGTTTGTTTTTGTTTTTGTTTTGTTTGAATAAAATGGATCCTAGCATTCACTTTATGGGAGAGAGACACGCTCCGCTGTAGCATATGGACAAGTATGTCCTTAGTTTCTACTCATAATATTCATGGCGAAGTTTCTTCTTCGTTAAATTGTTATATGGTTGGAATTGGAAAATGATACATGTAGTAATTGCTATAAATGTCTTGGGTAATGTGATACTTGGCAATTGTTGTGCTCATGTTTAAGCTCTTGCATCATATGCTTTGCACCCATTAATGAAGAAATACATAGAGCATGCTAAAATTTGGTTTGCATATTTGGTCTCTCTAAAGTCTAGATAATTTCTAGTATTGAGTTTGAACAACAAGGAAGACGGTGTAGAGTCTTATAATGTTTTCAATATGTCTTTTATGTGAGTTTTGCTGCACCGCTTCATCCTTGTGTTTGTTTCAAATAGCCTTGCTAGCCTAAACCTTGTATCGAGAGGGAATACTTCTCATGCATCCAAAATCCTTGAGCCAACCACTATGCCATTTGTGTCCACCATACCTACCTACTACATGGTATTTCTCCGCCATTCCAAAGTAAATTGCTTGAGTGCTACCTTTAAAATTCCATCATTCACCTTTGCAATATATAGCTCATGGGACAAATAGCTTAAAAACTATTGTGGTATTGAATATGTACTTATGCACTTTATCTCTTATTAAGTTGCTTGTTGTGCGATAACCATGTTTCTGGGGACGCCATCAACTATTCTTTGTTGAATATCATGTGCGTTGCTATGCATGTCCATCTTGTCTGAAGTAAGAGCGATCTACCACCTTATGGTTGGAGCATACATATTGTTAGAGAAGAACATTGGGCCGCTAACTAAAGCCATGATCCATGGTGGAAGTTTCAGTTTTGGACATATATCCTCAATCTCATATGAGAATAATAATTGTTGCCACATGCTTATGCATTAAAGAGGAGTCCATTATCTGTTGTCCATGTTGTCCCGGTATGGATGTCTAAGTTGAGAATAATCAAAAGCGAGAAATCCAAAATGCGAGCTTTCTCCTTAGACCTTTGTACAGGCGGCATGGAGGTACCCCATTGTGACACTTGGTTAAAACATGTGTATTGCGATGATCCGGTAGTCCAAGCTAATTAGGACAAGGTGCGGGCACTATTAGTATACTATGCATGAGGCTTGCAACTTGTAAGATATAATTTACATAACTCATATGCTTTATTACTACCGTTGACAAAATTGTTTCTTGTTTTCAAAATAAAAGCTCTAGCACAAATATAGCAATCGATGCTTTCCTCTTTGAAGGACCATTCTTTTTTACTTTTATGTTGAGTCAGTTCACCTATTTCTCTCCACCTCAAGAAGCAAACACTTGTGTGAACTGTGCATTGATTCCTACATACTTGCATATTGCACTTATTATATTACTCTATGTTGACAATTATCCATGAGATATACATGTTACAAGTTGAAAGCAACCGCTGAAACTTAATCTTCCTTTGTGTTGCTTCAATACCTTTACTTTGATTTATTGCTTTATGAGTTAACTCTTATGCAAGACTTATTGATGCTTGTCTTGAAGTACTATTCATGAAAAGTCTTTGCTTTATGATTCACTTGTTTACTCATGTCATATACATTGTTTTGATCGCTGCATTCACTACATATGCTTTACAAATAGTATGATCAAGGTTATGATGGCATGTCACTCCAGAAATTATCTTTGTTATCGTTTTACCTGCTCGGGACGAGCAGAACTAAGCTTGGGGATGCTGATACGTCTCCGACGTATCGATAATTTCTTATGTTCCATGCCACATTATTGATGATATCTACATGTTTTATGCACACTTTATGTCATATTCGTGCATTTTCTGGAACTAACCTATTAACAAGATGCCGAAGTGCCAGTTCCTGTTTTCTGCTGTTTTTGGTTTCAGAAATCCTAGTAACGAAATATTCTCGGAATTGGACGAAATCAACGCCCAGGGTCCTATTTTGCCACGAAGCTTCCGGAAGTCCGAAGAGGAGACGAAGTGGGGCCACGAGGTGGCCACACCATAGGCGCGGCCTGGCCTTGGCCGCGCCGACCTGTGGGGCCCTCGTGTGGCCCCCGACTGCCCTTCCGCCTACTTAAAGCCTCCGTCGCGAAACCCCCAGTACCGAGAGCCACGATACGGAAAACCTTCGAGACGCCGCGCGCCAATCCCATCTCGGGGATTCAGGAGATCGCCTCCGGCACCCGCCGGAGGGGATTCATCTCCCGGAGGACTCTACGCCGCCATGGTCGCCTCCGGAGTGATGTGTGAGTAGTCTACCCCTGGACTATGGGTCCATAGCAGTAGCTAGATGGTTGTCTTCTCCTCATTGTGCTTCATTGTCGGGTCTTGTGAGCTGCATAACATGATCAAGATCATCTATCTATAATTCTATATGTTGCGTTTGTTGGGATCCGATGAATAGAGAATACTTGTTATGTTGATTATCAAAGTTATGTCTATGTGTTGTTTATGATCTTGCATGCTCTCCGTTATTAGTAGATGCTCTGGCCAAGTTGATGCTAGTAACTCCAAGAGGGAGTATTTATGCTCGATAGTGGGTTCATGTCTCCGTGAATCTGGAGGGGTGACAAGAACCTCTAAGGTTATGGATGTGATGTTGCCACTAGGGATAAAACATTGGTGCTATGTTCAAGGATGTAGTCACTGATTACATTACGCGCAATACTTAATGCAATTGTCTGTTGTTAGCAACTTAATACTGGAGGGGGTTCGGATGATAACCTGAAGGTGGACTTTTTAGGCATAGATGCATGCTGGATAGCGGTCTATGTACTTTGTCGTAATGCCCAATTAAATCTCACAATACTCATCATAATATGTATGTGCATGGTCATGCCCTCTTTATTTGTCAATTGCCCAACTGTAATTTGTTCACCCAACATGTTGTTTATCTTATGGGAGAGACACCTCTAGTGAACTGTGGACCCCGGTCCAATTCTCTATACTGAAATACAATCTACTGCAATTGTTCTTTGTTTTCGCAAACAATCATCATCCACACTATACATCTAATCCTTTGTTACAACAAGCCGGTGAGATTGACAACCTCACTTTCGTTGGGGCAAAGTACTTTGGTTGTGTTGTGCAGGTTCCACGTTGGCGCGGAATCTCTGGTGTTGCGCCGCACTACATCCCGCCGCCATCAACCTTCAACGTGCTTCTTGGCTCCTACTGGTTCGATAAACCTTGGTTTCATACTGAGGAAAACTTGCCTGTACGCATCACACCTTCCTCTTGGGATTCCCAACGGACGCGTGTTGTACGCGTATCAAGCTCTTTTTCTGGCGCCGTTGCCGGGAGATCAAGACACGCTGCAAGGGGAGTCTCCACTTCCCAATCTCTTTACTTTGTTTTTGTCTTGCTTAGTTTTATTTACTACTTTGTTTGCTACACTAAATCAAAATACAAAAAAATTAGTTGCTAGTTTTACTTTATTTGCTATCTTGTTTGCTATATCAAAAACACAAAAAAATTAGTTACTTGCATTTACTTTATCTAGTTTGCTTTATTTACTGTTGCTAAAATGAATACTCCTGAAAATACTAAGTTGTGTGACTTCACAACCACAAATAATAATGATTTCCTATGCACACCTATTGCTCCACCTGCTACTACAACAGAATTCTTTGAAATTAAACCTGCTTTACTGAATCTTGTTATGCGAGAGCAATTTTCTGGTGTTAGTTCTGATGATGCTGCTGCCCATCTCAATAATTTTGTTGAATTATGTGAAATGCAAAAGTATAAAGATGTAGATGGTGACATTATAAAATTAAAATTGTTTCCTTTCTCATTAAGAGGAAGAGCTAAAGATTGGTTGCTATCTCTGCCTAAGAATAGTATTGATTCATGGACTAAATGCAAGGATGCTTTTATTGGTAGATATTATCCTCCTGCTAAAATTATATCTTTGAGGAGTAGCATAATGAATTTTAAACAATTAGATACTGAACATGTTGCACAAGCATGGGAAAGAATGAAATCTCTGGTTAAAAATTGCCCAACACATGGACTGACTACTTGGATGATCATCCAAACCTTCTATGCAGGACTAAATTTTTCTTCGCGGAATTTATTGGATTCAGCTGCTGGAGGTACCTTTATGTCCATCACTCTTGGTGAAGCAACAAAGCTTCTTGATAATATGATGATCAACTACTCTGAATGGCACACGGAAAGAGCTCCACAAGGTAAGAAGGTAAATTCTGTCGAAGAAACCTCTTCCTTGAGTGATAAGATTGATGCTATTATGTCTATGCTTGTGAATGATAGGACTAATATTGATCCTAATAATGTTCCGTTAGCTTCATTGGTTGCCCAAGAAGAACATGTTGATGTAAACTTCATTAAAAATAATAATTTCAACAACAATGCTTACCGGAACAATTCTAGTAACAACTATAGGCCATATCCTTATAATAATGGCAACGGCTATGGTAATTCTTATGGGAATTCTTACAATAATAATAGGAACACACCCCCTGGACTTGAAGCTATGCTTAAAGAATTTATTAGTACACAAACTGCCTTTAACAAATCTGTTGAAGAAAAGCTTGGGAAAATTGATATACTTGCTTCTAAAGTTGATAGTCTTGCCTGCTGATGTTGATCTTTTGAAATCGAAAGTTATGCCTAATAGGGATATTGAAAATAAAATTGTTACTACAGCAAATGCCATCCAAGTTAGAATTAATGAGAATATAAGATTAATGGCTGAACTGCGTGCTAGGTGGGATAGAGAAGAAAATGAAAAACTAGCTAAAGAGAAGAATGTAGCTAAAGTTTGGACTATTACCACGACTAGTAATGCTAATGCTACACATGTTGCTGCACCTCCTACTATTAATAATAAAAGAATTGGTGTTAGCAATGTTTCCACTTCTAATGCAAAGCGCGAGAAACTGCCTGAAACTGCTAAAACTGCTGAAACTGCCTGTGATAAAACTGCTGAAATTTTTTCCAACATTGGGGATGATGATCCCATTGCTTTAGATTATAATGGTTTGAATTTTGATGATTGCCACATCTCTGAAGTTATAAAGTTCTTGCAAAAACTTGCTAAAAGTCCTAATGCTAGTGCTATAAATTTGGCTTTCACGCAACATATTACAAATGCTCTCATAAAAGCTAGAGAAGAGAAACTAGAGCGCGAAGCCTCTATTCCTAGAAAGCTAGAGGATGGTTGGGAGCCCATCATTAAGATGAAGGTTAAAGATTTTGATTGTAATGCTTTATGTGATCTTGGTGCAAGTATTTCCGTTATGCCTAAGAAAGTCTATGATATGCTTGACTTGCCACCATTGAAAAATTGTTATTTGGATGTTAATCTTGCTGATCATTCTACAAAGAAACCTTTGGGGAAAGTTGATAATGTTCGCATTACCGTTAACAATAACCTTGTCCCCGTTGATTTTGTTGTCTTGGATATTGAATGCAATGCATCTTGTCCCATTATATTGGGAAGACCTTTTCTTCGAACTGTTGGTGCTACTATTGATATGAAGGAAGGTAATATAAAATATCAATTTCCTCTCAAGAAAGGTATGGAACACTTCCCTAGAAAAAGAATGAAGTTACCTTTTGATTCTATTATTAGAACAAATTATGATGTTGACACTTCGTCTCTTGATAATACTTGATACACACTTTCTGCGCCTAGCTGAAATGATACGTCTCCGACGTATCGATAATTTCTTATGTTCCATGCCACATTATTGATGTTATCTACATGTTTTATGCACACTTTATGTCATATTCGTGCATTTTCTGGAACTAACCTATTAACAAGATGCCGAAGTGCCGTTCTGTTTTCTGCTGTTTTTGGTTTGAAATCCTAGTAACGAAATATTCTCGGAATTGGACGAAATCAACGCCCAGGGTCCTATTTTGCCACGAAGCTTCCAGAAGTCCGAAGGAGAGACGAAGAGGGGCCACGAGGGCCACACCCTAGGGCGGCGCGGCCCCCCCTTGGCCGCGCGGCCCTGTGGTGTGGGGCCCTCGTGCCGCCTCTTGACCTGCCCTTCCGCCTACAAATAGCCTCCGTGACGAAACCCCCAGAGAGCCACGATATGGAAAACCTTGAGACGCCGCCGCCGCCGATCCCATCTCGGGGGATCCAGGAGATCGCCTCCGGCACCCTGCCGGAGAGGGGATTCATCTCCCGGAGGACTCTACGCCGCCATGGTCGCCTCCGGAGTGATGTGTGAGTAGTCTACCCCTGGACTATGGGTCCATAGCTGTAGCTAGATGGTTGTCTTCTCCCCATTGTGCTATCATTGTCGGATCTTGTGAGCTGCCTAACATGATCAAGATCATCTATCTGTAATTCTATATGTTGCGTTTGTTGGGATCCGATGAATAGAGAATACTTGTTATGTTGATTATCAAAGTTATATCTATGTGTTGTTTATGATCTTGCATGCTCTCCGTTACTAGTAGATGCTCTGGCCAAGTAGATGCTTGTAACTCCAAGAGGGAGTATTTATGCTCGATAGTGGGTTCATGCCTGCATTGACACCTGGGACAGTGACAGAAAGTTCTAAGGTTGTGTTGTGCTGTTGCCACTAGGGATAAAACATTGATGCTATGTCTAAGGATGTAGTTGTTGATTACATTACGCACCATACTTAATGCAATTGTCTGTTGCTTTGCAACTTAATACTGGAGGGGGTTCGGATGATAACCTGAAGGTGGACTTTTTAGGCATAGATGCAGTTGGATGGCGGTCTATGTACTTTGTCGTAATGCCCAATTAAATCTCACTATACTCATCATAATATGTATGTGCATGGTCATGCCCTCTTTATTTGTCAATTGCCCAACTGTAATTTGTTCACCCAACATGCTGTTTATCTTATGGGAGAGACACCTCTAGTGAACTGTGGACCCCGGTCCAATTCTCTTTACTGAAATACAATCTACTGCAATACTTGTTCTACTATTTTCTGCAAACAATCATCTTCCACACAATACGGTTAATCCTTTGTTACAGCAAGCCGGTGAGATTGACAACCTCACTGTTTCGTTGGGGCAAAGTACTTTGGTTGTGTTGTGCAGGTTCCACGTTGGCGCCGGAATCCCTGGTGTTGCGCCGCACTACATCCCGCCGCCATCAACCTTCAACGTGCTTCTTGGCTCCTCCTGGTTCGATAAACCTTGGTTTCTTTCTGAGGGAAAACTTGCTGCTGTGCGCATCATACCTTCCTCTTGGGGTTCCCAACGAACGTGTGAGTTACACGCCATCAAGCTCTTTTTCTGGCGCCGTTGCCGGGGAGATCAAGACACGCTGCAAGGGGAGTCTCCACTTCTCAATCTCTTTACTTTGTTTTTGTCTTGCTTAGTTTTATTTATTACTTTGTTTGCTGCACTAAATCAAAATACAAAAAAATTAGTTGCTAGTTTTACTTTATTTGCTATCTTGTTTGCTATATCAAAAACACAAAAAAATTAGTTATTTGCATTTACTTTACTTGATTCATCATGTTTCCTTTTAATTTTACCACAAAAGACATACCGGTAGGACGTGGGTCTATAGTTGGGAGAAATAATATAGAAGAATTCTTCAATCATGTTAGTACCATTGAAAATTTTGAAGATAGACACTTGGTAGACCTTGCGCCTACTTATGAAATTGCTGCTGCGCATTTAGTTCGCCTGTTGGAAACTAAATTTGTTAATCTTAATCCTATAATCCAACACATGTTTCTCACACTTGGTGATATGGAAGAAGGGGAAAAGAAAGACTTTGTTTTAGAAACCCTTCTTAGAGAATTTGGTGGTCTAGCAAGAGAAGCTAGAAAGGTCTTTGCTAAATTTAATATGCTTGGTTCTCATACTAATTTTGTTAGTCTCCTTGAAAAGATGGACATGGATAGAATAAGATACACTAATAATATTGATGATGGTGGGGAGATCAAAGCACCAATACCATGTAAGCTCCTAGCTATGAATGATGCACTAGAAAATAACTATGCTTGGCTTGTTCCTGAAAATTTGTTTGATGAGAGTAGCACGCCTAAGACTAATGAAAAGGGAGATGCTAAAACTTATGTATCTAATATACTATGCCTGGTTGAGAAAACTCCGCACCCCGCTGAGAATGCACCACCTTTCGATAATACTTGATACACACTTTCTGCGCCTAGCTGAAAGGCGTTAAAGAAAAGCGCTTATGGGAGACAACCCATGTTTTTACCTACAGTACTTTGTTTTTATTTTGTGTCTTGGAAGTTGTTTACTACTGTAGCAACCTCTCCTTATCTTAGTTTTGTGTTTTGTTGTGCCAAGTTAAGCCGTTGATAGAAAAGTTCATACTAGATTTGGATTACTGCGCAGAAACAGATTTCTTTGCTGTCACGAATCTGGGCAAAATTCTCTGTAGGTAACTCAGAAAATTATGCCAATTTACGTGAGTGATCCTCAGATATTTACGCAACTTTCATTCAATTTGGGCATTTTCATTTGAGCAAGTCTGGTGCCATTTTAAAATTCGTCAATACGAACTGTTCTGTTTTGACAGATTCTGCCTTTTATTTCGCATTGCCTCTTTTGCTATGTTGGATGAATTTCTTTGATCCATTAATGTCCAGTAGCATTATGCAATGTCCAGAAGTGTTAAGAATGATTGTGTCACCTCTGAATATGTTAATTTTTATTGTGCACTAACCCTCTAATGAGTTGTTTCGAGTTTGGTGTGGAGGAAGTTTTCAAGGATCAAGAGAGGAGTATGATGCAACATGATCAAGGAGAGTGAAAGCTCTAAGCTTGGGGATGCCCCGGTGGTTCACCCCTGCATATTCTAAGAAGACTCAAGCGTCTAAGCTTGGGGATGCCCAAGGCATCCCCTTCTTCATCGACAACATTATCAGGTTCCTCCCCTGAAACTATATTTTTATTCCATCACATCTTATGTGCTTTGCTTGGAGCGTCGGTTTGTTTTTGTTTTTTGTTTTGTTTGAATAAAATGGATCCTAGCATTCACTTTATGGGAGAGAGACACGCTCCGCTGTAGCATATGGACAAGTATGTCCTTAGTTTCTACTCATAGTATTCATGGCGAAGTTTCTTCTTCGTTAAATTGTTATATGGTTGGAATTGGAAAATGATACATGTAGTAATTGCTATAAATGTCTTGGGTAATGTGATACTTGGCAATTGTTGTGCTCATGATTAAGCTCTTGCATCATATGCTTTGCACCCATTAATGAAGAAATACATAGAGCATGCTAAAATTTGGTTTGCATATTTGGTTTCTCTAAGGTCTAGATAATTTCTAGTATTGAGTTTGAACAACAAGGAAGACGGTGTAGAGTCTTATAATGTTTTCAATATGTCTTTTATGTGAGTTTTGCTGCACCGGTTCATCCTTGTGTTTGTTTCAAATAACCTTGCTAGCCTAAACCTTGTATCGAGAGGGAATACTTCTCATGCATCCAAAATACTTGAGCCAACCACTATGCCATTTGTGTCCACCATACCTACCTACTACATGGTATTTTCCGCCATTCCAAAGTAAATTGCTTGAGTGCTACCTTTAAAATTCCATCATCACCTTTGCAATATATAGCTCATGGGACAAATAGCTTAAAAACTATTGTGGTATTGAATATGTAATTATGCACTTTATCTCTTATTAAGTTGCTTGTTGTGCGATAACCATGTTTCTGGGGACGCCATCAACTATTCTTTGTTGAATATCATGTGAGTTGCTATGCATGTTCGTCTTGTCTGAAGTAAGAGAGATCTACCACCTTATGGTTAAGCATGCATATTGTTAGAGAAGAACATTGGGCCGCTAACTAAAGCCATGATCCATGGTGGAAGTTTCAGTTTTGGACATATATCCTCAATCTCATATGAGAAAATTATTAATTGTTGTTACATGCTTATGCATAAAAGAGGAGTCCATTATCTGTTGTCTATGTTGTCCCGGTATGGATGTCTAAGTTGAGAATAATCAATAGCGAGAAATCCAATGCTTTCTCCTTAGACCTTTGTACAGGCGGCATAGAGGTACCCCTTTGTGACACTTGGTTAAAACATGTGCATTGTGATGATCCGGTAGTCCAAGCTAATTAGGACAAGGTGCGGGCACTATTAGTATACTATGCATGAGGCTTGCAACTTGTAAGATATAATTTACATGATACATATGCTTTATTACTACCGTTGACAAAATTGTTTCATGTTTTCAAAATCAAAGCTCTAGCACAAATATAGCAATCGATGCTTTTCCTCTATGAGGACCATTCTTTTACTTTCAATGTTGAGTCAGTTCACCTATTTCTCTCCACCTCAAGAAGCAAACACTTGTGTGAACTGTGCATTGATTCCTACATACTTGCTTATTGCACTTATTATATTACTCTATGTTGACAATATCCATGAGATATACATGTTACAAGTTGAAAGCAACCGCTGAAACTTAATCTTCTTTTGTGTTGCTTCAATGCCTTTACTTTGAATTATTGCTTTATGAGTTAACTCTTATGCAAGACTTATTGATGCTTGTCTTGAAGTGCTATTCATGAAAAGTCTTTGCTATATGATTCACTTGTTTACTCATGTCATATACATTGTTTTGATCGCTGCATTCACTACATATGCTTTACAAATAGTATGATCAAGATTATGATGGCATGTCACTCCAGAAATTATCTTTGTTATCGTTTTACCTGCTCGGGACGAGCAGAACTAAGCTTGGGGATGCTGATACGTCTCCGACGTATCGATAATTTCTTAAGTTCCATGCCACATTATTGATGTTATCTACATGTTTTATGCACACTTTATGTCATATTCGTGCATTTTCTGGAACTAACCTATTAACAAGATGCCGAAGTGCCAGTGTTTTCAGCTGTTTTTGGTTTCAGAAATCCTAGTAACGAAATATTCTCGGAATTGGACGAAATCAACGCCCAGGGTCCTATTTTGCCACGAAGCTTCCAGAAGTCCGAGGGAGAGTCGAAGAGCCACGAGGGGGCCACACCCTAGGGCGCGCGGCCCCCTTGGCCGCGCGGCCCTGTGGTGTGGGGCCCTCGTGCCTCTTGACCTGCCCTTCCGCCTACAAATAGCCTCCGTGACGAAACCCCCAGAGAGCCACGATACGGAAAACCTTACTGAGACGCCGCCGCCACCGATCCCATCTCGGGGGATCTAGGAGATCGCCTCCGGCACCCTACCGGAGAGGGGATTCATCTCCCGGAGGACTCTACGCCGCCATGGTCGCCTCCGGAGTGATGTGTGAGTAGTCTACCCCTGGACTATGGGTCCATAGCTGTAGCTAGATGGTTGTCTTCTCCCCATTGTGCTATCATTGTCGAATCTTGTGAGCTGCCTAACATGATCAAGATCATCTATCTGTAATTCTATATGTTGCGTTTGTTGGGATCCGATGAATAGAGAATACTTGTTATGTTGATTATCAAAGTTATATCTATGTGTTGTTTATGATCTTGCATGCTCTCCGTTACTAGTAGATGCTCTGGCCAAGTAGATGCTTGTAACTCCAAGAGGGAGTATTTATGCTCGATAGTGGGTTCATGCCTGCATTGACACCTGGGACAGTGACAGAAAGTTCTAAGGTTGTGTTGTGCTGTTGCCACTAGGGATAAAACATTGATGCTATGTCTAAGGATGTAGTTGTTGATTACATTACGCACCATACTTAATGCAATTGTCTGTTGCTTTGCAACTTAATACTGGAGGGGGTTCGGATGATAACCTGAAGGTGGACTTTTTAGGCATAGATGCAGTTGGATGGCGGTCTATGTACTTTGTCGTAATGCCCAATTAAATCTCACTATACTCATCATAATATGTATGTGCATGGTCATGCCCTCTTTATTTGTCAATTGCCCAACTGTAATTTGTTCACCCAACATGCTATTTATCTTGGGAGAGACACCTCTAGTGAACTGTGGACCCCGGTCCAATTCTCTTTACTGAAATACAATCTACTGCAATACTTATTCTACTGTTTTCTGCAAACAATCATCTTCCACACAATACGGTTAATCCTTTGTTACAGCAAGCCGGTGAGATTGACAACCTCACTGTTTCGTTGGGGCAAAGTACTTTGGTTGTGTTGTGCAGGTTCCACGTTGGCGCCGGAATCCTGGTGTTGCGCCGCACTACATCCCGCCGCCATCAACCTTCAACGTGCTTCTTGGCTCCTCCTGGTTCGATAAACCTTGGTTTCTTTCTGAGGGAAAACTTGCTGCTGTGCGCATCATACCTTCCTCTTGGGGTTCCCAACGAACGTGTGAGTTACACGCCATCAAAAGGCGTTAAAGAAAAGCGCTTATGGGAGACAACCCATGTTTTTACCTACAGTACTTTGTTTTTATTTTGTGTCTTGGAAGTTGTTTACTACTGTAGCAACCTCTCCTTATCTTAGTTTAGTGTTTTGTTGTGCCAAGTAAAGTCGTTGATAGAAAAGTTCATACTAGATTTGGATTACTGCGCAGTTTCAGATTTCTTTGCTGTCACGAATCTGGCTAAATTCTCTGTAGGTAACTCAGAAAATTATGCCAAGTTACGTGAGTGATCCTCAGATATGTACGCAACTTTCATTCAATTTGAGCATTTTCATTTGAGCAAGTATGGTGCCATTTTAAAATTCGTCAATACGAACTGTTCTGTTTTGAGAGATTCTGTCTTTTATTTTGCATTGCCTCTTTTGCTATGTTGGATGAATTTCTTTGATCCATCAATGTCCAGTAGCTTTATGCAATGTCCAGAAGTGTTAAGAATGATTATGTCACCTCTGAACATGTTAATTTTTATTGTGCACTAACCCTCTAATGAGTTGTTCTAAGTTTGGTGTGGAGGAAGTTTTCAAGGATCAAGAGAGGAGTATGATGCAACATGATCAAGGAGAGTGAAAGCTCTAAGCTTGGGGATGCCCCAGTGGTTCACCCCTGCATATTCTAAGAAGACTCAAGCGTCTAAGCTTGGGGATGCCCAAGGCATCCCCTTCTTCATCGACAACATTATCAGGTTCCTCCCCTGAAACTATATTTTTATTCCATCACATCTTATGTGCTTTGCTTGGAGCGTCGGTTTGTTTTTGTTTTTGTTTTGTTTGAATAAAATGGATCCTAGCATTCACTTTATGGGAGAGAGACACGCTCCGCTGTAGCATATGGACAAGTATGTCCTTAGGCTTCTACTCATAATATTCATGGCGAAGTTTCTTCTTCGTTAAATTGTTATATGGTTGGAATTGGAAAATGATACATGTAGTAATTGCTATAAATTTCTTGGGTAATGTGATACTTGGCAATTGTTGTGCTCATGTTTAAGCTCTTGCATCATATGCTTTGCACCCATTAATGAAGAAATACATAGAGCATGCTAAAATTTGGTTTGCATATTTGGTCTCTCTAAAGTCTAGATAATTTCTAGTATTGAGTTTGAACAACAAGGAAGACGGTGTAGAGTCTTATAATGTTTTCAATATGTATTTTATGTGAGTTTTGCTGCACCGCTTCATCCTTGTGTTTGTTTCAAATAGCCTTGCTAGCCTAAACCTTGTATCGAGAGGGAATACTTCTCATGCATCCAAAATCCTTGAGCCAACCACTATGCCATTTGTGTCCACCATACCTACCTACTACATGGTATTTCTCCGCCATTCCAAAGTAAATTGCTTGAGTGCTACCTTTAAAATTCCATCATTCACCTTTGCAATATATAGCTCATGGGACAAATAGCTTAAAAACTATTGTGGTATTGAATATGTACTTATGCACTTTATCTCTTATTAAGTTGCTTGTTGTGCGATAACCATGTTTCTGGGGACGCCATCAACTATTCTTTGTTGAATATCATGTGAGTTGCTATGCATGTCCGTCTTGTCTGAAGTAAGAGCGATCTACCACCTTATGGTTGGAGCATACATATTGTTAGAGAAGAACATTGGGCCGCTAACTAAAGCCATGATCCATGGTGGAAGTTTCAGTTTTGGACATATATCCTCAATCTCATATGAGAATAATAATTGTTGCCACATGCTTATGCATTAAAGAGGAGTCCATTATCTGTTGTCCATGTTGTCCCGGTATGGATGTCTAAGTTGAGAATAATCAAAAGCGAGAAATCCAAAATGCGAGCTTTCTCCTTAGACCTTTGTACAGGCGGCATGGAGGTACCCCATTGTGACACTTGGTTAAAACATGTGTATTGCGATGATCCGGTAGTCCAAGCTAATTAGGACAAGGTGCGGGCACTATTAGTGTACTATGCATGAGGCTTGCAACTTGTAAGATATAATTTACATAACTCATATGCTTTATTACTACCGTTGACAAAATTGTTTCTTGTTATCAAAATAAAAGCTCTAGCACAAATATAGCAATCGATGCTTTCCTCTTTGAAGGACCATTCTTTTTACTTTTATGTTGAGTCAGTTCACCTATTTCTCTCCACCTCAAGAAGCAAACACTTGTGTGAACTGTGCATTGATTCCTACATACTTGCATATTGCACTTATTATATTACTCTATGTTGACAATTATCCATGAGATATACATGTTACAAGTTGAAAGCAACCGCTGAAACTTAATCTTCCTTTGTGTTGCTTCAATACATTTACTTTGATTTATTGCTTTATGAGTTAACTCTTATGCAAGACTTATTGATGCTTGTCTTGAAGTACTATTCATGAAAAGTCTTTGCTTTATGATTCACTTGTTTACTCATGTCATATACATTGTTTTGATCGCTGCATTCACTACATATGCTTTACAAATAGTATGATCAAGGTTATGATGGCATGTCACTCCAGAAATTATCTTTGTTATTGTTTTACCTGCTCGGGACGAGCAGAACTAAGCTTGGGGATGCTGATACGTCTCCGACGTATCGATAATTTCTTATGTTCCATGCCACATTATTGATGATATCTACATGTTTTATGCACACTTTATGTCATATTCGTGCATTTTTGGAACTAACCTATTAACAAGATGCCGAAGTGCCAGTTGTTGTTTTCTGCTGTTTTTGGTTTCAGAAATCCTAGTAACGAAATATTCTCGGAATTGGACGAAATCAACGCCCAGGGTCCTATTTTGCCACGAAGCTTCCAGAAGACCGAAGAGGAGACGAAGTGGGGCCACGAGGTGGCCACACCATAGGGCGGCGCGGCCTGGCCCTTGGCCGCGCCGACCTGTAGTGTGGGGCCCTCGTGGCCCCTGACCTGCCCTTCTGCCTACTTAAAGCCTCCGTCGCGAAACCCCCAGTACCGAGAGCCACGATACGGAAAACCTTCGAGACGCCGCCGCCGCCAATCCCATCTCGGATTAGGAGATCGTCTCCGCACCTGCCGGAGAGGGGATTCATCTCCCGGAGGACTCTACGCCGCCATGGTCGCCTCCGGAGTGATGTGTGAGTAGTCTACCCCTGGACTATGGGTCCATAGCGTAGCTAGATGGTTGTCTTCTCCTCATTGTGCTTCATTGTCGGGTCTTGTGAGCTGCATAACATGATCAAGATCATCTATCTGTAATTCTATATGTTGCGTTTGTTGGGATCCGATGAATAGAGAATACTTGTTATGTTGATTATCAAAGTTATGTCTATGTGTTGTTTATGATCTTGCATGCTCTCCGTTATTAGTAGATGCTCTGGCCAAGTTGATGCTAGTAACTCCAAGAGGGAGTATTTATGCTCGATAGTGGGTTCATGTCTCCGTGAATCTGGAGGGGTGACAAGAACCTCTAAGGTTATGGATGTGCTGTTGCCACTAGGGATAAAACATTGGTGCTATGTTCAAGGATGTAGTCATTGATTACATTACGCTCAATACTTAATGCAATTGTCTGTTGTTAGCAACTTAATACTGGAGGGGGTTCGGATGATAACCTGAAGGTGGACTTTTTAGGCATAGATGCATGCTGGATAGCGGTCTATGTACTTTGTCGTAATGCCCAATTAAATCTCACAATACTCATCATAATATGTATGTGCATGGTCATGCCCTCTTTATTTGTCAATTGCCCAACTGTAATTTGTTCACCCAACATGCTGTTTATCTTATGGGAGAGACACCTCTAGTGAACTGTGGACCCCGGTCCAATTCTCTATCTGAAATACAATCTACTGCAATCTTGTTCTCTGTTTTCGCAAACAATCATCATCCACACTATACATCTAATTCTTTGTTACAGCAAGCCGGTGAGATTGACAACCTCACTGTTTCGTTGGGGCAAAGTACTTTGGTGTGTTGTGCAGGTTCCACGTTGGCGCCGGAATCTCTAGTGTTGCGCCGCACTACATCCCGCCGCCATCAACCTTCAACGTGCTTCTTGGCTCCTACTGGTTCGATAAACCTTGGTTTCATACTGAGGGAAACTTGCCGCTGTACGCATCACACCTTCCTCTTGGGGTTCCCAACGGACGCGTGTTGTACGCGTATCAGTTATTTGAAACAAACACAAGGATGAACCAGTGCAGCAAAACTCACATAAAAGATATATTGTAAACATTATAAGACTCTACACCGTCTTCCTTGTTGTTCAAAACTCAATACTAGAAATTATCTAGACTTTAGAGAGACCAAATATGCAAACCAAATTTAGCAAGCTCTAGGTGTTTCTTCATTAATGGGTGCAAAGTATATGATGCAAGAGCTTAAACATGAGCACAACAATTGCCAAGTATCAAATTATTCAAGACATTTTAGAATTACTACATGTAGCATTTCCCGATTCCAACCATATAACAATTTAACGAAGAAGATTCAACCTTCGCCATGAATACTATGAGTAAAGCCTAAGGACATATTTGTCCATATGCAACAGCGGAGCGTGTCTCTCTCACACAATGAATGCTAGGATCCATTTTATTCAAACAAAACAAAAACAAAAACAAACCGACGCTCCAAGCAAAGCACATAAGATGTGACTGAATAAAAATATAGTTTCAGGGGAGGAACCTGATGATGTTGTCGATGAAGGGGATGCCTTGGGCATCCCC
The DNA here is from genome assembly GCA_030979885.1 of Lolium multiflorum. NCBI lineage: Eukaryota > Viridiplantae > Streptophyta > Magnoliopsida > Poales > Poaceae > Lolium > Lolium multiflorum. The sequence goes on from CM061748.1 coordinate 51,736,406, forward strand.
AAGCTTAGACGCTTGAGTCTTCTTAGAATATGCAGGGGTGAACACCGGGGCATCCCCAAGCTTAGAGCTTTCACTCTCCTTGATCATATTGCATCATTTTCCTCTCTTGATCCTTGAAAACTTCCTCCACACCAAACTCGAAACAACTCATTAGAGGGTTAGTGCACAATAAAAATTAACATGTTCAGAGGTGATATAATCATTCTTAACACGTCTGGATATTGCATAAAGCAACTGGACATTAATGGATCAAAGAAATTCATCCAACATAGCAAAAGAGGCAATACGAAATAAAATGCAGAATCTGTCAAAACAGAACAGTTTGTAAAGACGAATTTTAAAATGGCACCAGACTTGCTCAAATGAAAATGCCCAAATTGAATGAAAGTTGCGTACATATCTGAGGATCACGCACGTAAATTGACATATTTTTCTGAGCTACCTACAGAGAGGCAGGTCGAAATTCGTGACAGCAAAGAAATCTGTAACTGCGCAGTAATCCAAATCTAGTATGAACCTTACTATCAAAGACTTTACTTGGCACAACAAAACACAAAACTAAGATAAGGAGAGGTTGCTACAGTAGTAAACAACTTCCAAGACTCAAATATAAAACAAAAATACTGTAGTAAAAACATGGGTTGTCTCCCATAAGCGCTTTTCTTTAACGCCTTTCAGCTAGGCGTAGAAAGTGTATATCAAGTAACATCAAGAGACGAAGCATCAACATCATAATTTGTTCTAATAATAGAATCAAAAGGTAACTTCATTCTCTTTCTAGGGAAGTGTTCCATACCTTTCTTGAGAGGAAATTGATATTTAATATTACCTTCCTTCATATCAATGGTAGCACCAACAGTTCGAAGAAAAGGTCTTCCCAATATAATGGGACAAGATGCATTGCATTCAATATCCAAGACAACAAAATCAACGGGGACAAGGTTATTGTTAACCATAATATGAACATTATCAACTCTCCCCAAAGGTTTCTTTATAGCATTATCAACAAGATTAACATCCAAATAACAATTTTTTAATGGTGGCAAGTCAAGCATATCATAAATTTTCTTAGGCATAACAGAAATACTTGCACCAAGATCACATAAAGCATTACAATCAAAGTCATTGATCTTCATCTTAATGATGGGCTCCCAACCATCTTCTAACTTTCTAGGAATAGAGGTTTCAAGTTTTAGTTTCTCTTCTCTAGCTTTTATGAGAGCATTTGTAATATGTTTTGTAAAGGCCAAATTTATAGCACTAGCATTAGGACTTTTAGCAAGTTTTTGTAAGAACTTTATAACTTCAGAGATGTGACAATCATCAAAATCTAAACCATTATGATCTACAGCAATGGGATCATCATCCCCAATGTTGGAAAAAATTTCAGCAGTTTTATCACAAGCAGTTTCAGCAGTTTTTTTTGGGCTTTACATTAGAAGTGGAAACATTGCCAACACCAATTCTTTTACCATTATTAGTAGGAGGTGCAGCAACATGTGGAGCATTAACATTGCTAGTGGTGGTAATAGTCCAAACTTTAGCTACATTATTCTCTTTAGCTAGTTTTTCATTTTCTTCTCTATCCCACCTAGCACGCAATTCAGCCATTAATCTTATATTCTCATTAATTCTAACTTGGATGGCATTTGCTGTAGTAACAATTTTATTTTCAATATCCATATTAGGCATAACTTTCGATTTCAAAAGATCAACATCAGAGGCAAGACTATCAACCTTAGAAGCGAGAATATCAATTTTATTGAGCTTTTCCTCAACAGATTTGTTAAAAGCAGTTTGTGTACTAATAAATTCTTTAAGCATAGCTTCAAGACCAGGGGTACACTCCTATTATTGTTGTAAGAATTCCCATAAGAATTACCATAACCGTTACCATTATTATAAGGATATGGCCTATAGTTATTACTAGAATTGTTCCGATAAGCATTGTTGTTGAAATTATTATTTTTAATGAAGTTTACATCAACATGTTCTTCTTGAGCAACCAATGAAGCTAATGGAACATTATTAGGATCAACATTAGTCCTATCATTCACAAGCATAGACATAATAGCATCAATCTTATCACTCAAGGAAGAGGTTTCTTCAACAGAATTTACCTTCTTACCTTGTGGAGCTCTTTCCGTGTGCCATTCAGAGTAATTAATCATCATATTATCAAGAAGCTTTGTTGCTTCACCAAGAGTGATGGACATAAAGGTACCTCCAGCAGCTGAATCCAATAGGTTCCGCGAAGAAAAATTTAGTCCTGCATAGAAGGTTTGGATGATCATCCAAGTAGTCAGTCCATGGGTTGGGCAATTCTTTACCAAAGATTTCATTCTCTCCCATGCTTGAGCAACATGTTCATTATCTAATTGCTTAAAATTCATTATGCTACTTCTCAAAGATATAATTTTAGCGGGAGGATAATATCTACCAATAAAGGCATCCTTACATTTAGTCCATGAATCAATACTATTCTTAGGCAAAGATAGCAACCAATCTTTAGCTCTTCCTCTTAATGAGAAAGGAAACAATTTTAATTTTATAATGTCACCATCTACATCTTTATACTTTTGCATTTCACACAATTCAACAAAATTATTGAGATGGGCAGCAGCATCATCAGAACTAACACCAGAAAATTGCTCTCTCATAACAAGATTCAGTAAAGCAGGTTTAATTTCAAAGAATTCTGCTGTAGTAGCAGGTGGAGCAATAGGTGTGCATAGGAAATCATTATTATTTGTGTTTGTGAAGTCACACAACTTAGTATTTTCAGGGGTAGCCATTTTAGCAACAGTAAATAAAACAAACTAGATAAAGTAAATGCAAGTAACTAATTTTTTTGTGTTTTTGATATAGAGTGCAAGACAGTAAATAAAGTAAAGCTAGCAACTAATATTTTTGTGTTTTGTTTAAGTGCAGCAAACAAAAAAAGTAAATAAAATAAAGCAAGACAAAAACAAAGTAAAGAGATTGGATTGTGGAGACTCCCCTTGCAGCGTGTCTTGATCTCAACGGCGCCAGAAAAGAGCTTGATGGCGTGTAACACACACGTTCGTTGGGAACCCCAAGAGGAAGGTATGATGCACACAGTAGCAAGTTTTCCCTCAGAAAGAAACCAAGGTTTATCGAACCAGGAGGAGCCAAGAAGCACGTTGAAGGTTGTTGGTGGCGGGATGTAGTGCGGCGCAACACCAGGGATTCCGGCGCCAACGTGGAACCTGCACAACACAACCAAAGTACTTTGCCCCAACGAAACAGTGAGGTTGTCAATCTCACCGGCTTGCTATAACAAAGGATTAACCGTATTGTGTGGATGATGATTGTTTGCAGAAAACAGCTAGAACATAAAGCATTCTTATCATGAGTCTCATGCATAAAATTATTACTCTCCACATAAGCATAATCAATTTTATTAGTTGTAGTGGGAGCAAATTCAACAAAGTGGCTATCATCATATATAGGAGGCATATTGTAATCATAAAAGAAAATTTTCTCCTCAATGCTTGGGGGACTAAAAAGATCATGCTCATCAAAGCCAGCTTCCCCAAGCTTAGAATTTTCCATAGCATTAGCAACAATGGTGTTCAAAGCATTCATAGTAATAACATTCCCATTAGCATGCATATAAAGTTCCATGGGTTTTTTAATTCTCTCTTCAAACACATCATGTCCTAATTCAAGATAAAGTTCATAAAGATCTCTCATATTTTTGTTGTTTTCCATTATGCTTAACTAGTGAAATAAAAACATGCATGATATTAAGTAAAGTAAAACAAGTAACTAATTTTTTTGTGTTTTTAATATAGAGTGCAAGACAGTAAATAAAGTAAAACTAGCAACTAATTTTTTTGTGTTTTGATATAATGCAGCAAACAAGAAAGTAAATAAAATAAAGCAAGACAAAAACAAAGTAAAGAGATTGGATTGTGGAGACTCCCCTTGCAGCGTGTCTTGATCTCCCCGGCAACGGCGCCAGAAAAAGCTGCTGGCGCAAAGTTGACGTGGGAGTTAGAGATCTCTGTGGTGTAACTTTTCTTCAAGTTCCCCGGCAACGGCGCCAGAAAAAGAGCTTGATACGCGTACAACACGCGTCCGTTGGGAACCCCAAGAGTAAGGTGTGATGCGTACAGCGGCAAGTTTTCCCTCAGTATGAAACCAAGGTTTAATCGAACCAGTAGGAGTCAAGAAGTACGTTAAAGGTTGATGGCGGCGAGATGTAGTGCGGCGCAACACCGGGATTCCGGCGCCAACGTGGAACTGCACAACACAACCAAAGTACTTTGCCCCAACGACAGTGAGGTTGTCAATCTCACCGGCTTGCTGTAACAAAGGATTAGATGTATAGTGTGGATGATGATTGTTTGCAAAAAATAGTAAAGAACAAATATTGCAGTAGATTGTATTCGATGTAAAGAATAGGACCGGGGTCCACAGTTCACTAGAGGTGTCTCTCCCATAAGATAAATAGCATGTTGGGTGAACAAATTACAGTCGGGCAATTGACAAATAGAGAGAGCATAACAATGCACATACATGATATGATGAGTATTGTGAGATTTAATTGGGCATTACGACAAAGTACATAGACCGCTATCCAACATGCATCTATGCCTAAAAAGTCCACCTTCAGGTTATCATCCGAACCCCTTCCAGTATTAAGTTGCAAAACAACAGACAATTGCATTAAGTATGGTGCGTAATGTAATCAATAACTACATCCTCGGACATAGCATCAATGTTTTATCCCTAGTGGCAACAGCACATCCACAACCTTAGAACTTTCTGTCACTGTCCCAGATTTAATGGAGGCATGAACCCACTATCGAGCATAAATACTCCCTCTTGGAGTTAAGAGTAAAAACTTGGCCAGAGCCTCTACTAATAACGGAGAGCATGCAAGATCATAAACAACACATAGGTAATAGATTGATAATCAACATAACATAGTATTCTCTATCCATCGGATCCCGACAAACACAACATATATAATTACAGATAGATGATCTTGATCATGTTAGGCAGCTCACAAGATCCAACAATGAAGCACATAAGGAGAAGACGACCATCTAGCTACTGCTATGGACCCATAGTCCAGGGGTGAACTACTCACTCATCACTCCGAGGCGGCCATGGCGGTGAAGAGTCCTCGGGAGATGATTCCCCTCCGGCAGGGTGCGGAGGTGATCTCCGAATCCCCCGAGATGGGATTGGCGGCGGCGTCTCGAAGGTTTCCGTATCGTGGCTCTCGGCTCGGGCGACGGAGGCTTTAAGTAGGCGGAAGGGCAATGCGGGGGGCCACACGAGGGCCCCACACGCCAGGGCCGCGCGGCCAAGGGCCAGGCCGCGCCGCCCTGTTGTGTCGGCGCCTCGTGGCCCCACTTCCTTTCCCCTTCGGTCTTCTGGAAGCTTCGTGCAAAAATAGGACCCTGGGCGTTGATTTCGTCCAATTCCGAGAATATTTCTTTACTAGGATTTCTGAAACCAAAAACAGCAGAAAACAGAGCGCTCTTCGCATCTCGTTAATAGGTTAGTGCCGGAAAATGCATAAATACGACATATAATGCGTATAAAACATGTAGATATCATCAATAATGTGGCATGGAACATAAGAAATTATCGATACGTCGGAGACGTATCAGTACTTCGGGAGGAGATAGTCACAGAGCAGCTCGCAATAGGGCAAGGTCTCGGTTGCAGCATATACCTGAAGCCGAGAGGGAGAACCTAGTCCAAAATCTCGACATGTCCTTTATGTCGATAGATACAAGGGGGAATATTATCCCAAAGACACCAGAAGCTGGATATATGGCGACCTAGGCTTTCATCCAGGCGTCCAGGCCACCTCCCGGAGATCCAAGAGAACCATTGTACAATATGGCCATGGCAAGAGTTGGAGCCATGAGAACAACGTTCGCGGGTACAAGCACGCCTCCCGAAGGAACTGCAAGGCAAAATAGTCCACGACCTACAGTAGTAGTGCAAGACCTTCCGAGAACGGCGGTGCAAGAGATACAGCGACACAAGCACGTCGATAGCCAATTGAAAGGATCGTATGCCGCACCTAGAGGGGGTGAATAGGTGCTAACCAATTTTTAGTTCTTTTTCAATTTAGGCTTGACACAAAAGGTAAATTCTCTAGATATGCAACTAAGTGAATTTACCTATATGACAAGGTTATCAACTAGGCAAGATATAGCTACGCAATATATAAGAGATAGAGTGGGATAGAGGTAACCGAGAGTGGAGCACGCGATGACACGGAGATGATTCCCGTAGTTCCCTTCCTTTGCAAGAAGGTACGTCTACGTTTGGAGGAGTGTGGTTGCTACGAAAGCCAAACCAACAGCCACGAAGGCTTCACTCAGATCTCCGGTGAGCAACGCCACGAAGGCCTAGCCCACATCCACTAAGGGATTTCCTCGAGGCGGAAACCGGGCCTTTACAAGGTTCTTGGGGCACACATCCACAACCAAATTGGAGGCTCCCAAATCTGTTACAACACAACAAATCAACAAGCATACATCAACAACAACCACTAGGGATCCAAAGAGGAACACTAGCAAGGGGGCCCTCAAGCATAAGAGGGGGAAATGAAAAACGCTTCGGTGAGGATGTAGATCGGGGTCTTCTCCGTCGATTCTCCAAAGCACAAGGGATTTGGGTGGTTGAGGAAGGAGATCCGATGGATTTGATGTTCTTGGTGGCTCAACAATGGTGTATCTCTTTTTAGAGGGGAATGAGCAACCCTAGCTCAATGGAGAAGAAGTCCCTAAAAAGGGGCAGCTGATACGGCCGTTGGAGAGCTGGGGAGGGGTGGCCGGTAGTACCGGCGAGCTTGGGCCGGTACTACCGGACTAAGGCGCGCGCGCGAGGCCAGCCGGGGGCGGCCACGTGGCCAGGAGGGCCCGGTCCGGGGGGGGAGGCCGGAGCCTCCGGCCCGGGGTACCGGCCGTGGTACCGCCGGGTGCCCCAACCCCCTGGAAACTGAGCGCGCCGGTACCATGGGCGGTACCATGGCCGGAGCCTCCGGCCGTGGCCAGGCCGGCGGTACCGCCCAGGGCCTTCTTCTCTTTCTTTCTTTCTTTCTTCTTTCTCTTCTCCTTCTCTTTTCTTTCTTTCTTCTTCTCTTTCTTTTCTCTTCCAATATCTTGCATACTCTTCACTCTTTAAGCATCTAGAGAATGTAATAACCTACAAATCTTATAAACCGAAATGTTCATATATTATCATTGTCATCAACACCAAAACTACATATAAAATGAGATATGATCTTTCAATCTCCCCCTTTTTGGTTTCTTGATGACAATATAAGATTTGCAAAAGATGAGAGTATTTGAGCAGAGAAAATATAAGATTTGCATAAAAGGCTCCCCCTAGACATGTGCATCTAATAGAATTAACATATGAATGATAGGCACATAATCTAGGATCAAACTACTCAAGAAAATATGAATCACCAACAAGTGCAAAGATGCTTAGTAAGCAAATAAATTCATCACTTGAAGAGAGAAGAGACAACCATATGTGAGTAAAGACTAGTGTTGAGTTTAGAGATCATACCACATGAAGTTCACTTAGTCTTTACCATAGATAGATAGATAGATAATGTCTCATACATAAATAGATAGCCCCTATGTCTCACACACATAGATAAGGTGCATAAAACATGATAAGTAGTTCTCAACAATAGATAACCATAAGTCACAAGCATAAAAAGTCAAAGAAAACGCAAGCTTGTGACTTCCCATGCAAATCCCGAACCTAATAGAACTCTTCTCCCCCTTTGACATCAAGATGCCAAAAAGGTTGAAGAGCGATGCTACCGTCCCTAGCCATCAAGGAAGTCCTCGGCAACATCGGAGTCGACATCATAGGAGGGACCATCCTCGCCATCAGACCACTGGCTATGAGCAGAAATCCACTGAGGCTTCGGAAGGATATTCTCTTCAGATCCTGGAGGAGACACTTCCACACCAAGCTTTGCCATGATGCTCTTCTGACGGCGTCGAGCTTTCTTCTCTGCCACATAGGCGTCATACATGCGCTCCTGAATATCCAGCTGGAGACAGAAGGTCTTCTTTACCTTGATCTTGAGTTTGGTGTACCAAGAGGGCTCGAGCATGGGATCATATGCGGAGTGAGCCGGAGGCCCCCCAAGGGCCATATGAGGAGTAAAACCATCAAGGAGTCTAATGCCAGCAAACCGGCGATCAGTGCGAGGATCTGCAGGACCTGCTGAAGGAGGTGCTGAGGCAGAAGGTGCTGCTGAGGCAGAAGGAGCTGCTGGGGCTGAGGTAGAAGCTAGGAGCTCATGATCTTTGATAAGAAGGTTCTTGCGTTTATGAACAGTGAGAGTGGAAAATGGTTCCAGAATGGCACCCTCAAACTTCTGACGCCACACCTCAGAAATAAGCTTCATGATGAAAGGACCAAAGGCAGGAGACCTCTTCTCAACCATACGCAGGAAAATCTGGTTCCACAGGCAATCCATGACATCCATCTTCACACCCTTGCCCTTTCGGAGATGAGTTTGAAGCATCAAGTCAATGACAAAAGAATGGATCTCATCAACATTACCCACTTTGACGGCAACAGTCTCACGGTAGATGCGAAGCATAATATCATAGACGGGTTGGAGACCGGAAGTGAATCCAAGCTTGCATCGACCGGGCATATAGAGCGGCTCAAGAACATCTTTGGTGCTTGCATTAGACTGCCCATGAAACCTCCAACCACTATCAGTGTCATGTTCACAATCTTCCGGAAGAGGATAGCCAAGAATCTGTCCAAAGGTGCTCCAAGTGGTAGTGAGTACCACATCACGAGTCATCCAAGTGATGGAGCGAGCGTCATCCTCATGAAAATAGACTGTGGCAAAGAACTGAGTCACAAGGTAAGGATCATAGTTGCATTGGAAAGTCATAATGGGAAGCAAACCAAACTCCTCGCAAATACCAAGAGCTTCATGAAAGTAGGCATCCTTCTTCAAATGGTCAATGTTGATATACCGTTGATCAACCACCTTCACCTTGTTGGGAGGATAGACTTCATTGAATATGCGTTCTTGAACCTCGGTGTAGAAGTGGCGGTTGTGGGTGCGAGAAGACCGAGGCCCCAAATAGGGATTAGCGGTGCGAATAGCCATGTATGCATGAAGGCGGACGCTGCCATAGGACTCAATAGCCTTCTTCCCTTTCTTTTTATTTGCCAAAGAAGCACCACGCGCAGTAGTGGCACGGGGTAACACTTCATCTTGTTCAACAAAATCATCCTCAAGGGGCGGATCCCCTCTCCTCTTCCGACTAGCACCTGTGAAATAGACGAACAGAGCCGAGGGAAATATGGGATAAGGGCACAAGCTCATCTCAACTTAACAAAATTTTGACCCAAAATACACATGCATGATGAAAAAAAATAAGGCCACACACAATGGGTAGAAAAAAATGCTACATAGTAGAGGTTAACGGTGCTACATACTAGAGGACATAGATCAGCAATAGATACAACCTCTAAGAGTAAGATTTAGCCAAAAATCTAAGCATGTAGTACCACTAACCAACACACATGTGAGCCAAAAATGCGAGCAAAATACATGGGGGAAGAGGCTAATACCGGGAGCCATGGAGGAGGAGGGGTGGGGGAAGGCTCCCACGGAGCCGATCCGGCCGGAGATGGCCGGAGAGAGGCCGGGGGAGGCGGGGAGGCGGCAGGGGCGGCCGGCGGCTGGAGCGATTGGGAGCAGGGAGGAGGGGGCGAGTGGGGAGGGTTGGGGAGCGTGGCTCGACCCGCCCGCACAAGGAGGCACCGGCCCGAGGCGGCGGTAGTCGGCCAGGCCCAGGCGGTACTACCGGCTGGTCGGGCCGGGTCGGCCACCCTCCGCCCCGATTTTTTTTTTTTTTTTTTGCAGGCTGTTTTAAACAAAATCCTCCCCTTTTTTTTTATAAAGACACTCTCTTTAAACACAATTTTGATATGCAATTTTTTAGACGAGCTTGTGCAAGATATAGAATGTTTTAGAGGTGAGAGAATGGCTTAGGATGGACACAAAGAGGGGTAAGGTAATATGAACTCAAGTTTGCAAGGAGCAAATCAATAGAAACCAAACATTGAGCCAATTCCCCTAAAAACAAAAGATAGGCAAATGAAGTCCAATAAAGATCCAAATTACTCCAACTCTTCATAGAGAAGAGTGTGGTGGCCTAGGCCACCATATATGAGTGTTATGGCATGGCACCGCGAAGATATATCTTGGGCCCAAAACCACTACTCATCATTGAAGCTCACATATCATTATATGATATAAAGAGAATGATTTCTTAATGTTGGCATTATGGGGGGAGGGATAGCTCAATAATTTAAACCGCACTCCCCCTATTTCCATGCCCACATCTAAACCAAATAAAGTTTTGAGACGAAGGTGTGTTTGCAAGATGGTCAAGCTATACTCCTTGAATCGATGATATTTAGCTCATTCCTCAAATAAGAGAACCTTGCTTCATCAAGAGGCTTCGTGAATATATCGGCAAGTTGATCCTTGGTAGGAACATAGATAAGCTCAATATCACCCCGGGCAACATGATCCCTAATGAAATGATTCCGGATCTCAATATGCTTCGTTCTTGAATGTTGCACCGGATTATAGGCAATCTTGATAGCACTTTCATTGTCACATAATAGAGGCACTTTGTCACAAATGACACCGTATTCCTTTAAAGTTTGCCTCATCCATAACAATTGAGTGCATCCACTTGCGGCGGCAACATATTCGGCTTCGGCGGTGGAGAGAGATATGCAATTTTGCTTCTTAGAAGACCAACACACCAAGGACCTACCAAGGAATTGGCAAGCCCCGGAAGTTGATTTCCTATCATCCTTGTCACCCGCCCAATCCGCATCGGTATATCCATTGAGAATAAAACTTGAGCCTTTGGGGTACCAAATACCATATCTTGGGGTATCAACCAAATATCGAAAGATTCTTTTGAGAGCCATCATGTGGCTCTCCTTAGGAGAAGCTTGATACCTTGCACACACACCAACACTCAACACTATGTCCGGTCTAGATGCGCAAAGGTAAAGCAAGGATCCAATCATGGAGCGATATACCTTTTGATCCACCTCTTTACCATTGGGATCAAGTGCAAGATGACATTTGGTAACCATAGGAGTGGCCACACCCTTCAACTCGGTCATCTTGAACCTCTTGAGCATGTCTTGGAGATATTTTGCTTGGTTGATGAAGGTTCCTTCTCTCAATTGCTTGATCTCAAAACCAAGGAAAAACTTCATCTCTCCCATCATAGACATCTCAAACCTATCGGTCATAAGCTTTGAGAATTCATCATTGAAAGCTTTGTTAGTAGAGCCAAATATAATATCATCAACATATAATTGGCAAACGAAAAGCTCCCCATTGACCCTCTTAGTAAAAAGAGTGGGGTCGATTAGCCCAACATCAAACCCACGGTCTACCAACAATTCCTTAAGGTGCTCATACCAAGCTCTAGGAGCTTGTTTGAGACCATAAAGAGCTTTATCGAGCTTGTAGACATGGTTAGGAAAGTTGAGATCCTCGAACCCCGGGGGTTGCTTAACATAAACCTCTTCATGTAAAGGACCATTAAGAAATGCACTTTTCACATCCATTTGTTGTAACTTAAAGTTATGATGCGATGCATAAGCAAGAAGGATACGGATGGACTCAAGACGAGCCACGGGAGCATAGGTCTCTCCAAAGTCAATCCCTTCAACTTGAGAGAAACCTTGAGCCACCAATCTTGCCTTGTTCCTCACAATATTTCCAAACTCATCTTGCTTGTTCTTGAATATCCATTTAGTGCCTATAACATTGCGGCACTCCTTTGGCTTCTCTACTAAGGTCCACACTTTGTTGCGCTTGAAGTTGTTGAGTTCCTCATGCATAGCTTCCACCCAATCCGAATCTTCAAGAGCTTCAAACACTTTCTTGGGTTCCACTACGGAGATATAGGCATGATGATTGCTAAAGTTAGCCAATTGCCTTCTTGTGGAGACTTTTGCTCGAACATCACCGAGGACCTTATCATGAGTGTGTCCACGAATTTCAAGGGTCCTTTCTCTTCTTGCTAAACGACGGGCCTCGATCTCCTCCTTGGTTCTTCTTGGCCTTGGAGGTGTCACTTGATCAACTTGATCATTTGGGTCCCCGTCTTGACCTTCAACTTGAGCAACTACAATCTCTTGTGGGTGCTCAACATCATGTGCTTGATCTTGGACATCATTTGGTGCGGAGCAAATATCAAATGGATACTCGTCGGAACCATCATGAATTCTTGGTTGATCATGACCTTGATCTTGTCCTTGATCTTGTCCTTGATCTTGCACACAAGAGGGAGGGTTTTGTTCTTGTTCTTGGGTTGGTGCATCATTTGCTTCACTTGATGGGGTTTGTTGATGTTGAGAAGATGAGGGCTCCACCGTGGTAGAGCATAGTCCTTCCCGAGACGCCACACCGTGTCCCTCAATGGGGCGGAAAAATCCCACACCCATTCTTACTATGGCATCTTGAGGTATTTCATCACCTGCACAAACATCAACTTGCCCCACTTGGGAGCCATCATTTTCTTCGAACTTCACACTACAAGATTCAATGATAATCCCGGAGGATACATCAAAGATTCTATAAGTGTGAGATTCGGCACCGTAACCAACAAATATACCCTCCAAAGCTTTAGGAGCAAATTTAGACAAACGAACTCCTTTGATTTTGTAGAAACACTTACACCCGAACACCTTGAAGTATGAGATATTAGGCTTGTTCCCGGTGAGTATTTCATATGGAGTCTTGTTCAAGCCCTTGCGGAGATAGAGCCGGTTGGAGGAGTGACAAGCGGTGGAGATGGCTTCGGCCCAAAAGTTATAGCGGGATTTATACTCCGCCATCATAGACCTTGCCATATCCATAAGAGTCCGGTTCTTCCTCTCCGCAACACCATTTTGTTGAGGGGTGTAAGCAGCGGAATATTGATGACGAATCCCCTCATCACTAAGAAAATCATTGAGTGTGTAGTTCTTGAACTCGGAGCCGTTGTCACTTCTTATTGCCATAATGAGGAGGTTGTGTTGGCGTTGCACCTCGGTAGCAAAGTCAATGAATATTTGTTGAGTCTCATCTTTCGTCTTGAGAAAGTAGACCCAAGTGTATCTTGAGTAGTCATCGACAATCACCAAGCAATGTTTCTTCGCACCAAGACTTGCATGAGTAACGGGACCAAAAAGATCCACATGAAGGAGCTCCAAGATCCTCTTGGAAGAGATGATGGTCTTGCTTGGATGCGGAGAGTCATGCATTTTGCCTTCAACACAAGCCCTACAAACACGATCTTTGGCAAAAGACACATTTTCCATTAGTCCCACAATATGGTTCCCCTTGTGAAGACTTTGCAAAGTTCTCATGTTGACATGGGCTAGGCGGCGATGCCACAACCAACCCACATCCGCCTTTCCGAATAGGCACATCGCACTTGACGTGGTGGTCCCCGAAAAGTCCACCACATACAAGTTGTGTTCGCGATACCCAACGAATGCGACTTTTAGAGTCTTGCTCCACAAGAGGACCACAATATCATTATCAATAAAGACGGCGAAACCCATCTTGCCAAGGGCGGAAACGGAAAGCAAATTGTAACCAAGGGTTTTGACAAGCATGACATCCACAAGAGTAATGTTGTGTGCAACCACAACCTTGCCAAAACCCAATACCTCGGATGTAGAATTATCGCCAAAGGAGACGGTGATATCATTTATGTTAGGCCTCAACTCCTTGACGAGGTTCTTGCCGCCGGTCATATGACTTGTACATCCACTATCAAGTACCCATTTTGAACCTCCGGCGGCATAGTCCTACATGAGATCAATTCTTGGATTTAGGTACCCATTTTTCAATGGGTCCTCTTTTGTTAGCAACAAGGGTCTTTGGGACCCAAATAGACCAAGCAACATAACCATCATATGGACCAACATACTTAGCATAAACATCACCATAATAATCTTTAAAGAGAACATAGTGAGGATTATCTATTCCCGCACCATCATCATTAATGGTGTTGCCCTTTCGGGGTTCACCATTAGCTTTCTCATGTGCGGGCTTGGTCTTTTTCTTGTTTGCCTTTTTAGCCTTGGAATTAAAACCAAGTCCCTCCTTCCCATTGTTTGATCTTTGCTTACTCAAAAGATCATCCAAAGAAAGTTTACTTTGGGGAGAGGAGGTCCTAGCAAGTTCATCTTTCAACCTAGCATTTTCCTCAATAACATTTGCATGATCACATGAAGGAGTAGAGGAGCTAGGCACATCATATGAGGCAAGCCTAATTTGAAGTTGCTCATAAGACTTGGATAAGAGAGTGTATTCACTCTTCAAAGCTTTGTGAGCTTTGTCTAGTTCATCTAGATCTTTCACAAGTTTCTCATGATCAACCTCAAATTTGGCCTTTTCCTTTTTAAGCACTTTAGACTTAGCCCTAGCAAGATCTCTAGCTTTAGTGAGCTTGTTAATTTTATCTTGAGGCTCTTCAAGAGTTTCTAGCCTCTCCTCAAGAGAAGCTATAGTTTCTTGACTTTCCTCAAGAGCATTTTTAAGAGCATGGATTTCAAGAGAGTCTTCTCTCTCTATTTGACCCTTTTTCTCAAGCATATCACTTTGTTGAGCTAAACGAACCATGAGGCTAGAAACATGCTTCTTAGTGTTACCTTGTAGGTTAAGAATGAAATCATCAAAATCTAGCATTTCTTGTTTCACTTTTAGACTAGCATCATCAACCCCTAGATCACTAGATAAGTTAGGCATAGAGGGGTTAGGGGATGATACCTCGGAGGATTTAGCCATAAGGCAACTTTCTTCCTCCACATGAATGACCTCATTGGGGGATTCACTTGGTGATGAAGAGTTAGTGGAGAGGGAGGCAAGAGCGACCAATCCATTAGAGGTTGCATCTTCTTCATCATCAACATCATCATCTCCGGAGGTATACTCTTCTTGAGTTGATAGCACAATAGGTGTGTCCAAGGAGGACCTTGCCATGAAGCAATGTGCATTCTTGATATGAGGATTCTCATTGGGAGATTCAAAGAGAGATGATGAGGGTGTGTTGGTGGTGACGATGGCGGCTAATTCCTTTGAGCTTTCTTCATCTTCATCGCCACTAGAACTTTCAACTTCATCGGTAGAATATTCTTCCCTTGTTACTAGCACAACTCTTGAGGGCCTCTTGCCCTTCTTGGTCTTGTTGTTGTAGAACTTCTTGTTGGGGGGCTTTGAATATTTGCCCTTTGAGTCTTTGCTCTTGTCCTTGGGAATGAGCCTCCCATTATGAAGCTCTCTATTCTCATAGGGGCATTCGGCAATGAAGTGGCGCTTGTCATCACAATTGTAGCATGATCTTGTCTTTGGACCAAAGCTAGTGAACCCATTTTTGTTGTTCCTCTTGATGTTGTCTTCCTTGGCCTTGGAGGGATCAACCCAAAAGGATTTTGCATGGAAGGCCATGTGATCATGGTAGTGGCATTGCAAATCTTCCGGATAAGTCATACTCCAAGATGCTCTATAAGATTCTTGAGGAACCACTTCTTCAACGGAGTTGACCACCAAGGCAAGGTTGGAACCTTTTGCCATCCCAATAGCACGATTGCGAGAATCATGAGAGGTTTCCTCAAGCACCTTGAGAGCTTGCAACTCGTGCACAACTTGTTGAGAGGTGAGAGAGGAATAGCATTCCCTTCCCACAAGAGTCTTGACATCAATGGGTACAAATGGCATCATGCATTCAATGTACTTCTCCTTGATCCAAGAATCATTGATGTGGGTGGCACCAACAAGCCGGAAGGCATCGGCAACGGTGAGAAGTCTTCCATACATATCTTCATGATCTTCATCCGGAAGCCTCATGAACCCTTCGGCTTTATTCTTGAGAGCATTATACTTGTTCCTCCTTGTGCTCTCACTTCCAATGCAACTAGCGGTCAAACCATCCCAAGCTTCCTTGGCGGTGGTGTAGTTCCGGACACGATGCAATTCCTTTGTCCCCACACTTGATTGAATCATGTGCAAGGCGGTGTTGTTGAGTTGACTCTCAATGGCTTCTCTTCTAGTCAAATTGTCGGGGTTGTATGGCTTGAAGCCCACCTTGATGATTCTCCATAATTCATTGGAGGCACTACAAACATGAGAGCGGAACTCAAATTGCCAAGTATCGAAATCCTCAATAGAAAACTTAGGTGGGTCGCCCCTAATGTTCAAATGAGGCATGGGAACCGGTATATCGGGTGATTGGAAAGGTGGAGGTACTCGATTGTAGCTCTCACTTTCACTAGTTCCCTTGGGAGATGCAATGGGGGATTTGATAGTGTTTAAGTTATCACCTTCCACGGGTTTGGTAGATGAGGGTAAGTCCGAAGCCTCTCCCTCATGTAACACACCCGTGTCTTTAACCTCTACACTAGGAGCCTTGGGAAGGGCCGGAGCCAAAAGCTCGGCAATCATCTTTTTCATGCTTTCCATTTGGGCTTCCACGGAGGACTTCAACGAATTGAAGTCTTCCACGGAGACCATCTTGGCGGCCCCTTCCGAGGACTCCTCGTCCGGCATACTCTTAGGCGGTTAAGCCCGAAATAAGAGCCGAGGCTCTGATACCAATTGAAAGGATCGTATGCCGCACCTAGAGGGGGGGTGAATAGGTGCTAACCAATTTTTAGTTCTTTTTCAATTTAGGCTTGACACAAAAGGTAAATTCTCTAGATATGCAACTAAGTGAATTTACCTATATGACAAGGTTATCAACTAGGCAAGATATAGCTATGCAATATAAGAGATAGAGTGGGATAGAGGTAACCGAGAGTGGAGCACGCGATGACACGGAGATGATTCCCGTAGTTCCCTTCCTTTGCAAGAAGGTACGTCTACGTTTGGAGGAGTGTGGTTGCTACGAAAGCCAAACCAACAGCCACGAAGGCTTCACTCAGATCTCCGGTGAGCAACGCCACGAAGGCCTAGCCCACATCCACTAAGGGATTTCCTCGGCGGAAACCGGGCCTTTACAAGGTTCTTGGGGCACACATCCACAACCAAATTGGAGGCTCCCAAATCTGTTACAACACAACAAATCAACAAGCATACATCAACAACAATCACTAGGGATCCAAAGAGGAACACTAGCAAGGGGGCCCTCAAGCATAAGAGGGGGAAATGAAAAACGCTTCGGTGAGGATGTAGATCGGGGTCTTCTCCGTCGATTCTCCAAAGCACAAGGGATTTGGATGGTTGAGGAAGGAGATCCGATGGATTTGATGTTCTTGGTGGCTCAACAATGGTGTATCTCTTTTTTAGAAGGGGAATGAGCAACCCTAGCTCAATGGAGAAGAAGTCCCTAAAAAGGGGCAGCTGATACGGCCGTTGGAGAGCTGGGGAGGGGTGGCCGGTAGTACCGGCGAGCTTGGGCCGGTACTACCGGACTAAGGCGCGCCCGCCGAGGGCCACCGGGCGGCCACGTGGCCGGGAGGGAGGCCGGAGCCTCCGGCCCGGGGTACCGGCCGTGGTACCGCCGGGTGCCCCAACCCCCCTGGAACATACTGAGCCGCCCGCCCTCCGGTACCATGGGCGGTACCATGGCCGGAGCCTCCGGCCGTGGCCAGGCCGGCGGTACCGCCCAGGCACCCTTCTTCTTCTTTTCTTTCTTTCTTCTTTCTCTTCTCCTTCTCTTTTCTTTCTTTCTTCTTCTCTTTCTTTTCTCTTCCAATATCTTGCATACTCTTCACTTTTTGAGCATCTAGAGATTGTAATGACCTACAAATCTTATAAACCGAAATGATCATATATTATCATTGTCATCAACACCAAAACTACATATAAAATGAGATATGATCTTTCAGCTGCAAGAAAGGAGAGAACGTCGGCAGTCACCAGAGGTCGACGAGGAGGAGATGTGTGGGCTCCCGTGATCTCTTCAAGGAAGATTGTGAAGAGGCCCGGGCTTCTCCTTCGTGGAGCTTGTGAAGTAGTTTTGGAGCTTACCATCTCCGGAGTGGAGGAAAAGCTAACCATAAGGAAAGGGCAATTATCCTTCGTGGGTTTGGCTCGGAGAATAGGGTGAGCCTTCGTGGCGTTGGGGAATCCTTCGTGGGACCTCCACCCCTCCAAACGTGATGTACCTTCTTTCAAAGGAAAGGAACACGGGGATACATCCTCGTCTCTGCGTGCCTCAGTTATTTCTATACTCGAGCTTTCTTTCCTTCTGATAGCCATCGTTCTTGAAGTATCTATTATATCTTGCTATCACTTGTTGTTTATATATATTGTGTCTATCTTGTTTAGCTCTAGTTGTTATTGTTACACTTAGTTGAGCCTAGCATATTTGGGATTTGTGCTTGTAAAATAAACGTTAGTTTAATTTCGCATTCTTACGAGCCAAATCTGTAAGAGTTTTTAAACGCCTATTCACCCCCTCTAGGCGACATCTCGTCATTTCAAGCACCCTAGGCACAATAACTTGTTAAGGAGGAGCAAATTCATACAACAACTTGCAAGAGTGAATGCTACAGTACACAAACTTGCACTAAGGGAGTAAATAGGTACAAAACCAATCAAGAGGTGACATGTGGCAATGAAAATTTTGCAAAAATATCCATGTATGTTTTTATTTTGAACTTGAGACCATGAGGTGCCTTACACACAGGTCCCACCAGTCAGTTGCGTGAACAAATAATTAAAACTTTATTAGCAGAGAGGAGAATCGAACTCGGAATCTAAGTTGCAGAGAACATGCGCCTCCCATTACACCACACTCAACTTTATTCACTACTGTGTAGGACACACTGTTATTATAGGAGTAATACGGACGAGTAACCTGTAACCTTCATAATAGCTTTCGATAAGATATTGCGGAAGCATAAACACAAAGCTGCCAGTATGGATTTGAAACATATTGGAAAAAAGTAAACGTAGCAAATAATATAGCAACACGAGGAATCGGAAATTCATTTTGACTCATAGGTGTAGATGCATCGATTATAAATAGAATATATTTTGAAATATCAAAAAACATCGGAATTTTTTTAGATGTACATCCTCACATTCTATGTCTGCAAATAAAGTTTTAGGAAAGAATGGTATTTTTTGTGGCTTGAAAAAATGTCGTCCCCCCATAATTTTTTTTGTACTAACCTGCGCGGCAGGTTGCACACGAAGAGCTCGCACGGCCTTAGCCGCCGCTGCGACCACCCTTCTCGTTGTTGAACACGAGTGGGCTCATCATCGGAGGCCGGGACGCAGCATAGTCCCAGCAATGTCGTCCACGCTGTGTTGTGCTTGACCAGGTATTCACGCTTTAAATATAAAGAGGGTAATGTCCAAGAAATGGCATATGGTGGTGCGTGGTGTACTGGTATCTTTGTGTTTGCTGTGGTGTTTGGTCTTGAGTTCAGATGCTTAGTCTTGTATAGTTTTTATTTAATTATTTGTGCAAGCCACTTACAGGTGGGACCTGCATGAAAGGCAGCTCAGGGTCTTAAGTTCAAAAGGAAAGACATACATGGGTATTTTTGTAAAAATAATAATGCCACATGTCACCTTCTGATTGCTTGTGTACCTATTTGCTCCCTCAATGCAAGTTTGTGTACTACAACATTCACTTTTGCAAGTTGTTGTATGAATTTGCTCCTCCTAGACAAGTTGTTGTACTTGGGGTGCTAATACCTCTTTGCAATTATTAATCGTTGAAGATCTTGAATCACTTCTTTGCTGTCAGATGTTAAATGGCACACTTCATGTTCTGAATGTGTTAAGACTTAGAGCTGAAGTAGTATGCTGAAATTACTATGTGTGTTATTATTGTTCTATTACTAGTTGACTTGATTGATACTTGTTGCTTGTTTCCCAAACGGAGCAAGAGTCAGAGGAGAACACGGGAGGTTCAATCCTGGCCGTAGATTGACCACCGATCGACGGTCCCAAACCTTCCAGCAACACACTGTTCCCCTTCCGTGCTCGCGCATCTGAAATCGAGCAATAATTCTCTCGTCGTCGTCGGCGACTCCCAAATTCACCGGCTCCCTCGGCTCAGATCGGCGAGGCGAACCGCCGGAAGCTCCTCGGATCGATCGATCGATCCGATCTCAGGCTCGCCGCCAGTCCCGCCGGAGGAGGCCATGGAGACGCCGCCGCCGTTCCAGGAGTCCGCCAACTGCGACGTCTGCGGCTGCACCTTCTCCACCTTCCGCCGCCGCGTACGCACCCACTCCCTCTCACATCCGTGTCCATACTTCTCGGTTTGGCTGCTGCGAATCGCTCCGTAGATCGGCTGGCAGCGGCGGGGACACCATGCCTCTGATTTTCTGACGAATTTTACGCTGTTGCAGCATCACTGCCGCTGCTGCGGGAGGACGCTCTGCCACGAGCACTCTTCGTACCACATGGTAGGAAACCCGAAACTGAGCAAGCTTCTGTGTAGGAATCATGTTTATACTCTACCCACGGAAGCTCCTGGGGCTGGGGAGTTGGGGTTGTGAAGTTTAATTGATTGAACTCTGTTGCTTCGACTGGTTGCAGGCCCTGCCTCAGTACGGGATATACACGGACGCCAGGGTCTGCTACGAGTGCTTCAACAAATCCTCCTCCAGGTAGCAATCCCGGTTGCTGGAATCTGATTGCGTGGTCACTTCCACTTATGTTTAGTTTGGATATAAGTAGAATTTTTGGCTGTACAATTAACACATTCCTGCTTAATGTTGCAGACGTGGTGGTGTTGATAAAGCGAGTTCGCCCGAGAGCGTTTCGAGTGCTGCAGACTCCTTTTCAGGGCTGAATTTGGATAACGATGATGCTTCGCCCAGGAAAAACTCCGCGGTTCAGAGTGCAGCCGCCGTTATTGAGTGCAAATGTGGGATGCCTTTGTGCATATGCGAGGCACCAAAGCCAGAACCTGCGCCTGTAAAGGTAGACGCTTAGACGACAATCCGATCCATTTGATCGTCTGTGGTAGCCGTGTACCAACCTAATTATCCTATGTAGCAGAATATCAGCGCTGCTTCGTCAACCGCACAACCAAACCCAAAGCCGAAAAACCCTGAATCAAGCACCAAGAAGGCTTCAGCTACTTCGAGCAACAATTCAAGGTTCGGCAGACTTCACTTTCGGGCATTGTTAAGATGTCTCTTATTGTCACATGTCTCTGTTGATCTTCAAGTATGCTTTCGCAGTATGTTATCAACTTTGTTTGGCCAGATCTGTAGCATAGTTTGGTCATTATCTTACTGTAACAAACCTTACTCTTTTGTGTAGGAGGATTACATATATGCATTAGTGCTCTTGTAACTGATCTTCTCATCTCTTTGTGTTCCTCACTGTTCTTCCAGCTCATTCTTAAATCTTGGCCTGATGAGCAACGATATCAGTGATAAGACTCCATCTGACTATGAAGTTACTGGAGAGGTGAGCCTACAAACAGCTCAATAGTTCTCCTCATATATTATTTAACCCATCGGCTACATGTGATATTTCTGGCCTGGAAATCTCGGTGTTTCTTCTTTAAATCCAGTCTTTATTCCTTTTAGGGACTGAGAGAAGCAATTAAAGGTGGGGATATTAAAGCTGTGAAGAAACTTCTTAGCCAGGTAGCTATTCTATCTTTTCTCTCGTTTTATCTTTGTCAACTTGATTCTTATAATTAAATTGGCAGGGAGTAGATTCTAACTACTGCGACAAGCAAGGATTTACTCTGCTACATTTGGTATGTCTTATTTTTACTAACTCCTCCCCTGTGATCAAATTATATTCACACATCACTCTACCATTTGCGTAACCATTTGCTTATAATGAATAGTCCTACACGAGTTAAAACATTTGCAACGTAAAGGCCACAGCACACTCATGCATTAGGATGATATATACAACACGTGTGCATTAATACTTAAATGATGTACTCCCTCTGTTCCGTTTAATTGACGCGAGGGAGACAAAGGAATGGACAAGTAAAGGCTCTAATTAAAGTCAATTATATCGGAACGGAGGGAGTATCTGCCAAGAAATGAAATGTCTAAGGATAGACTTGACTGGATCAGTTTGTCTTCCCTGATTAGTGCTTATGTATGCACCAGATGCAGATGCTATATCATTTTCTGCAATTTGATAATCCCTATGCATATATCAACATGATTACTCATCCTCATCATTTATAAATAGCTTATTGGTTCTTATCCTTTATTGTACTACAGAAGATTGTTTTGTTTGGCAGTTAGATATAAAATTAGCAAATCTCCATCTAATAAATATCTGCATATGGACAATTGCAGGCTGCTCTGTTTAACCAGACTGAGATTGCTCTTATTCTCATGGATAGTGGAGCAAATATTCAACGCAAAAATGGTCAAGGTTGGTTTTTGTT
Organism: Lolium multiflorum; assembly: GCA_030979885.1. NCBI lineage: Eukaryota > Viridiplantae > Streptophyta > Magnoliopsida > Poales > Poaceae > Lolium > Lolium multiflorum. The sequence goes on from CM061748.1 coordinate 51,758,827, forward strand.
ACAATCTGAAGGTGTTTTGCCATGGAATGAATGGCATACATTCTCAAATACTGTATATCGATGTGTTGCTGAAGTTGATTAACCTTCATTAAGCACAAAAGTTTCTTTTATTTGTTCAACATATTTCCATCCGGACTACCATTTCCACTCAGTTTATGTTGATACTGTCAAATTGCTCTTTATGCTCATATATCCGTTCAGTTTAAAGCAAAATAGCAGTTAGCATGAAGAAAAGGGGGGGGTCAGTTATTTGAATTGCAACTGCTCCCTGGTGGTTTAGATGTTTTTATTGCTTTTGTAGTCACTTAACTTATGTACAAGTTCTGGTAGAAGAAAAGTCTATATCTATGGGCTTTTCCAATCAGCCTTGTAAAGTTAGAACTTGGTTAGTAGCATATCCAGTGTTTTAGCCTCTAGAAGCAGATAAACTTGGTTAGCAGCATATCCAAACATCAGCACTTGAAAATGATACTTTAATCATCAATGCTGCTCTGCTTAAATGACACTGGTGATAAAGTTGATGACGTTCGTGAACTTTTTGAGCAGGGGAAACTGCCTTGGATTGTGCTCCACCCATGCTGCAATACAAAATGCGGCAGAGGATGGAAGAGCTTGCTGCGTCACAAAGGGCTGAGTGAGGAAGACATCATTTGGGCCTTTTCTGCTAGCTGATCTCCTCCCCATATGTCAAAAGATGGTTTTCTGCTTCTGAATGATTGATTACAAATAAACCATTTGTCGGACTGAAAGCTCATTGCTGGGGTACGGTGTTTCATTTGGGATCACACCATCATCATGTATTAAGGTCGCAATGTCAGAGGCGGTTGTTCTTTGTACCCTTGAATAATAAGTTTATTTATGGCCAATCTCACATTTTCTTCGCGTTTTCATGTTTGGATATAGTGATCTCTCCCTATGTTCAAAAGTGAATGACAGTTCCTGACATTGATATGGTGAGAAACATAGTGTTGGCCAATGTTTTTTTTTTTCCGTTCCACAAGTCTGGTCTTGGTTTCAGTTCAAAAACCACGACAAGAGTCATGGGACGGAGGGGGTACTTGAATACGAGCAGGCATATACCGTTTGTGTTTAAAGCTTTGGTCTAGATACGTACGGATGTTGCGTTTTAGTGTGTAGGTTTATTTTTTTTTGGAAAAAAGATTACAAAGGACGTAGTATGTTACAATGAACTTTTTATATACTTGATTGATACTAAAAGATGATGACTTGTTGATACAGTTTTCACGTAGTGATTGAAATAGTTTTTCCCGGGAGGTGGTCGAGTCCATGTTTTGTGAACTGTCGTATCTGAGTATCTGTGTTTGCGTTATACTACCAGTAGTTGGCAGTGGCTCGAAGAAAAACTGTATGTCAGACCCTGTCCTTGTCACCTCGCACCCCTGGCCATGCTATGTGAAGTCAGCGCTCATCACGGCCTCGTCAGTGCCGCCGCGGCAACACGCGCAGATCTTTTGTTGCCGGCGGAAATATCTGGCACGCTGGGTCTTATCCATCTTCACCGATCTCTTCTCTCTGACCCAATGCAGCTCCATTGTGTTGTTTCTTTTTGTTGGAAAGCAGCTCCATTCTTGCTAACTGCCAAGGACAGCGACCACTGAACTCGTCGGCGACCGCGACAGCCGAAGACGACGGTGACTTGGATGAATGAATCATGGATGCAATCGGATATGTAACAGGCTAGCGGCCGATCGTCCCGTAAAGTAATCACCCAAACAAAAGATGCATCAAAACTTTGTTACCAGTACAAGGTGCGCCGTCAGGGCAGCCACCAGCACGTCCAAACCCAAACCTTAGTATTGCCGAGCAGAAAATATCGTACCTCTACCATATAAAGAACTGCAAACAAAAGGAAAAAGAACTGCAGTGTTTCTTTCTTAATGTCGTCGACAAGGAAATATCGCCGCCCTGCAAAATATCTTAGCAGCCAGCCAGCCAGCAATGTCGTGGAACCACCCGGATGAGAATAAAGAGGCCACGAGGTAGGCGGTGCGGCGAGTCTCCCCACACCCACCTGCCGCACGAGCGCGCGCGTGACGCGAGTAACAGCTTCCAGATATTTCACCACGTGGAAAAGCGACGCCACCAAGGATAAAAGATCGGCCGGTCGTTCGGCCGGAGCACGCCGGAGTCGAGTCGAAGCAGGCAAAGGCTAGGAGGGATTGCGAAGAAGACGATGGAGGCTGATCTGCGGGAGCTCGCGCGCTTGCCGGTAAGTACTCTCTTCTTCCTCGGCGAATACCTGAAGATTTGTTCGTCCGTTGTGTATCTAATTTTGGCCATGTGCGTGTGTGGGCTAGCGTAGCAAGCTCTGTTCAATTTCGAGTTAGGAGAAAGTTGTGGATATTGCTCAAACAGAATAAAGAGTTGTGGTTTCGAACTTAAAACGAGTGCTGTGGGGCAGTAACCATACCAAACTAAGGATGACTTAGCATAGATGCCTTTCCATGTTCTTCCTCAGCCATGCTTGTCTAGATTCCACACCACCAATTTTTCACCTCTGAATCATGAAGTTATTTCGTTCCTCCAGCAGGACCTTCTGGCGGTATGCTCTTCTGCTGGATGGACGGATCAGAAGCACATGCTCTACCTAAGCCTATTGCAGGAATCCTTTGTGAACCGATTACACGACCGTGAAACCAGCTTCGAGGGACTCTTCAGTCTGTCCCCAAGACCTTCTAGACCGAAGTCCTGCAGAAAGGTTGAGCAGACCAGACCAACCTGCTGTGAGCATCAGGAAGATGGAGAAGACCGTTCTACTACGTATGATGATGCGTCGGACACCGAGACGGGACAAGAGTCCAGCTGCTCCCGAGCAAGCGCGGCGAGCTGTGGAAAGTCTTCCACGTTCCATTCTGGCAAGCGCGAGCGTTCCCCTTCCGGGACTGCAGGTACGTTGTATCTGCAAGACATCCGTGCAGACAGTCAAGATATCTGTTTGATACTGGATTTTGTAGCACTTGAAATTCGGCAGTGATCGCTAACTTGGGTGGGTGACATGGCCAGGTTCTTGCGACAGAACCACGTACTCGTGCGTCTCCTCGGAGGGGTCAGATCAAAATTTCACTGACGAGGACGTCGAGGATACGAACTGGATTGGAGAATCGAGGAGACGTCGCAGTAACAAGAGACTCAAGTCTGCCGACGATCGATACGATGGATGTTGGATGATCAAGTGAGAGAGAGGTTTGTATTCAGTACTACCTTTTAGTCGTACCAGTCATATTGCTGTCCAATAGAAATGTTGTTCACCTTCTTTCTAATACTCAGTTAGCCAAACTTTATTTGAGAATAGTTGGCCTGACTTCTTTACATTACTTTGTGTGTAGGCGTTGCGTCCATGAAGGAAGAACTACAGCAAGTGGGCTGCATCAGTGCAAGAGCAGAGGGCACCGATGGCCGTGACGTCTCATTGGAAGTGGATGCCGGATTATGGGATGCAGCGCCTGGGTCATCCTCCAAAAGGATAATTCACACCAACAATGAAATGTTCGGACTAACAATGTGTACGTGCTCAGTGCTTTGCTCACCCGAGTAGGATCACCATGAGCTGTAGAATAGGCATCAAGACTCTAGTAAGTAGTAACCCACATGTAGAACGAGCATTATCAATTCCGAGGAAGAGTTCTACCGTCTATAGTCCCTCCACCTCTACGACAAAGGCCGACTTCTTCAACGAGCTTTGAGGGTTAAAACCCTTGGGAGGGGACAAATGGGTGGCCCTCGGATACTTCAATCAAATCCACCGGGGACGTAAAAAGAACAAAGCCAATGTCAGCCGTAGCCGTATAAATTGCTTCCGGTCCGCCTTGCAAGATTGCGAGTTTAAAGAGATTCATCTCCAAAACCGCAAGTTCACTTGGAGCAATGAAAGGCTCAACCCCACCCTTTGCGAACTTGACGCCTTCTTTTACAACTCCGAATGGGACCTTGCCTTCGATTCTCATGTCCTCTTCGCCCTTTCGTTCTCCCTCTCGGACCATTGCTCGTTGCTTCTGGCTGATGATAGGGAACCTTGTTGCCCGCCGTTCCTTCAAGTTAGAGAACTTTTGGTTGCGGGTGCCCGGGTTCAAGTACGAGGTCGCTAAAGCTTGCAAGCATATGAATGGTTCATAAGAGATGACATACCACGGTACGAGTAAAGAGTACTTGTTGGAGACGAGGTTGAACAAGGTATGGAGATACCGATGATCAAACCTCAGACAAGTAAAATATCGCGTGACAAAGGGAACAAGTACGAGGTCGCTAAAGCTTGGGGAGCGCCTTGCGCACATGTAGAGCGATGCCAAATCCTTTTCCACAAGCTCCAACACACCGGAAAGCATTTGTATTTGTTCGCTTGGAGTCGTAGAGTTTTCTCCTCCAACAAACTGTTGCACCATGCCGCCCTTCTCATCATTTTGCATGTGGATATTGCACAAGAGTCAAGGGCTCTCTCTCATGAAGAAAGGTATTTGAGAGACGAGCTTAAGAGGAAGGTGGTGAGCCTTGCGGTCATTGAGCAGGCCCGTAAGAGGCAATGCTCGATGATCACCAACATTATAGAGGGTGATGCTAATACCAAATTCTTCCATAGGAAAGTTAATGGACGAAGAAGGAAGAACCACATCCACTTCCTTAAGCACAACAATGGATGGATCACTGACCACGGCCATAAAGAGAAGGTCATGTCCGACCATTTTGAGGACGTCATGGGTAAAGGGCAACGTCACCGCATATACTTCAATTGGGCCGGCCTTCACTTTGAGGAGCTGGATTTGGATTCTCTTGATGACCTTTTCACGGAGGATGAAGTCAAAAACGCCATTAACCTTCTTCCGGGTGACAAGGCCCCTGGTCCAGATGGGTATACAGGTGCTTTCTACAAACATTGTTGGATATCATTCGTGAAGACGTTATGCGAGTTATCAATCACTTTGGGGACCTCCATGTGGCCAACTTTCATTGGTTAAACTCCGCCAACATTACCCTCTTTCCCAAAAAAGATGGGCTGGAGGAGATCTCCGACTTTTGTCCCATTAGCCTTATTCATCACATCGCCAAGATCATCGCCAAGATGATTTCCCTTAGGCTTTCCCCGCATATGGACGACCTTGTCTCCAAGGCACAAAGCGCGTTCATCAAGAAAAGGAGTATTCACGATAACTTCCTATATGTCAAAAACCTTTCCACGAGGCTTCACAAAAGGAACTCGCCGGCTTTGCTCTTTAAACTTGACATCCGAAAAGCTTTCGAATTCGTGCGTTGGGACTACATTGTTGACCTTCTCCAAAAGCGCGGATTCCCCTCGCGCTTTCGGAATTGTTGACCAACATAGCATAGATATATTCACGACAGATCCAAAAGTAGTACCGATAGATACAACATAAGCTACATTTTACATGAATTTAAGCTGCTCTACAGATAGAGCAGTCACATACAGAGAGTGCAGTAGGCACGTTCAACGCCTCCAGGTAGCGCCTGTGACTCGCTTGGAGGTTGCGCAGGTGAATCCCAAGTGCTTTGTGTTTGGCCATGAACGCATGCACGTTCACGGTCGTTCCAACTCTAGCGCCACATCTGCCAATGGATTCAGCATGGTTCACTGCTGTGCGTGGAGGCAACAACTTCCTTGTGACGGTAAAGCACACGTCCGTTGGGAACCCCAAGAGGAAGGTATGATGAGCACAACAGCAAGTTTTCCCTCAGAAAGAAACCAAGGTTTATTGAACCAGAAGGAGATGAAGGCCACGTGAAGGTTGTTGGTGGAGGAGTGTAGTGCGGCGCAACACCAGTGATTCCGGTGCCAACGTGGAACCTGCACAACACAATCAAAATACTTTGCCCCAACTTAACAGTGAGGTTGTCAATCTCACGGCTTGCTGAAAACAAAGGATTAAACGTATGGTGTGGAGAATGATGTTTGTTTGCGAAGAACAACAGAGAACAGAGATTGCAGTCGATTGTATTTTAGATGTAAAAAAAGGATCGGGGTCCACGGTTCACTAGTGGTGTCTCTCCAATAAGATAAATAGCATCTTGGTGAAAAAATTACAGGTGGGCAATTGGAATAGAGATTCATATACATATCATGATGACTACTATGAGATTTAATCGGGCATTACGACAAAAAACATAGACCGCCATCCGGCATGCATCTATGCCTAAAAAGTCCACCTTGGGTTAGCATCGCACCTTCCAGTATTAAGTTGCAAACAAGGCAATTGCATTAAGTATGGTGCGTAATGTAATCAACACAAATATCCTTAGACAAAGCATTGATGTTTTATCCCTAGTGGCAACACATCCACAACCTTAGAACTTTCTGTCACTGTCCCAGATTCAATGGAGGCATGAACCCACTATCGAGCATAAATACTCCCTCTTGGAGTTACAAGTATCAACTTGGCCAGAGCCTCTACTAGCAACGGAGAGCATGCAAGAACATAAATAGCACATATATGATAGATCAATAATCAACTTGACATAGTATTCAATATTCATCGGATCCCAACAAACACAACATGTAGCATTACAAATAGATGATCTTGATCATGATAGGCAGCTCACAAGATCTAAACATGATAGCACAAGAGGAGAAACCATCTAGCTACTGCTATGGACCCATAGTCCAAGGATGAACTACTCACGCATCATTCCGGAGGCGGGCATGGTGATGTAGAGCCCTGGTGATGATTCCCCTCTCAGGGTGCCGGAGGCGATCTCCTGGATCCCCCGAGATGGGATTGGCGGCGGCGGCGTCTGGAACTTTTACGTATCGTGGCTCTCGGTACTAGGGTTTCGCAACGGAGATATAGGCGAAGGGCACGCGGGGGTGCCAGGGGCCACACCATATGGTGGCGTGACCAGGGGTGGGGCCGCACCGCCCTATGGGGTGGCCGCCTCGTCGCCCCTCTTCGTATCCTCTTCGGACTTCTGGAAGGCTCCGTGCAAAATAAGACCGTGGGCTTTTGTTTCGTCCAATTCCGAGAATATTTCTTATGTAGGATTTCTGAAACCAAAAACAACAAACGAGCGGCGCTTCGGCATCTTGTTAATAGGTTAGTGCCGGAAAATGCATCAAAACATCATAAAGTGTGAACAAAACATGTAGGTATTGTCATAAAACTAGTATGGAACATAAGAAATTATAGATACGTTGGAGACGTATCAAGCATCCCCAAGCTTAGTTCCTGCTCGCCCTCGAGTAGGTAAACGATAAAAACAATAATTTCTGAAGTGACATGCTACCAACACAATCTTGATCAACATTATTGTAAAGCATATGAGATGAATGAAGTGATTCGAAGCAATAGATTGCTAACAAAAAGATAATGACTAAACAACTGAATCATATAGCAAAAACTTTTCATGAATAGTACTTTCAAGACAAGCATCAAAAAGACTTGCATAAGAGCTAACTCATAAAGCAATAGATTCAAAGTAAGAGGTTTCGAAGCAACACAAAGGATGATTAAGTTTCAGCAATTGCTTTCAACTTGTAACATGTATATCTCATGGATAATTGTCAACATAAAGTAATATAACAAGTGCAATAAGTAAACATGTAAGAATCAATGCACACAGTTGACACAAGTGTTTGCTTCTAAGATAGAAAGAATTAGGTAAACTGACTCAACATAAAGTAAAAGAATGGCCCTTCGCAGAGGGAAGCATGGATTACTTGTCAATATATATGGTCCATGTCAGGGGGAGGACAGAGACAATTTTGTGCAGTGGCTTTATAATTTGAATGTTCCCGATGATGAGGATTGGTTGTTCATGGGTGATTTTAACTTCATTCGTTCACAAGACAACAGAAATAAGCCAGGCGGTGATATTAATGAAATTTTCCTTTTTAATGAGATAATAAGTCACTTGGGCCTAATTGAATTACCGCTTAAAGGCCGATCCTTCACTTGGTCCAATATGTAGAAGGAACCACTATTGGAACAGTTGGATTGGTTTTTCACGTCTGTGAATTGGACAGATTCTTATCCCAATACTTTGGTTCACCCTCTTGCAAAAACAACTTCGGATCATGTCCCATGTAATGTAACTATACAAACCTCCATCCCTAAGGTCAGCTTGTTTCGTTTTGAGAATTTTTGGCCAGAGCAGCCTGGTTTTATGGAGTGTGTGTCTAGTGCATGGCAGAAGGAGTATATAGCAAGTAATGCGGCGTCATTGCTTGTTAAGAAGCTGAAGGGACTTAGAGCTTGTCACAAGAAGTGGAAAACTAGTTTGTCCAAACTAAAGGATTTAATTGCTAAATGTAATATGGTTATTTTGTTCTTTGATAACTTGGAGGAATATAGGAACCTGTTTTTGCCTGAGGAAAATTTTAGAAAGTTGGTCAAGCAACACCAGGATAAATTGTTGCATGCTCAGTACAGATACTGGAGGAAGAGGTGTACCATTCGATGGATAAAGCAAGGAGAGGAGACTACAAAATATTTTCATGCAATGGCGACAGAGAGATATAGGAGAAATAACATTGCATCTTTGATGTCGGAGGATGGGAGGCAAGTTAGTAATCATGAGGAGATGGCAGGTATTACCTGGAGCTGTTATAAATCTCGGATGGGATCTTCTCAGGGTATTGATATGAAATTTGATTTAAATGCTCTCCTGCAAAGGGTGGATGGCTTGGATGATTTGGCAGTGCCTTTCACCACTGAAGAAATGGACAAGGTAGTTAAAGGAATGCCCGTTGATAAGGCCCCAGGACCCGATGGTTTCAATGGTTTATTTATGAAGAAATGCTGGCATATTATCAAACAAGATTTTTACAATCTGGCTACTGAGTTTTGTCAGGGCACTATTAATCTTGAGCATATTAATACTTCATACATATCTTTGGTCCCTAAGAAGCAGTCAGCAGAGAGTATTAATGACTATAGACCAATCTCTTTGACAAATTGTTGTCTTAAGTTCCTAACGAAAATGGCGGCTGATAGGTTTCAGAAGGTCATCATGCAATGTATACATAAGAACCAATATGGGTTTATTAAAAGCAGGACAATTCATGATTGTCTAGCTTGGACTTTTGAGTATATTCATCAGTGTAAAGCCTCTAAGAAGCCGGTGGTAATTTTGAAACTTGATTTTGAGAAGGCCTTTGACACCATTGAGCATGAGGTGATTTATGAGATTTTAAGGAAGAAGGGTTTCAGTAAAGAATGGATTGCCTGGGTAAAAATGATTCTTGAGTCTGGTATATCTTTAGTTTTGATCAATGGGGTTCCTGGCAAGCAATTTAGATGTAAGAGGGGAGTAAGTCAGGGTGATCCCCTTTCTCCTTTGTTATTTGTTCTTGGGGCAGATTTGCTGCAGTCAGTTGTGAATGACTTGTTACAAAGAGGTCTTATTTCATTGCCCATTCATACTGGTGATCCAGACTTCCCAATTATTCAGTATGCGGATGACACCTTGTTGATATTTCCTGCTGACAGTGTTCGGTTGTCTGTTCTGAAGGAAGCTTTACAGGATTTCAGCTCTTCAACTGGTTTGAAAGTTAATTTCCACAAGTCTTGCATGTTACCCTTGAATTTGTCTGATGAGGAAGTGGTTGTTTTAGCCAGGGATTTTGGTTGCAAGGTTGGGGTGATGCCTTTCACCTACTTGGGGTTGCCATTGGGGACTACCAGACCATCCATGCAGGATTTGTTACCAATGGTTGATCGAATGGAGAGGAGATTGACGGCAAGCTCTTCCCTTCTAGCTTATGGTGGGAGGCTTCAACTAATACAATCATGTCTAAGCTCGATGCCTATTTTTTTCCTGTGTACATTGAGCATACCTATTGGCATTATCAAGCAGCTTAACAGGATTATTAGGCAGTGTTTGTGGAGAAATAAAAAGGGGGAGTGTACCACTAATCAATCTTTTGCCTCATGGGATCTGATTTGCAAACCCAAACAGAGTGGGGGCTTGGGAGTTCTGGACTTTAAGTTGCAAAATGAGGCACTCTTGTTAAAGCACTTGCATAATTTTTTTAATCATGCTGACTTGCCATGGGTTCAGCTAGTTTGGAATTATTATCCAGATGGTGTGCCTCATGCATCTAAGCTTTGTGGATCATTTTGGTGGAGGGATGTGATGAAATTGTCTGATTTATATAGATCTGTCACTTCAGTTACTATTAAGGATGGAAGTACAGCTTTATTCTGGGCAGATAAGTGGAATGGTATTTGTCCCCAGGAGAAGTTCCCCAGGCTTTATTCTTACACTCTAAATCAGACTATATCTATCAAGGAGGCATTGCTAACCCCTGATATTCATGATTTGTTTGAAAGCCCGCTGTCCAGACAGGCAGCTATGGAATTGGTAGAATTGCAGAGCTTTATTCAAAATGTTGATTTGCAGCCTAATGGGAAAGAGGAAAGGAGAACTGTTTGGAAAGATGGCAATTATACTGCTCAATGCTTTTATCGCCACAGATTTAGCAATCTTACCTGTGATAAGGTATACCATTGGATATGGAATAGTAAGTGTTTGCAGAAGCTTAAAGTGTTTGCCTGGTTGTTAATGAGTGATCGGCTCAACACAAAGGATATGTTGAAAAGGAGACATTGGAATGTCACGTCGGATCATCATTGTGTTCTCTGTCATTCACACGCGTATGAGGATAGGATTCATTTATTTTTTGATTGTGTGTTCAGTATGAGGGTGTGGGCTTATTTGCAGATTGATTGGTCCATGGGAGTGACCATTGAAGAGAAATTTAAACATGCAAGGAAATAGTTTGGGAAGCCTTTTTTCACAGAGGTGGCCATTTTAGCAACCTGGCACATTTGGAATAAAAGGAATGGCATGATCTTTTAGCAGATAAGGCCATCTTTCAGATCATGGAAGAGGGACTTTATTAATGGTCTGTCTCTGCATAAACACAGGGTTAAGAAAAAGGATATTTCTCAACTCCAGGCTTGGATTGTTTCTCTACCATAGACTTTTTGTTTTCTTTTCTTGTATATATTGTACATATGTAACTCTATTGGTTTTTATTTATATATAAATAAATTGCTGTGAGGCTTTGCCTCACAGTTCTTCTTCAAAAAAAAAAACAAGCATAGACATAATAACATCAATCTTATCACTCAAAGAAGAGGTTTCTTCAACAGAATTTACCTTCTTACCTTGAGGAGTTCTTTCAGTATGTCATTCAGAGTAATTGATCATCATATCATCAAGAAGCTTTGTTGCAGCACCCAAAGTGATGGACATAAAAGTACCTCCAGCAGCTGAATCCAATAGGTTCCTCGAGGAAAAATTTAATCCTGCATAAAAGGTTTGGATGATCATCCAAGTAGTTAGTCCATGGGTAGGGCAATTCTTTACCAAAGATTTCATTCTCTCCCATGCTTGAGCAACATGTTCATTATCCAATTGTTTAAAATTCATAATGCTACTTCTCAAAGATATAATTTTAGCAGGAGGATAATATTTACCAATAAAAGCATCTTTACATTTAGTCCATGAATCAATACTATTTTTAGGCAAAGATAGCAACCAATCTTTAGCTCTTCCTCTTAAGGAGAAAGGAAACAATTTCAGTTTTATAATATCACCATCTATATCCTTATACTTTTGCATTTCACAAAGTTCAACAAAATTATTAAGATGGGCAGCAGCATCATCGGTACTAACACCAGAAAATTGCTCTCTCATAACAAGATTTAGTAAAGCAGGTTTAATTTCATAAAATTCTGCTGTAGTAGCAGGTGGAGCAATAGGAGTACATATAAAATCATTATTATTTGTGCTAGTGAAATCACACAACTTAGTATTTTCAGGAGTATTCATTTTAGCAGTAATAAAAGTAAACTAAGCAAACAGAATAAAGTAAAGTAAAAACAAGTAACTAATTTTTTTGTGTTTTTGATATAAAGAAAGCAAACAAGACAGAAAATAAAATAAAGTAAAGCAAGACAATAAACAAAGTAAAGAGATTGGATGTGAGAGACTCCCTGATGTCTACGTGTGCTTCTATTCTTGTAGGCAGTGTTGGGTCTCCAAGAGAGCGAGGTTTGTAGAACAGCAGCAAGTTTCCCTTAAGTGAATCACCCAATGTTTATCGAACTCAGGGAGGTAGAGGTCAAAGATAGTCCTCTCAAGCAACCCTGCAATTAAGATACAAGAAGTCTCTTGTGTCCCCAACACACCTAATACACTTGTCAGATGTATAGACGCACTAGTTCGGCGAAGAGATAGTAAAACACAGGTGGTATAGATGAATATGAGTGGTAATAACAATCTGAAATAAATATGGCAGCGAGTAAACATGCAGTAGAACAGTAAGTAAGCGGTGTTTGCGGTATTGGAAACAAGGCCTAGGGATCATACTTTCACTAGTGGACACTCTCAACATTGATCACATAATAAATTAATAACTTCTCTCATTTGTGCTACATACACTCTTTTGTTGAATGACAAACACCATTCATTGTGTAGGGCTACAAGAGCTCCCTCAAGCCGGAGTTAACAAGCGCCACAACATTCGGCATTCATATTTAAGTAACCTTAGAGCATAATAGATCTTTGCAAAATAAACCGAGTACTAACATAGCATACACACTGTCACCATTACACTATGTAGGGGGAATAGATCACATCAATACTATCATAGTGATAATTAACTCCATAACCTACAAGAGATTATGATCATAACCTACGACAAGAACTACACGATGCACACACTGTCACCATTACACCGTGAAGGAGGAATAGACTACTTTAATAACATCACATGAGTAGCACATAGACTAATAGTGATACAAAGCTCATCATATGGATCTCAATCATGCAAAGCAATTCATGAGATCATTGTATTGGGGTAGAGAGAGATGAACCACATAGCTACCGGTAGAGCCCTCAGCCTCGGGGAGAACTACTCCCTCCTCATCGTGGAGACAGCAACAGCGATGAAGATGGCGGTGGTGTCGATGGAGATGGCTCCGGGGGCAATTCCCGTCCCGGCGGGTGCGGGCAGAGCTTGTCCCCCGAATTGGAGTTTCGCGATGGCGGCGTCCCTAGAGTCTTTCAGTTTCGTCAATCGGTATCGATGTTTTAGGTCGGGACGGCATAAATAGGCGAAGAGTCGGAGTCGGAGGGGCCACGGGGGCTCCCACACCAGGGGGTGCGCCCCCCTTGGGCGCGCCGCCACCACGTGTGGGGCCCCCGGGGCTCCCCTCTGGTCCCACTCTGGCTCTCTGGAAGGTTCCGGGAAAAATAAGATGTTGGGTCCTCGTTTCGTCGAATTCCGAGAATATTGCCCGAACAGCCTTTGGAACCAAAAACAACAAAAAACAGAAGGCCTTTGTGGCATCTTGTTAATAGGTTAGTTAGGAAAATTCATCAAAACGATATAAAGTGTGAACAAAACATGTAGGTATTGTCATAAAACTAGCATGGAACATCAGAAATTATAGATACGTTGGAGACGTATCAAGCATCCCCAAGCTTAGTTCCTACTCGCCCTCGAGTAGGTAAACGATAACAAAAATAATTTCTGAAGTGACATGCTACCAACACATTCTTGATCAACATTATTGTAAAGCATATGAGGTGAATGGAGTGATTCAAAGCAATAGATCGCTAACAAAGAGATAATGACTAAACAAATGAATCATATAGCAAAAAAATTCATGAATAGTACTTTCAAGACAAGTATCAATAAGACTTGCATAAGAGCTAACTCATAAGCAATAAATTCAAAGTAGAATGCATTGAAGCAACACAAAGGATGATTAAGTTTCAGCAATTACTTTCAACTTGTAACATGTATATCTCATGGATAATTGTCAACATAGAGTAATATAACAAGTGCAATAGGTAAACATGTAAGAATCAATGCACACAGTTAACACAAGTGTTTGCTTCTAAGATAGAAAGAAGTAGGTAAACTGACTCAACATAAAGTAAAAGAATGGCCCTTCACAGAGGGAAGCATGGATTACTATTTTTGTGCTAGAGCTTTTATTTTGAAAACATAGAAACAATTTTGTCAACGGTAGTAATAATTCATATGTGCTATGCATAATACTTCCTACAAGTTGCAAGCCTCATGCATAGAGTACTAATAGTGCTCGCACCTTGTCCTAATTAGCTTGGATTAACACGGATTATCATTGCATGACATATGTTTCAACCAAGTGTCACAAAGGGGTACCTCTATGCCGCCTGTACAAAGGTCCTAGGAGATCAATTGCATTTGATTTCTCGTTTTTAACAGATCTCAACTTAAGACATCCATACCGGGACAACATAGACAACAGATAATGGACTCCTCTTTTAATGCATAAGCATTCAACAAGAGATAATATTCTCATACGAGAGTGAGGTTGTATGTCCAAACTGAAAACTTCCACCATGATACATGGCTTTGGTTAGCGGCCCAATGTTCTTCTCTAACAATATGCATACTCAAACCATTAAATCATGAAAATCGCCCTTACTTCAGACAAGACGAACGTGCATAGCATCTCACATGATATCCAAGAAAGGTAAAAAGTTGATGGCGTCCCCAGAAACATGGTTACCGCTCAACAAGCAACTTATAAGAACTAAGACACATAACTACATATTCAATACCACAATAGTTTTTAAGCTATTTGTCCCATGAGCTATATATTGCAAAGATAAAGGAATGAAATTTTAAAGGTAGCACTCAAGTAATTTACTTTGGAATGGCAGAAAAATACCACATAGTAGGTAGATATGGTGGACACAAATGGCATGGGTTTTGGCTCAAGGTGTTTGGATGCACGAGAAGCATTTCCTCTCAGTACAAGGTTTGGGCTAGCAAGGTTGTTTGAAACAAACACAAGTATGAACAGGTACAGCAAAACTTACACAAGAACATATTGCAAGCATTATAAGACTCTACACTGTCTTCCTTGTTGTTCAAACACTTTACCAGAAAATATCTAGACTTAGAGAGACCAATCATGCAAACCAAATTTAACAAGCTCTACGGTAGTTCTCCACTAATAGATTAATCTACATGATGCAAGAGCTAAAACATGATCTATGAGAGCTCAAAACAATTGCCAAGTTTCAAGTTATTCCAAACCATATGAAGCATTTTCTGATTCCAACCAAATAGCAATCAACGAAGCAATTTTCAGCCTTCGACATGAACATTAAAGCACAACTAAGAACACAAGTGTTCCATATGAAAAAAGCGGAGCGTGTTTCTCTCCCACATGAGCATGAATTTATTCAGAGAATGAAAATAACAAAACGAAAATAAAAGCACACAAACGCTCCAAGTAAAGTACATAAGATGTGACGGAATAAAAATATAGTTTCACTAGAAGTGACCTGATAAGTTGTCGATGAAGAAGGGGATGCCTTGGGCATCCCCAAGCTTAGATGCTTGAGTCTTCTTAAAATATGCGGGGATGAACCACGGGGCATCCCCAAGCTTAGACTTTCACTCTTCTTGATCATAGTATATCATCCTCTTCTCTTGACCCTTCAAAACTTCCTCCACACCAAACTTAAAGCAAACTCATTAGAGGGTTAGTGCATAATCAAAAATTCATATGTTCAGAGGTGACATAATCATTCTTAACACTTCTGGACATTGCACAAAGCTTCTGAAATTTAATGGAACAAACAAACCCATTCAACATAGCAAAAGCGGCAATGCGAAATAAAAGGCAGAATCTGTCAAAATAGAACAGTCCATAAAGACGAATTTTACAGAGGCACTTAACTTGCTCAAACGGAAAAACTCAAAACTAATGAAAGTTGCGTACATATCTGAGGATCACGCACGTAAATTGGCAGATTATTTTGATTTTTTTACAGAGAGTTCTGCGCTAATTCGTTACAGACAGCAAATCTGTTTCTGCGCAGTAATCGAAATCTAGCATCAACTTTACCATAGAGACTTTACTTGGCACAAAAACATGATAAGGAGAGGTTGCTACAGTAGTAACAACTTCCAAGACTCAACAATACAGTAGCAAAATAAACACATGGGTTATCTCCCAAGAAGTGCTTTCTTTATAGCCATTAAGATGGGCTCAACAATTTTAATGATGATGCTCTCATAAGGATGAGAGTCGCAGCAAAGAGAGCATCAAAAAGCAAGTATGAAACAAATTTAAGCCTAACCCTCTTCCTATGAAAAGGAATCTTGTACACAAATAAATTCATGAAGAACAAAGTGACAAGCATAAGAAGATAAGACACGAGTAACTTCAAGATTCTCAACATAAAGAGGGGAAACTTAATATTATTAAGATGCATACAACCGTGTTTCCCTCTCTCATAATAACTTTCAGTAGCATCATTGATGAAATCCACAATATAACCATCACTTAAAACATTCTTATCATGGTTCATATGCATAAAGGTATCATTATTTTTGACATAAGAAAAACTCTTCTCATTAATAGTAATTGGAGCAGGATCATTATCAAGAATTTGAACATGGTAAACAAGTTGCATACTAAGGGAATGGTTTTTGGCAAGCCCATCATAACTATGACAAGTTTCATAAGGATAATTGTAACATGTGTCATATCCATCTCTATAGCGATTATCTAAACCAGAATATGTAATATCATCATTTTCACTAAAAGTAAAGGTCTCAAATATAGGATCTTCAAGCACAACATCCCCAAGCTTAGAGCTTTCAATATCATCATTTGAGGGAACATGAATAGTGCTATCATCATTACTTTCATAATCAGTACCAAAGAGATTTCCAATATCAAAGGTAGTGTGCTCTTCCAAATCATGATCACTAATATGGGTAAAGGGCATAGGAAGATCATTGTACTCAGATTCATTATCATAATAATCATTAGGAGCAACATACTTACGGTTACCTATTGTTATCTCATACACGCGGGGATATGCCGTTACCTCTTTCTTTTTATTCCCCCTCTTCTTCTTCTTCTTCTTCTTCTTCTTCTTCTTCTCTTCCTTCTCCTCGTTCCCTTCTTTAGGAGGAAGAGGTTTGAAGGGAGGCTTCTCCACAGAACCTGATTTATTTCCAGAAACAATAGAAGAAACTTGGGAGGATTCCTCCTTTTCATTAATAAGTTTAAAACACACAGCGGTCCTATCATATTTTGGCAAAGTGTCATCTTCTAAAATATTCTGTATGTAAGTATTTGTATGGCAATTATTAATGCAATAAGAAATACACCCATGCAGGACATCATCAATATCAAGATCGTTAATATCTAACAAAGAAATTTTTCTTGATAACTCTTCACACTTCAAAAATAAGGTAAGTTCATCATGTTGATTAGGAATAATTTCATCATCACAATACAAATTTGCAGCACTCATGGGGTTCGAATTATCATTGGAGGAGCATTGAAAATTGAAATGACCAACTCTATGGCAAAGTTCACAAATAAAAGGATAGAGGGCACACACTTTTTCACCAAGATCATCTAGAGCCCTAGACCACTTTCTAGTTTTTTCATTCCTATGATGGATACAATATTCATCTTCGATTTGATTAATTCCACAAGGTCTATGTATTCCACAAAAATTAACATGCTTATAGGAAATAGCATTTTCAGAAGTTTGAACATGTTCATTGCAATCATTAATAACAGTTTCATCCTTCATGCAAGCGTCTTTAAAAGGTTCATGATACTTATCAAAATTCTTCCTAGGCAATTCAATGTGAGAAGCAAAAGCTTTATAAAAATTTGCAACAACTTGAGAGTCAAGACCATAAGTAGCACTCATATTTCGAAATTTATCAGTATCCATAAAAGTTTCAATGCATTCATAATCATAATTTATACCTGACTCTCTACCTTTGTCATTCTCCCATCCTTCAGTATTCTCCTGAATCCGATCAAGAAGGTCCCATTTAAACTCTTCTTTGTTGTGCGTGAATGATCCAGAACAAGCAGTATCCAGCAAGGTTTTATCTGGAAAAGAAAGTCTTGCATAGAAATTATCAATGATAACATTACCAGGAAGCTCATGAATGGGGCATTTGAGCATTAAGGACTTCAATCTCTCCCATGCTTGGGCAATACTCTCTCCATCATGAGGCCAGAAATTATATATACGGTTTCGGTCTTTGTGAATTTCACTTGGAGGATAGAACTTAGAATAAAATAGAGGCACAATATCCTTCCAATCAAGAGAACGCCCGTCCTTCAGCAGTTTATACCAATGCGCCGCTTTACCAGATAGTGACATAACAAATAATTTCTTCCTAACTTCATCCATTGAAATACCTGCACACTTGAATAACCCGCATAATTCATGCAAAAACAGTAAATGATCTTCAGGATGAACAGTTCCATCCCCTTCATAGCGGTTATCCCTAACACGTTCAATAATTTTCATAGGTATCTTGAAAGGAATATTTTCAGTAGGTGGATTTAAAATATCACAAGCATCATTAGAGTTATCGCATATGGGAGATAAAGTATTATCAGAGCAAATTTTCTCCCCTAAAACTGGGAAGCTACAAAGATCATAAAAACTAGCTTCCCCAAGCTTAGACTTTTCTATAGCATTAGCAGTAATTGCATTCGTACTAATAACATTGCTACTAGCATGCAAATAAGGTTCCATAGGTTTTTTAATTTTCGCATCAAACAATTCTAAATCAGGAAAAAGATTAAAAAGCTCACTAATTTTTTTGTTGTTTTCCATTATGCCTAACTAGTGAAAATAAAAACAAGAGACAAAAAGATAAAATTGCAGAATCTAAAGGAGATAGCTTCGAGCACTCACACACCGGCAACAGTGCTAGGAAATAGCTTAGTAGTCGGAGGATGTGAATACCTTTTACCTTACCTCCCCGGCAACGGCGCCAGAAAATAGCTTGATGTCTACGTGTGCTTCTATTCTTGTATACAGTGTTGGGCCTCCAAGAGCAGAGGTTTGTAGAACAGCAGCAAGTTTCCCTTAAGTGAATCACCCAAGGTTTATCGAACTCAGGGAGGTAGAGGTCAAAGATAGTCCTCTCAAGCAACCCTGCAATTAAGGTACAAGAAGTCTCTTGTGTCCCCAACACACCTAATACACTTGTCAGATGTATAGGTGCACTAGTTCGGCGAAGAGATAGTAAAACACAGGTGGTATAGATGAATATGAGTGGTAATAACAATCTGAAATAAATATGGCAGCGAGTAAACATGCAGTAGAACAGTAAGTAAGCGGTGTTTGCAGTATTGGAAACAAGGCCTAGGGATCATACTTTCACTAGTGGACACTCTCAACATTGATCACTGATACGTCTCCAACGTATCCATAATTTCTGATGTTCCATGCTTGTTTTATGACAATACCTACATGTTTTGCTCACACTTTATAATGTTTTTATGCGTTTTCCGGAACTAACCTATTAACAAGATGCCACGTGCCAGTTCCTGTTTTTGTTGTTTTTGGTTCCAGAAAGGCTGTTCGGGCAATATTCTCGGAATTCGACGAAACGAAGACCCAGCATCATATTTTTCCCGGAAGACCCCAGAACACCTGAGGGGGACCAGAGGGGAGGCCAGGGGCCCCACACATGGTGCTGGCGCGGCCCAGGGGGGCGCGCCGCCTGTGTGTGGCGGCTCCACCCCCTCCGACTCCGTCTCTTCGCCTATATAAGCCATTTCGACCTAAAAACGCGATACCAATTGGAAACTCCGAGAAAGACTCGGGGCGCCGCCATGCGAAACTCAATTCGGGAGGAAGTCTCTGTTCCGGCACCCTGCCGGGAAGAAGTGCCCGGAAGCCATCTCCATCAACGCCACCGCCTCCATCATGCTCCGTGAGTAGTTCCCCCATGGACTACGGGTTCTAGCTGTAGCTAGTTGGTATTCTCTCCCCATGTACTTCAATACAATGATCTCATGAGCTGCCTTACATGATTGAGATTCATCTGATGTAATCGGTGTTGTGTTTGTTGGGATCCGATGGATTGTTACATTATGATTAGTCTATCTATAAAGTTTGTGAAGTTATTGTTGCTGCAATCTTGTTATGTTTAATGCTTGTCACTAGGGCCCGAGTGGCATGATCTTAGATTTAAGCTCTATAATTATTGCTTAGATTGTATCTACAAGTTGTTTGCACATGTCTATGTCCGGAACCCGAGGCCCCAGAGTGACAGCAACTGGGATAACTGGAGGGGAAGGCTTAGATATGAGGATCACATGTTTTCACGGAGTGTTAATGCTTTGCTCCGGTGCTCTATTAAAAGGAGTACCTTAATTTCCAGTAGATTCCCTAGAGGCCCGGCTGCCACCGGCTGGTAGGACAAAAGATGTTGTACAAGTTTCTCATTGCAAGCACGTATGACTATATATGGAAAACATGCCTACATGATTAATAATCTTGATGTTCTGTCTTAATGCTATTTCAATCCTATCAATTGCCCAATTGTAATTTGTTCACCCAACACTTGTTATTGGAGAGTTACCACTAGTGTAGATAGCTGGGAACCCCGGTCCATCTCTCATCATCATATACTCGTTCTACATGTCATTGGAAGTAGTATCAACTATTTTCTGGTGCCATTGCTCTCATATTGCTATTACTGCTGCTGTGTTACTATTACTACTGCTCTCATATTACTGCTGCTTTCACATCACCCCTGTTACTAGTGCTTTTCCAGGTGCAGCTGAATTGACAACTCAGTTGTTAAGGATTATAAGTATTCTTTACCTCCCCTTGTGTCGAATCAATAAATTTGGGTTTTACTTCCCTCGAAGACTGTTGCGATCCCCTATACTTGTGGGTCATCAAGACTATTTTCTGGCGCCGTTGCCGGGGAGGCATAGCTCTACTCATAAGTTCACCTGGGGAGTACACTCTACCTCTCTCTCTGTTTTATTTTATTTTGTCTTGCTAGTTTACTTTTGTCTAGTTTATTTTTGTCTTGTTTTATTTTCCCTATATACCCGAAAATCCATAAAAATTTGAAAAACCTAAAAATTAAAAACTGTTGCTATGGGAGAACCTACAACCTATTTGGAGCTTATTGAATTATATAATAATTATAGAGAATCAAGAACGGGAAAAGTTATGAGTGCTGTGATAGAAAAATTAAATACAATTGCTAAAATCTTGCTTAAACGCCATGATATAAACTGTTGCTCTAAACAGGATACTAAACATCTTAAATTTCAATGTGGCTTTAGTGAGGAAATTTTAATTAAGAACTATAATTGGAATAGCTATATTCATTTTGGGTTCGAAGAGGTAGAACAATTTGTCTTATTTATGGGAGCCTCTGAGATAGAATCATTCATGTCTAAAAATTATGAAACTTGTGCTGTTTGTAAGGACCTTAAAGATTATGTCTCTTCTATCCTTAATTTTTGCATAGAAAGCTACAGTGATAATCCTTATATCATTGATTATAAAGAGAGACTCATTAATGCACAAGAATGCACTCACAATTTGCAGGAACCTGTGGAAGAAGAAATTGATGAACCTGAAAGCTCATTGGATGAAAAAGAGGAGGAAATTGATGAACCTGAAAGCTCATTGGATGAAAAAGAAGAGGAGAGTAATGAACAAAAGGAGGAAGAATGGATTAGCTACCCATGCCAACCTTCTAATGAGAGTAACTCTTTATCTCTTACACTATTTGATTGTCCTCCATGCTTACCGAAAGAGGATGAATGTTATATTCCTGTGGATTCTCTTGAAATATTCCCTATGAGTAAAACTTGTGAGAATAATTATGCTACTGTTATTTATGATAATCCATGCTACTTTGATAAATCTTATGATAATGCTTTGTTTGTGCCTGATATCGAAATGCATGGTACTAAAGAGTTTTGCTTAGCAAATGTTTATGATAAATCTTTAGATGATGGTCCTATGTTACTTGATAATATTAATTGTACTACTAATGAAAATGGGATTGGAGAGTTCTTGACTTTATCTATGAGTCCCATATCTTTTGAGATTGATCAATCATCTTGTTATATTATTGATAAAAGTGGGTTTGAAAGTTTTAATCCTATTATTTCTGAGCTTGATAAAAATTATGTGTTTGTGAATCATGAAAAGCATGCTTTATGTGATAGTTATATTGTTGAGTTTATCCATGAAGCTACTGAAAATTATTATGAGAGAGGAAAATATGGTTGTAGAAATTTGCATGGTACTAAAACACCTCTCTATATGCTGAAAATTTTGAAGTTACTCTTGTTTTATCTTCTTATGCTTGTTACTTTGTTATTCATGAATTTATTTGTGTACAAGATTCCTATGCATAGGAAGTGGGTTAGACTTAAATGTGTTTTGAACTTGCTTTTTGATTCTCTCTTTTGCTTCAACTCTCACCCTTATGTGAGCATCATTAAAATTGCTGAGCCCATCTTAATGGCTATAAAGAAAGCACTTCTTGGGAGATAACCCATGTCTTTATTTTGCTACTGTTTTGTTGTGTCTTGAAAGTTGTTACTACTGTAGTAACCTCTCCTTATCTTTATTTTATTGCATTGTTGTGCCAAGTGAAGTCTCTAATAGAAGGTTGATGCTAGATTTGGATTTCTGCGCAGAAACAGATTTCTATCTGTCACGAATCTGGGCATATTTCTCTGTAGGAAACTCATAAAAATCTGCCAATTTACGTGTCTGATCCTCAGATATGTACGCAACTTTCGTTAGTTTTGAGTTTTCTGATTTGAGCAACGGAAGTACCATTTTAAAATTCGTGTTTACTGGCTGTTCTGTTTTGGCAGATTCTGTCTCTGTTTTTTGCATTGTCTCTTGTGGACTTTAAGTGAGGCTTTCTAGACGTGGAGAGCTGTAGCTAATGTTTTATTGAGTTCTTGCAATGTGTCACTACAGGGCCAAGGTGGATTAAAGTTTTTGAGTACTAACCCCTCTAATGAAGTTTATGAGAAGTTTGGTGTGAAGGAAGTTTTCAAGGGTCAAGAGAGGAGGATGAAATATGATCAAGAAGAGTGAAAAGTCTAAGCTTGGGGATGCCCCGTGGTTCATCCCTGCATATTTCAAGGAGACTCAAGCGTCTAAGCTTGGGGATGCCCAAGGCATCCCCTTCTTCATCAACTTATCAGGTTTCTTCTATTGAAACTATATTTTTATTCGGTCACATCATATGTGCTTTACTTGGAGCGTCTTTATTTTTGTTTGTGTTTGAATAAATTTGGATCCTAGCAATCCTTGTGTGGGAGAGAGACACGCTCCGCTTTTTCATATGAACAATGGTGTTCTTAGCTTTATTTTAATGTTCATGGCGGAGTTGAAAACCGTTGCACTTATTGATATTTGGTTGGAAACAGAAAATGCTTCATATTGTCTTGGATAATTTGATACTTGGAAATTGTTTTGAGCTCTCAAGTAGATCATGCTCTTGCATCATGTAGTTTAAACCTATTAGTGGAGAACTACCGTAGAACTTGTTGAAATTGGTTTGCATGATTGGTCTCTCTAAGGTCTAGATATTTTCTGGTAAAAGTGTTTGAGCAACAAGGAAGACAGTGTAGAGTTTTATAATGCTTGCAATTTGTTCTTATGTAAGTTTTGCTGTACCGGTTCATACTTGTGTTTACTTCAAACAACCTTGCTAGCCAAAGCCTTGTACTGAGAGGGAATGCTTCTCGTGCATCCAAAACCTTGAGCCAAAACCTATGCCATTTGTGTCCACCATATCTACCTACTATGTGGTATTTCCTGCCATTCCAAGCAAATACTTCATGTGCTACCTTTAAACAATTCAAAATTTACTATCTCTTATTTGTGTCAATGTTTTATAGCTCATGAGGAAGTACGTGGTGTTTTATCTTTCGATCTTGTCATTTACTTTTGACAGACTTTCACAATGGACTAGTGGCTTCATCCGCTTATCCAATAATTTTGCAAAAAGAGCTGGCAACGGGGTTCCCAGCCCCAATTAATTAACTTTCATTAATAATTCTCTTCACGTGTTTTGCCCTGATTCATCAGTAAGCAACTTAATTTTGCAAATAGACACTCCTCCATGGTATGTGAATGTTGGAAGGCACCCGAGGATTCGGTTAGCCATGGCTTGTGTAAGAAAAAGGTTGGGGGGAGTGTCATCTAATAAATAAAACTAAAGTACATGTGTAAACAAAAGAGAAGAAGGATGATCTACCTTGCTGGTAGAGATAACGTCCTTCATGGGAGCCGCTCTTGAAAGTCTGGTTGATAAGGTAGTTAGAGTACCCATTACCATTCGTTGACAACAACAAACACCTCTCAAAACTTTACTTTTATGCTCTCTATATGATTTCAAAACTTGAAAAGCTCTAGCACATGATTTTATCCCTGCTTCCCTCTGCGAAGGGCCTTTCTTTTACTTTTATGTTGAGTCAGTTTACCTACTTCCTTCCATCTTAGAAGCAAACACTTGTGTCAACTGTGCATTGATTCTTACATACTTGCTTATTTGCATTCATCATATTACTTTGTGTTAACAATTATCCATGAGATATGCATGTTGAAAGTTGAAAGCAACTGCTGAAACTTATATCTTCCTTTGTGTTGCTTCGATGCCTTTACTCTGAATTTATTGCTTTATGAGTTAACTCTTATGCAAGACTTTTGATGCTTGTCTTGAAAGTACTATTCATGAAAAGTTTTGCTATATGTTACCTATTTGTTAGCAAATATAGATCATTGCCTTAGAGTCACTTCGTTCATCTCATGTGCTTTGCAATAGTATGATTAAGATTATGTTGGTAGCATGTCACTTCAGAAATTATTCTTTTTTATCGGGACGAGTAGGAACTAAGCTTGGGGATGCTGATACGTCTCCAACGTATCCATAATTTCTGATGTTCCATGCTTGTTTTATGACAATACCTACATGTTTTGCTCACACTTTATAATGTTTTTATGCGTTTTCCGGAACTAACCTATTAACAAGATGCCACAGTGTGTTTTCTGTTGTTTTTGGTTCCAGAAAGGCTGTTCGGGCAATATTCTAATTCGACGAAACGAAGACCAGCATCATATTTTCCCGGAAGACCCAGAACACTGAGGGGGACCAGAGGGAGGCCGGGGCCCCATGGTCTGGCGCGGCCCCGGGGGCGCGCCGCCCTGTTGTGTGGCGGCTCCGTACCCCCGACTCCGTCTCTTCGCCTATATAAGCCATTTCGACCTAAAAACGCGATACCAATTGACGAAACTCCAGAAAGACTCAGGGGCGCCGCCATCGCGAAACTCCAATTCGGGGACAGAAGTCTCTGTTCCGGCACCCTTTCGGGACAGTGCCCCCGGAAGCCATCTCCATCAACGCCACCGCCTCCATCATGCTCCGTGAGTAGTTCCCCCATGGACTACGGGTTCTAGCTGTAGCTAGTTGGTATTCTCTCCCCCATGTACTTCAATACAATGATCTCATGAGCTGCCTTACATGATTGAGATTCATCTGATGTAATCGGTGTTGTGTTTGTTGGGATCCGATGGATTGTTACATTATGATTAGTCTATCTATAAAGTTTGTGAAGTTATTGTTGCTGCAATCTTGTTATGTTTAATGCTTGTCACTAGGGCCCGAGTGGCATGATCTTAGATTTAAGCTCTATAATTATTGCTTAGATTGTATCTACAAGTTGTTTGCACATGTCTATGTCCGGAACCCGAGGCCCCAGAGTGACAGAACTGGGATAACCGGAGGGGAAGGCTTAGATATGAGGATCACATGTTTTCACGGAGTGTTAATGCTTTGCTCCGGTGCTCTATTAAAAGGAGTATCTTAATTTCCAGTAGATTCCCTAGAGGCCCGGCTGCCACCGGCTGGTAGGACAAAAGATGTTGTACAAGTTTCTCATTGCGAGCACGTATGACTATATATGGAAAACATGCCTACATGATTAATAATCTTGATGTTCTGTCTTAATGCTATTTCAATCCTATCAATTGCCCAATTGTAATTTGTTCACCCAACACTTGTTATTGGAGAGTTACCACTAGTGTAGATAGCTGGGAACCCCGGTCCATCTCTCATCATCATATACTCGTTCTACATGTCATTGGAAGTAGTATCAACTATTTTCTGGTGCCATTGCTCTCATATTGCTATTACTGCTGCTGTGTTACTATTACTACTGCTCTCATATTACTGCTGCTTTCACATCACCCCTGTTACTAGTGCTTTTCCAGGTGCAGCTGAATTGACAACTCAGTTGTTAAGGCTTATAAGTATTCTTTACCTCCCCTTGTGTCGAATCAATAAATTTGGGTTTTACTTCCCTCGAAGACTGTTGCGATCCCCTATACTTGTGGGTCATCAAGACTATTTTGGCGCCGTTGCCGGGGAGGCATAGCTCTACTCATAAGTTCACCTGGGGAGTACACTCTACCTCTCTCTCTGTTTTATTTTATTTTGTCTTGCTAGTTTACTTTTGTCTAGTTTATTTTTGTCTTGTTTTATTTTCCCTATATACCCGAAAATCCATAAAAATTTGAAAAACCTAAAAATTAAAAACTGTTGCTATGGGAGAACCTACAACCTATTTGGAGCTTATTGAATTATATAATAATTATAGAGAATCAAGAACGGGAAAAGTTATGAGTGCTGTGATAGAAAAATTAAATACAATTGCTAAAATCTTGCTTAAACGCCATGATATAAACTATTGCTCTAAACAAGATACTAAACATCTTAAATTTCAATGTGGCTTTAGTGAGGAAATTTTAATTAAGAACTATAATTGGAATAGCTATATTCATTTTGGGTTTGAAGAGGTAGAACAATTTGTCTTATTTATGGGAGCCTCTGAGATAGAATCATTCATGTCTAAAAATTATGAAACTTGTGCTGTTTGTAAGGACCTTAAAGATTATGTCTCTTCTATCCTTAATTTTTTGCATAGAAAGCTACAGTGATAATCCTTATATCATTGATTATAAAGAGAGACTCATTAATGCACAAGAATGCACTCACAATTTGCAGGAACCTGTGGAAGAAGAAATTGATGAACCTGAAAGCTCATTGGATGAAAAAGAGGAGGAAATTGATGAACCTGAAAGCTCATTGGATGAAAAAGAAGAGGAGAGTAATGAACAAAAGGAGGAAGAATGGATTAGCTACCCATGCCAACCTTCTAATGAGAGTAACTCTTTATCTCTTACACTATTTGATTGTCCTCCATGCTTACCGAAAGAGGATGAATGTTATATTCCTGTGGATTCTCTTGAAATATTCCCTATGAGTAAAACTTGTGAGAATAATTATGCTACTGTTATTTATGATAATCCATGCTACTTTGATAAATCTTATGATAATGCTTTGTTTGTGCCTGATATCGAAATGCATGGTACTAAAGAGTTTTGCTTAGCAAATGTTTATGATAAATCTCTAGATGATGGTCCTATGTTACTTGATAATATTAATTGTACTACTAATGAAAATGGGATTGGAGAGTTCTTGACTTTATCTATGAGTCCCATATCTTTTGAGATTGATCAATCATCTTGTTATATTATTGATAAAAGTGGGTTTGAAAGTTTTAATCCTATTATTTCTGAGCTTGATAAAAATTATGTGTTTGTGAATCATGAAAAGCATGCTTTATGTGATAGTTATATTGTTGAGTTTATCCATGAAGCTACTGAAAATTATTATGAGAGAGGAAAATATGGTTGTAGAAATTTGCATGGTACTAAAACACCTCTCTATATGCTGAAAATTTTGAAGTTACTCTTGTTTTATCTTCTTATGCTTGTTACTTTGTTCTTCATGAATTTATTTGTGTACAAGATTCCTATGCATAGGAAGTGGGTTAGACTTAAATGTGTTTTGAACTTGCTTTTTGATTCTCTCTTTTGCTTCAACTCTCACCCTTATGTGAGCATCATTAAAATTGCTGAGCCCATCTTAATGGCTATAAAGAAAGCACTTCTTGGGAGATAACCCATGTCTTTATTTTGCTACTGTTTTGTTGTGTCTTGGAAGTTGTTACTACTGTATCAACCTCTCCTTATCTTTATTTTATTGCATTGTTGTGCCAAGTGAAGTCTCTAATAGAAGATTGATGCTAGATTTCGATTTCTGCGCAGAAACAGATTGCTATCTGTCACGAATCTGGGCATATTTCTCTGTAGGAAACTCAGAAAAATCTGCCAATTTACGTGCGTGATCCTCAGATATGTACGCAACTTTCATTAGTTTTGAGTTTTCTGATTTGAGCAACGGAAGTACCATTTTAAAATTCGTGTTTACTGGCTGTTCTGTTTTGGCAGATTCTGTCTCTGTTTTTTGCATTGTCTCTTGTGGACTTTAAGTGAGGCTTTCTAGACGTGGAGAGCTGTAGCTAATGTTTTATTGAGTTCTTGCAATGTGTCACTACAGGGCCAAGGTGGATTAAAGTTTTTTGAGTACTAACCCCTCTAATGAAGTTTATGAGAAGTTTGGTGTGAAGGAAGTTTTCAAGGGTCAAGAGAGGAGGATGATATATGATCAAGAAGAGTGAAAAGTCTAAGCTTGGGGATGCCCCCGTGGTTCATCCCTGCATATTTCAAGGAGACTCAAGCGTCTAAGCTTGGGGATGCCCAAGGCATCCCCTTCTTCATCAACTTATCAGGTTTCTTCTATTGAAACTATATTTTTATTCGGTCACATCATATGTGCTTTACTTGGAGCGTCTTTATTTTTGTTTGTGTTTGAATAAATTCGGATCCTAGCAATCCTTGTGTGGGAGAGAGACACGCTCCGCTTTTTCATATGAACAATGGTGTTCTTAGCTTTATTTTAATGTTCATGGCGGAGTTGAAAACCGTTGCACTTATTGATATTTGGTTGGAAACAGAAAATGCTTCATATTGTCTTGGATAATTTGATACTTGGCAATTGTTTTGAGCTCTCAAGTAGATCATGCTCTTGCATCATGTAGTTTAAACCTATTAGTGGAGAACTACCGTAGAACTTGTTGAAATTGGTTTGCATGATTGGTCTCTCTAAGGTCTAGATATTTTCTGGTAAAAGTGTTTGAGCAACAAGGAAGACAGTGTAGAGTTTTATAATGCTTGCAATTTGTTCTTATGTAAGTTTTGCTGTACCGGTTCATACTTGTGTTTGCTTCAAACAACCTTGCTAGCCAAAGCCTTGTACTGAGAGGGAATGCTTCTCGTGCATCCAAAACCTTGAGCCAAAAACCTATGCCATGTGTGTCCACCATATCTACCTACTATGTGGTATTTCCTGCCATTCCAAGCAAATACTTCATGTGCTACCTTTAAACAATT
This sequence comes from Lolium multiflorum, assembly GCA_030979885.1. Taxonomy (NCBI): domain Eukaryota; kingdom Viridiplantae; phylum Streptophyta; class Magnoliopsida; order Poales; family Poaceae; genus Lolium; species Lolium multiflorum. The sequence continues at coordinate 51,788,005 of CM061748.1, forward strand.
CAAAATTTACTATCTCTTATTTGTGTCAATGTTTTATAGCTCATGAGGAAGTACGTGGTGTTTTATCTTTCGATCTTGTCATTTACTTTTGACAGACTTTCACAATGGACTAGTGGCTTCATCCGCTTATCCAATAATTTTGCAAAAAGAGCTGGGTTCCCAGCCCCAATTAATTAACTTTCATTAATAATTCTCTTCACGTGTTTTGCCCTGATTCATCAGTAAGCAACTTAATTTTGCAAATAGACACTCCTCCATGGTATGTGAATGTTGGAAGGCACCCGAGGATTCGGTTAGCCATGGCTTGTGTAAGAAAAAGGTTGGGGGGAGTGTCATCTAATAAATAAAACTAAAGTACATGTGTAAACAAAAGAGAAGAAGGATGATCTACCTTGCTGGTAGAGATAACGTCCTTCATGGGAGCCGCTCTTGAAAGTCTGGTTGATAAGGTAGTTAGAGTACCCATTACCATTCGTTGACAACAACAAACACCTCTCAAAACTTTACTTTTATGCTCTCTATATGATTTCAAAACTTGAAAAGCTCTAGCACATGATTTTATCCCTGCTTCCCTCTGCGAAGGGCCTTTCTTTTACTTTTATGTTGAGTCAGTTTACCTACTTCCTTCCATCTTAGAAGCAAACACTTGTGTCAACTGTGCATTGATTCTTACATACTTGCTTATTTGCATTCATCATATTACTTTGTGTTGACAATTATCCATGAGATATGCATGTTGAAAGTTGAAAGCAACCGCTGAAACTTATATCTTCCTTTGTGTTGCTTCGATGCCTTTACTTTGAATTTATTGCTTTATGAGTTAACTCTTATGCAAGACTTTTGATGCTTGTCTTGAAAGTACTATTCATGAAAAGTTTTGCTATATGTTATCTATTTGTTAGCAAATATAGATCATTGCCTTGAGTCACTTCATTCATCTCATGTGCTTTGCAATAGTATGATTAAGATTATGTTGGTAGCATGTCACTTCATAAATTATTCTTTTTTATCGTTTACCTACTCGAGGACGAGTAGGAACTAAGCTTGGGGATGCTGATACGTCTCCAACGTATCCATAATTTCTGATGTTCCATGCTTGTTTTATGACAATACCTACATGTTTTGCTCACACTTTATAATGTTTTTATGCGTTTCGGAACTAACCTATTAACAAGATGCCACGGTGCCAGTTCCCTTTTCTGTTGTTTTTGGTTCCAGAAAGGCTGTTCGGGCAATATTCTTGGAATTCGACGAAACGAAGACCCGGCATCATATTTTCCCGGAAGACCCCAGAACACTGAGGGGACCAGGGGAGGCCAGGGGCCCCACACATGGTGTTGGCGCGGCCCAGGGGGGCGCGCCGCCCTGTTGTGTGGCGGCTCCATACCCCCTCCGACTCCGTCTCTTCGCCTATATAAGCCCTTTCGACCTAAACGGGATACCAATTGACGAAACTCCAGAAAGGCTCCAGGGGCGCCGCCGCCATCGCGAAACTCCAATTCGGGGACGAAGTCTCGTTCCGGCACCCTCCGGGGGGAAGTGCCCCGGAAGCCATCTCCATCAACGCCACCGCCTCCATCATGCTCCGTGAGTAGTTCCCCCATGGACTACGGGTTCTAGCTGTAGCTAGTTGGTATTCTCTCCCCCATGTACTTCAATACAATGATCTCATGAGCTGCCTTACATGATTGAGATTCATCTGATGTAATCGGTGTTGTGTTTGTTGGGATCCGATGGATTGTTACATTATGATTAGTCTATCTATAAAGTTTGTGAAGTTATTGTTGCTGCAATCTTGTTATGTTTAATGCTTGTCACTAGGGCCCGAGTGGCATGATCTTAGATTTAAGCTCTATAATTATTGCTTAGATTGTATCTACAAGTTGTTTGCACATGTCTATGTCCGGAACCCGAGGCCCCAGAGTGACCAATTGGGATAACCGGAGGGGAAGGCTTAGATATGAGGATCACATGTTTTCACGGAGTGTTAATGCTTTGCTCCGGTGCTCTATTAAAAGGAGTACCTTAATTTCCAGTAGATTCCCTAGAGGCCCGGCTGCCACCGGCTGGTAGGACAAAAGATGTTGTACAAGTTTCTCATTGCGAGCACGTATGACTATATATGGAAAACATGCCTACATGATTAATAATCTTGATGTTCTGTCTTAATGCTATTTCAATCCTATCAATTGCCCAATTGTAATTTGTTCACCCAACACTTGTTATTGGAGAGTTACCACTAGTGTAGATAGCTGGGAACCCCGGTCCATCTCTTATCATCATATACTCGTTCTACATGTCATTGGAAGTAGTATCAACTATTTTCTGGTGCCATTGCTCTCATATTGCTATTACTGCTGTTGTGTTACTATTACTACTGCTCTCATATTACTGCTGCTTTCACATCACCCCTGTTACTAGTGCTTTTCCAGGTGCAGCTGAATTGACAACTTAGTTGTTAAGGCTTATAAGTATTCTTTACCTCCCCTTGTGTCGAATCAATAAATTTGGGTTTTACTTCCCTCGAAGACTGTTGCGATCCCCTATACTTGTGGGTCATCAATCACATAATAAATTAATAACTTCTCTCATTTGTGCTACATACACTCTTTTGTTGGATGACAAACACCATTCATTGTGTAGGGCTACAAGAGCTCCCTCAAGCCGGAGTTAACAAGCGCCACAACATTCGGCATTCATATTTAAGTAACCTTAGAGCATAATAGATCTTTGCAAAATAAACCGAGTACTAACATAGCATACACACTGTCACCATTACACTATGAAGGGGGAATAGATCACATCAATACTATCATAGTGATAATTAACTCCATAACCTACAAGAGATTATGATCATAACCTACGACAAGAACTACACGATGCACACACTGTCACCATTACACCGTGAAGGAGGAATAGACTACTTTAATAACATCACATGAGTAGCACATAGACTAATAGAGATACAAAGCTCATCATATGGATCTCAATCATGCAAAGAAATTCATGAGATCATTGTATTGGGGTACAGAGAGAGAGATGAACCACATAGCTACCGGTAGAGCCCTCAGCCTCGGGGGAGAACTACTCCCTCCTCATCATGGGAGACAACAACGGCGATGAAGATGGCGGTGGTGTCGATGGAGATGGCTCCGGGGCAATTCCTCGTCCGGGGTGCCGGAACAGAGACTTGTCCCCCGAATTGGAGTTTCGCGATGGCGGCGGCGTCCCTGGAGTCTTTCTGGAGTTTCGTCAATCGGTATCGATGTTTTAGGTCGACGCTTAAATAGGCGAAGAGTCGGAGTCGGAGGGCCACGGGGCCTCCTCACACTAGGGCGCCCCCCTGGGCCGCGCCACCACCACGTGTGGGGCCCAGGGCTCCCCTCGGTCCCCCTCGACTTTGGAAGGTTCGGGAAAAATAAGATGTTGGGTCTTCGTTTCGTCGAATTCCGAGAATATTGCCCGAACAGCCTTTCTGGAACCAAAAACAAAACAGAACTGGCACTGTGGCATCTTGTTAATAGGTTAGTTCCGGAAAATGCATCAAAACGATATAAAGTGTGAACAAAACATGTAGGTATTGTCATAAAACTAGCATGGAACATCAGAAATTATAGATACGTTGGAGACGTATCACTCCCCTTGCAGCGTGTCTTGATCTCTGATACGTCTCAAACGTATCTATAATTTCTTATGTTCCATGCTACTTTTATGACAATACTTGAATGTTCTATACATACTTTACAGCATTATTATACATTTTCCGGCACTAACCTATTAACAAGATGCCGAAGTGGTTCTGTTTTCTGCTGTTTTTGGTTTCAGAAATCCTAGTAAGGAAATATTCTCGGAATTGGACGAAATCAACGCCCAGGGTCCTATTTTTGCACGAAGCTTCCAAGACCGAAAGGAGACGAAGTGGGGCCACGAGGTGGCCGCACTGGGCGGCGCGGCCCAAGCCCTGGCCGCGCCGGCCTAGTGTGTGGGCCCCTCGTGACGCCTCTGACCTACCCTTCCGCCTACAAATAGCCTTCGTTGCGAAACCCAGCATGCGAGAGCCACGATACGGAAAACCTTCCGAGACGCCGCCGTCGCGAATCCCATCTCGGGGATTCGGAGATCGCCTCGGCACCCCCGGAGAGGGAATCATCACGGAGGGGCTCTACATCATCATGTCCGCCTCCGGATTGATGCGTGAGTAGTTCATCCTTGGACTATGGGTCCATAGCAGTAGCTAGATGGTTGTCTTCTCCGCTTGTGCTATCATTGTTTAGATCTTGTGAGCTGCCTAACATGATCAAGATCATCTATTTGTAATGCTACATGTTGTGTTTGGCGGGATCCGATGAATATAGAATATTATGTTAAGTTGATTACCAATCTATCATATATGTGTTGTTTATGTTCTTGCATGCTCTCCGTTGCTAGTAGAGGCTCTGGCCAAGTTGATACTTGTAACTCAAGAGGGAGTATTTATGCTCGATAGTGGGTTCATGCCTCCATTTAATCTGGGACAGTGACAGAAAGTTCTAAGGTTGTGGATGTGCTGTTGCTACTAGGGATAAAACATCGATGCTTTGTCTAAGGATATTTGTGTTGATTACATTACGCACCATACTTAATGCAATTATCTGTTGTTTACAACTTAATACTGGAAGAGGTTCGGATGATAACCTGAAGGTGGATTATTTAGGCATAGATGCATGCTGGATAGCGGTCTATGTACTTTGTCGTAATGCCCTGATTAAATCACATAGTAATCATCGTTGATATGTATTGAATCTTTATTTATCAATTGCCCCCCCTGTAATTTGTTCACCCAGCATGTTAGTTATCTTATTGGAGAGACACCTCTAGTGAACTGTGGACCCCGGTCCATTCTTTTACATCTGAATACATTCTCTGCAATCTCTGTTTTTCTGTTCTTTGCAAACAAACACCATCTTCCACTCGATACGCTTAATCCTTTGTTTTCAGCAAGCCGGTGAGATTGACAACCTCACTGTTACGTTGGGGCAAAGTACTTTGATTGTGTTGTGCAGGTTCCACGTTGGCGCCGGTTTCACTGGTGTTGCGCCGCACTACATTCCTCCACCAACAACCTTCACGTGCTTCTTGGCTCCTACTGGTTCGATAAACCTTGGTTTCTTTCTGAGGGAAAACTTGCCGCTGTGCGCATCATACCTTTCTCCGTCACAAGGAAGTTGTTGACTACACGCCAGCAGCTATTTTTCTAGCGCCGTTGCCGGGGAGATCAAGACACGCTGCAAGGGGAGTCTTCACTTCCAATCTCTTTACTTTGTTTTTGTCTTGCTTTACTTTATTTTATTTACTGTCTTGTTTGCTTCATATTAAAAACACACAAAAAATTAGTTACTTTACTTACTGTCTTGTTTACTAGCTCTATATCAAAACACAAAAAAATTAGTTACTTGTCTTTATTTTATTTGCTTAGTTTACTTTACTACTGTTATAATGGGTACTCCTGAAAATACTAAGTTGTGTGATTTCACTAGCACAAATAATAATGATTTTATATGTACTCCTATTGCTCCACCTGCTACTACAGCAGAATTCTATGAAATTAAACCTGCTTTACTGAATCTTGTTATGAGAGAGCAATTTTCTGGTGTTAGTACTGATGATGCTGCTGCCCATCTTAATAATTTTATTGAACTTTGTGAAATGCAAAAGTATAAGGATATACATGGTGATATTATAAAACTGAAATTGTTTCCTTTCTCCTTAAGAGGAAGAGCTAAAGATTGGTTGCTATCTTTGCCTAAGAATAGTATTGATTCATGGACTAAATGTAAAGATGCTTTTATTAGTAAATATTATCCTCCTGCTAAGATTATATCTTTGAGAAGTAGCATAATGAATTTTAAACAATTTGATAATGAACATGTTGCTCAAGCATGGGAGAGAATGAAATCTTTGGTAAAGAATTGCCCAACCCATGGACTGACTACTTGGATGATCATCCAAACCTTTTATGCAGGATTGAATTTTTCCTCAAGGAACCTATTGGATTCAGCTGCTGGAGGTACTTTTATGTCCATCACCCTGGGCGCCGCAACTAAATTACTTGATGATATGATGATCAATTACTCTGAATGGCACACTGAAAGAACTCCTCAAGGTAAGAAGGTAAATTCTATTGAAGAAACCTCTTCTTTGGGTGATAAGATTGATGCTATTATGTCTATGCTTGCAAATGGTAGATCTCATATTGATCCTAATAATGTTCCTTTAGCTTCATTGGTTGCTCAAGAAGAAAATGTTGATGTGAATTTCATTAAGAACAATAATTTCAACAACAATGCTTATAGGAATAATTATGGTAACAACTATAGGCCATATCCTTCTAATAATGGTAATGGTTATGGTAATTCTTATGGTAATTCTTACAACAATAATAAGAGTGTACCCTCTGGTCTTGAAGTGATGCTTAAAGAATTTATTAGTACACAAACTGCTTTTAATAAAACTGTTGAAGAAAAGCTTGGTAAAATTGATGTTCTTGCTTCTAAGGTTGATAGTCTTGCTCTTGATGTTGATCTTTTAAAATTGAAAGTTATGCCTGAGGAAGTTAAAGATGCTAGGTTTGCTAAAACAAATGCCATCCAAGTTCAAATTAATGATAATATTAGAATGTTGGCTGAATTGCATGCTAGGTGGGATAGAGAAGAAAAAGAAAAACTTGCTAAAGAAAATAATGTAGCTAAAGTATGGACTATTACCACCACTAGTAATGTTGATTCTTCACATGTTGCTGCACCTCCTACTATCAATGGTAAAATAATTGGTGTTGGCAATGTTTCTACTCCTAGTGCAAAGCGTACAAAATTGCCTGAAACTGCTGAAACTGCTGATAAAACTGCTGAAATTTTTCAAAATATTGGTGACAATGATTCCATTGCTGTAGAACATAATGGTTTAGATTTTTATGATTGTCATATTACTGAAGTTATAAAGTTCTTACAAAAACTTGCTAGAAGTCTCAATGCTAGTGCTATAAATTTAGCCTTTACAAAACATATTACAAATGCTCTCATTAAAGCTAGGGAAGAGAAATTAAGACTTGAAGCTTCTATTCCTAGGAAGTTAGAAGATGGTTGGGATCCCATCATTAAAATGAAATTCAATGACTTTGAATGTAATGCTTTATGTGATCTTGGTGCAAGTATTTCTGTTATGCTTAAAAAGATTTATGATATGCTTGACTTACCACCATTGAAGAATTGTTATTTAGATGTTAATCTTGCCGATAATGTTAAAAAGAAACCTTTGGGGAGAATTGATAATGTTCGTATTACGGTTAACAATAACCTTGTCCCCTTGATTTTGTTGTCTTGGATATTGAATGCAATGCATCTTGTCCTATTGTGTTGGGAAGACCTTTTCTTCGAACGTTGGTGCTGTTATTGATATGAGGGAAGGTAATATTAAATATCAATTTCCTCTCAAGAAAGGTATGGAACACTTCCCTAGAAAGAGAATGAAGTTGCCTTTTAATTCTATTATTAGAACAAGCTATGATGTTGATGCTTCTTCTCTTGATGTTACTTGATTTGCACTTTCTGCGCCTAGGAAAGGCGTTAAAGAAAAGCACTTCTTGGGAGATAACCCAAGTTTTATTTTATTTACTGTATTGTTGAGTCTTGGAAGTTTTTACTACTGTAGCAACCTCTCCTTATCATGTTTTTGTGCCAAGTAAAGTTTTTATGTTAAAGTTGATGCTATATTTGGGATCGCTGCGCAGAAACAGCATTGCTGTCTGTCACGAATTCTCGCAGAAGTCTCTGTAAAAAAATCGAAAAAATCTGCAAATTTACGAGCGTGATCCTCAGATATATACGCAACTTTCATTAGTTTTGAGTTTTTCCATTTGAGCAAGTTAAGTGCCCCTGCCAGATTCATCTTTACGGACTGTTCTATTTTTGACAGATTCTGTCTTTTATTTCGCATTGCCGCTTTTGCTATGTTGCATGAGTTTCTTTGTTCCATTAACTTTCAGAAACTTTGTGCAATGTCCAGAAGTGTTAAGAATGATTGTGTCACCTCTGAATATGTGAAATTTTGGTTATACACTAACCCTCTAATGAGTTTGCTTGAAGTTTGTGTGAAGGAAGTTTTCAAGGGTCAAGAGAAGAGGATGATATACTATGATCAAGAAGAGTGAAAGGTCTAAGCTTGGGGATGCCCCGGTGGTTCATCCCTGCATATTTTAAGAAGACTCAAGCATCTAAGCTTGGGGATGCCCAAGGCATCCCCTTCTTCATCGACAACATTATCAGGTCACTTCTAGTGAAACTATATTTTTATTCCATCACATCTTATGTTCTTTACTTGGAGCGTCGGTTTGCTTTTATTTTTGTTTTGGTTTGAATAAAGTTGGATCCCACCATTCTTATATTGGAGATATTACGCTCCGCTTTTTCATATGGAACACTTGTGTTCTTAATTGTGCTTTAATGTTCATGGCGAAGGCTGAAATTGCTTCGTTAAATTGCTATTTGGTTGGAATCAGAAAATGCTGCATATGGTTTGGAATAACTTGGCAATTGTTTGAGCTCTCATAGATCATGTTTAAGCTCTTGCATCATGTAGTTTAATCTATTAATGAAGAACTACCGTAGAGCTTGTTTAATTTGGTTTGCATGATTGGTCTCTCTAAGTCTAGATATTTTCGGGTAAAGTGTTTGAACAACAAGGAAGACAGTGTAGAGCCTTATAATGCTTGCAATATGTTCTTGTGTGAGTTTTGCTGTACCTGTTCATACTTGTGTTTGCTTCAAACAACCTTGCTAGCCCAAACCTTGTACTGAGAGGAAATGCTTCTCGTGCATCCAAACACCTTGAGCCAAAACCCATGCCATTTGTGTCCACCATATCTACCTACTATGTGGTATTTTTCTGCCATTCCAAAGTAAATTACTTGAGTGCTACCTTTAAAATTTCATTCCTTTACCTTTACAATATATAGCTCATGGGACAAATAGCTTAAAAACTATTGTGGTGATGAATATGTAGTTATGTGTCTTAATTCTTATAAGTTGCTTGTTGAGCGGTAACCATGTTTCTGGGGACGCCATCAACTTTACCTTTGTTGGATATCATGTGAGATGCTATGCATGTTCGTCTTGTCTGAAGTAAGTGCGATTTCATGATCAAATGGTTTGAGTATGCATATGTTAGAGAAGAACATTGGGCCGCTAACTAAAGCCATGTATCATGGTGGAAGTTTCAGTTTGGACATACAACCTCAATCTCTTATGAAAATATTAACTGTTGTTGAATGCTTAAGCATTAAAAGAGGAGTCCATTATCTGTTGTCTATGTTGTCCCGGTATGGATGTCTAAGTTGAGAATAATCAAAAGCGATAAATCCAATGCGTGCTTTCTCCTTAGACATTTGTACAGGCGGCATAGAGGTACCCCTTTGTGACACTTGGTTGAAACATATGTTATGCAATGATAATCCGTGTTTTCCGAGCTAAGTAGGACAAGGTGTGAGCACTATTAGTACTCTATGCATGAGACTTGCAACTTGTAGGAAGTATTATGCATAGCACATATGAATTATTACTACCGTTGACAAAATTGTTTCTATGTTTTCAAAACAAAAGCTCTAGCACAAAAATAGTAATCCATGCTTCCCTCTGCGAAGGGCCATTCTTTTACTTTATTGTTGAGTCAGTTTACCCACTTATTTCTATCTTAGAAGCAAACACTTGTGTTAACTGTGTGCATTGATTCTTACATGTTTACTTATTGCACTTGTTATATTACTCTATGTTGACAAATATCCATGAGATATACATGTTACAAGTTGAAAGCATTTGCTGAAACTTAATCATCCTTTGTGTTGCTTCAATTCATTCTACTTTGAATTTATTGCTTATGAGTTAGCTCTTATGCAAGTCTTATTGATACTTGTTTGAAAGTACTATTCATGAAAAGTTTTGCTATATGATTCATTTGTTTAGTCATTATCTTTGTTAGCAATCTTTTGTTCAGATCACTCCATTCATCTCATATGCTTTACAATAATGTTGATCAAGATTATGTTGGTAGCATGTCACTTCAGAAATTATTTGTGTTATCGTTTACCTACTCGAGGGCGAGTAGGAACTAAGCTTGGGGATGCTTGATACGTCTCAAACGTATCTATAATTTCTTATGTTCCATGCTACTTTTATGACAATACTTGAATGTTTTATACATACTTTACAACATTATTATACATTTTCCGGCACTAACCTATTAACAAGATGCCGAAGTGGCGTTGTTTTACTGCTGTTTTTGGTTTGAAATCCTAGTAAGGAAATATTCTCGGAATTGGACGAAATCAACGCCCGGTCCTATTTTGCACGAAGCTTCCAGAAGACCGAAAGGGAGACGAAGTGGGGCCACGAGGTGGCCAGACACTAGGGCGGCGCGGCCAAGCCCTGGCCACGCCGGCCTAGTGTGTGGGCCCCTCGTGACGCCCCCTGACCTATCCTTCCGCCTACAAATAGCCTTCGTCGCGAACCTCCCGAGAGCCACGATACGAAAACCTTCCAGAGACGCCGCCGTCGCGAATCCCATCTCGGGGATTCAGGAGATCGCCTCCGGCACACTGCCGGAGAGGGGAATCATCACGGAGGCTCTACATCATCATGCCCGCCTCCGGATTGATGCGTGAGTAGTTCATCCTTGGACTATGGGTCCATAGCAGTAGCTAGATGGTTGTCTTCTCCGCTTGTGCTATCATTGTTTAGATCTCGTGAGCTGCCTAACATGATCAAGATCATCTATTTGTAATGCTACATTTGTGTTTGGCGGGATCCGATGAATATAGAATATTATGTTAAGTTGATTATCAATCTATCATATATGTGTTGTTTATGTTCTTGCATGCTCTGTTGCTAGTAGAGGCTCTGGCCAAGTTGATACTTGTAACTCCAAGAGGGAGTATTTATGCTCGATAGTGGGTTCATGCCTCCATTTAATCTGGGAAGTGACAGAAAGTTCTAAGGTTGTGGATGTGTTGTTGCTACTAGGATAAAACATCGATGCTTTGTCTAAGGATATTTGTGTTGATTACATTACGCACCATACTTAATGCAATTATCTGTTGTTTACAACTTAATACTAGAAGGGGTTCGGATGATAACCTGAAGGTGGATTATTTAGGCATAGATGCATGCTGGATAGCGGTCTATGTACTTTGTCGTAATGCCCTGATTAAATCACATAGTAATCATCGTTGATATGTAATCTTTATTTGTCAATTGCCCGCCTATAATTTGTTCACCCAGATGTTAGTTATCTTATTGAGAGACACCTCTAGTGAACTGTGGACCCCAGTCCATTCTTTTACATCTGAATACATTCTACTGCAATCTCTGTTTTTACTGTTCTTTGCAAACAAACACCATCTTCCACTCGATACGCTTAATCCTTTGTTTTCAGCAAGCCGGTGAGATTGACAACCTCACTGTTACGTTGGGGCAAAGTACTTTGATTGTGTTGTGCAGGTTCCACGTTGGCGCCGGTTTCACTGGTGTTGCGCCGCACTACATTCCTCCACCAACAACCTTCACGTGCTTCTTGGCTCCTCTGGTTCCAATAAACCTTGGTTTCTTTCGAGGGAAAACTTGCGGCGTGCGCATCATACCTTCCTCTTGGGGTTCCCAACGGACGTGTGCTTTACCGTCACAAGGAAGTTGTTGACTACACGCCAGCAATCTCCTCGGCAACGGCGCCAGAAAAAGAACGTTGTCGTGGGAGACAATTCTCTGTGGTGTAACTTTTCTTCAGATCCCCGACAACGGCGCCAGATAAAGAGTTGTTGTGCGTGGAGGCAACAACTTCCTTGTGACGGTAAAGCACACGTCCGTTGGGAACCCCAAGAGGAAGGTATGATGAGCACAACAACAAGTTTTCCCTCAGAAAGAAACCAAGGTTTATCGAATCAGTAGGAGATGAAGGCCACGTGAAGGTTGTTGGTGGAGGAGTGTAGTGCGGCGCAACACCAGTGATTCCGGCGCCAACGTGGAACCTGCACAACACAATCAAAATACTTTTCCCCAACTTAACAGTGAGGTTGTCAATCTCACCGGCTTGCTGAAAACAAAGGATTAAACGTATGGTGTGGAGAATGATGTTTGTTTGCGAAGAACAACAGAAACAGAGATTGCAGTAGATTGTATTTCAGATGTAAAAGAAAGGACCAGGGTCACAGTTCATTAGTGGTGTCTCTCAATAAGATAAATAGCATGTTGGGTGAACAAATTACAGGTGGGATTGACATAGAGATTCATATACATATCATGATGACTACTATGAGATTTAATCGGGCATTACGACAAAGAACATAGACCGCCATCCAATGCATCTATGCCTAAAAATCCACCTTCAGGTTAGCATCCGCACCCCTTCCGTATTAAGTTGCAAACAACAGACAATTGCATTAAGTATGGTGCGTAATGTAATCAACACAAATATCCTTAGACAAAGCATTGATGTTTTATCCCTAGTGGCAACGCACATCCACAACCTTAGAACTTCTGTCACTGTCCCATTCAATGGAGGCATGAACCCACTATCGAGCATAAATACTCCCTCTTGGAGTCACAAGTATCAACTTGGCGAGCCTCTACTAGCAACGGGGAGCATGCAAGAACATAAATAGCACATATATGATAGATCAATAATCAACTTGACATAGTATTCAATATTCATCGGATCCCACTAAACACAACATGTAGCATTACAAATAGATGATCTTGATCATGATAGGCAGCTCACAAGATCTAAACATGATAGCACAAGAGGAGAAGACAACCATCTAGCTACCGCTATGGACCCATAGTCCAGGATGAACTATCACGCATCATTCGGAGGCGGGCATGGTGATGTAGAGCCCTCCATGATGATTCTCTCCGGCAGGGTGCCGAAGGCGATCTCCGAATCCCCGAGATGGGATTACGGCGAGTCTCTAGAACCCGTATCGTGGCTCTCGTACTAGGGTTTTCGCGACGGAGAGAATATATGGGCGAAGGGGCAGAGGGTGCCCGAGGGGCCACACCATATGGCGGCGCGGCCGGGGGTGGGGTCGCGCCGTCCTATGGGGTGGCCGCCTCGTCGCCTCTTCGTATCCTCTTCGGACACGGGAAGGCTCGTGCAAAATAAGACCGTGGTCTTTTGTTTCGTCAATTCCGAGAATATTTCTGTGTAGGATTTCTGAAACCAAAACAGCAGCAGAGCTGCGTCGGCATCTTGTTAATAGGTTAGTGCGAAAATGCATCAAAACATCATAAAGTATGAACAAAACATGTCTAGGTGCTTCTATTCTTGTAGACAGTGTTGGGCCTCCAAGAGCGAGAGGTTTGTAGAACAGCAAGTTTCCCTTAAGTGGATTACCCAAGGTTTATCGAACTCAGGGAGGAAGAGGTCAAAGATATCCCTCTCAAGCAACCCTGTAATCACAAAGCAAGAAGTCTCTTGTGTCCCCACACCAAATACACTTGTCAGGTGTATAGGTGCACTAGTTCGGCGAAGAGATAGTGAAATACAAGTAATATGGATGTATATGAGTGGTAATAGCAATCTGAATAAAATATGGCAGCGAGTAAACATGCAACAAAACAGTAAACAAACGGAGATTCAATGCTTGGAAGCAAGGCCTAGGGATCCTGCTTTCACTAGTGGACACTCTCAACAATGATCACATAATAGAACCACTCTACACTCTTTTGTTGGATAATGAACACCACTAACTGTGTAGGATTACACGAACCCTCAATGCCGGAGTTAACAAGCTCCACAGTATTCGATATTCATGTTTAAGTAACCTTAGAGTGCAAGATAGATCAACACAATTACACCAAGAACTAACATAGCATGCACACTATCACCATCACGCCATGAAGGAGGCATAGATCACGTCAATACTTATCATAGCAATAGTTAACTTCATAATCTACAAGAGATCACAATCATAGCCTACACCAAGTACTAACACGGATGCACACACTGTCACCATTACACCGTGCAGGAGGAATAAAACTACTTTAATAACATCACTAGAGTAGCACATAGATGATATTCAACTAGATCACATAAAGAGAGAGATGAACCACATAGCTACAACGGAGCCCTCAGCCCCGGGGGTGAATTACTCCCTCCTCATCATGGAGACAGCGATGGCGGTGAAGATGGCGGTGGAGACGGCGGTGGAGATGACTCCGGGGGCAATTCCCCGGCAGGGTGCCGGAACAGAGAATTCTGTCCCCCGAATTGGAGTTTCGCGATGTGGCGGCGCCCCTGGAGTCTTTCTGGAGTTTCGTCCGGTACTGCGTTTTTAGGTCGAAAGGGGTTATATAGGCGAAGAGGCGGCGCAGGAGGGCTGGCAGGGTGGCCCCACCATAGGCCGGCGCGGCCAGGGTCTGGCCCGCGCCGCCTTATGGTGTGGTGGCCCCCTGGCCCCTCTCCGACTCTTCTTCGGTGTTCTGGAGCCTTCCGGGAAAAATAGGAGGTTTGGCGTTGATTTCGTCCAATTCCGAGAATATTGCCCGAACAGCCTTTCTAGAACCAAAAACAACAGCAGCTGGCCTTTCGGCATCTCGTCAATAGGTTAGTTCCGAAAAGCATAATAATGACATAAAGTGTGAACAAAACATGTCGGTATTGTCATAAAACAAGCATGGAACATCAGAAATTATAGATAAGTTGGAGACGTATCAGCATCCCCAAGCTTAGTTCCTACTCGTCCTCGAGTAGGTAAACGATAAAAGATAATTTCTGAAGTGACATGCTACCAACATAATCTTAATCATACTATTGTAAAGCATATGAGATGAATGCAGCGATTCGAAGCAATGTTAATGCAATGAGTAAACAACTGAATCATAAAGCAAAGACTTTTCATGAATAGTACTTCAAGACAAGCATCAATAAGTCTTGCATAAGAGTTAACTCATAAAGCAATAATTCAAAGTAGAGGCATTGAAGCAACACAAAGGAAGATGAAGTTTCAGCGGTTGCTTTCAACTTATAACATGTATATCTCATGGATAATTGTCAATGCAAAGCAATATAACAAATGCAATATGCAAATATGTAAGAATCAATGCAAAGTTCACACAAGTGTTTGCTTCTTGGGATGGAGAGAAATAGGTGAACTGACTCAACATAAAGGTAAAAGAATGGTCCTTCAAAGAGGAAAGCATAGATTGCTATATTTGTGCTAGAACTTTGATTTTGAAAACATCAAGAGAGCATAAAGTTTTGAGAGGTGTTTGTTGTTGTCAACGAATGGTAGAGGGTACTCTAACCCCCTTGCCAGACAAACCTTCAAAGAGCGGCTCTCTCCCACATGTAGCATTTTCCAATTCCAACCATATAACAATTTAACGAAGAGGAAACTTCGCCATGAATATTATGAGCTAAGAACACATGTGTTCATACGAACCAGCGGAGCGTGTCTCTCTCCCACACAAGCATTTATTCAAACTAAAACAAAAACAAACAAACAGACGCTCCAAGTAAAGTACATAAGATGTGACCGAATAAAAATATAGTTTCAAGAGAAGGAACCTGATACTTTGTCGATGAAGAAGGGGATGCCTTGGGCATCCCCAAGCTTAGATGCTTGAGTCTTCTTAAAATATGCAGGGATGAACCACCGGGGCATCCCCAAGCTTAGACTTTTCATTCTTCTTGATCGTAGTATATCATCCTCCTCTCTTGACCCTTGAAAACTTCCTTCACACCAAACTCAAAGCAACTCATTAGAGGGTTAGTGCATAATCAAAAATTCACATGTTCAGAGGTGACACAATCATTCTTAACACTTCTGGACATTGCTCAAAGCTACTGGAAGGTAATGGAACAAAGAAATCCACCCAACACAGCGAAAGAAGCAATGCGAAATAAAAGGCAGAATCTATCAAAACAGAACAGTCCGTAAAGACGAATTTTAAAATGGCACCAGACTTGCTCAGATGAAAATGCCCAAATTGAATGAAAGTTGCGTACATATCTGAGGATCACTCACGTAAATTGGCATAATTTTCTGAGTTTCCTACAGAGAATTAGGCCCAGATTCGTGACAGCAAAGAAATCTGTTTCTGCGCAGTAATCCAAATCTAGTATCAACCTTGCTATCAACGACTTTACTTGGCACAACAAAACACAAAACTAAGATAAGGAAAGGTTGCTACAGTAGTAAACAACTTCCAAGACACAAATATAAAACAAAGTACTTTAGAAAAATAAACACATGGGTTATCTCCCAAGAAGTTCTTTCTTTATAGCCATTAAGATGGGCTTAGCAGTTTTGGTGATGCACCCGCAAGAAATAGTATTTGAAGCAAAAGAGAGCTTCAAGAGGCAAATTCAAAACACGTTTAAGCCTAACATGCTTCCTATGCAGAGGAATCTTGTACACAAATGAATTCATGAAGAACAAAGTGACAAGCATAAGAGGATAAAACACGAGTAACTTCAAGATTCTCAACATAAAGAGGGGAAACTTAATATTATTAAGATGAATATAACCATGTTTCCCTCTCTCATAATAACTTTCAGTAGCATCATTGATGAAATCTACAATATAACCATCACTTAAAACATTCTTATCATGGTTCATATGTATAAAGGTATCATTATTTTTGTCATAAGAAAAACTCTTCTCATTAATAGTAATTGGAGCAGGATCATTATCAAGAATTTGAACATGGTAAACAAGTTGCATACTAAGGGAATGGTTTTTGGCAAGCCCATCATAACTATGACAAGTTTCATAAGGATAATTGTAACATGTGTCATATACATCTCTATAGCAATTATCTAAACCAGAATATGTAATATCATCATTTTCACTAAAAGTAGAGGTCTCAAATACAGGATCTTCAAGCACAACATCCCCAAGCTTAGAGCTTTCAATATCATCGTTTAAGGGGACATGAATAATGCTATCATCATTACTTTCATAATCAGTACCAAAGAGATTTCCAATATCAAAGGTAGTGTGCTCATCCAAATCATGATCACTAACATGGGTACAGGGCATAGGAAGATCATCGTACTCAGATTCATTATCATAATAATCATTAGGCGCAACATACTTACGGTTACCTATTGTTACCTCATACACGCGGGGATATGCCATTGCCTCTTTCTCTTTATTCTCCTTTTTCTTCTTCTTCTTCTTCTTCGTTCCCTTCTTCTTCTTCTTTTCCTTCTCCTCGTTCCCTTCTTTAGGAGGAAGAGGCTTGAAGGGTGGCTTGTCCGCATAACCTGATTTACTTTTAGAAACAATAGAAGAAACTTGGGAGGATCCCTCCTTTTCATTAATTAGTTGAAAACACACAGCGGTCCTATCATATTTTGGCAAGGTGTCATCTTCTAAAATATTTTGTATGTAAGTGTTTGTATGGCTATTGTCAATGCAATAAGAAAAACACCCATGCAGGACATCATCAATATCAAGATCACTCATATGTAACAAAGAGATTTTTCTCGACAGTTCTTCACACCCCAAAAATAAAGTAAGTTCATCATGCTGATTAGGAGTAATTTCATCATCACAATACAAATTTGCAGCACTCATTGGGTTCAAATTATCATTGGAGGGGCATTGAAAATTAAAATGACCCACTTCATGGCAAACTTCACAAATAAAAGGATAGAGGGCACAAACTTTTTTACCAAGATCATCTAGAGCCCTAAACCACTTTCTAGTTTTTTCATTAGCATGATGGATACAATATTCATCTTTGATTTGATTAATTCCACAAGGTCTATGTATTCCACAAAAATTAACATGCTTATAGGAAATAGCATTCTTAGGAGTTTGAGCATGCTTATTAACAACAATTTCATTCTTCATGCAAGCCTCTTTAAAAGGTTCATGATACTTATCAAAATTCTTTTTAGGCAATTCAAAATGAGAAGCAAAGGCTTTATAAAGATTTGCAGCAACTTGAGAGTCAAGACCATAAGTAGCACTCATATTTCGAAATTTATCGGTATCCATAAAAGTTTCAATGCATTCATAATCATAATTTATACCTGACTCTTTACCTTTGTCGTTCTCCCAATCTTCAGCGTTCTCCTTAATCCGATCAAGAAGGTCCCTTTTAAACTCTTCTTTGTTGCTCGTGAATGATCCAGAACAAGTAGTATCCAGCAAGGTCTTATCTTGAAAAGAAAGTCTTGCATAGAAATTATCAATGATGATATTACCTGGAAGCTCATGATTGGGGCATTTGAGCATTAAAGTCTTCAATCTCTCCCATGCTTGGGCAATACTCTCTCCATCATGAGGCCAAAAATTATATATATGGTTTCGATCTTTGTGAATTTCACTTGGAGGATAGAACTTGGAATAAAATAGAGGCACAATATCCTTCCAATCAAGAGAGCGCCCGTCCTTCAATAGTTTATACCAATGCGCCGCTTCACCAGATAGCGACATAACAAATAATTTCTTTCTAACTTCATCCATTGAAATACCTGCACACTTGAATAACCCGCATAATTCATGCAAAAACAGTAAATGATCTCCAGGATGGACAGTTCCATCCCCTTCATAGCGGTTATCCATAACACGTTCAATAATTTTCATAGGTATTTTATACGGAATACTTTCAGCAGGTGGATTTAAAATATCAGAAGCATCATTAGAGTTATCGCATATGGGAGATAAAGCATTATCAGAGCAAAATATTTCTTCCAAAGTTGAGGAGCAAAAAAGATTATTTTTATGTAAACTAGCTTCCCCAAGCTTAGACTTCTTCATAGCATTAGCAGTAATTGCATTCATACCAATAACATTGCTATTATCATGCAAATAAGGTTCCATAGGTTTTTTAATTTTCGCATCAAACAATTCTAAATTAGGAAAAAGATTAAAAAGCTCACCAATTTTTTTGTTGTTTTCCATTATGCCTAACTAGTGAAAATAAAAACAAGAAACAAAAAGATGTAATTGCAGGATCTAAAGGAAATAGCTTCGAGCACTCACACACCGGCAACAGTGCTAGAAAATAGCTTAGTAGTCGGAGGATGTGAATACCTTTTACCTTACCTCCCCGGCAACGGCGCCAGAAAAGTGCTTGATGTCTACGGGTGCTTCTATTCTTGTAGACAGTGTTGGGCCTCCAGAGCAGAGGTTTGTAGAACAAGCAAGTTTCCCTTAAGTGGATTACCCAAGGTTTATCGAACTCGGGGAGGAAGAGGTCAAAGATATCCCTCTCAAGCAACCCTGTAATCACAAAGCAAGAAGTCTCTTGTGTCCCCAACACACCAAATACACTTGTCAGGTGTATAGGTGCACTAGTTCGGCGAAGAGATAGTGAAATACAAGTAATATGGATGTATATGAGTGGTAATAGCAATCTGAATAAAATATGGCAGCGAGTAAACATGCAACAAAACAGTAAACAAACGGAGATTCGATGCTTGGAAGCAAGGCCTAGGGATCCTGCTTTCACTAGTGGACACTCTCAACAATGATCACATAATAGAACCACTCTACACTCTTTTGTTGGATAATGAACACCACTAACTGTGTAGGATTACACGAACCCTCAATGCCGGAGTTAACAAGCTCCACAGTATTCGATATTCATGTTTAAGTAACCTTAGAGTGCAAGATAGATCAACACAATTACACCAAGAACTAACATAGCATGCACACTATCACCATCACGCCATGAAGGAGGCATAGATCACGTCAATACTTATCATAGCAATAGTTAACTTCATAATCTACAAGAGATCACAATCATAGCCTACACCAAGTACTAACACGGATGCACACACTGTCACCATTACACCATGCAGGAGGAATAAAACTACTTTAATAACATCACTAGAGTAGCACATAGATGATATTCAACTAGATCACATAAAGAGAGAGATGAACGACATAGCTACAGCGGAGCCCTCAGCCCCAGGGGTGAATTACTCCCTCCTCATCATGGAGACAGCGATGGCGGTGAAGATGGCGGTGGAGACGGCGGTGGAGATGACTCCGGGGGCAATTCCCGGTCCCGGCGGCGTGCCGGAACAGACTTGTCCCGAATTGGAGTTTCGCGATGTGGCGGCGCCCCTGGAGTCTTTCTGGAGTTTCGTCCAAAGGTGCTGCGTTTTTAGGTCGAAAGGGGTTATATAGGCGAAGAGGCGGCGGGAGGGCTGGCAGGGTGGCCCCACCATAGGCCGGCGCGGACAGTCTGGCCCGCGCCGCCTTATGGTGTGGTGGTCTGGCCCCTCTCCGACTCTTCTTCGGTCTGGAGCCTTCGGAAAAATAGGAGGTTTGGCGTTGATTTCGTCCAATTCCGAGAATATTGCCCGAACAGCCTTTCTGGAACCAAAAACGCAGAAAACAACAACCGCCTTTCGGCATCTCGTCAATAGGTTAGTTCCGGAAACGCATAATAATGACATAAAGTGTGAACAAAACATGTCGGTATTGTCATAAAACAAGCATGGAACATCAGAAATTATAGATACGTTGGAGACGTATCAAAAACATGTAGGTATTGTCATAAAACTAGCATGGAACATAAGAAATTATAGATACGTTGGAGACGTATCATTCACCAGGGAGTTGAAGTCGGTGGCGCGGAGCTTCCTGTTGCAGAAGGGGCACTTGTAAATGCCTCGAGCAAAGGGGCCATCGTAATGGCCGGACTGCAGCCTCCTGAGGACGTGACGAGTCTTGGTGTGGAAGGACTCGTCGTCGCTGTCGACGTCGCTGCTCTGCACCTGTCACGTAGCACCAAAGATCGTGCAAAAAACACGGAGTCAATTGCAACGATGATGGAACAGAGAGTGAACAAAAAATCATGCATGATAATATGGGCTCGAAAAAAAGAGGTAGCCTCAGTTACATTGGACACACTTATATCCAGGATTTGAGTAAGTAAACCAAAGATCATGCACAACAAATTTGTACACACCAATTGTTTACTGACCAAACCCTGAATCAATTTATGCCCAAATATTCATCATCATCGGCACAAATCTTAAACAAAAGCAAATCACAAACACTAATAACGCAAGATCTAACACAAAAGGATTGAACTAGGAACAGACGAACCCTAATAACGCTAGATCTAACACAAATGGATTGAACTAGGAACAGACGAACCCTAATAACGCTAGATCTAACACAAAAGGATTGAAATGAGATAAGAACAAGGGAACAAAGGGTTACCTCCGGCTCGTCGTCGACGATGCTGGTGTCGTAGGGGTTCTCCGGCGCGTCGTACTGCACTGGTTCGTACGGGTCCCAAGCGACGGGGGCCTGGACGGTGGCGGCGGCCGATGCGCCGGCTGCTACGTTGGAAGCAGCGACAGGGGCCTGGACGGGGGCGGCGGCCGATGCGCCGACAATGGGCATCTCATTCTTCTCCATCGCCGGCGGTTTTCTTCGGGGTTTTTTCTTCGGTTGTGGAGAAGATGATGGGACAGGAGAGGCGGTTGCAGTGAGAACGTGCGTCGAGGGAGAGAAAGAGGGGCTCTATAAAGACGAAGGTGGCGTGTACCGCAACACGCGTCCGCTATGCACGGCTGCAGCGTGCACCGCGACACGAGTCTAACCCTGGGACGTTTGGTGTACTCAGTTATAACCTCAGGCCTTATACAGAAATTTTATCTGTACTCAGTTTTCCCCTCGAGGACTTAGACCGGCAAGTGCAATATACTCAGTTTTACCCTCAAGTAGCTGGTCAACAGAGAGTCAACAAATGAGATTAACATAGCTAATTGAGTCATTTCATGCGCAAAAAAATCCAAAAAAATAAAAACATAGTGGCACCTACTCATGGAGTCTTCCTACGCAACCTGCCACCTAGAAAACCTTAACAAACATATATAAATCAAGTTTTACCACAAATTGCCACTTCTCAGAATCACTAGTGTAGCTATGAAGATGCATGGTTTTCCACTCAAACCCCTTTGCAAAACATCTTTCCCAAAAACATAGTTTGTCTAAATGATGCCATAATTGTCACACTCATGTATATTTGAATTGCAAATAATTTGATGTAGCCCAATATGAATTATATTGTACAAAACACACATTTTTCATTTTGTAATTCTTTTGTTTGAATCCCTTAGTCTATTTACTATTTATGTGCCCTTGGATTCTTAGTACTACTCAGTTTTGCCCTCAAGTACTGTCACAAATGCTCTGAGAAGCCCAAACTTATCCTGATTGGTTGAGCCGTTGTCACACGGATCGACTCCACGAACCGTTGATCCACTGATCTAACGGGCAGTATACCCCTCTCCGTCTCTTCGTGGCAACCTCTCTCTCTCTCTCTTCGTGGCCACCCCTCTCTCTCTCTCTCTCTCTCTCTGTCGGTGGAGAGTGCCCACCCCTCTATTTATGTGCAATAACGAGTTTGCCACTTAATATAGTTTGGGATATAGTATTGGTATTTTGAAACGGCCCAAAAGTGGTATAATTTTGGTATAAACATGAGGCATACATATTTGCGGATTTCGGTGAATGCATTATTTGTCACCCCTCTAACAATTATCAACTATCTTTAGTTGTCCTTTTCTTTTAGGGAATATAGTTTGGGATATAGTATTGGTATTTTGAAACGGCCCAAAAGTGGTATAATTTTGGTATAAACATGAGGCATACATATTTGCGGATTTCGGTGAATGCATTATTTGTCACCCCTCTAACAATTATCAACTATCTTTAGCTGTCCTTTTCTTTTAGGGAATATAGTTTGGGATATAGTATTGGTATTTTGAAACGGCCCAAAAGTGGTATAATTTTGGTATAAACATGAGGCATACATATTTGCGGATTTCGGTGAATGCATTATTTGTCACCCCTCTAACAATTATCAACTATCTTTAGCTGTCCTTTTCTTTTAGGGAATATAGTTTGGGATATAGTATTGGTATTTTGAAACGGCCCAAAAGTGGTATAATTTTGGTATAAACATGAGGCATACATATTTGCGGATTTCGGTGAATGCATTATTTGTCACCCCTCTAACAATTATCAACTATCTTTAGCTTTCCTTTTCTTTTAGGGAATATAGTTTGGGATATAGTATTGGTATTTTGAAACGGCCCAAAAGTGGTATAATTTTGGTATAAACATGAGGCATACATATTTGCGGATTTCGGTGAATGCATTATTTGTCACCCCTCTAACAATTATCAACTATCTTTAGCTTTCCTTTTCTTTTAGGGAATATAGTTGGTAATTTCGGTGAATGCACACACTAACTTTGAAAACAACTACAAGTACATGTAACTGAATAATGGATTTGTAACAAGGTATCCCTTGTAACAACTTCTAGCGCCTGGTGAGCAATGATAAGAATCCGATCGTAATTATACAACAAAAAAAACAACCAGCCATCAGATTAGCTTGCTTCTTCAACTCGATCAGCTGCCTTAACTGCTTGTTCATTTTCTTCAGTTCTCCCTTCACTTCCACCAGTCCTGCATTGGGAGCATTAGGCATAATCGGAACGGCTCCTCTCTCCGCCGCATTCTCTACAGCAAGTCCCCCCTCCCAAATTGCGCCCCCCAATAGCGCCAATTGATTCCTGCAACTGAAGCCTCTGAACGTACACATCGATCCACTCGAAATGCCTGCATTTCTTCAAGATCTGAAAACAACAACGTGAACCCTAAATCCCAAATTCGAGGGAATAACAAGAAAATCGAGAGAAAACAGAGAAATTGGAGCGAGATCTAACCTTATCCCCCTCTCTATATGGCAAGCTCTCGCATGCAACGAACTCACGTCCACGGTTGCCGTTCTCGTCCGTCTTACAGATCGACCGCTTCAGAGGCTCCTGGCGTGGGTGATACGCGTAGATGCACACGTCCGTTGGGAACCCCAAGTGGAAGGTATGATGCGTATAGAAGCAAGTTTCCCTCAGTATGAAACCAAGGTTTAATCGAACCGGTAGGAGCCAAGAAGCACGTTGAAGGTTGATGGTCGCGAAATGTGATGCGGCGCAACACCAGGGATTCCGGCGCCAACGCGGAACCTGCACAACACAACCCAAGTACTTTGTCCCAACGAAACAGTGAGGTTGTCAATCTCACCGGCTTGTGTAACAAAGGATTAAACGTATCGAGTGGAAGATGTTTGCAAAGAAAACAGTAAACACAATTGCAGTAGATTGTATGCTATGTAAAGAATAGGACCGGGGTCCACAGTTCACTAGAGGTGTCTCTCCCATAAGATAAAAGCATGTTGGGTGAACAAATTACAGTCGGGCAATTGACAAATAGAGAAAGGCATAACAATGCATATACATGACATGGTAAATATAGTGAGATTTAATTGGGCATTACGACAAAGTACATAGACCGCCATCCAACTGCATCTATGCCTAAAAAGTCCACCTTCAGGTTATCATCCGAACCCCCTCCAGTATTAAGTTGCAAAGCAACAGACAATTGCATTAAGTATGGTGCGTAATGTAATCAACAACTACATCCTTAGACATAGCATCAATGTTTTATCCCTAGTGGCAACAGCACATCCACAACCTTAGAACTTTCTGTCACTGTCCCAGATTCAATGGAGGCATGAACCCACTATCGAGCATAAATACTCCCTCTTGGAGTTAAGAGTAAAAACTTGGCCAGAGCCTCTACTAATAACGGAGAGCATGCAAGATCATAAACAACACATGAACAATAGATTGATAATCACCATAATCATAGTACTCTCTATCCATCGGATCCCGACAAACACAACATATAGAATTACATATAGATGATCTTGATCATGTTAGGCAGCTCACAAGATCCAACAATGAAGCACAACAAGGAGAAGACGACCATCTAGCTACTGCTATGGACCCATGGTCCAGGGGTGAACTACTCACTCATCACTCCGGAGGCGACCATGGCGGTGTAGAGTCCTCCGGAGATGAATCCCTCTCGGCGGGTGAGGCGTCTCAGAATCCCCCGAGATGGGATCCGCGGCGGCGGTGTCTCTAAGGTTTTCCGTATCGTGGCTCTCGATACGGGGTTTCGCGACGGAAGCTTTAAGTAGGCGGAGGGTCAACGGGGGGGCCACACGGGGGCCCGGGGGATAGGTCGGCGCGGCCGGGGGGCACGCGCCGGCCCCTGGCCTCCTCGTGGCCTCGTTAGGTCTTCGGTCTTGGAAGCTTCGTGCAAAAATAGGACCCTGGGCGAAAGTTTCGTCCAATTCCGAGAATATTTCTTTACTAGGATTTCTGAAACCAAAAACAGCAGAAAACAGCAACTGGCTCTTCGGCATCTTGTTAATAGGTTAGTTCCAGAAAATGCATAAATATGACATATAATGTGCATAAAACATGTAGGTATCATCAATAAAGTAGCATGGAACATAAGAAATTATCGATACGTTGGAGACGTATCAGCATCCCCAAGCTTAGTTCTGCTCGTCCCGAGCAGGTAAAACGATAACAAAGATAATTTCTGAAGTGACATGCCATCATAATCTTGATCATACTATTTGTAAACATATGTAATGAATGCAGCGATCAAAACAAAAGTAATGACATGAGTAAACAACTGAATCATAAAGCAAAGACTTTTCATGAATAGTACTTCAAGACAAGCATCAATAAGTCTTGCATAAGAGTTAACTCATAAAGCAATAAATCAAAGTAAAGGTGTTGAAGCAACACATAGGAAGATTAAGTTTCAGCGGTTGCTTTCACTTATAACATGTATATCTCATGGATATTGTCAACATAAAGTAATATAACAAGTGCAATATGCAAGTATGTAGGAATCAATGCACAGTTCACACAAGTGTTTGCTTCTTAGGTGGAAGGAGATAGGTAAACTGACTCAACATAAAAGTAAAAGAATGGTCCTTCAAAGAGGAAAGCATCGATTGCTGTATTTGTGCTAGAGCTTTTATTTTGAAAACATGAAACAATTTTGTCAACGGTAGTAATAAAGCATATGAGTTATGAAAATTATATCTTACAAGTTGCAAGCCTCACGCATAGTATACTAATAGTGCCCGCACCTCGTCCTACTTAACTTGGACTACCGGGTCTTCGCATGCCATGTTTCAACCAAGTGTCACAAAGGGGTACCTCCATGCCGCCTGTACAAAGGTCTAAGGAGAATGCTCGCATTTCGGATTTCTCGCTTTTGATTATTCTCAACTTAGACATCCATACCGGGACAACATGGACAACAGATAATGGACTCCTCTTAAATGCATAAGCATGTAGCAAAGTTATTATTCTCATATGAGATTGAGGATATATGTCCAAAACTGAAACTTCCACCATGATTCATGGCTTTAGTTAGCGGCCCAATGTTCTTCTCTAACAATTTTGCATGCTCCAACCACTAAAATGATAGACCTTCAGACAAGACGGACATGCATAGCAACTCACATGATATTCAACAATAGTTGATGGCGTTCCCCAGAAGCATGGTTATCGCACAACAAGCAACTTAATAAAATATAAAGTGCATAAGTACATATTCAATACTACGATAGTTTTTAAGGCTATTTTGTCCCATGAGCTATATATTGCAAAGGTAAATGATGGAATTTTAAAGGTAGCACTCAAGCAATTTACTTTGGAATGGCGGAGAAATACCATGTAGTAGGTAGGTATGGTGGACACAAATGGCATAGTAGTTGGCTCAAGGATTTTGGATGCATGAGAAGTATTCCCTCTCGATACAAGGTTTAGGCTAGCAAGGTTATTTGAAGCAAACTCAAGGATGAACAAGTGCAGCAAAACTCACATAAAAGACATATTGTAAACATTATAAGACTCTACACTGTCTTCCTTGTTGTTCAAAACTCAATACTAGATATTATCTAGACCTTAGAGAAACCAAATATGCAAATCAAATTTTAGCAAGCTCTATGTATTTCTTCATTAATGGGTGCAAAGCATATGATGCAAGAGCTTAAACATGAGCACAACAATTGCCAAGTATCACATTATCCAAGACATTTTAGAATTACTACATGTAGCATTTTCCAATTCCAACCATATAACAAATTAACGAAGAAGAAACTTCGCCTTGAACATTATGAGTAAAGCCTAAGGACACATGTGTCCATATGCAACAGCGGAGCGTGTCTCTCTCCCACAAAGTGAATGCTAGGATCCATTTTATTCAAACAAAAACAAAAACGAAAACAAACCGACGCTCCAAGTAAAGAACACAAGATGTGATTGAATAAAAATATAGTTTCAGGGGAGGAACCTGATGATGTTGTCGATGAAGAAGGGGATGTCTTGGGCATCCCCAAGCTTAGACGCTTGAGTCTTCTTAAAATATGCAGGGATGAACCGCGGGGGCATCCCCAAGCTTAGAGCTTTCACTCCTCTTGATCATAGTATATCATTCTCCTCTCTTGACCCTTGAAAACTTCCTTCACACCAAACTTCAAGCAAACTCATTAGAGGGTTAGTGCACAATTAATAATTCACTCATTCAGAGGTGACACAATCATTATTTTCACTTCTGGACATTGCATAATGCTACTGGACATTAGTGGATCAAAGAAATAAATCCAACATAGCAAAAGAGGCAATGCGAAATAAAAGGCAGAATCTGTCAAAAACAGAACAGTCCGTAAAGACGAATTTAGAAATGGCACCAGACTTGCTCAAATGGAAAAACTCAAAACTAATGAAAGTTGCGTACATATCTGAGGATCACGCTCGTAAATTGGCAGATTTTTTCGAATTTTCTACAGAGAACTGTGCCCAGATTCGTGACAGACAGCAATGCTGTTTCTGCGCAGCGATCCCAAATATAACATCAACTTTGACATAGAAACTTTACTTGGCACAAAAACATGATAAGGAGAGGTTGCTACAGTAGTAAACAACTTCCAAGACTCAACAAAACAAAAAATTGCTGTAGTAAAAACATGGGTTGTCTCCCATAAGCGCTTTTCTTTAACGCCTTTCAGCTAGGCGCAGAAAGTGCAAATCAAGTAACATCGAGAGTAGAAGCATCAACATCATAACTTGTTCTAATAATAGAATAAAAAGGCAACTTCATTCTCTTTCTAGGGAAGTGTTCCATACCTTTCTTGAGAGAAATTGATATTTAATATTACCTTCCCTCATATCAATAACAGCACCAACAGTTCGAAGAAAAGGTCTTCCCAACACAATAGGACAAGATGCATTGCATTCGATATCCAAGACAACAAAATCAACGGGGACAAGGTTATTGTTAACCGTAATGTGCACATTATCAATCCTCCCCAAAGGTTTCTTTTTAACATTATCGGCAAGATTAACATCCAAATAACAATTCTTCAATGGTGGCAAGTCAAGCATATCATAAATCTTTTTAGGCATAACAGAAATACTTGCACCAAGATCACATAAAGCATTACATTCAAAGTCATTGAATTTCATTTTAATGATGGGCTCCCAACCATCTTCTAACTTTCTAGGAATAGAAGTTTCAAGTTTTAGTTTCTCTTCTCTAGCTTTTATGAGAGCATTTGTAATATGTTTTGTAAAGGCTAAATTTATAGCACTAGCATTAGGACTTTTAGCAAGTTTTTGTAAGAACTTTATAACTTCAGAGATGTGGCAATCATCAAAATCTAAATCATTATGAGCTACAGCAATGGGATCATTGTTCCCAAGGTTGGAAAAAATTTCAGCAGTTTTATCACAAGCAGTTTCAGCAGTTTTAGCAATTTCAGGCAGTTTTGTACGCTTTGCACTAGGAGTAGAAACATTGCCAACACCAATTATATTACCATTGATAGTAGGAGGTGCAGCAACATGTGGAGAATTAGCATTACTAGTGGTGGTAATAGTCCAAACTTTAGCTACATTATTCTCTTTAGCTAGTTTTTCATTTTCTTCTCTATCCCACCTAGCACGCAATTCAGCCATTAATCTTATATTCTCATTAATTCTAACTTGGATGGCATTTGCTGTAGTAGTAATCTTATTATCAATATCATCAGGTTTAGCAGCCATTTTATTAATTAAAGAAGATTGTGATGCAGACATGTATGAGATTCGGGTTTCAGCATTTGAAATTTTAGTTTGCAGACCAGAAATCTCCCTATTCAAGTTTTCAAGTTGATTTCCTATATTTTTCAACAAGGTAGATTGTTCATTCATAGTTTTAGTAAACAATTTGTTTTGCTCATATTGCGATTGCATAAAGTTTTTAGTGGATCTTTCAACATCTAGCATCCTTCCCTCATATCTACCATAAGTATTACCATTAGCAGGATATGGCCTAGAATTTTGAGCAACTAATGAAGCTAACGGAACATTATTTGGATCAATATTAGATCTACCATTCACAAGCATAGACATAATCACATCAATTTATCACTCAAGGAAGAGGTTTCTTCAACAGAATTTACCTTCTTACCTTGTGGAGCTCTTTCCGTGTGCCATTCAGAGTAATTTATCATCATATCATCAAGAAGTTTTGTAGCCGCCCCCAATGTGATGGACATAAAGGTACCTCCAGCAGCTGAATCCAATAAATTCCGCGAAGAAAAATTTAGTCCTGCATAGAAGGTTTGGATGATCATCCAAGTAGTCAGTCCATGGGTTGGGCAATTCTTTACCAAAGTTTTCATTCTCTCCCAAGCTTGAGCAACATGTTCAGTATCTAATTGTTTAAAATTCATTATGCTACTTCTCAAAGATATAATTTTAGCGGGAGGATAATATCTACCAATAAAAGCATCCTTGCATTTAGTCCATGAATCAATACTATTCTTAGGCAAAGATAGCAACCAATCTTTAGCTCTTCCTCTTAATGAGAAAGGAAACACTTTCAATTTAATAATATCACCATCTACATCCTTATACTTTTGCATTTCACAAAGTTCAACAAAATTATTGAGATGGGTAGCAGCATCATCAGAACTAACACCAGAAAATTGATCTCTCATAACCAAGTTCAGTAAAGCAGGTTTAATTTCAAAGAATTCTGCTGTAGTAGCAGGTGGAGCAATAGGTGTGCATAGGAAATCATTATTATTTGCATTTGTGAAGTCACACAATTTAGTATTTTCAGGAGTATTCATTTTAGCAACAGTAAATAAAACAAACTAGATAAAGTAAATGCAAGTAACTAATTTTTTTGTGTTTTCGATATAGAGAGCAAGACAGTAAATAAAGTAAAACTAGCAACTAATTTTTTTGTATTTTGATTTAGTGCAGCAAACAAAGTAGTAAATAAAATAAAGCAAGACAAAAACAAAGTAAAGAGATTGAGAAGTGGAGACTCCCCTTGCAGCGTGTCTTGATCTCCCCGGCAACGGCGCCAGAAATTTAGCTTGATACGCGTAGATGCACACGTCCGTTGGGAACCCCAAGTGGAAGGTATGATGCGTATAGAAGCAAGTTTCCCTCAGTATGAAACCAAGTTTAATCGAACCAGAGGAGCCAAGAAGCACGTTGAAGGTTGATGGTCGCGAAATGTGATGCGGCGCAACACAGGGATTCCGGCGCCAACGCGGAACCTGCACAACACAACCCAAGTACTTTCCCAACAAAAGTGAGGTTGTCAATCTCACCGGCTTGCTGTAACAAAGGATTAAACGTATCGAGTGGAAGATGTTTGCAAAGAAAACAGTAAACACAATTGCAGTAGATTGTATGCTATGTAAAGAATAGGACCGGGGTCCACAGTTCACTAGAGGTGTCTCTCCCATAAGATAAAAGCATGTTGGGTGAACAAATTACAGTTGGGCAATTGACAAATAGAGAAAGGCATAACAATGCATATACATGACATGGTAAATATAGTGAGATTTAATTGGGCATTACGACAAAGTACATAGACCGCCATCCAACTGCATCTATGCCTAAAAAGTCCACCTTCGAGTTATCACCCCCTCCAGTATTAAGTTGCAAAGCAACAGACAATTGCATTAAGTATGGTGCGTAATGTAATCAACAACTACATCCTTAGACATAGCATCAATGTTTTATCCCTAGTGGCAACAGCACATCCACAACCTTAGAACTTTCTGTCACTGTCCCAGATTCAATGGAGGCATGAACCCACTATCGAGCATAAATACTCCCTCTTGGAGTTAAGAGTAAAAACTTGGCCAGCCTCTACTAATAACGGAGAGCATGCAAGATCATAAACAACACATGAACAATAGATTGATAATCACCATAATCATAGTACTCTCTATCCATCGGATCCCGACAAACACAACATATAGAATTACATATAGATGATCTTGATCATGTTAGGCAGCTCACAAGATCCAACAATGAAGCACAACAAGGAGAAGACGACCATCTAGCTACTGCTATGGACCCATGGTCCAAGGGTGAACTACTCACTCATCACTCCGGGCGACCATGGCGGTGTGAGTCCTCCGGGAGATGAATCCCTCTCCGGCCAGGTCCGGGGCGATCTCCTGAATCCCCCGAGATGGGATTCGCGGCGGCGGCGTCTCGAAGGTTTTCCGTATCGTGGCTCTCGGTGCGGGGGTTTCGCGACGGAAGCTTTAAGTAGGCGGAGGGTCAACGCGGGGGGCCACACGAGGGGCCCAGGGGGAGGTCGGCGCGGCCAGGGCCTGGGCGCGCCGGCCACCCCCTGGCCTCCTCGTGGCCCCACTTCGTTAGGTCTTCGGTCTTGGAAGCTTCGTGCAAAAATAGGACCCTGGGCGAAAGTTTCGTCCAATTCCGAGAATATTTCTTTACTAGGATTTCTGAAACCAAAAACAGCAGAAAAACAGCTGGCTCTTCGGCATCTTGTTAATAGGTTAGTTCCAGAAAATGCATAAATATGACATATAATGTGCATAAAACATGTAGGTATCATCAATAAAGTAGCATGGAACATAAGAAATTATCGATACGTTGGAGACGTATCAGGGCAGTCAGGGCATCTTGTCAAAGGCACGGGTCCATACTGCGGCCATGAAGAACGGGAGGTCGAAGAGAAACTAGACATCACCCGCCTGCCGGAGAAGGGCTGCCGCTGGCGGAGAAGAAGAACAATGGGGCGCGGGGAAAGAAAGGGGAAGCAATGGCGTTGGGAACCCCAAGAGGAAGGTGTGATGCGCACAGCAGCAAGTTTTCCCTCAGAAAGAAACCAAGGTTATCGAACCAGTAGGAGCCAAGAAGCACGTGAAGGTTGTTGGTGGAGGAATGTAGTGCGGCGCAACACCAGTGAAACCGGCGCCAACGTGGAACCTGCACAACACAATCAAAGTACTTTGCCCCAACGTAACAGTGAGGTTGTAAATCTCACCGGCTTGCTGAAAACAAAGGATTAAACGTATCGAGTGGAAGATGGTGTTTGTTTGCAAAGAACAGAAGATTGCAGTAGAATGTATTCAGATGTAAAAGAATGGACCGGGGTCCACAGTTCACTAGAGGTGTCTCTCCAATAAGATAACTAACATGTTGGGTGAACAAATTACAGGCGGGCAATTGACAAATAAAGATTCAATACATATCAACGATGATTACTATGTGATTTAATCAGGGCATTACGACAAAGTACATAGACCGCTATCCACATGCATCTATGCCTAAATAATCCACCTTCAGGTTATCATCCGAACCCCTTCCGGTATTAAGTTGTAAACAACAGATAATTGCATTAAGTATGGTGCGTAATGTAATCAACA
Organism: Lolium multiflorum; assembly: GCA_030979885.1. NCBI lineage: Eukaryota > Viridiplantae > Streptophyta > Magnoliopsida > Poales > Poaceae > Lolium > Lolium multiflorum. The sequence goes on from CM061748.1 coordinate 51,820,640, forward strand.
CAAATATCCTTAGACAAAGCATCAATGTTTTATCCCTAGTAGCAACAACACATCCACAACCTTAGAACTTTCTGTCACTGTCCCAGATTCAATGGAGGCATGAACCCACTATCGAGCATAATTACTCCCTCTTGGAGTTACAAGTATCAACTTGGCCAGAGCCTCTACTAGCAATGGAGAGCATGCAAGAACATAAACAACACATATATGATAGATTGATAATCAACTTAACATAATATTCTATATTCATCGGATCCCGCCAAACACAACATGTAGCATTACAAATAGATGATCTTGATCATGTTAGGCAGCTCACAAGATCTAAACAATGATAGCACAAGCGGAGAAGACAACCATCTAGCTACTGCTATGGACCCATAGTCCAAGGATGAACTACTCACGCATCAATCCGGAGGCGGGCATGATGATGTAGAGCCCCTCCGGTGATGATTCCCCTCTCCGGCAGGGTGATGCGCGTAAATGTACACGTCCGTTGGGAACCCCAAGAGGAAGGTATGATGCGCACAGTGGCAAGTTTTCCCTCAGAAAGAAACCAAGGTTGAATCGAACCAGGAGGAGCCAAGAAGCACGTTGAAGGTTGATGGTCGCGAAATGTGATGCGGCGCAACACCAGGGATTCGGCGCCAACGTGGAATCTGCACAACAAAACCAAAGTACTTTGCCCCAACGAAACAGTGAGGTTGTCAATCTCACCGGCTTGCTGTAACAAAGGATTAAGCGTATCGAGTGGAAGATGTTTGCAAAGAAAACAGTAAACACAATTGAGATTGTATGCTATGTAAAGAATAGGACCGGGGTCCACGGTTCACTAGAGGTGTCTCTCCCATAAGATAAAAGCATGTTGGGTGAACAAATTACAGTCGGGCAATTGACAAATAGAGAAAGGCATAACAATGCATATACATGATATGATAAATATAGTGAGATTTAATCCGGGCATTACGACAAAGTACATAGACCGCCATCCAACTGCATCTATGCCTAAAAAGTCCACCTTCAGGTTATCATCCGAACCCCATTCAGTATTAAGTTGCTAAGCAACAGACAATTGCATTAAGTATGGTGCGTAATGTAATCAACAACTACATCCTTAGACATAGCATCAATGTTTTATCCCTAGTGGCAACAGCACATCACAACCTTAGAACCTACTGTCACGATCCCAGGTGTCAATGAAGGCATGAACCCACTATCGAGCATAAATACTCCCTCTTGGAGTTAAGAGCAAAAACTTGGCCAGAGCCTCTACTAATAACGGAGAGCATGCAAGATCATAAACAACACATAAACAATAGATTGATAATCACCATAACATAGTATTCTCTATCCATCGGATCCCGACAAACACAACATATAGTATTACATATAGATGATCTTGATCATGTTAGGCAGCTCACAAGATCCAACAATGAAGCACAACAAGGAGAAGACGACCATCTAGCTACTGCTATGGACCCATGGTCCAGGGGTGAACTACTCACTCATCACTCCGGAGGCGATCATGGCGATGAAGAGTCCTCCGGGAGATGAATCCCCTCTCCGGCAGGGTGCCGGAGGCGATCTCCTGAATCCCCCGAGATGGGATTCGCGGCGGAGGCGTCTCTGGAAGGTTTTCCGTATCGTGGCTCTCGGTACTGGGGTTTCGCGACGGAGGGTTTAAGTAGGCGGAAGGGCAACGTGGGGGCCACACGAGGGCCCCACACCCTAGGTCGCGCGGCCGGGGCACGGCCGCGCGGCCTATGGTGCTGGCGCTCGTGGCCCCACTTCCTTCCCTCTTCGGTCTTCCGGAAGCTTCGTGCAAAAATAGGACCCTGGGCGAAGATTTCGTCCAATTCCGAGAATATTTCCTTACTAGGATTTCTGAAACCAAAAACAGCGAAAAAGCAACTGGCTCTTCGGCATCTTGTTAATAGGTTAGTTCCAGAAAATGCATAAATATGACATATAATGTGCATAAAACATGTAGGTATCATCAATAAAGTGGCATGGAACATAAGAAATTATCGATACGTTGGAGACGTATCAGCATCCCCAAGCTTAGTTCTGCTCGTCCCGAGCAGGTAAAACGATAACAAAGATAATTTCTGAAGTGACATGCCATCATAATCTTGATCATATATTTGTAAACATATGTAATGAATGCAGCGATCAAAACAAAGGTAATGACATGAGTAAACAAGTGAATCATAAAGCAAAGACTTTTCATGAATAGTACTTCAAGACAAGCATCAATAAGTCTTGCATAAGAGTTAACTCATAAAGCAATAAATCAAAGTAAAGGTGTTGAAGCAACACATAGGAAGATTAAGTTTCAGCGGTTGCTTTCAACTTATAACATGTATATCTCATGGATATTGTCAACATAAAGTAATATAACAAGTGCAATATGCAAGTATGTAGGAATCAATGCACAGTTCACACAAGTGTTTGCTTCTTAAGGTGGAAGGAGATAGGTAAACTGACTCAACAATAAAAGTAAAAGAATGGTCCTTCAAGAGGAAAGCATCGATTGCTGTATTTGTGCTAGAGCTTTTATTTTGAAAACATGAAACAATTTTGTCAACGGTAGTAATAAAGCATATGAGTTATGTAAATTATATCTTACAAGTTGCAAGCCTCATGCATAGTATACTAATAGTGCCCGCACCTCGTCCTACTTAGCTTGGACTACCGGATCTTTGCATGCCATGTTTCAACCAAGTGTCACAAAGGGGTACCTCCATGCCGCCTGTACAAAGGTCTAAGGAGAATGCTCGCATTTTGGATTTCTCGCTTTTGATTATTCTCAACTTAGACATCCATACCGGGACAACATGGACAACAGATAATGGACTCCTCTTAAATGCATAAGCATGTAGCAATGATTATTATTCTCATATGAGATTGAGGATATATGTCCAAAACTGAAACTTCCACCATGGTTCATGGCTTTAGTTAGCGGCCCAATGTTCTTCTCTAACAATTTTGCATGCTCCAACCACTAAAATGATAGATCCTTCAGACAAGACGGACATGCATAGCAACTCACATGATATTCAACAATAGTTGATGGCGTTCCCCAGAAGCATGGTTATCGCACAACAAGCAACTTAATAAAAGATAAAGTGCATAAGTACATATTCAATACTACGATAGTTTTTAAGGCTATTTTGTCCCATGAGCTATATATTGCAAAGGTGAATGATGGAATTTAAAGGTAGCACTCAAGCAATTTACTTTGGAATGGCGGAGAAATACCATGTAGTAGGTAGGTATGGTGGACACAAATGGCATGGTAGTTGGCTCAAGGTTTTTGGATGCATGAGAAGTATTCCCTCTCGATACAAGGTTTAGGCTAGCAAGGTTATTTGAAGCAAACTCAAGGATGAACAAGTGCAGCAAAACTCACATAAAATACATATTGTAAACATTATAAGACTCTACACCGTCTTCCTTGTTGTTCAAAACTCAATACTAGATATTATCTAGACCTTAGAGAGACCAAATATGCAAATCAAATTTTAGCAAGCTCTATGTATTTCTTCATTAATGGGTGCAAAGCATATGATGCAAGAGCTTAATCATGAGCACAACAATTGCCAAGTATCACATTATCCAAGACATTTTAGAATTACTACATGTAGCATTTTCCAATTCCAACCATATAACAATTTAACGAAGAAGAAACTTCGCCTTGAACATTATGAGTAAAGCCTAAGGACATATGTGTCCATATGCAACAGCGGAGCGTGTCTCTCTCCCACAAAGTGAATGCTAGGATCCATCTTATTCAAACAAAAACAAAAACAAAAACAAACCGACGCTCCAAGTAAAGAACACAAGATGTGACTGAATAAAAATATAGTTTCAGGGGAGGAACCTGATGATGTTGTCGATGAAGAAGGGGATGCCTTGGGCATCCCCAAGCTTAGACACTTGAGTCTTCTTAAAATATGCAGGGGTGAACCACGGGGCATCCCCAAGCTTAGAGCTTTCACTCCTCTTGATCATAGTATATCATACTCCTCTCTTGACCCTTGAAAACTTCCTTCACACCAAACTTCAAGCAAACTCATTAGAGGGTTAGTGCACAATTAATAATTCACACATTCAGAGGTGACACAAACATTCTTTACACTTCTGGACATTGCATAAAGCTACTGGACATTAATGGATCAAAGAAATGAATCCAACATAGCAAAAGAGGCAATGCGAAATAAAAGGCAGAATCTGTCAAAAACAGAACAGTCCGTAAAGACGAATTTAAAGCTGGCACCAGACTTGCTCAAATGGAAAAACTCAAAACTAATTAAAGTTGCGTACATATCTGAGGATCACGCTCGTAAATTGGCAGATTTTTTCGAATTTTCTACAGAGAACTGTGCCCAGATTCGTGACAGACAGCAATGCTGTTTCTGCGCAGCGATCCCAAATATAACATCAACTTTGGCATAGAAACTTTACTTGGCACAAAAACATGATAAGGAGAGGTTGCTACAGTAGTAAACAACTTCCAAGACTCAACAAAACAAAAAATTGCTGTAGTAAAAACATGGGTTGTCTCCCATAAGCGCTTTTCTTTAACGCCTTTCAGCTAGGCGCAGAAAGTGCAAATCAAGTATTATCAAGAGATGGAGCATCAACATCATTACCAGGGGTGTTGGGAGTTTTCTCAACCAAGCATAGTATGTTTGATATATAAGTTTTAGCGTCTCCCTTTTCATTAGTCTTAGGCTTGCTACTCTCATCGAACAAATTTTCAGGAACAAGCCAAGCATAGTTATTTTCTAGTGCATCATTCATAGCTAGGAGTTTACATGGTATTGGTGCTTTGATTTCCCCACCATCATTAATGTTATTAGTGTACCTTATTCTATCCATGTCCATTTTTTCAAGGAGACCAATAAAATTGGTATGAGAACCTAGCATATTAAATTTAGCAAAAACCTTTCTAGCCTCTCTTGCTAGACCGCCAAATTCTCTAAGAAGAGTTTCTAGAACAAAATCTTTCTTTTCCCCTTCTTCCATATCACCAAGTGTAAGAAACATGTGTTGGATTATAGGATTGAGATTAACAAATTTAGTTTCCAACATGCGAACTAAAGCAGCAGCAGCAATTTCATAGGTAGGTGCAAGTTCTACCAAGTGTCTATCTTCAAAATCTTCAGTAATACTAACATGATTGAAAAATTCTTCTATATTATTTCTCCCAACTATGGACCCACGTCCTACCGGTATGTCTTTTGTGGTAAAATTAAAAGGAAACATGATGCAATAGGCAAAAAGTAAACAAGGCGAATAAAGTAAAGACAAGTAACTAATTTTTTGTGTGTTTTTGATATAGAGAGCAAGACAATAAATAAAGTAAAACTAGCAACTAATTTTTTTGTGTTTTGTTTAGGTGCAGCAAACAAAGTAGTAAATAAAATAAAGCAAGACAAAAACAAAGTAAAGAGATTGAGAAGTGGAGACTCCCCTTGCAGCGTGTCTTGATCTCCCAACGGCGCCAAACAGTGCTTGATGCGCGTAAATGTACACGTCCGTTGGGAACCCCAAGAGGAAGGTATGATGCGCACAGTGGCAAGTTTTCCCTCAGAAAGAAACCAAGGTTGAATCGAACCAGGAGGAGCCAAGAAGCACGTTGAAGGTTGATGGTCGCGAAATGTGATGCGGCGCAACACCAGGGATTCCGGCGCCAACGTGGAATCTGCACAACAAAACCAAAGTACTTTGCCCCAACGAAACAGTGAGGTTGTCAATCTCACCGGCTTGCTGTAACAAAGGATTAAGCGTATCGAGTGGAAGATGTTTGCAAAGAAAACAGTAAACACAATTGCAGTAGATTGTATGCTATGTAAAGAATAGGACCGGGGTCCACAGTTCACTAGAGGTGTCTCTCCCATAAGATAAAAGCATGTTGGGTGAACAAATTACAGTCGGGCAATTGACAAATAGAGAAAGGCATAACAATGCATATACATGATATGATAAATATAGTGAGATTTAATCGCATTACGACAAAGTACATAGACCGCCATCCAACTGCATCTATGCCTAAAAAGTCCACCTTCAGGTTATCATCCGAACCCCATTCAGTATTAAGTTGCTAAGCAACAGACAATTGCATTAAGTATGGTGCGTAATGTAATCAACAACTACATCCTTAGACATAGCATCAATGTTTTATCCCTAGTGGCAACAACACATCACAACCTTAGAACCTACTGTCACGATCCCAGGTGTCAATGAAGGCATGAACCCACTATCGAGCATAAATACTCCCTCTTGGAGTTAAGAGCAAAAACTTGGCCAGAGCCTCTACTAATAACGGAGAGCATGCAAGATCATAAACAACACATAAACAATAGATTGATAATCACCATAACATAGTATTCTCTATCCATCGGATCCCGACAAACACAACATATAGTATTACATATAGATGATCTTGATCATGTTAGGCAGCTCACAAGATCCAACAATGAAGCACAACAAGGAGAAGACGACCATCTAGCTACTGCTATGGACCCATGGTCCAGGGGTGAACTACTCACTCATCACTCCGGAGGCGATCATGGCGATGAAGAGTCCTCCGGGAGATGAATCCCCTCTCCGGCAGGGTGCCGAGGCGATCTCCTGAATCCCCCGATATGGGATTCACGGCGGCGTCTCTGGAAGGTTTTCCGTATCGTGGCTCTCGGTACGGGGTTTTCGCGACGGAGGCTTTAAGTAGGCGGAAGGGCAACGTGGGGGGCCACACGAGGGCCCCACACCCTAGGTCGGCGCGGCCAGGGCCTGGGCCGCGCCGGCCTATGGTGCTGGCGCCTCGTGGCCCCACTTCCTTCCCTCTTCGGTCTTCTGAAGCTTCGTGCAAAAATAGGACCCTGGGCGAAGATTTCGTCCAATTCCGAGAATATTTCCTTACTAGGATTTCTGAAACCAAAAACAGCAGAAAACAGCAATGGCTCTTCGGCATCTTGTTAATAGGTTAGTTCCGGAAAATGCATAAATATGACATATAATGTGCATAAAACATGTAGGTATCATCAATAAAGTGGCATGGAACATAAGAAATTATCGATACGTTGGAGACGTATCAGGGTGGAGGCGATCTCCTGAATCCCCGAGATGGGATTCGCGGCGGCGGCATCTCGGAAGGTTTTTCGTATCGTGGCTCTCGGTACGGGGGTTTCGCGACGAAGGCTATTTGTAGGCGGAAGGGTAGGTCAAAGGGCGTCACGAGGGGCCACACAACGGCGCGGCCAGGGCAGGGCCGCGCCGCCCGTGTGTCGCCACCTCGTGGCCCCACTTCGTCTCTTCGGTCTTGGAAGCTTCGTGTAAAAATAGGCCCCGGGCGTTGATTTCGTCCAATTAGAATATTTCCTTACTAGGATTTCTGAAACCAAAAACAAGAAACAGGAACTGGCACTTCAGCATCTTGTTAATAGGTTAGTGCGGAAAATGTATAATAATGCTGTAAAGTATGTATAAAACATTCAAGTATTGTAATAAAAGTAGCATGGAACATAAGAAATTATAGATACGTTTGAGATGTATCAAGCATCCCAAGCTTAGTTCCTACTCGTCCTCGAGTAGGTAAACGATAACACAAATAATTTCTGAAGTGACATGCTACCAACATAATCTTGATCAACATTATTGTAAAGCATATGAGATGAATGGAGTGATCTGAACAAAAGATTGCTAACAAAGATAATGACTAAACAAATGAATCATATAGCAAAACTTTTCATGAATAGTACTTTCAAACAAGTATCAATAAGAGTTGCATAAGAGCTAACTCATAAGCAATAAATTCTAAGTAGAATGCATTGAAGCAACACAAAGGATGATTAAGTTTCAGCAAATGCTTTCAACTTGTAACATGTATATCTCATGGATATTTGTCAACATAGAGTAATATAACAAGTGCAATAAGTAAACATGTAAGAATCAATGCACACAGTTAACACAAGTGTTTGCTTCTAAGATAGAAAGAAATGGGTAAACTGACTCAACAATAAAGTAAAAGAATGGCCCTTCGCAGAGGGAAGCATGGATTACTATTTTTGTGCTAGAGCTTTTGTTTTGAAAACATAGAAACAATTTTGTCAACGGTAGTAATAATTCATATGTGCTATGCATAATACTTCCTACAAGTTGCATGTCTCATGCATAGAGTACTAATAGTGCTCGCACCTTGTCCTACTTAGCTCGGAAGACACGGATTATCATCACATGACATATGTTTCAACCAAGTGTCACAAAGGGGTACCTCTATGCCGCATGTACAAGTGTCTAAGGAGAAAGCACGCATTGGATTTCTCGCTTTTGATTATTCTCAACTTAGACATCCATACCGGGACAACATAGACAATAGATAATGGACTCCTCTTTTAATGCTTAAGCATTCAACAACAGTTAATATTCTCATAAGAGATTGAGGTTGTATGTCCAAACTGAAACTTCCACCATGATACATGGCTTTAGTTAGCGGCCCAATGTTCTTCTCTAACATATGCATACTCAAACCATTTGATCATGAAATCGCACTTACTTCAGACAAGACGAACATGCATAGCATCTCACATGATATCCAACAAAGGTAAAAAGTTGATGGCGTCCCCAGAAACATGGTTACCGCTCAACAAGCAACTTATAAGAATTAAGACACATAACTACATATTCATCACCACAATAGTTTTTAAGCTATTTGTCCCATGAGCTATATATTGTAAAGGTAGAGGAATGAAATTTTAAAGGTAGCACTCAAGTAATTTACTTTGGAATGGCAGAAAAATACCACATAATAGGTAGATATGGTGGACACAAATGGCATGGTTTTTGGCTCAAGGTGTTTGGATGCACGAGAAGCATTTCCTCTCAGTACAAGGTTTGGGCTAGCAAGGTTGTTTGAAGCAAACACAAGTATGAACAGGTACAACAAAACTCACACAAGAACATATTGCAAGCATTATAAGGCTCTACACTATCTTCCTTGTTGTTCAAACACTTTACCCGAAAATATCTAGACTTAGAGAGAACAATCATGCAAACCAAATTAAACAAGCTCTACGGTAGTTCTTCATTAATAGATTAAACTACATGATGCAAGAGCTTAAACATGATCTATGAGAGCTCAAACAATTGCCAAATTTACCAAACCATATGCAGCATTTTCCGATTCCAACCAAATAGCAATTTAACGAAGCAATTTCAGACTTCGCCATGAACATTAAAGCACAATTAAGAACACAAGTGTTCCATATGAAAAAGCGGAGCGTAATATCTCCAATATAAGAATGGTGGGATCCAACTTTATTCAAAACAAAAACAAAAATAAAAGCAAACCGACGCTCCAAGTAAAGAACATAGGATGTGATGGAATAAAAATATAGTTTCACTAGAAGTGACCTGATAATGTTGTCGATGAAGAAGGGGATGCCTTGGGCATCCCCAAGCTTAGATGCTTGAGTCTTCTTAAAATATGCAGGGATGAACCACCGGGGCATCCCCAAGCTTAGACCTTTCACTCTTCTTGATCATAGTATATCATCCTCTTCTCTTGACCCTTGAAAACTTCCTTCACACAAACTTCAAGCAAACTCATTAGAGGGTTAGTGCATAACCAAAAATTCACATATTCAGAGGTGACACAATCATTCTTAACACTTCTGGACATTGCACAAAACTTCTGAAAGTTAATGGAACAAAGAAACTCATTCAACATAGCAAAAGCGGCAATGCGAAATAAAAGACAGAATCTGTCAAAAACAGAACAGTCCGTAAAGATGAATCTGGCAGGGGCACTTAACTTGCTCAAATGGAAAAACTCAAAACTAATGAAAGTTGCGTACATATGAGGATCACGCTTGTAAATTTTCATATTTTTTAGATTTTTTTACAGAGACTTCTGCGAGAATTCGTGACAGACAGCAATGCTGTTTCTGCGCAGCGATCCAAATCTATCATCAACTTTAACATAAAAACTTCACTTGGCACAAAAACATGATAAGGAGAGGTTGCTATAGTAGTAAAAAACTTCCAAGACTCAACAAAACAAAAATTTCTGTAGTAAAATAAACACATGGGTTATCTCCCAAGAAGTTCTTTCTTTATAGCCATTAAGATGGGCTCAGTAATTTTAATGATACTCTCGCAAGAAAGAAGAGTTGAAGCAAAAGAGAACATCAAGAAGCAAATTCAAAACACATTTAAGCCTAACCCACTTCCTATGAAAATGAATCTTGTACACAAATAAATTCATGAAGAACAAAGTGGCAAGCATAGAAAAGCAACACAAGTGCAATTTCAAGATTCTCAACATAAAGAGGGGAAACTTAATATTATTAAGATGCATATAACCATGTTTCCCTCTCTCATAATAACTTTCAGTAGCATCATGAACAAACTCAACAATATAACTATCACATACAACATTCTTGTCATGAGCTACATGCATAAAATCATTACTCTCCACATAAGCATAATCATTACTATTAATTGTAGTGGGAGCAAATTCAGTAAAGTAGCTATCATTATTATTCTCATCACCATAATCATCATATATAGGAGGTAAAGTATCATCCAAGTAAATTTTCTCCTCCATGCTTGGGGGACTAAAAATATCACAACCAGCTTCCCCAAGCTTAAATTCTTCCATAGCATTAGCAATAATAGTGTTCAAAGAGTTCATACTAATAACATTGCCATTAGCATGCATATAAAGCTCCATAGGTTTTTTAATTTTCTCTTCAAACACCTCATGTCCTAATTCAAGATAAAGTTCATAAAGATCTCTATTTTTTTTGTTGTTTTCCATTAAGCCTAACTAGTGAAAATAAAAACAAGTACATGACTAGACATGATAACAAAATAAATTAAATGCAAGTAACTAAATTTTTTTTGTGTTTTGATATAGAGCAAGTAAACAAGACAATAAGTAAAGTAACTAATTTTTTTGTGTTTTTAATATGAAGCAAACAAGACAGTAAATAAAATAAAGTAAAGCAAGACAAAAACAAAGTAAAGAAATTGAAGTGGAGACTCCCCTTGCAGCGTGTCTTGATCTCCCCGGCAACGGCGCCAGAAAAAGTGCTTGATGCGCGTAGATGTACACGTCCGTTGGGAACCCCAAGAGGAAGGTGTGATGCGCAGCAGCAAGTTTTCCCTCAGAAAGAAACCAAGGTTATCGAACCAGTAGGAGCCAAGAAGCACATGAAGGTTGTTGGTGGAGGAATGTAGTGCGGCGCAACACCAGTGAAACCGGCGCCAACGTGGAACCTGCACAACACAATCAAAGTACTTTGCCCCAACGTAACAGTGAGGTTGTCAATCTCACCGGCTTGCTGAAAACAAAGGATTAAACGTATCGAGTGGAAGATGGTGTTTGTTTGCAAAGAACAGTAAAAAACAGTAGAATTGCAGTAGAATGTATTCAGATGTAAAAGAATGGACCGGGGTCCACAGTTCACTAGAGGTGTCTCTCCAATAAGATAACTAACATGTTGGGTGAACAAATTACAGGCGGACAATTGACAAATAAAGATTCAATACATATCAACGATGATTACTATGTGATTTAATCAGGGCATTACGACAAAGTACATAGACCGTTATCCAGCATGCATCTATGCCTAAATAATCCACCTTCAGGTTATCATCCGAACCCCTTCCGGTATTAAGTTGTAAACAACAGATAATTGCATTAAGTATGGTGCGTAATGTAATCAACACAAATATCCTTAGACAAAGCATCAATGTTTTATCCCTAGTAGCAACAACACATCCACAACCTTAGAACTTTCTATCACTGTCCCAGATTCAATGGAGGCATGAACCCACTATCGAGCATAATTACTCCCTCTTGGAGTTACAAGTATCAACTTGGCCAGAGCCTCTACTAGCAACGGAGAGCATGCAAGAACATAAACAACACATATATGATAGATTGATAATCAACTTAACATAATATTCTATATTCATCGGATCCCGCCAAACACAACATGTAGCATTACAAATAGATGATCTTGATCATGTTAGGCAGCTGATGTCTACGGGTGCTTCTATTCTTGTAGACAGTGTTGGGCCTCCAAGAGCAGAGGTTTGTAGAACAGCAGCAAGTTTTCCCTTAAGTGGATCACCCAAGGTTTATCGAACTCAGGGAGGAAGAGGTCAAAGATATCCCTCTCAAGCAACCCTGCAAACACAAAGCAAGAAGTCTCTTGTGTCCCCAACACACCAAATACACTTGTCAGATGTATAGGTGCACTAGTTCGGCGAAGAGATAGTAAAACACAGGTGGTATAGATGGTGGTAATATTGCAGAAAGTAAAGATGCAGTAAAACAGTAAACAAGCGGTGCCAGAAAATAGCTTGCTGGCGTGGGAAGCAATTCTTTGTGGTGGAAACAAGGCCTAGGGATCATACTTTCACTAGTGGACACTCTCAACATTGATCACATAATAAATAAGTTCTCTTTCCTTTGTGCTACATATACTCTTGTTAGATGATGAACACCACTAATTGTGTAGGATTACACGAACCCTCAATGCCGGAGTTAACAAGCGCCACAACATTCGATATTCATGTTTAAGTAACCTTAGAGTATAATAGATCTTTGCAAAATAAACCAAGTACTAACATAGCATGCACACTGTCACCATCACACTACGAAGGAGGCATAGATCACATCAATACTATCATAATGACAATTAACTCCACAATCTACAAGAGATTATGATCATAATCTACGACAAGAACTACACGATGCACACACTGTCACCATTACACCATGCAGGAGGAATAGACTACTTTAATAACATCACATGAGTAGCACATAGATAAATAGTGATACAAAACACATTGCAATCATAAAGGGATATAAATAAGCACTTCACTACGCCATTCATAATAGTGAATAAGTATTCTGTGAAATATAGCCTAAGAGACCCACACGGTGCACACACTGTCACCTTTACACACGTGGGACAAGGAGTCTCCGGAGATCACATAAGTAAAACCCACTTGACTAGCATAATGACATCTAGATTACAAGCATCATCATATGAATCTCAATCATGTAAGGCAGCTCATGAGATTATTGTATTGAAGTACATAGGAGAGAGATGAACCACATAGCTACCGGTACAGCCCCGAGCCTCGATGGAGAACTACTCCCTCCTCATGGGAGCAGCAGCGGTGATGAAGATGGCGGTGGAGATGGCAGCGGTGTCGATGGAGAAGCCTTCCGGGGGCACTTCCCCGTCCGGCGGCGTGCCGGAACAGAGACTCCTGTCCCCAGATCTTGGCTTCGCGATGGCGGCGGCTCTGGAAGGTTTCGCGTACCGTGGCTTATTCCGTCGGGGTTTAGGTGGGACCTTTATATGGCGAAAGGGCAGCCTCGGAGGGGGTCTGGTGGGGCCAGACACTAGGGCGGCGCGCCTGGCTCCTTGGCCGCGCCGCCACCATGTGTGGGCCCCACGTGGCCCCTCTCTGACGGTTCTCGGGTGTTCTGGATGCTTCCGGGCAAAATAGGAACCTGGGCGTTGATTTCGTCCAATTCCGAGAATATTTCGTTACTAGGATTTCTGAAACCAAAAACAGCAACTGGCACTTCGGCATCTTGTTAATAGGTTAGTTCCAGAAAATGCACGAATATGACATAAAGTGTGCATAAAACATGTATATATCATCAATAATATGGCATGGAACATAAGAAATTATCGATACGTCGGAGACGTATCAGCATCCCCAAGCTTAGTTCTGCTCGTCCCGAGCAGGTAAAACGATAACAAAGATAATTTCTGGAGTGACATGCCATCATAATCTTGATCATACTATTGTAAACATATGTAATGAATGCAGCGATCAAAACAATGGTAATGACATGAGTAAACAAATGAATCATAAAGCAATGACTTTTCATGAATAGCACTTTCAAGACAGGCATCAATAAGTCTTGCATAAGAGTTAACTCATAAAGCAATAAATCAAAGTAAAGGTGTTGAAGCAACACAAAGGAAGATTAAGTTTCAGCGATTGCTTTCAACTTATAACATGTATATCTCATAGATAGCGTCAATATAAAGTAATATAACAAGTGCAATATGCAAGTATGTAGGAATCAATGCACAGTTCACACAAGTGTTTGCTTCTTGAGGTGGAGAGAGATAGGTGAACTGACTCAACATAAAAGTAGAAGAATGGCCCTTCGACGAGGGAAGCATCGATTGCTATATTTGTGCTAGAGCTTTTATTTTGAAAACATAAAGAGAGCATAAAAATAAAGTTTTGAGGGGTGTTTGTTGTTGTCAACGAATGGTAGCGGGTACTCTAACCCCTTGCCAGACAAACCTTCAAAGAGCGGCTCCCATTTTATTTTATTTTTGGGTGGCACTCCTTCCAACCTTTCTTTCACAAACCATGGCTAACCGAATCCTCGGGTGCCTGCCAACAATCTCATACCATGAAGGAGTGCCTTTTTATTTTAGTTTTATTATGATGACACTCCTCCCCACCTTTGCTTTCTCAAGCCATGGCTAACCGAATCCTTCGGGTGCCGTCCAACAATCACATACCATGGAGGAGTGTCTATTTTTGTTAATTAATTTGGGACTGGGAATCCCATTGCCAGCTCTTTTTGCAAAATTATTGGATAAGCGGATGAAGCCACTAGTCCATTGGTGAAAGTTGCCCAACAAGATTGAAAGATAAACACCACATACTTCCTCATGAGCTATAAAACATTGACACAAATAAGAGGTAATAACTTTTGAATTGTTTAAAGGTAGCACTCAAGCAATTTACTTTGGAATGGCGGAGAAATACCATGTAGTAGGTAGGTATGGTGGACACAAATGGCATAGTGGTTGGCTCAAGGATTTTGGATGCATGAGAAGTATTCCCTCTCGATACAAGGTTTAGGCTAGCAAGGTTATTTGAAGCAAACTCAAGTATGAAATGGTGCAGCAAGACTCACATATAAACATATTGTAAGCATTATAAGACTTTACATCGTCTCCTTGTTGTTCAAACACCTCAACCAGAAAATATCTAGACTTAGAGAGACCAATCATGCAAACCAAATTTTAACAAGCTCTATGTAATTATTCATTAATGGGTACAAGGTACATGATGCAAGAGCTTAAACAAGATCTATATGAGCACAACAATTGCCAAGTATCACATTATTCAAGACATTATACCAATTACTACATGTAGCATTTCCCGTTTCCAACCATATAACAATTAACGAAGCAGTTTCAACCTTCGCCATGAAAATTAAAAGCTAAGAACACATGTGTTCATACGAACCAGCGGAGCGTGTCTCTCTCCCAAACAATCATTTATTCAAACAAAAACAAAAACAAAACATACAGACGCTCCAAGCAAAGTACATAAGATGTGATGGGATAAAAATATAGTTTCAAGAGAAGGAACCTGATAATTTGTCGATGAAGAAGGGGATGCCTTGGGCATCCCCAAGCTTAGATGCTTGAGTCTTCTTAAAATATGCAGGGATGAACCACCGGGGCATCCCCAAGCTTAGACCTTTCACTCTTCTTGATCATAGTATATCACCCTCTTCTATTGACCCTTGAAAACTTCTGCCACACCAAACTTCAAGCAAACTCATTAGAGGGTTAGTGCATAATCAAAATTCACATGTTCAGAGGTGACACAATCATTCTTTACACTTCTGGACATTGCACAAAACTTCTGAAAGTTAATGGAACAAAGAAACCCATTCAACAAAGCAAAAGCGGCAATGCGAAATAAAAGGCAGAATCTGTCAAAAACAGAACAGTCCGTAAAGACGAACCTGAAAGGGGCACTTAACTTGCTCAAATGGAAAAACTCAACACTAATGAAAGTTGCGTACATATCTGAGGATCACGCTCGTGATTTTTCAGATTTTTTCGAATTTTTTACAGAGACTTGTGCCAGAATTCGTGACAGACAGCAATGCTGTTTCTGCGCAGCAATCCAAATCTAGCATCAACTTTACCATAGAGATTTTACTTGGCACAAAAACATGATAAGGAGAGGTTTCTACAGTAGTAAACAACTTCCAAAACTCAACAAAACAAAAATTGCTGTAGTAAAATAAACACATGGGTTATCTCCCAAGAAGTTCTTTCTTTATAGCCATTAAGATGGGCTCAGCAGTTTTAATGATGCACTCGCAAGAAATAGTATTTGAAGCAAAAGAGAGCATCAAGAGGCAAATTCAAAACACATTTAAGTCTAACATGCTTCCTATGCATAGGAATCTTGTAAATAAACAAGTTCATGAAGAGTATAGTGGCAAGCATAGGAAGACAAAACAAGTGTAGCTTCAAAAATTTCAGCACATAGAGAGGTGTTTTAGTAACATGAAAATTTCTACAACCATATTTTCCTCTCTCATAATAACTTTCAGTAGCATCATGAACAAACTCAACAATATAACTATCACATAAAGCATTCTTGTCATGAGCCACATGCATAAAATTATTACTCTCCACATAAGCATAATCAATTTTATTAGTTGTAGTGGGAGCAAATTCAACAAAGTAGCTATCATTATTATTCTCATCAAGTGTAGGAGGCATAGTATAATCATAATAAAATTTACTCTCCATAGTAGGCGGCACCAAAAGACCACTATCATTATAATCATCATAAATAGGAGGCAAAGTATCATCAAAGAAAATTTTCTCCTCAATGCTTGGGGGACTAAAAATATCATGCTCATCAAAACCAGCTTCCCCAAGCTTAGAATTTTCCATATCATTAACAACAATGGTGTTCAAAGCGTTCATACTAATATCATTGCTACCAGCATGCAAATAAGATTCCATAGGTTTTTTAATTTTCGCAGCAAACAATCCATGTCTTAAATCAGGAAATAGAATAAGAAGCTCATTGTTGTCCATTATGCCTAACTAGTGTAAACAAGAAACCAAAAGATGCAATTGCAGAGTCTAAAGGAAATAGCTTCGAGTACTTACAACGGCGCCGGAAAATAGCTTAGTAGCCGAGATCCGGAGTGTGAGTACCTTTTACCTTTCCTCCCCGGCAACGGCGCCAGAAAATAGCTTGATGTCTACGGGTGCTTCTATTCTTGTAGACAGTGTTGGGCCTCCAAGAGCAGAGGTTTGTAGAACAGCAGCAAGTTTTCCCTTAAGTGGATCACCCAAGGTTTATCGAACTCAGGGAGGAAGAGGTCAAAGATATCCCTCTCAAGCAACCCTGCAAACACAAAGCAAGAAGTCTCTTGTGTCCCCAACACACCAAATACACTTGTCAGATGTATAGGTGCACTAGTTCGGCGAAGAGATAGTAAAACACAGGTGGTATAGATGGTGGTAATATTGCAGAAAGTAAAGATGCAGTAAAACAGTAAACAAGCGGCGCCAGAAAATAGCTTGCTGGCGTGGGAAGCAATTCTTTGTGGTGGAAACAAGGCCTAGGGATCATACTTTCACTAGTGGACACTCTCAACATTGATCACATAATAAATAAGTTCTCTTTCCTTTGTGCTACATATACTCTTGTTAGATGATGAACACCACTAATTGTGTAGGATTACACGAACCCTCAATGCCGGAGTTAACAAGCGCCACAACATTCGATATTCATGTTTAAGTAACCTTAGAGTATAATAGATCTTTGCAAAATAAACCAAGTACTAACATAGCATGCACACTGTCACCATCACACTACGAAGGAGGCATAGATCACATCAATACTATCATAATGACAATTAACTCCACAATCTACAAGAGATTATGATCATAATCTACGACAAGAACTACACGATGCACACACTGTCACCATTACACCATGCAGGAGGAATAGACTACTTTAATAACATCACATGAGTAGCACATAGATAAATAGTGATACAAAACACATTGCAATCATAAAGGGATATAAATAAGCACTTCACTACGCCATTCATAACAGTGAATAAGTATTCTGTGAAATATAGCCTAAGAGACCCACACGGTGCACACACTGTCACCTTTACACACGTGGGACAAGGAGTCTCCGGAGATCACATAAGTAAAACCCACTTGACTAGCATAATGACATCTAGATTACAAGCATCATCATATGAATCTCAATCATGTAAGGCAGCTCATGAGATTATTGTATTGAAGTACATAGGAGAGAGATGAACCACATAGCTACCGGTACAGCCCCGAGCCTCGATGGAGAACTACTCCCTCCTCATGGGAGCAGCAGCGGTGATGAAGATGGCGGTGAAGATGGCAGCGGTGTCGATGGAGAAGCCTTCGGGGGCACTTCCCCGTCCCGGCGGCGTGCCGGAACAGAGACTCCTGTCCCCCAGATCTTGGCTTCGCGATGGCGGCGGCTCTGGAAGGTTTCGCGTACCGTGGCTTATTCGTCGGGTTTTAGGTCAGGGACCTTTATATAGGCGAAGGGACAGTCTCGGAGGGGGTCTGGTGGGGCCAGACACTAGGGCGGCGCGCTGGCTCCTTGGCCGCGCCGCTACCATGTGTGGGCCCCACGTGGCCCCTCTCTGACGGTTCTCGGGTGTTCTGGATGCTTCCGGGAAAAATAGGAACCTGGGCGTTGATTTCGTCGAATTCCGAGAATATTTCGTTACTAGGATTTCTGAAACCAAAAACAGCAGAAAACAGGAACCGGCACTTCGGCATCTTGTTAATAGGTTAGTTCCAGAAAATGCACGAATATGACATAAAGTGTGCATAAAACATGTAGATATCATCAATAATATGGCATGGAACATAAGAAATTATCGATACGTCGGAGACGTATCAGCAGCTCACAAGATCTAAACAATGATAGCACAAGCGGAGAAGACAACCATCTAGCTACTGCTATGGACCCATAGTCCAAGGATGAACTACTCATGCATCAATCCGGAGGCGGGCATGATGATGTAGAGCCCCTCCGGTGATGATTCCCCTCTCCGGCAGGGTGCCGGAGGCGATCTCCTGAATCCCCCGAGATGGGATTCGCGACGGCGGCGTCTCTAGAAGGTTTTCCGTATCGTGGCTCTCGGTACAGGGGGTTTCGCGATGAAGGCTATTTGTAGGCGGAAGGGTAGGTCAAAGGGCGTCACGAGGGGCTGATACGTCCAAAACGTATCTACTTTCCCGAACACTTTTGCTATTGTTTTGCCTCTGAATTGTGTATTTTGGATGCAACTAACACGGACTAACGCTGTTTTCAGCAGAACTGCTCTGGTGTCTCGTTTTTGTGCAGAAATCCAACTTTCGGGAAAATCCTCGGAATTTATGCGAAGGCCCTATTTTCCAGAATACTGACGGAGCCAGAAGGACAAATAAGGTGGAGGCCCGAGGGCCCCACACCATAAGGCGGCGCGGCCTAGGGGGGGCCCGCGCGGCCCTATGGTGTGGCCCCCTCGGTCGGCCTCCGACGCCCTCCTTCGGACTACTTATCGGCCTCGACCTAAAAACGCACGGGGAGAAGTCGAAGTCGCCAGAAACCCTCCAGAGAGCCGCCACATCGCGAAACTCCGTCTCGGGAGCCAGAAGTCTCCGTTCTGGCACTCCGCCGGGACGGGGAATTGGAGGAGATCTTCACCGCCATCACCGCCAACGCCTCTCCATCGACCAGCCATGTTTCCCCCATCCATGTGTGAGTAATTCCCCCGCTGTAGGCTGAAGGGGATGGTAGGGATTGGATGAGATTGGTCATGTAATAGTCATAAGATTGTTAGGGCATAGTGCCTAGTATCCGTAGATGTCACTTTTATGATATTGTTGCAACTTGTTATGCTTAATGCTTGTCACTAGGGCCCGAGTGCCATGATCTCAGATCTGAACATGTTATTGATTCATGAAGATATTCGTTGTTTATGATCTTACCTGCAAGTTGTATACACATGTCGCTGTCCGGAACCAATGGCCCCGAAGTGACAGAAATCGGGACAACCGGAGGGAATGGTAGTGATGTGAGGATCACATGTGTTCACGGAGTGTTAATGCTTTGCTCCGGTACTCTATTAAAAGGAGTACCTTAATATCCAGTAGTTTCCCTAGAGGCCCGGCTGCCACCGGCTGGTAGGACAAAAGATGTTGTGCAAGTTTCTCATTGCGAGCACGTACGACTAAATATGGAACACATGCCTATTGATTGATTAGTACTTGGATACCGTTTTATTATTATCTGCAAATGCCCCTGCTTTGATTGTTATATGAGTTTCTCTCATCCATGCAACGCCCGTTAATCCGTCCCTGTGCCTACAGTATTTTAATCCTGCTGTTTACTATAATCACTACTGCTGTCTTTATTTCACCGCTGCTGTTATTTCACTATTCCTACTGCTATAAAACTGTTACTACTGATAAACTCTTGCGAGCAAGTCTGTTTCCAGGTGCAGCTGAATTGACAACTCCGCTGTTAAGGCTTACAAGTATTCTTTGTCTCCCCTTGTGTCGAATCAATAAATTGGGTAATACTTCCCTCGAAGACTGTTGCGATCCCCTATACTTGTGGGTCATCAAGACTATTTTCTGGCGCCGTTGCCGGGGAGCATAGCTTTATTTGGAAGTTCACTTGGATTGATATTGTTCGCTGCAATTCTCCATCATGGGTAAACCTCGCGATACTAAGATCGCCATATTACCATCCACTACAAGAAAAGGTACAACTCTTAGTACCTCTGCTGCTCTTGATTCACCATCTGTGATAAGTAAACTTGTTTCACCACCACAAGCTTCAAATGCTGGTACTTCTGCTGAATCTGAAAATTCCTCTCATAATTGTGATGATGCTTCTGCTGTGCTTGATAATGATGGTTCGTTAGGATCTTTTCTAGATGCTACAATTGCTAGGTCTAGGCAAATTGAAAATACTGAAACTCCTAATGAAAATGCTGCTACACCTGTTAATTCACCTGAGTCTGTTGAATATTCTAGTGATGATCTTGATGAAGATTATGTAGAGCTTGATGATGATTTTATTGAAAAATGCAATGCTACTACTGATGCAAGAAAAATTAAAAAGTTGCTTGCGGAACATGCTGTTAGATATAAACTATCTCCTGATCCTAAATTTGCCACATCTCCTATAAACATTAGGGATAAAGATTATGATTTTTCTCTTGATTTATCTCATATAGCTATTGTTGAGAAAACACCCTTTTGTGGTACTGAAAAAGAAAGTGCTGTTGAACACATGACTGAGTTATCTACTCTTAGTGGCTTGTTTTCTGATGATGTCAAGATGCGTACTTATTTTGTCGCTAAAATTTTTCCTTTCTCATTAAAGGATGATGCTAAAACTTGGTATAATAATTTGCCTCCTGGTTCTATTAAAAGTCCAAAAGAATTGCTTGATGTTTTCTTCCGGAAATACTTTCCTGCTAGTGCTCAACATGCTGCTTTGCAGAGAATTTATAATTTTGACCAGGAAGATGGAGAGAAATTGCCTGAGGCTTGGGCGAGATTTTGCTCTCTTATTAGAGCTCAGCCTGACCATGATTTGGAAAAGCATGATTTACTTGATATATTTTATAGTGGACTAACCATTGAGTCTAGGGCATACCTGGATAGTTGTGCTGGTTGTGTTTTCAGGAAAAGAACTCCAGACGACGCTGAAGAATTATTGGCTAAAATAGGCCGGAATCATGATGATTGGTCTACACCTGAACCAACCCCGACACCGATAGTGAAGAAGAGGGGTATGATTAAATTAAATGATGAAGATATGAGGGAAGCCAAGAAGTCTCTTAAAGAGAAGGGTATTAAACCTGAAGATGTGAAGAATTTACCTCCTATAGAAGATTTATGTGAGATAACTCCCCCTTCATCCATGATTGAGGTACACTCTCTTCAACGCTTTACTAGGGAAGATATTCCGTATTCAAAACCTCCTGCTCAATGCTTAGATGAGTTTGATAATTATATTGTTAAGCAAGAAAACTTTAATATGAGAGTAGAGAGTCATTTAATGGAAAATTCTCGAGCTATTAGTGAATTGCATGGTATTGTGGAGAGAACCTCCAATGATGTTAAGATACTTGTTAAACATTTTCAAATGGTTCAAACTCAAATTGATCAACTTACTAAAGTGCAAAATGACTTGTTGGGAAATAATTCTAAAGAAAAACATGCTTATGAAGTAACAACTAGAGGTGGTGTTTCTACCCAGGATCCTCTATATCCTGAAGGGCATCCCAAAAGAGTTGAACAAGATTCTCAACTAACTAAAACTAGTGCTCCATCTAAGAAAAAGAAAAAGAAACATAAGAATGTTGTAGAATCCTCTGAACCTGTTAATGATCCTAATAGTATTTCTATTTCTGATGCTGAAACTGAAAGTGGTAATGAACATGATAAAGATAATGATAAGGATGATACTCCTGATAAAGAAGAAATTGAAAGGAACCTGAAAAGCCTGCTAAAAATAAAAAGTACACTAAAGAAGATTTTATTGCTGAGAAACATGGTAATGAAAGAGAACCTTGGGTTCAAAAGCAAATGCCTTTTCCTGCTAAGAAACTAAAATCAAAGGAGGAGGAACATTATAATAAATTTTGTGATTGGATGAAACCTTTATTTTTGCAAATCCCTTTGACTGATGCTATTAAATTGCCTCCTTATTCAAAGTATATGAAAGATATTGTTACTAACAAAAGGAAAATCCCCAATGAGGAAATTTCCACTATGCTTGCTAATTACTCTTTCAATGGCAAAGTTCCAAAGAAGTTGGGCGACCCAGGTATACCTACTATTCCTTGTTCTATTAAGAATAATTATGTTAGAACTGCTCTATGTGATTTGGGAGCGGGAGTTAGTGTAATGCCTTTTTCTCTTTATAAGAGACTTGATTTAGATAAGTTGATACCAACTGATATATCTTTGCAAATGGCTGATAAATCTACTGCTATTCCTGTTGGTGTATGTGAGAATGTTCCTGTTCAAGTTACTCAGCATTGCTTGATATTAACTGATTTTGTTGTGTTGGAAATGCCTGAAGATGATAATATGTCCATTATTCTTGGAAGACCCTTTCTTAATACTGCAGGGGCTGTTATTGATTGCAATAAAGGCATGGTTACTTTCAATGTTGATGATAAGGAACATACTGTCTATTTTCCCAAGAGGATTGATAAAGTATGTGGAGTTAATACAATTTTTAATGTGAAAACTATCAAAGTGGGATCCATTGATTGTCCTATATATGAGCCTAAAGAAGAATATCAAACTCTTGTGATTGGATCCATATCAATTCAATATAAGGTAACATGATTGATTTGAGGTTTATTTCTTCTTATGTCATATAAAATTTATTTGGTAGCAAGACTTGATCAACCTTGTTAACAAGTATATTTTAATGCATAAGAGAGCTAAACAACATTTCTTTCTTTCTTTCTCCCTCCATTTATTTTACTTGCTGTAGCACCTTTTTGTTTTGCAATATGCTTTAGTTGTTAAGATTTTGGAAATCATTTTCCTGCGCAGTAATAATTAATTTAACACCCAGAAATGTGCATTTTTCGAAGTTCTCTAAAAATTACAAAAATTACACCGTTGGTCCTATTTTTCGACGAGGCACCTGGGAGTACCAGAGGATGACCTGTGGGGCACCAGAGGGTGCCACACCACAGGCCGGCGCGGCCAAGGAGGTGGGCGCGCCACCCTGTGGTGTGGGCCCCTCCTTGCCCCACTACTTCATCTCTTCCTCCCAGCATCTTCTCTCTCCCGAAAAAACTCGCACCAAGTTCCTCTCACTCGTTTCTGCTCAAGAACTCGCGATTTTTCGATCTCCTTGCTCAGCCCAGATTTCTGTCTGAAATTTGGCACATTTACTCCTTGGTATGTGACTCCTTTGATTGTCCAATTAGAATTTTGTTTGGTTGAGTATATCTTGAATATTTTGCTGCTGTAGATAACATGTTTAGTGAGCTTGCATGCTTGTTCTAAGTGGTAGAAATTAGTTTTGATGCATGTTTAGTACTCTAGCAAGTTCCTATAGTAGTTCCCTTCAATTATATACCTTGAAATCAAATTTTATAATGGTTGTTGAAAATTTCAGAAAATGGAGGGGAGTATGCACCAACTTAACCAACAAGAGTTGGAGGTACAGCAAGTCATGAGAGTTCATCGTGAAGAGGGAGTATACCCCTCTTATTACCCATGCACGGATTTTATGCGGAATGCAGGAATCCTGCAAGATGTTCAAACACTGATTTCCAATGCAGGGTTGGAAGGTTTTACTGTTGGTGAACCTCACCAATATGCTAAACTAACGGTGTCGGTTGTGCAGGATTTCGAATTTCATCGGTCTCAAACTAACCCCATGGTCCGGTACAAGATTTATAACAAAACTATCAACTTGCCTTTCAGTGATTTTTGTACAGCAATTAGAGTGCCGCGGTGGGGATCCTGCGAGAAGATCAGGGGAACGCCGCGGGAGCTCTCGAATCTTTATACAATGATTTGTAATGGGAGGAGCTTCTCCAATGATGGTGGTAAGATTAGTAGCATTCAACAACCAGCTATCCGCTACTTTGCTTATTTCGTTACAAAGTGCGTTCTTGCTAGAAAGAATGGAGGTAAATTATCTGTCCAAGATTTGGCTTTCTTAGCTGCTGCTTTGCAACAGGATAGGACTTATAATTTGGGTGCTTTAATAGCTTGTAGACTTGCTACTAACCGTGAGAAAGGAGGAATTTGTGGAGGTCTTATCGCCTCTCGCTTATTAGCTATGCATGGTGTGGGACCTCACCATTTAGATATTCCGCTTTCTATAGAGAAGCTTGATGTTGTTTCCATGATTAAACATGAGTTTATTTCAGATGCATCTAATTTGAACAACCTGTATTATAGGATAACTTTGTATAAGAAAAATTGGAGCATAACTAAGAAAATTGAAAAACTAGTACGATTGCCTGCACCTGCTCTGTTTAACCTTGATGCCAGGAAAGGGTGGTCGATCACAGAAAATGAGCTAAACGCATACATAGAAAGGGAAAGCCATCGTGCAAGGGAAGGTGTGGAGGAGGCCGAGGAGCACCCCGACTCTTCATCCGATGCAGCGAGCTCCTCATATCAACATCATGGTCATGTGGAACCTCCACGACATTCTTCTGCGCAGGGGCCCTATTACCACTCCATGTATGATCCACCGGCGTGGAACTCCGACCCTCGATGGGAATGAACTCCACTTAGGCCAAAAGCCTAAGCTTGGGGGAGGTATACCGGCATCACTCATTCTTTGCATATTATGGTTGCTGGATACTTGTACATACTTGTTTAGTTTCTTAGAGTGGTTTTCTAATGAGAAGGAGATGATATTTGGGGAAGTGCTGTCCAAAAACAGATTCTGGGCTGTTACCAAAAAAATTCGTACGCACAGCCAGAACGTTATTTTGAGTTGCCAATTTTTGAGCATGTGCCCCAGGTTGTTATCTAACTTTCATTAGTTGAACACTTTTTGGTCTGAGCAATGGAAGATTTTTGTTAATTTCGATTTCTGTACTGCTGTCAGGATTTGGCAGATTTCTGTCATCCTGCTTTTCTGTGTTTCTGTTAGTTTGCATTCTTTTGTTTTCGCTTTGTTTCTTTCCTAAAACACAAAAAGACCAAAAATATTTCTGTTGTTTCTCTTCACCATTTGTTTATTTGGTTCTTTGCTCTTATTTTACTTCGTTTGCTATCGGTAGTTTGCCATAAGAAAACCCAAAAAGATTTTGCTTTGTTTGCTTGTTTCCTTTTGTTCTTGTTTCTAATTCGAAAACACCAAAAATATTTGCTGTTCTTCTTTGGTTTGTAAAGTTCATCATGAGTTCAATGGTCTTCGGTGGCTGGAGCGTGGTTTTCATTTCATATTATCCAAGCTACACAAGTGAAAGGCAATAATGACGATCTACGACAATTGGATTGTGGTGAGAGGCTGGTATGAACTCTATTTGTTTTCATTTTTGTACATATACTCATCCATGTGAGCATGCTTAGTTGGTTCATGTGAGGTATATGTTATTTGAGAAAGTCTAGTAG
The DNA here is from genome assembly GCA_030979885.1 of Lolium multiflorum. NCBI lineage: Eukaryota > Viridiplantae > Streptophyta > Magnoliopsida > Poales > Poaceae > Lolium > Lolium multiflorum. Next base: position 51,846,646 of record CM061748.1, read on the forward strand.
TTCATGATCTCTCATGTTTAGCTCCAATTTATTAATATGAGTAGCATGTCATGGATGTTCGCTTGCATTGTTTTATTCATAAGTAAGTATGGCATTGTGGTATCCTCCTCTGAATAATTCATTTATATCGACTTGGCACATGCTCACGCATGCATATGACTGAACAAAAAGTCAATTAAGCCTCGATGATTTATATTGCTTCAGAGTTCTTGCATCACTTTTATGCCTCCGTTAATTTATTTTGCCGCAAGCATGATTATGACAGTTATTGCTCTCTTGATTTGTCGCTCCCTAGTCTTTTGCTAGCCTTCACTTGTACTGAGCGGGAACGCCGCTCGTGCTTCCAAACACCTGAAAACCAAGTTGTTCCAAAGTGTCCACCATAAATACCTATGCATGGCATTTCAAACCATTCCAAGTAAATTCTCATGCGCTACCTTTAAAACTTTCAAAATGCTTCTCAATTTGTGTTAATGTTTCATAGCTCATGAGGAAGTATGTGGTGTTTAGCTTTCAACCTTGTCATTTACTTTTGACGGACTCTCATATGGACTAGTGGCACATCCGCTTATCCAATAATTTTGCAAAAAGAGCTGGCAATGGGATTCCCAGTCCCGAATTAATTAACTTAAATAGACACTCCTCCATGGTTTGTGATTGTTGGACGGCACCCGAAGGATTCGGTTAGCCATGGCTTGTGTAAGCAAAGGTTGGGGGAGTGTCATCATCATAATAAAACTTAAATAAAAAGGCACTCCTTCATGGTATGATTGTTGGCAGGCACCCGAGGATTCGGTTAGCCATGGTTTGTGAAAGAAAGGTTGGAAGGAGTGCCACCCAAAAATAATTCATGGGAGCCGCTCTTGGGAGTCCGGTTGATGAGGTAGTTAGTGTACCCATTACCATTCGTTGACAACAACAAACACCTCTCAAAATAATTTTACTCCTGCTTTACAAATGAAAAGCTCTAGCGCATGTTAATCCCTGCTTCCCTCTGCGAAGGGTCAATCTTTTACTTTTATGTTGTGTCTCCATTCTTTCTTTGAGCACTATCTTGAGAGCACGACTGTCATTCTTAGTATAATATGCTTGTCTCAAAATATGATTGATTGTGGTATAACTTTGATGCTTTTATCTTTGACAATCACTACTTCTAGTCTTTCTATGAACTCAAGAGGTGCCTCGGCATTTATGTTTTGCCGATCAAATACGGGCAAGCGAGATACCACTTTATCATATTCTCTTATGAACATTGCAATCCTGCTTATATACATGATTCATGGTGCTTATTATTAATTGTTGGTACCTCTCCATGATTGACATAGCTGTTGGATGATCTTATTTGCATATATTTCATTATGAACTATTTAAGTATTAGCCATAGCATGAGAATATATACATCATATGAGCAAATGTGTTCGTGAAAGTTCTTTTATCGCTCAGTTGTTAACTGAATTGCTTGAGGACAAGCAATAAGCTAAGCTTGGGGGAGTTGATACGTCCAAAACGTATCTACTTTCCCGAACACTTTTGCTATTGTTTTCTAATTGTGTATTTTGGATGCAACTAACACGGACTAACGCTGTTTTCAGCAGAACTGTTCTGGTGTCTCGTTTTTGTGCAGAAATCCAACTTTCGGGAAAATCCTCGGAATTTATGCGAAGGCCCTATTTTCCCAGAATCGACGGAGCCAGAAGGACAAATAAGGTGGAGGCCCGAGGGCCCCACACCATAAGGCGGCGCGGCCTAGGGGGCCCGCGCGGCCCTATGGTGTGGCCCCCTCGGTCGGCCTCCGACGCCTCCTTCGGACTACTTATCGGCCTCGACCTAAAAACGCACGGGGAGAAGTCGAAGTCGCGAGAAACCCTCCAGAGAGCCGCCACATCGCGAAACTCCGTCTCGGGAGCCAGAAGTCTCCGTTCTGGCACTCCGCCGGGACGGGGGATTGGAGGAGATCTTCACCGCCATCACCGCCAACGCCTCTCCATCGACCAGCCATGTTTCCCCCATCCATGTGTGAGTAATTCCCCCGCTGTAGGCTGAAGGGGATGGTAGGGATTGGATGAGATTGGTCATGTAATAGTCATAAGATTGTTAGGGCATAGTGCCTAGTATCCGTAGATGTCACTTTTATGATATTGTTGCAACTTGTTATGCTTAATGCTTGTCACTAGGGCCCGAGTGCCATGATCTCAGATCTGAACATGTTATTGATTCATGAAGATATTCGTTGTTTATGATCTTACATGCAAGTTGTATACACATGTCGCTGTCCGGAACCAATGGCCCCGAAGTGACAGAAATCGGGACAACCGGAGGGAATGGTAGTGATGTGAGGATCACATGTGTTCACGGAGTGTTAATGCTTTGCTCTCTATTAAAAGGAGTACCTTAATATCCAGTAGTTTCCCTAGAGGCCCGGCTGCCACCGGCTGGTAGGACAAAAGATGTTGTGCAAGTTTCTCATTGCGAGCACGTACGACTAAATATGGAACACATGCCTATTGATTGATTAGTACTTGGATACCGTTTTATTATTATCTGCAAATGCCCCTGCTTTGATTGTTATATGAGTTTCTCTCATCCATGCAACGCCCGTTAATCCGTCCCTGTGCCTACAGTATTTTAATCCTGCTGTTTACTATAATCACTCCTGCTGTCTTTATTTCACCGCTGTTGTTATTTCACTATTCCTACGCTATAAAACTGTTACTACTGATAAACTCTTGCGAGCAAGTCTGTTTCCAGTGCAGCTGAATTGACAACTCCGTTGTTAAGGCTTACAAGTATTCTTTGTCTCCCCTTGTGTCGAATCAATAAATTGGGTAATACTTCCCTCGAAGACTGTTGCGATCCCCTATACTTGTGGGTCATCGGGGGCCACAGGCAGGCGGCCGGGGGGCCGGCCGCGCCTGTGTGTCGCCACCTCGTGGCCCCACTTCGTCTCCCTTTTGGTCTTCTGGAAGCTTCGTGTAAAAATAGGCCCCTGGGCGTTGATTTCGTCCAATTCCGAGAATATTTCCTTACTAGGATTTCTGAAACCAAAAACAGCAGAAAACAACAACTGGCACTTCGGCATCTTGTTAATAGGTTAGTGCCGGAAAATGTATAGTAATGCTGTAAAGTATGTATAAAACATTCAAGTATTGTAATAAAAGTAGCATGGAACATAAGAAATTATAGATACGTTTGAGACGTATCACGGGGAAAGAAAGGGGAATCAATGGAACGGGTGATACGTCTCCAACGTATCTATAATTTCTGATGTTCCATGCTTGTTTTATGACAATACCGACATGTTTTGTTCACACTTTATGTCATTATTATGCGTTTTCCGGAACTAACCTATTGACGAGATGCCGAAAGGCCATTCCTGTTTTTTTTGTTCCAGAAAGGCTGTTCGGCAATATTCTCGGAATTGGACGAAATCAACGCCAAACCTCCTATTTTTCCCGGAAGGTTCCGAAAGAAGAGTCGGAGAGGGGCCAGGGGGCCACCACACCATAAGGCGGCGGGCCGGACCCGGCGCGCCGCCGGTGGGGCCACCTGCCCGCCCTCTGCGCCGCCTCTTCGCCTATATAACCCCTTCCGACCTAAAACGCATACCTTTTGACGAAACTCCAGAAAGACTCCGGGCGCCGCCACATCGCGAAACTCCAATTCGGGACGAAGTCTCTGTTCCGGCACCTGCCGGACGGGGAATTGCCCCCGAGTCATCTCCACCGCCGTCTCCACCGCCACCGCCATTCTTTGTCTCAATGATGAGAAGGAGTAATTCACCCCCGGGGCTGAGGGCTCCGCTGTAGCTATGTGGTTCATCTCTCTCTTTATGTGATCTAGTTGAATATTATCTATGTGCTACTCTAGTGATGTTATTAAAGTACTCTATTCCTCCTTCACGGTGTAATGGTGACAGTGTGTGCATCCGTGTTAGTACTTGGCGTAGATTATGATCATAATCTCTTGTAGGTTATGGAGTTAATTATTACTATGATAGTGTTGATGTGATCTATGCCCCCTTCATGGTGTGATGGTGACAGTGTGCACGCTATGTTAGTTCTTGGTGTAATTGTGTTGATCTATCTTGCACTCTAAGGTTACTTAAACATGAATATCGAATACTGTGGAGCTTGTTAACTCCGGCATTGAGGGTTCGTGTAATCCTACACAGTTAGTGGTGTTCATCATCCAACAAAAGAGTGTAGAGTAGTCCTATTATGTGATCATTGTTGAGAGTGTCCACTAGTGAAAGCAGGATCCCTAGGCCTTGCTTCCAAGCATCGAATCTCCGTTTGTTTACTGTTTTGTTGCATGTTTACTCGCTGCCATATTTTATTCAGATTGCTATTACCACTCATATACATCCATATTACTTGTATTTCACTATCTCTTCGCCGAACTAGTGCACCTATACACCTGACAAGTGTATTTGGTGTGTTGGGGACACAAGAGACTTCTTGCTTTGTGATTGCAGGGTTGCTTGAGAGGGATATCTTTGACCTCTTCCTCCCTGAGTTCGATAAACCTTGGGTAATCCACTTAAGGGAAACTTGCTGCTGTTCTACAAACCTCTGCTCTTGGAGGCCCAACACTGTCTACAAGAATAGAAGCACCCGTAGACATCAACGGGCACGGGCGCGGGGCTGGCTCGGGCTCCCATTTGGCAACGGTCACCTGGGTAAGCTGTGGGTCCGGCGCGCTAACGTGGACAAGTTATGGGTCCCACGATGATCTGGATAAGTGGAGACGTGTCCACTGCGGGGCACCAACAGCGGCCCCACTTGACAGCACCAACCAACGTCAACTAAACGGGAATCCACCGTCCGAGCTCCTTCTGCGGGTTACAGATAGGGGCTTGGGGAAAACTGAGGAAAAACTAAGGAGCTGGGAAAAACTGAGTACAACTAAGGACCCGAGGGCACGTGTTATGGATAACCGCTATGAAGGGGATGGAACTGTCCATCCTGGAGATCATTTACTGTTTTTGCATGAATTATGCGGGTTATTCAAGTGTGCAGGTATTTCAATGGATGAAGTTAGAAAGAAATTATTTGTTATGTCGCTATCTGGTGAAGCGGCGCATTGGTATAAACTATTGAAGGACGGGCGCTCTCTTGATTGGAAGGATATTGTGCCTCTATTTTATTCCAAGTTCTATCCTCCAAGTGAAATTCACAAAGATCGAAACCATATATATAATTTTTGGCCTCATGATGGAGAGAGTATTGCCCAAGCATGGGAGAGATTGAAGACTTTAATGCTCAAATGCCCCAATCATGAGCTTCCAGGTAATATCATCATTGATAATTTCTATGCAAGACTTTCTTTTCAAGATAAGACCTTGCTGGATACTACTTGTTCTGGATCATTCACGAGCAACAAAGAAGAGTTTAAAAGGGACCTTCTTGATCGGATTAAGGAGAACGCTGAAGATTGGAAGAACGACAAAGGTAAAGAGTCAGGTATAAATTATGATTATGAATGCATTGAAACTTTTATGGATACCGATAAATTTCAAAATATGAGTGCTACTTATGGTCTTGACTCTCAAGTTGCTGCAAATCTTTATAAAGCCTTTGCTTCTCATTTTGAATTGCCTAAAAAGAATTTTGATAAGTATCATGAACCTTTTAAAGAGGCTTGCATGAAGAATGAAATTGTTGTTAATAAGCATGCTCAAACTCCTAAGAATGCTATTTCCTATAAGCATGTTAATTTTTGTGGAATACATAGACCTTGTGGAATTAATCAAATCAAAGATGAATATTGTATCCATCATGCTAATGAAAAAACTAGAAAGTGGTTTAGGGCTCTAGATGATCTTGGTAAAAAAGTTTGTGCCCTCTATCCTTTTATTTGTGAAGTTTGCCATGAAGTGGGTCATTTTAATTTTCAATGCCCCTCCAATGATAATTTGAACCCAATGAGTGCTGCAAATTTGTATTGTGATGATGAAATTACTCCTAATCAGCATGATGAACTTACTTTATTTTTGGGGTGTGAAGAACTGTCGAGAAAAATCTCTTTGTTACATATGAGTGATCTTGATATTGATGATGTCCTGCATGGGTGTTTTTCTTATTGCATTGACAAAAGCCATACAAACACTTACATACAAAATATTTTAGAAGATGACACCTTGCCAAAATATGATAGGACCGCTGTGTGTTTTCAACTAATTAATGAAAAGGAGGGATCCTCCCAAGTTTCTTCTATTGTTTCTGAAAGTAAATCAGGTTAGGGACAAGCCACCCTTCAAGCCTCTTCCTCCTAAAGAAGGGAACGAGGAGAAGGAAAAGAAGAAGAAGAAGGGAACGAAGAAGAAGAAGAAGAAAAAGGATAATAAAGAGAAAGAGGCAATGGCATATCCCCGCGTGTATGAGGTAACAATAGGTAACCGTAAGTATGTTGCGCCTAATGATTATTATGATAATGAATCTGAGTACGATGATCTTCCTATGCCCTGTACCCATGTTAGTGATCATGATTTGGATGAGCACATTACCTTTGATATTGGAAATCTCTTTGGTACTGATTATGAAAGTAATGATGATAGCATTATTCATGTCCCCTTAAACGATGATATTGAAAGCTCTAAGCTTGGGGATGTTGTGCTTGAAGATCCTGTATTTGAGACCTCTACTTTTAGTGAAAATAATGATATTACATATTCTGGTTTAGATAATTGCTATAGAGATGTATATGACACATGTTACAATTATCCTTATGAAACTTGTCATAGTTATGATGGGCTTGCCAAAAACCATTCCCTTAGTATGCAACTTGTTTACCATGTTCAAATTCTTGATAATGATCCTGCTCCAATTACTATTAATGAGAAGAGTTTTTCTTATGACAAAAATAATGATACCTTTATACATATGAACCATGATAAGAATGTTTTAAGTGATGGTTATATTGTGGATTTCATAAATGATGCTACTGAAAGTTATTATGAGAGAGGGAAACATGGTTATATTCATCTTAATAATATTAAGTTTCCCCTCTTTATGTTGAGAATCTTGAAGTTACTCGTGTTTTATCCTCTTATGCTTGTCACTTTGTTCTTCATGAATTCATTTGTGTACAAGATTCCTCTGCATAGGAAGCATGTTAGGCTTAAACGTGTTTTGAATTTGCCTCTTGAAGCTCTCTTTTGCTTCAAATACTATTTCTTGCGGGTGCATCACCAAAACTGCTAAGCCCATCTTAATGGCTATAAAGAAAGAACTTCTTGGGAGATAACCCATGTGTTTATTTTGCTACAATACTTTGTTTTATATTTGTGTCTTGGAAGTTGTTTACTACTGTAGCAACCTTTCCTTATCTTAGTTTTGTGTTTTGTTGTGCCAAGTAAAGTCGTTGATAGCAAGGTTGATACTAGATTTGGATTACTGCGCAGAAACAGATTTCTTTGCTGTCACGAATCTGGACCTAATTCTCTGTAGGAAACACAGAAAATTATGCCAATTTACGTGAGTGATCCTCAGATATGTACGCAACTTTCATTCAATTTGGGCATTTTCATCTGAGCAAGTCTGGTGCCATTTTAAAATTCGTCTTTACGGACTGTTCTGTTTTGACAGATTATGCCTTTTATTTCGCATTGCTTCTTTCGCTGTGTTGGGTGGATTTCTTTGTTCCATTACCTTCCAGTAGCTTTGAGCAATGTCCAGAAGTGTTAAGAATGATTGTGTCACCTCTGAACATGTGAATTTTTGATTATGCACTAACCCTCTAATGAGTTGCTTTGAGTTTGGTGTGAAGGAAGTTTTCAAGGGTCAAGAGAGGAGGATGATATACTACGATCAAGAAGAATGAAAAGTCTAAGCTTGGGGATGCCCCGGTGGTTCATCCCTGCATATTTTAAGAAGACTCAAGCATCTAAGCTTGGGGATGCCCAAGGCATCCCCTTCTTCATCGACAAAGTATCGGGTTCCTTCTCTTGAAACTATATTTTTATTCGGTCACATCTTATGTACTTTACTTGGAGCGTCTGTTTGTTTGTTTTTGTTTTAGTTTGAATAAATGCTTGTGTGGGAGAGAGACACGCTCCGCTGGTTCGTATGAACACATGTGTTCTTAGCTCATAATATTCATGGCGAAGTTTCCTCTTCGTTAAATTGTTATATGGTTGGAATTGGAAAATGCTACATGTAGTAATTGGTAAAATGTCTTGGATAATGTGATACTTGGCAATTGTTGTGCTCATGTTTAAGCTCTTGCATCATATACTTTGCACCCATTAATGAAGAAATACATAGAGCTTGCTAAAATTTGGTTTGCATATTTGGTCTCTCTAAGGTCTAGATAATTTCTAGTATTGAGTTTTGAACAACAAGGAGGACGGTGTAGAGTTTTATAATGTTTACAATATGTCTTTTATGTGAGTTTTGCTGCACCGTTCATCCTTGTGTTTGTTTCAAATAAACCTTGCTAGCCTAAACCTTGTATCGAGAGGGATTACTTCTCATGCATCCAAAATCCTTGAGCCAACCACTATGCCATTTGTGTCCACCATACCTACCTACTACATGGTATTTCTCCGCCATTCCAAAGTAAATTGCTTGAGTGCTACCTTTAAACAATTCAAAAGTTATTACCTCTTATTTGTGTCAATGTTTTATAGCTCATGAAGAAGTATGTGGTGTTTATCTTTCAATCTTGTTGGGCAACTTTCACCAATGGACTAGTGGCTTGATCCGCTTATCCAATAATTTTGCAAAAAGAGCTGGCAATGGGATTCCCAGTCCCAAATTAATTAACAAAAATAGACACTCCTCCATGGTATGTGATTGTTGGACGGCACCCGAAGGATTCGGTTAGCCATGGCTTGAGAAAGCAAAGGTGGGGAGGAGTGTCATCATAATAAAACTAAAATTAAAAGGCACTCCTTCATGGTATGAGATTGTTGGCAGGCACCCGAGGATTCGGTTAGCCATGGTTTGCGAAAGAAAGGTTGGAAGGAGTGCCACCCAAAATAAAATAAAATGGGAGCCGCTCTTTGAAGGTTTGTCTGGCAAGGGGGTTAGAGTACCCGCTACCATTCGTTGACAACAACAAACACCTCTCAAAACTTTATGCTCTCTTGATGTTTTCAAAATCAAAGCTCTAGCACAAATATAGCAATCGATGCTTTCCTCTTTGAAGGACCATTCTTTTACCTTTATGTTGAGTCAGTTCACCTATTTCTCTCCATCCCAAGAAGCAAACACTTGTGTGAACTTTGCATTGATTCTTAACATATTTGCATATTGCATTTGTTATATTGCTTTGCATTGACAATTATCCATGAGATATACATGTTATAAGTTGAAAGCAACCGCTGAAACTTCATCTTCCTTTATGTTTCTTCAATGCCTCTACTTTGAATTATTGCTTTATGAGTTAACTCTTATGCAAGACTTATTGATGCTTGTCTTGAAGTACTATTCATGAAAAATCTTTGCTTTATGATTCAGTTGTTTACTCATTGCATTAACATTGCTTCGAATCGCTGCATTCATCTCATATGCTTTACAATAGTATGATTAAGATTATGTTGGTAGCATGTCACTTCAGAAATTATCTTTTATCGTTTACCTACTCGAGGACGAGTAGGAACTAAGCTTGGGGATGCGATACGTCTCCAACGTATCTATGATTTCCGATGTTCCATGCTTGTTTTATGACAATACGACATGTTTTGTTCACACTTTATGTCATTATTATGCGTTTCCGGAACTAACCTATTGACGAGATGCCGAAAGGCTAGTTGCTGTTTCTGCATTTTGGTTCCGAAAGGCTGTTCGGGCAATATTCTCGGAATTGGACGAAATCAACGCCAAACCTCATATTTTTCCCGGAAGGCTCCACACCGAAGAAGAGTCGGAGAGGGGCCAGGGGCCACCACACCATAAGGCGGCGCGGGCCGGACCCTTGCCGCGCCGGCCTATGGTGGGGCCACCACCCCGCCAGCCCTCTGCGCCGCCTCTTCGCCTATATAACCCCTTTCGACCTAAAAACGCGGTAACTTTTGACGAAACTCCAGAAAGACTCCGGGCGCCGCCACATCGCGAAACTCAATTCGGGGACAGTCTCTGTTCGGCACCTGGGGACGGGAATTGCCCCGGAGTCATCTCCACCGCCGTCTCCACCGCCATCTTCACCGCCATCGCTGTCTCCATGATGAGGAGGGAGTAATTCACCCCCGGGGCTGAGGGCTCCGCTGTAGCTATGTGGTTCATCTCTCTCTTTATGTGATCTAGTTGAATATTATCTATGTGCTACTCTAGTGATGTTATTAAAGTACTCTATTCCTCCTTCACGGTGTAATGGTGACAGTGTGTGCATCCGTGTTAGTACTTGGCGTAGATTATGATCATAATCTCTTGTAGGTTATGGAGTTAATTATTACTATGATAGTGTTGATGTGATCTATGCCCCCTTCATGGTGTGATGGTGACAGTGTGCACGCTATGTTAGTTCTTGGTGTAATTGTGTTGATCTATCTTGCACTCTATGGTTACTTAAACATGAATATCGAATACTGTGGAGCTTGTTAACTCCGGCATTGAGGGTTCGTGTAATCCTACACAGTTAGTGGTGTTCATCATCCAACAAAAGAGTGTAGAGTAGTCCTATTATGTGATCATTGTTGAGAGTGTCCACTAGTGAAAGCAGGATCCCTAGGCCTTGCTTCCAAGCATCGAATCTCCGTTTGTTTACTGTTTTGTTGCATGTTTACTCGCTGCCATATTTTATTCAGATTGCTATTACCACTCATATACATCCATATTACTTGTATTTCACTATCTCTTCGCCGAACTAGTGCACCTATACACTGACAAGTGTATTTGGTGTGTTGGGGACACAAGAGACTTCTTGCTTTGTGATTACAGGGTTGCTTGAGAGGGATATCTTTGACCTCTTCCTCCCTGAGTTCGATAAACCTTGGGTAATCCACTTAAGGGAAACTGGCTGTTCTACAAAACCTCTTGGAGGCCCAACAGACAAGAAAGAAGAAGCAATGGCACGGGCACGGGCGCGGGGCTGGCTCGGGCTCCCATTTTGCAACGGTCACCTGGGTAAGCTGTGGGTCCGGCGCGCTAACGTGGACAAGTTATGGGTCCCACGATGATCTGGATAAGTGGAGACGTGTCCACTGCGGGGCACCAACAGCGGCCCCACTTGCCAGCACCAACCAACGTCAACTAAACGGGAATCCACCGTCCGAGCTCCTTCTGCGGGTTACAGATAAGGGCTTGGGGAAAACTGAGGAAAAACTAAGGAGCTGGGAAAAACTGAGTACAACTAAGGACCCGAGGGCACGAAAATAGAAATCCCTTTATTTATTTATTTGTCGTGTCTACCTAATTTTTGTTAAGTTGGTCTAATTTCTTGAAGTGTAAACGGTGGATGTTGGAAGACTATTAGGGCATCTCCAACCGCGCGACCCAAACGGACGCGCTGGGCCGTCCGTTTTGGGTCGTTTGGGTCGACGCCCGGACACGCGGACAGCGGCCCGCGTCCGCATGTCCGTTTGGGTCGCGCGGTGCGCCCAACGCGCGGACGCATCTCATAATTGGAGAAACACGAAAACAAAATGAAAATGGCAAATTTAAACGATATTTGATTAAACATATGCCCTATTTTGGGCAAATTTGTACATAGCCCTATTTTTGGGCAAATAACTAACAAAAGAAGCCCCTATATGGGCTTTTAAATATAAACTAAAAACCCTCTATTAGGGTTTGGTCGGCGGCGCGGTGACCGCCGGTGCGCCGCCTAGCCCCTGTGGGTGTCGTCGGCGACGTCGTCGTCGTGGACGACGTCCCCAGGCGGCGAGGCGCTGTTGTGGCTCGACCGCGCCGGGGACTCCGGCCACGGAGACCACGGGGCCTCCTCCCAGGCCGAGTGGGGGTCCGAGCCACCGAGGCTGCGGCGGCGCAGACAGCGCCTCCTCCCGAGGCGCCTGCTCTCCTGCCGGGCGCGACGCACGCCTCCGGCGGCGTCGGTGGCGCGGCCTCTGCCGCGGCTGCTCCTCGCGGCGCTCCCGTCGCGCGGCGCCGGCCTCCTCCGCCGCGCCGCCTCCTCCTCCTCCCGTCGCGCTGGCGGGCACAGGCGTAGAGCTCCCAGCCCTCCGCCTCCTCGACCTCCCGCCGGGCCACCTCCTCCATCTCGGAGGTGCGAATGGCCGCATGGAGGTGCGGCCATTTTGCCTCCTCCTCCGCCGAGATCATCGGCGCGCGAGGTCCGGGTCCCTCCTCGGGCTCGGGCCGGCTCAGCGGGGAGGCGGCGGTTGCGGCAATGCCGCGCCGCGGCGGCCTCCGATGTGGAGGCCGCCTCGGTTTCTTCCCGCAGCCCGCAGCGGGCGGCGAGGCGGCTGCTGCTCGCCTCGTCGTCGTTGGCGGAAGCGAACCGTCGCTGGCCATGGCGGCGGTTTTTGCGGGGAGTGGAGTGGGGCCGGCCGGACGGATCTGCCGATGGAGATGCGGTCGTCCGGTCCCATTTAATAGACTCCCCGGTCACCGACAGTGGGCCCCAAGAGACGAGGCGACCAGCGCCGGGACGCGAGCGGACGGCGCGTGCCATCCGCGGCCACGCAAACCGAGCCAGTTTGGGCGGGTCGTCGTTCGGACGCGTGGCCGTCGCTTTGCGGTGCGTCCATGGGCGCGTTTTGTCCGACTCGACCTAAACGGACGCGCGGGCGCGGTTTGGGTCGCGCGGTTGGAGATGCCCTTATTATCCAGTCTGCGGTAGTAGGCAACACGCCTTCTAGTCCATTTTCCTTTGAACTGAAATCCCTTTATTTCGCGTGTGTTCACTCGTGAGAAAAACGATGTTTCGGACACATCATACGCGCTAAGGATACGAATTCGATCCATCATCGGACGCGGCCCGGTCCAATAACCCCTGACCAGCCCTCCCCGAGCCTCTTCCAAAAACTTGTACGCGTCTCTGCTCCTCCTCGGCGACCAGATCGACGGCCACCGGACCCTCATCGCTCTTCCCCTCGGCCACCGGCAGATCGACGCGGGCTGCGAACCTCATCGTCGGCGGCTCATCCTACTCGACGGTCATCCATGGTGAGCTCCTCCTCCTCTCATTCCTCTAGATCCCCTCCTTCCTTGCCCACCGTCGCCGCCTAGAGAGGCTCGTGCCCTGCCTCTGCTGCCCGGCCACCCGCTTCCGCGCCAGGCCGCGTCCGACGCGCGAGGTGGGCGCATCCTGGTCGAACGCTTGCCGACTCGTTCCCCTCCCCCGAATCCCCAATTCCCCATCGTGAAAACTAGATGCCTATTCTCTAGTAGACTGCATCGCAAAGGATGCCCCTGCCCACCCATCCTCCTCAACCGGGCCGCTATGGAGAAATTCAGGCAGCCTGACCCGCGTCCGTGTCATGCAGAATAGGTGGAAGCCGTTTTGTAACTGTTAATTTGCATGGTCGTATGAAGTATTGATTTTTGGAGAACTGGAATTGAATTTCGCGTACGAAGTTTACACATGACATCTTGAATGCCAGAATGGCTTACTGTAACCTTTGCTGGTAATTTCGGCTGAATAGCATCATGCACATTGCTTCGCTTGGCTGATAGTATCAGGCTGGTAATTTAGGCTGATAACATCGTGGTGGTAATTTCTAATATGTGTGCCTGTACTGTAGTCTACCATGAAGGGACAGACAAGGAGGGAGAGGCCCAGAGCTCGCCCCCATGGCCTCACGCAACAGAAGAGGCAGGAGATAAAAGAAGCGTTTGATCTTTTCGACACGGATAACTCTGGTAATGGATCTGTTTGTTTGTCTTTCAACTTACATCTGCCGATGCCGTATTGCTTCCTTCAGCTGATGCCTTTATTGTTGCATCGCAGGAACCATTGACGCCAAAGAGTTGAATGTTGCCATGAGGTAAGAATTTCAGTCATTGACATTCTAACACCATTTTCCTGTGTCAGCAATAACGACCCTGAAATTGTTGCTTTCAATTGTAGAGCCTTGGGATTTGAGATGACAGAAGAGGTCCGGTTCATCTACTTCATTCATTATTTTGTTTTGCATTTCCTCCCACCTTATCAGATCTTGTAGCTGTCTTGCTCCTGTAGGATCATAGAAATGATCAAACATCTATTGGTGATAGACTGGCTAATTTGTTACTTCTTGAATTCATAATGCAATACTGACTGAACAGATCTAGAATGAGGGTAAAATTATGCTTGTGTGCTATTCTTAGTGATGTTGTGTAGCTCCCAACATTTCCTTTTGGGCAATATCTTTTTCTGTCATCTGAAAAAGCTGGTTATTGAGCCCTTCCATTAATACTAAATGGCTAGCCTACAATATATTGAGGAAGCCCCTCCTACTGACACACCACCCTGCTTTTGGATAATGCAGCAAATCAACCAGATGATTGCTGATGTAGACAAAGATGGCAGTGGATCAATAGATTATGAGGAGTTTGAGCACATGATGACTGCCAAGATTGGAGAGAGGGATACTAAAGAAGAGCTCACAAAAGCATTCCGGATTATTGACCAAGATAAAAATGTAAGAGTTCTCAGTCTTTCTTCCTTGTAAGCATGTTTCTCTTAGTAGGCACTTGGCCATTTTCTTCTTCCTGGTGCTTAATTGGTTGGCATTTATTTTACTTGTAGATGCATAATCAGTTAACCAAGTTAGTAAATAGGCAACTTAACTACTACTCAGTCACAATGCAAGTCATGTTAGAATCTTTTCCTGTCAAACATTTTCCATTTACAGAAATAAATACGACTATCTACCAGAATACTAAATGGTACTAGATCCGTGATGAAATATAATATTCAATGTATATTTCATTTCATTCATAGCAACATATTGTTCGTAGAAATTGACAGTCAAAATGTGCCCTTGGAAAACAGTTTTAAGTCTGAATGGCCTAGGTTGATGTCTTAGAGTAAGTACCGGATATCTGTTGGTGGCTTTGTCTAGAATGATAATTTGGTATTTTTCTAAATAATTCCTATTGCAGTTCACAGTGTGAAGCGAACACAATACATATGTTAGAACTTCAGCAATGTTAAGACCAACTGTCCTTTTGAAGAGTGTTACCATACTAACTTGAGTACATTGTGTGACTCTTGCAGGGGAAGATTTCTGATGTTGACATTCAGCGTATCGCCAAGGAGCTGGGTGAAAACTTCACCCTCCAAGAGATCCAAGAAATGGTACAGGAAGCAGATCAAAATGGTAACCCCTTTTTCTCTCTATTTGCTGAGAGCTCTAATAGAACATCATATATCTGAACCTCATCCTGCTGGAGAACCAAGCGATTTAACATTGTTTCTGGTCCGGCGCAGGTGACGGTGAGATAGACTTTGGTGAGTTTGCTAGGATGATGAAGAAGACCAGCTATGGTTACTAGACGGGGAATGCCATCTGCGTGTGTCTGATGGTTGTGTAGCTGTTCAATAACCACAGTGTGTGTTTGTCTAATGCACTTACTGATGTATGTATTTACTCCGAACGATCCTGTCAAACTTTGTACTTAACTATGCTGAGATGTTGTGCACTTGTGGTATCTGTCTGTACCATCCTCTACCCTGTGATGTGTTTTGCCAAGTTAAATAACCCGATGTAGCATCTACCTGACATTTGGTGCAACTGCATTTAGCCATGCGAATTGAGTTGCTGCATGTTGTTTAACACTATCCATTTTGGTGAGTAAAAGTAGGCTACCCACCAACGGTGGCATCAGTTTGAGGTTTTTAGTCTGTGCGGGCAGGGATGTGCTGGTAGTTCAGTTAGCCGGTAGCTCAGGTCTGGACACCAAAGCCAACTAGCAAACGCGTCGTTTGTGATTACTGACGATGGACCACGATCGTTAAGGATCGTCTTACTCTATTCATAGGGGGCGTGTTTGGCTGGAATGCTGGTTCTCCCTTCCACTCGGCCAAAAATCGGTCGATTTTTGGGCAAGGTCGCATGGAAAAACTGCATCACACAATGTGTAAAACGGTCCAAAAGTTAGCCTACGAGAAATGGTTGATTCGGCCGTTTTTTTTTAGACAGGCGCTGGCGAACGCAAATCGCAAATCAGCCGCACTCCTGCGCGGGGATACACGGTGGAAAGGCGGGAGCCGCAAACTTGCTCCGCGTTTGGCGCGCAAAGTAGCCTCACCGTCCGTCATAGTTGGTCACCACCTAGCGAAAACGAAATCCCCTGTGACAAGATTGCGGCTATCGAAATCTGCGACGGTGGCGGCGATCTAGATCTACGGCCAAGATCTCCTCCGTCTCCATCAACCTCTCCGTTGAGCTGTCCATCTGATGTGAGAGTGTCCGATCTACTGGAACGGCGACCCGTCCCGGCCTCCATCAACATCTGATCCCCTTCGTCTCCTGCTCCGACAGAATGAGGACGCCTTCCAAGAAGACTGTAAGCTCAAGCAACCCACTCCCGCTCCTACTGTTACTGCTTTAGCCTAGATTTATGCCGATTTAGCTCATGATTATGCCACATCGAAATGCTTAGACCGACCCACACAAGATGTTGGTTCAAGCGGGTGCCCTCGTAGCTGTGATTCAGACACGAGTCTTTGTATGCATGTGAGAGCCATTCGTCGACACATTAGGCATCGCATCACATATGCACCAACGTTTGTCCGCGACAGAGAGAGGATGAACAAGCTGAACTACATCTACAACAATGGTGATGTCGAATCTGTTAACATGCTGAGGATGAAAAAAAACTTCTTTTAATCAACTTGTGAACACATTGAGGTATAGGCAGTTGCTCAGAGATAGCATACACACATGTATCAAGAAGCAAGTGGCTATGTTCATTCATGTTGTTGGGCACAACCAAAAATTTCGAGTCATCCATAACGCCTGGAGGAGATCGACTGAGACAGTATCTAGGTACTTCAAGGAAGTCCTCTATGCTATTAGAGAACTTAGAGGAGAGATGATCAAACTTGCATCTTCCAGCACTCCTAACAAGATCACTAATAGTCACAACTGGTTTCCATATTTCAAGGTGAGCAACACTTTGTAGAACAGATTTACACATTTGTACATCATATTTGAAGGTGAACCATGTGCTTTACACATTTGTACAACACTAGCGCCTAACCATTTGTTCATGTTCATGTCAGGATTATGTTGGGGCTATTGATGGCACTCATGTAACATCGATAGTACCTAGAAGCCAGGCTCTTGCTTACAGAGGGAGAACGCACTACACCAGCCAGAATGTCCTTGTTGTTGTTGACTCTGAGATGAAGTTCACATATGTGCTTGCTGGGTGGGAAGTATCAGCTAGCCCATGATACTACGATTTTGACTGACAGCTTGGAGAGAGTTGATGGCCTAAAAGTCACTGAGGGTAAGTTTTACCTTCCTGATGTTCGCTATGCTTGTCATCCTGGTTTTCTCCCACCCTTTAGATCCACAAGGTACCACCTCAATGAGCTCTCTATAAGGTTCTACCTCAGGAATGGCAAAGGAATTCTTCAATCTTAGGTACTCTAGCCTTAGAGTCACGGTCCAGAGGGCATTCATAGTTCTGAAGAACATATTTAAGATTCTTGATTAGAAGTTTTTCCACACCTTCTCCACCCAGGTTAAGCTAGTCCTTGCATTTTGCATTCTGCATAACTGGATCTTACGATGAGGTGTTGATTCGTTCTTCCCAGAGAAGCATGAAGTCATACCTGAGGAGATTGATGTTGGCCATGGTGTTACTACCAACGATAACACCGCTTGGCAGAACAAGAGGCAGGAGCGGGCATACGCTATATGGACCGACCGAGGCAACTTCAGAAGCGAAGAAAAAGAAAAAGTATTTCCATGTTGTGTTGTGTTATGAACTACTCCGTTTGTGTGTATAAGTCGACTACTTGTATGTTGAACTACCATTATGTATTAGCTGGGGCTAAACTAGTTGTGTTAAACTGCTATTTCGAAATAGCTAGGACTTTTATAATAGTCATGCTTGTTAGTTTTCTTTGTTGTTATGTTGCTTCTTTGTTCCAAGTGATGAGGGGTGATGTTATCATTTGGGTGAAGTGGTAACTAGAACACGGAACGGTAGATTGTCAATCGGGCTAAAATTCCTAGTTCATATACTTAGTTGGCAACCAAGCAATGTGCACAAATGAGCTGATTTTTTTTGTTGGGACCAAACAAACTGCTCTTCAGGGATATGACTTGGTCCAGTTAAACATTATTCTTGGGAGAAGATCTGGTCCGATGCACAAACTTGTTCCGAGCAACCGATCGCGTCACTTGTGTTTACCTGGGATTTCGCTCCAACTGCATGCTGCCATGCGAATTGGGTTGCTGAATGTTGTTAGACACTAGTGGTTGATGCATTTCTGCGAGTAAAAGTAGGCTATGGTGAGCACTCAGCAGTAGCACGCTACCCGTGCCATCAGTTTCAGGGTTCCAGCGCGGGTGCCGGCAGGGGTGTGGGTATTTCAGTTAGCCGGTGGTAGCTCAGGTCTGGCCACCAACACCAACTAGCGAATGTCGTTTGTGATTACTGACGCTGGGCCACGAGCAATTAGGATCATCTCGCTGTATTCAGAGGATGTAGAGGTACATAAACATAAGTGACGCACGGCCGAGCGAAGACAGGTTGGTACAGTATGTACAGTCTCCGTTCTCCAGCCGCTTCTTCCTCCCAGCGTTTTATGAATCACTCACACGGCTACAGCAGCGTTCCTTTTTCTGAACCCGCTTCCAGAGACCCTGAAAAAGACCCCTGTCCGGTGTCTACACATCGGCACACAGGATTAGAAAGAGACGGGGCCGGGGACCGGCGGCCGTGTGTGCGGTGGAGCAGCTGGGCGCACGAATATTCGTTCGAGCGGACCTTATGGCGCCAGGACCTAATCCGCACCGACCGATCAGTTGGAGATTCGCACATATGGGCCCACATGAGCGGTGGGTTGACCCCTACTTCCACCAGCATACGTCTATGGAAACTAGCATACGCTCGATCCGAGAGGACAGAGAGCCGGCGGATACATGGCGTACCTGCCGTCCTTCGTTGCTCACGCGCAGGTACGGCGGAGCCATGGCTCTGCCCCGCTCCCAGCTCATCTGCCCCCACCGTCGCGATTCAAATTTGAATCTCCATTTACTAGCCGTCCCCTCTCTTCTTCCTCGAGCGCCCCCCCGGCAGGCGAACCCAAGAACTCCAGAGTTCGCCTGGAGGCTCGCTTGGAAGATCTGAACAAGCTGCAGGTTGATTCTGGATCATGATGGGCGGAGAATCGATGGGATTTACTGAGCTGCTCATGAGGTTAGCCCACACTATACCCGCCCCCCCCTGCTGCGCATCTGTCCATCCCCCAATGCTGATTTGGTTCAAATTGTTCCCAGTTTTTCAAGGCCAATCCCCGAACTTGCGCCTGACGGGGAACCTAGCAGCCCGATTGAGGGTTCGGAGACAAGCGCCCGCACCTCTCCGTCCAGCGGGAGCTTTCATGGAGGCCTTCCGGATGATGTGCAAGCCGATTTTGGGGGAGCCGACTACTGGGCGGACGGAGACTGCAGCGACGAGCCGTTACCAGGCTCCCAGATTCAGGCCGCATCGCCGGCTGACTCGCATTCTCCGACATCGACTGAGTCCCCTCCATCAGAGCGCTCCTGCGAGAAGAGGTTAGTCGCCCGGATGTTTGCTCCACACCCTTTCTGTAGCTTTCATATTTGTTCTCTGCCAGTTGCAAATGGCATTAGAAGGAGATGCACATTAGCAGTGGCATACCAATATTCAGATAGTTACCGTAGAATTACTCTGGGATATATGGTGCAATGTTGTCTGAATATAGAATGTTTCCAATATTCAGATAATAGTATATGCTCGCGATGCGAGTCAGGATGAGCGAAGTAACTATATTCAGATATGTTCTCCAATAAACGACCGTCAAACAGAAGAATGAGCTATAGTCAGTGTAGCCATACGCGCATCCAGAGTATCAGTAGTTCGTAGTACAGACTCAGGCTTATGATGTAAAAGAACACAGTTGATCCCAGTATTAGTGTCAAAATGTAACGTGAACACCTACACCATAAAACGATGAGAACAGGTTCACTAGAATAATTTAGCCTTGAACAAATTAAGGGATTAGGTAGGTAGATAAGGCTGATCCGCGCCTATAAAATGTTCATTGTAGGACGAATACGTGTCTACAGATGTTGGCCATGTATAGAGGACATGTAACGGAGGGAGAATGATTTTTTTGCTTAGTTTGTAATGCACTGTGATAGGTTCTGAATGGGGCACACTGCAATAATTCACTTTTTAGCTTCATTTCCGAAATCCACCATGTTTGAACTGAGCCGTTACATGTGCCTTGCAATCGTAAGGACGGCGGTATCAGTTAAGTTGCACTCCCCCAGGTCCCGGACTTCGCATGATAGCCACAAAATGTTGATCAACTAATACTATCTTATATTAGAATAAAAGCTAGACAGGAAAATCATGTCAACATCTTCAGAACTATATTAAAGTTAAACTGAATAATCAATCTGTCCTTCAAAAGATACAATCTATAGCAAGTACCAGCTGCGCAGAATTGAGCAAGAGTGCAGATATGAAGAGCCTTGTTGTTCACTGGTAGGCCAGCTGATGAATTGAGCGAACAAAGTAACAAATAATTTAGGGCAACACAGACCAGTGGTGCAAAATGATCACAAATCAATGGACACGATCACACGTCTGAAAACACTTTTCTTTCAGTTGATCTTGTGACTGTAACCAGCAAGAAGGAAAAGAAGAGAATTATTTAATTAGAGCATGATCTTTACAGTTCTTCAGCTAACAACGCTAGTAATAAAAATCCAACAAAGGATAGAGGCACAATCACTAATTGGTATTTTTGTACCAAATTTTGCAATATCTGCGTGAACTTCTCGGGTTGCTCCTGTGCAGTCATTTTCAAGGATAGTGGGGAGAGGAACAGAGTACGCCGTCGTTTGATCTCTTAGGTAGTTCATACAGAGAAGATGAAGGGTGACTGTAGTCCGCGGCTCTAGACACTCAATCGAGAAGAAATATTAATGTCATGTGTGCCGGCCGTTTCCTGCCACTTAATGAGCATCGTGGAACACTTTGGGCAAAAAAAATATAAAATCGGTGAGCATCACCAAATAAGCTGAACTTACCAACAGAAAAAAAACCAAAAAAGCTATAAATAGAATTCTTTTTGGCTGAGGTGGCGGAAGGAGATTGAAAGTTTTTGTGAGGTGGTAGTCTGCTGATGTGGACAACTTGCATGTCAAGAAAAATCACTTAGTGGGTTGCTTCTATTTAGTTATTATAGATACCGCTTAGTGTTGCACGCAGCTACCAGGAGCGTGAATCCTCATATTCAGTTGTGTATCAGACTGTTTCTTATCCCAACAATTGTACAGGTACCGTCGTGGAGAGATTCCCGACTCCAGGGCAGCAAGCATAGGGAAGAAGAGTGCACTAGAGAATGCCATGAGGCGATGCAGGGACAGGTTCTCCGATGCCGTCGTTGAACCAGAGATAGGGATGGAGTTTGATTCGTTGCCCGAAGCGTTTGATTTTTACAATATTTACTCATGGGAGATTGGTTTCGGAATAAGATACGGGTCCTCGAGGCTTAACCCTTCAAAGAGCAAAGTCAGGCAGGACATTACCTGTGGGTGCGAGGTAAGTCGGAATAACTAGTTTCACATCCCCAACGTTATTACAGTTATTATTTGCCCACTGCATCTTTGTCGCTTCGATCATCCTCTTGAATGATGATATACTTTACCATATGAACAGGGGAAACCTAGGCACCAGAACACAAGATCCGCTTGCTGCGGCTGCCAAGCCATGATTCGTTTGCACAGAACAGATGACCATGGATGGTACATTCACGAGTTCCGAAGGGACCATAATCATGGTTTGGCAATGAACAACGGTGAAAAGAGGCAATGGTGGTCACATAGGAGCATTGACCCACACACAAAGGAGATTGTTAGGAACCTCAGGGACAACAACGTTGGCCTGACCAAGACCTTCAGTGTAATCGGTAGCTTCTTCGGATCAATGGAAAACATCCCCTTCAACAAGCGGTCACTGAGGACGCTTTGTGCAAACATCAGCCGGGACCATTCGGACGATGACATGAGGAAAACATATGAGGTGATGTCAGAGATGAAGATGAAAGACCCCAACTTCCGAGACAGCTGCTTGGTGGACGACGAAGGGAGGATCAGAGCACTCATGTGGACAAATGGGAAGAGTCGTATGCAGTACCAGCAATTTGGGGATGCCATCACATTCGACACAACATACCGCACAAACCAGTATGACATGCCATTTGGACTGTTCGTAGGCGTCAACAACCACTTTCAGAGCATACTCCTAGGCGCTGTTCTCTTGACAAATGAGAATACGGAGACTTTCGAGTGGGTATTCAAAGAGTTTGTCTCTCTTATGGGGGGGAAACCACCGGCCACCATTCTGACAGGTACAGATACCAACTGAACATCAATTCTGTTGAATTCTGTTTGTCTAATCATGCACAAAGAATGACACCTAATCCAAGTATTGTTGTCTCTGAATAACAGACCAGTGTCGTGCCATGGAGATTGCTATCTGTGCCGTCCTCCCCGACACCACACACCGATGGTGCAAGTGGCATGTATTGCGCAAAGCAAAGGAACACCTGGGACAATTCTACTCCAAAGCGGCAGGGTTCCGGGACGAGTTCCACAAGATCCTTGAGTACATGGTAACAGTTGAAGAATTTGAGCAAGCATGGTCCATACTTGTTGATAAGTATGGTCTCCAGGAGCACCCATTCATAACTCAGATATATGAGGTCAGAGAGAAGTGGGCAAAGCCATACTTTGCAGGAATTTTTTGTGCCAGAATGACAAGCACCCAACGGTCGGAGAGCGCAAATCACATGCTAAAGGGCTTCGTCCCGCCTGGGTCTTCAATTAATATGTTTGTAAGGCACTACAGCAAGCTCCAGTTTGACAGGGATCAGGAGGAGAACTACCAGGAGATGAGGTCCAGGCTGGTAAGCTCATCTGAGCCACGCATAGATTACGTGATGAAAATGACCTGCATTCATGAAACCAATACTAATAATACCACATCTCTAATGATTATCCCAACTTAAAACCAATATCTAAATATGATTTCGAGATCTGATCATAATCCCACCATATAATTGCTACCACTGACGAAACAGGATCCGAGTCAGACCCGAGTAATACTGTAGTTGTTTAGAAATCCTTTATCTGCTCATTAGTCGTGCACTCATGCTTGTCCTATTTTTTGTATCGACATCATTCATCCCCTGGAATGAAAATTAATCATAATTGATCATCGACAGCTTGATACCAGTCACCCTACAGGCAGCCACCTAGATTACGTAGAATAGTCTGATGATCCGTTTTTTTTATTACTGAAAACAACTAAATATTTTGTTGGTCTGTGTACAATTCCAGAGAGGATCGGTGCTCAATTCCGGACTTCCCATCGAGGTTCATGCGAGCAAGATATACACGCCAAATGTGTTTGGCTTGTTCCAGATTCATCTGTTCCAATCTGCGTCGTACCTTGTGCGTGAAGTGGCTGATGGTCACAAATTCGTGGTGAAACACGTATCATCCGAAAGGAGACAGAAATGGTCACGGACAGAGTATGAGGTGATCGCTACACCTGATACAGGTTATTTCAAATGTGAATGCGGGTTGTACGAGCACATGGGAGTGTTGTGCGGGCACGCACTACGGGTAAGTAAAACTGCCAACCTGTGCCACAGCTTCCATCAGCATCCAATTGATCATGTTTACAATCCCCAATAGCGTGTATTAAAACATCACATTAGTGGAGTTAGATTGCTGGTGGAGGTGTTGATATATTTTCTATATGCACTGTATAACAAGGCACAAAATTTTCTCTGATCAGGTCATGATCAGTGTTGGCGTGACAGAAATCCCCGAATGCCACATTATGAAGAGGTGGACCAGAGATGCGTACCGCGACATGCCTGCTCATCTCACGTTGTATCAGAAGGATAGTCCTGCCATGCAATCCACGAGTTTCCGGCACTCTGCCCTATACCGGACTGCGATAGAAATTGTTCGGATGGCTGACACCAACCCAGATTCATATGAGGTAGCAATGTCCCACTTTCTAGATGCAATCCCTATACTGACGGAGACAAGCAAGCTGAAAGATGGCCTTGGTCTAGAAGAGAGGGTTCGAGCAGCAGGAAGAGTGGAGCCATCTGTCATATTTGAGAGCAGCACTCTTCGCCCGGATTTTGTCGCGCCTCCAAAAAGGAAAGGATCGGGCCGACCAACTTCAGCAAGAAACAAGCCTGGCTACGAGAAGGTAAGTGTGCCAAGGACCAAATTCTGCACCATATGCCGTAGCAGGGGTCATAGGGCAAATGGGTGCCCTTCCAATCATAACAAGAAGCCACGCAGAGAGGCGCGATGCTCAAATTGCGGTCTGCCTGGTCATAAGAAGACAAACTGCCTGACTGCCAACTATTAGCATTCTTGGTTATGGAATCCCATAGCCATATAGATGGAGTCAGGAACCACATCTCGTGGTCCATCCCTCATGTATGCTAGGCTAGCTCAATTGGGTGCCAGAAACTCGGGAAACGACGATGTCGTCCTGATGCTGGGCGCTGTTTTTGTTAGAACGCCACGTCATGTGGTATTTTGTTAGTTTGTGGCAGTTGGAACAGCTTGTTCTGTTATCGGAACGATATTAATGACAAAAAATTTGAAATCTGAGCGGAGAGTTTCATTTGCGTGTTTACTGTCTTCAAATCTATCGTCTCCGCGTACAAGTGCAATATATAAGTCTATCTTATATATTACACGTCACGGGGCAATAGCAGCTGCCAAGACAAGTTTAGGACACCAACCAAGATATAGTTGCTATCTGGGTGCGCTGTAAAATTCATATCTTGGCTAATGGGTGTAAAAAAACTCTATGTCTGACACTTGCTGATTTTGTTTCCGTTGCATATTGTCCCTCACAATACAATGTCCCCGCATACAGTTCTAAAGTCTAAACCGAACTCATCAACAAAGAACCTTGGCATGGTGATCATCAGTAATCTCCTCATACCTTAGCACTGTAAAGAACTTGTGTATTTTTCCAGTTGGTTCCTGGTTGGTTTGAGTATGTAAAGTGAGGCAAAATCCATCCAGCTACAAATGCATGTTCCTAGTACTGGTGGCTGGTGATCATCAGTAATCTCCTCATAGCTTAGAACTGTAAGGAACTTATGTATTTTCCAATTGGTTCCTGGTTGGTCTGAGTACCTAAATTGGGGCGAAATCCGTCGCCTCTCGATTGCTACTGCCCGTTTCGTCCGCTCCGCCTTCCACTGGCTCCACGACGGCGACGGGCTCCTCCGCGCGGGGACGAGAACGTGTTCGCTGGAGCCTAACGACGCTGTCTCTATCTACCTATGCATGCACTTATCGTCATATCTGAAGTAGTATATATTACCTCTGTTTCTTAACTTAACACGCTTTGGTCAACTAAATTAGTTTGCTACAAAATGTTCTATATTGTGCAACTAAGGCAGTATCAACAAACACTATATCCTTACACGATGTACTCACGATGTACTCCTTAAGGGCAATGCACAATGGTTATATCTCAACAATGCCACCTAGAATAATTAATGATGTGGATGAGAGAGAAATAGAAGAAAGTTTTGTCTATATAAGAGATGGTTGCAGAGTTTTTCCTCTCCCGATAGACGAGAAAGGGGAGACCAAATCGCCCGTGCGCCACCCCTTCCGGCGTCGATCCCGGCAGCTCCCCATCCCTGACGACCTCACGGTCGTCGGTGGATGAGGGGTCGCCGGGATCCTCGCATGGGCCTGTTTTGCTGTAGGCCTTCGTTGTTGGCGTTGGATCTGGGAATCAATGTCTTCGTCACATGGTTTCCATTGAATCCGGGGAGGCGAGTAGGTTTTCCGATCAACAATGTTGTGGTGGCAACAATGATATTGATGTGGAATAGTTTCTCCACGGTCCGCTCCTTCTTGGATGGTGCCTATTCCAAGGCTCTCCTGGAGATATGTGTTTAGGAGTCTACCGTCGTCCACTACTCTGTTAGGAAGTGGTGGTGACGATGTTCAGGAGGTGCTTGTCGAGGTGCAAAGTTTGTGGTTCGCGGTTGGGGGATCTGGCCCGCCTCTCCAACAAGGTCAGACGAGGGAACCCGATCTGCACACCAAGACACTACAAGGAATAAGCTTATAGCCGGACTTATTACCGCCGACGAACTCGGGCCAAAGTGGCCGGCGGTAAGGCCTTCCAGGGTCGCCTCACGTTACCGCCGGCGAGTTCGTTTTGAATGCGTCGGGGCTAGCCAACTTATCGCTGACGAAGAGAGACAGAAGGCGTCGGCGATGTGTTGGGCCGCGAGGCCACGGATGGGCCTCGCATTACCGCCGGCGAAAATGGTTTGAAAGTGGTCCTGTGTGGGCCACCCGGGTTGAATTTACCGTCGGCGCCCACTGATTTTTTTCGCCGGCGATAATTTTTTTTCCTCCCATGCCTACCCCCTCCCCCGCAGAAAATACGTCTAAAAATAAACAAAAATGATAAAAATTTCAAATTTCAAAATCCTTTGACATGCATGTACCTGACGCAACCAACTTATAGGTAAAAATTGAAAATTTGAATTCTGATATTTTTTGCAAAAAAAGATTGTTGCAAATTAAAAAGGATTTATCTTTTGCGTACCGACCCGGAAAAAATGTTTAATATATCAAAATAATCGTGGGAGAAAGTTACATCCGAATTCACCTGGTTAGCCAATTTATAGATTCTCAAAATTCCAAATGGAAATATGAAAGCAGAAAGATTTTAAATTTTGTCAAAAAAATAAGAAAATTGTTTTTTTAATTTTTTAGAATTTCTTTTGTCGATTATTTCAGTTTTAAATTATTTTGAATGTTTCACATTATTTTGGAATTTTTTAATTTTATTAATTTTTATTGTTTTTTACTTAATAATTAAATTAGGCATAAAGATTATTTGAAATTCATTTGTTGCTTAATATTACTTAATCATTTTTGCTTATTTTTAAAATTATTTGGAATTCAAATAATAAAATCATGTGTTATCAAAGTTTAAGGGTTAATACAATTCATAGCATACTATTATCAAGGAGTTGTTGCCGCAGTCTTGAAAGCGTGTAGGAAAGGACTGAAGAAGTTAAGCGTGCTAAGGATGGAACAGCGTGAGAATGGGTGACCGCCGAAGAAGTTTAACCATGAGTATGTACTTTGACATGAGAATAGGGGTGTGATTAGAGATTAGAGTGGAAACCGTCAAACAATTCAAATATCCGAGAATAGAGAAATTAAAAAAATGAAAATAGAATTGATTTTTTTTCAATTTTATTTTCAAAATACCCCGCGTTACCCCCGTCGAATAGGTTTGGCGCCGGCGGTAACAAATAAAGCGCCGGCGGTAACAAATACAGCTAGCGAATTGGAGAAGGCGTCGGCGATAAGTTGCAATTACCACCGGCGAAATAGAAGGCGCCAGGGCCCAGGGATAAGCCCTTACCACCGGCGGTAGGCCAATCTGGTGCGGCGGCGGTAAGGTTATTCCTAGTAGTGAGAAGCACGGGGAAAATCCTCGACCGACGTGCCACATCAACATTGGCTTCGCCATTCTTGGTGGGTCATTTCTCGGTTCAAATAGTTGTTTTAGGGATGGTGTAACCTCAGTCCGAGGTTTAACTAATGCTCGCTTCATCTTCCTTCGGCAGTCGTCTGAGGCGACAACGAAGAATAGACAACATGTATGTGCACAGAAGCCCAAGAATTTTGTTTTACCTTTTATCTTGTTTGGGTCTTTTATCTTGTTTGGGTGTTCTGTGTTACTTTTCCTCGGTTTGTGTCCATTCTAGACCTATTTTCTCAGTTCGCATGTGAGTTGTATATGATATTCTATGATTAATGAAAATGTGGTATCATTCTAAAAAATATTTTCTCTGTTTTTAAAAAAACTTTTCAATTTTATCTAGATATGAATGTATGTAGATATAATTTAGTTATAGATACATCTAAAAATTAAGAAGTTTTTCTTAAGACGGAGGAAGTAGATGATATCTTAGTAACAATCTCTCTCCATATATTCAGGTATGTCTTATTAATAAAGATAAAATCAAAATATAATGCACTGTAGATCACATTTTATTGTTATATCTTAATCACTTGGCGAGATTAAGATAAAATAGTTTTACCAAATATTGTTCATGTGCTATTTTTTTTTTGCGAAACACAAAACAGACGTAGACGCTCATATACACACACATACACGCATCCCTATGAACGCACGCACATTTTACCTCTATGAGCACCTCCGAGAGACTGCGTCCAAAACTTCATCCGACGGGTCTTGAAATTAACGAAATCACCACATATGCCTCGCTGTCGACGAGAGCGTTACCTCCCACTAAAGAACATTCCATCTTTAATAAAACACCAAAATATCAAACCTGTAGTTTGAACTCTCGGGGACTAGAGTACCACTTTCTTACTAACCAGCCAACCATAGAGTACCACTTTCTTACTAACCAGCCAACCACACAGGTTGGTTCTCTCATGTGCTAATTTCCGCCACTGCTGCGTATGCTCCGTAGTTTATGCAACGGAGTACATTGAAAAATGTAGACACGCACACGCACGTCCATTGCACGCACACGATCGCGTATCATTTAATAAAATATTGGAATCACGGGAGTTTCAAGGATGAGGGCGTGACTACACTACAGACACTAAAACATAATTCGTGTACGGAGTTTTTTTTTTGCGAAAGTGAAGTATAATAGTAGTATATCTGAGTATCAAACCTGAAATCAAGTTTAGTGAAGACATTATTATACGGTTGCCATGTGGTTTGGCCACATTTACGAGAGACGTGGTTGCTTGCGGCGGCAGGTGTCACCTCCAAAAGTCCAACGACTGCACCTCCACAACGTCAAGCTTGCCGGGGCCACCGCCTCCGCCGCGTGTGCGTGTGAGCCGTCCGCTTCCCGGCCATGGCGGGAACGAACGGGCGATGCGTCATGGCAGGTCGCCGTTTCGGCCACCGAAAGCCTTGTTGCTGGAATCTCTTCCTTTCAATCTTCCACGCCATACCAGAAAATTAATTATTGCAAAGTACTCCAGAGCAGAGATAATGCTGGCTAGTTAACAAGATTAGATTCATTCGAAGCCACCAGTTCGAGGCATGCTGGCTAGTACTTAATCTTGCCAGGCACTCGTGTAACAATCTCCATCAGGCTTTGCATTTCGCACCTCACAATTGTAGAAAATTTAGATAAGTACACTGTCAACAAATGTGACATTATTGTAGGGATCTCACGTTGATCTATCTGTCCCTCTCCCTCCCCCACTCCCTCCCCATACTAGGGATTTTTGCCTGTCGATGGCCTTACATCAATTGTCTATTGGTAAATCAAAATTTTCCTTATTTAAGAGTTGAAACCATATTTATTTTCTTTTGCAGTTGAAGGCCGCGAGGACAATCTTTCTAGAAATAAATTGCAGGAGAGTGACACCTAGTGCGAAATGTGGAAGATGTCCGATCAAAAAGTAACTATCCATGTTTACTCGACAATTGGCCACCCCAAAATCCAGCGTCACTTTTAAGTGTTGAATAGATACAAGAACAACTTATGCTATTTCAACATACATTATAAAATGAGGTTTGCTTCGTTATACCCCCTGAATTAACTTAGAATGGTCTTTAAGTACTTTTTCCAGTCCTCTACAGTTTCCTCCTACCCAGGGCGGAGCCAACATCAAATCAGTGGTGTACAGAGCACCCTCAAAATAACATTTTACTTAGATTTCCTTATTTGTTCAATGTATAATGTTCTAGGCATGAGAGAAAGACCTAGGTATTCCAAGCCTGTCTCCAAAAATTAGTGGGTGCACATTTGTACACCCATGTGCCAACATACCCTTGTCCATGCTCGTACTCGTTCTCTCAAACACACCATTTTCAAAACCAATATAGCTCCTAATCTTGGATCAGCTCAAGACAATTTGTCACCCGAATACCAAAAAAAAATCTCTCTTCTAGGCTAGCTTCCATCACGTCCTCCATGGCTGTCGTGGATGAGAAATAAGCAGTTAAGAATTGCTCCGCATCGAGCTTCTCCATCCACTCGAGGGTACGCGAAAACTTCAACTTCAAAGGAGGATGTACCAATTTTTTATACTCTCTCGGCGATGTAATATAGGATATCATACAACCTGTTAATTAATATATTACTGCAGTTTTAGGTATAATAATGTCTTATATTACGAGATCGAGTGATAGTTCCTAAAAATAAGCCAAACCAAGTGGTGTTTCAACAAAATGGCCCTTCCCGTAGTTTGAACAAAACGAAAGGTGCTTTCTGCAAACAAGAAGTCCCATCCGCTCCTTGCAGTAATCCCAGGTGTGAAGTGTCCGACCGACCAGTGGACTCTCACGAGCCGGACAAACCAAGCACACGTACACCACACCCGTCTCTCCGCTCCTCTCCTCGCAGCAAAGGGAAGAACAGAAAACTCGTGAGCACGAAGAGCGGAGATCGGAATCGGCGCAAAAAGGTGGCCCCGATCGCTTCGCCCGCACGAATTCCTCCGCGCCATCGGGTAAGCTTCCCTCCCCTTCCGATGCAACCCGCCATTAATCTTTGCCGCGGCTCCGAGCCTTTTTCTGTTCTGAGGCACAGCTGCGGCGGCCTGCCGAGTTCTTGATTCTTCGTCTGATGTGGATTTAGGATTTTGGCTCGATGTTTTTTTGGCAGTGCTTTTCTGTTCTAGTTTCTTGTTGTTCTGGCCAGTTTCGTTCTCCTGGGTACAATCAACTGCGTGAAGAAATCTAATTTCGGTCCTAAGGATGAAATTTCTCTGTCTGTAGTAGTCCACTGATTTGAGAAATTCAGTTTCATAAGTTCAAAGGAATCATGGGCTGTACGCAAATATAATTTCATTTCTGTTTGTGTTTGCATGGAAGAAGAGGGCTAGAACCTCGGAGCCATAAAAGCTATTCTTTTAGTTAACCCGTTCAGTAGTGGTAGAAATTAAATATTTCACCTTGCTAGGTACAGTTAGTCCTGTAATATTAAACGTGTTAAATCTTCTGTGGGAGTAAGATTTTCCGGGTTGGGATTAAATTATTAATTGACGAGGTTATGCCAAGATAATATGAACCTGTACGGAGATGAGAAAATTCTTCTGGAAGTCAACATTCAAGTTTGATTGATGCGCATAGGACTGACCATGATTTGAAGCAAATAGAATTGAACATGATTGGAATGATTTAGCTCATAATTGTTGGCAAATAATGATGGTGTTGGCACAAGGATTTTTGCTCTACCTGGTCCATTATGACATATTTTTTTAGGAGGTATAAAAAATCGTATGCTTTATTTGGTTGCTTACTTTCGTTCTTTATTTAGACAAGATGGTTTAGGTCATGCATACATAAGGTTGGCTGCAAAAGTAGCTGAATTATTGCAGACAGAAAGTAGGTTCGGTGTCAGTTGGTGTCAATGATTAGTGCATGTAGGGCAGGATCACTGTAGTTCTTTTAGTGACTAGCATACCCAGTTACTTCACAATTTAACATAGTCATGTATTGTTCTGTAATTCAGTTTTGTTATTTCTCTTCGGTTGGAATATCGGTAGAATTTACATGTTAAATATGTTTAGGTTTAACAACTTGATAATTGTTTGTTTCCATATTACTTGTAAAAAAGAATGTAATGACGATGCTAGGTGCTACGACGATTACATGTCATTCATGTACTCTCCTTGCTGGAATATGTCAGATGACATGTCTTCTGATCTGATAGTTACTTGTTCATTGCATACAAATCTTTAGGAGCAAAATCGCCGCCACATAGTGAAGGCGTAAGAAATGGAATCGACTCATGCATCTGAAGAAAGTAACTCAAAAGAGTCATTTCCAAGAGGAAATCCAGAAAATTTTGCGGATTCACCAACTATGGCTGCTACAGAGGAGGTCATTAACAACGGTCATCATGAAAATCCAAATGGGCACATGAAAGAGTCAGGCCAAGCAGCCACATTGGATATCTCAAATGGCCTGCCAGTTGCTGCCGATAGTTCGGAATTATATTCAATGGTCCTGGAAAGTTCTCTTCCTGATTCACCAGAGCACAACTTAGAATCAAATTCCCCTACAGGTGCAGGTCCTGAAATGATTTCAAGTTCAGGAACAACTGAGACAATCACACAGTCAATGAAGGATGATGCAGATCAGCCTTCTTCAGTATATCCTGTCGAAGTAAAGAATGCTGAAAACAAGATACGTTATCAGAAAAAAATTGCTGTCAAACCAAAAGTCACAGAAGAGTCGGAAACAGAACCTATAAGTCCATATAAAGGCCTTATTGACACCGCTGCGCCTTTCGAGTCTGTGAGAGAAGCTGTCACCAAGTTTGGAGGAATCGTCGATTGGAAAGCTCACAAAGTTCAGATGATGGAGGTATTTTTGTCACTCTTAAAGTCTTAACACTACAAATGAATCATATGCTCATAGTCGCCGTTCTAAATTATCTGCGACATAATTGATTTTTAATCACATAGAGTACTCTTAAAGGAATTTCCTTTCTATGCAGAGGCGTAAGTTCATACAACTTGAACTTGAAAATGCTCAGAAAGAAATTCCACAATGCAAAGAAGAACTAGAAGCCGCAGAGATGGCCAAATCACGGGTACTGGATGAACTAGAGAGTACTAAGAGAATTATAGAAGAGCTGAAGCATGATCTGGAGAAAGCACAGATGGAAGAAGTTCAAGCGAAGCAGGACTCCGAGCTTGCACAACTCAGGGCGCAAGAAATTGAGCATGGAGTAGCTGATGATTCTAGTTTAATAGCCAAGACCCAAATGGAAGTCGCGAAAGAGAGACATGAAAAATCTGT
Source organism: Lolium multiflorum (assembly GCA_030979885.1). Taxonomy (NCBI): domain Eukaryota; kingdom Viridiplantae; phylum Streptophyta; class Magnoliopsida; order Poales; family Poaceae; genus Lolium; species Lolium multiflorum. The sequence continues at coordinate 51,879,591 of CM061748.1, forward strand.
TGTCGAACTTAAATCAGTAAAGGAGGAGCTAAGAAGTTTGCATGAACAGTATGCTACATTAGTTATTGAAAGGGATGGAGCAATCAGAAGAGCTGAAGAAGTTTTATCTGCCGGAAAAGAGATCGAGAAGCGAGTAGAGGGACTGACTGTAGAATTGATTGCCTCTAAAGGATCTCTCGAGTTGGCCCATGCTGCACATCATGATGCTGAAGAACGTAGGATCGGTGCAGCATTGGCGAAAGAGCAAGATTGTCTTGCTTGGGATAGAGAGTTGCTCCAGGCACAAGAAGAGCTGCAACAACTGAATAATAAGCTTCTGTCCCAAAACGATTTGAAGCAGAATCTTGATGCAAATTTGCACAAGTTGCATAGCCTGAAGCATGAGCTTTCATCCTATATGGAGAATATACTTAGTAAAGAAGCTGAAGGAGTTGCCAATGAGCTTGAGTTTGAAGATTCTAGGCAAATTAGCAACTCAATGAAGGAAATTCTAGCTTCAAAACGGAAAGAGCTCGAGGAAATGAAAGCAACCATAGAAAACGCAAAAACTGAGGCCAAATTGTTAAGAGTTGCCGCGACAACTCTCAGATTGGAACTTGATCGTGAGAAAGCTTCACTTGACTCATTGCAGCAGAGAGAAGCTATGGCATCAATTGCAGTTTCTTCACTAGAAGCTGAGCTCAATAGGACGAAAAAAGAGATAGAACTTGTGAGGTCCAAGGAAGAAAATGCCCAAGAGATAATGGTGGATCTTCCTAACATGTTACAGCAAGCAGCCCAGGAGGCCGAGGATGCCAAAGTGGCAGTTCACTCAGCAGAAGAGCAACTGAGGAAAGCGAAGGAAGAAACTGAGCAAACCAAAGCAGGTGCAACTACAGCAAGCTCCAGGTTATGTGCTGTTCTGAAAGAAATAGAAGCATCCAAAGCATCTGAGAGACTAGCACTCGCGACAATTCAAGCGTTGAACGAAAGCAAAGAGGCCAGCGATATTGAGGGTTCACCAAGAGGAGTGGCCCTTCCTCTAAGCGAGTATTATGCCCTTAGCAAGAAAGCGCATGAGGCTGAAGACCTGGCAAATGAGAAGGTGAGAGAAGCACTGGCACAGGTAGAGTCGGCGAAAGCGTCCGAAACAGAGAGCCTAGATAGGCTAACTGAAGCATCAAAGGAGATAGGTGAAAAGAAGGAAGCTCTTGAAACTGCACTGGAGAGAGCCGAGAGGGCAAACGAGGGGAAACTCGCCGCTGAGCAGCAACTGAGGAAATGGAGATCCGACCACGAGCAACGCCGTAAAGTGAAAGCTCAGGAGGCCGCTAAAGGTGCGGTTAACCCTTTGAGTAGCCCGTTTGTTGAACAGAAGGCTCCTTACCTGAAAGAGCAGGATTCACGGTTACATATGTCAGGTAGTAGCTACGAGGACCTTGTTCCAAACCGGAAGTTGCGAAACAAGAAGTCGTTTCTCCCTCGAATGGGCTCATTTTTGTCGAGAAATACGCCGGCACAAACATAAGAGACAGGTCATGAGATATGGATCGACAAGCTGTACATTGCTGTAATAAGTTTAACTTTATTTGTCTTGCAAGTTGATGCCCGATGTAAGCTGTAATTTGTTGGTATAAATTCAGGTGGGTATGCTGTAGTTTTCTACATCATTTTTTGAGCAACCCAGGATAAATTTTGGGAGGAAAAATGCCTGAAATATAGCATGCATGGTTCTGTTATGTTAATGCTAGTATCTTCCACCTGAAACTTCGGAGAGAACGGACTAGGTGCTGCTATTTTTTTTTCTAATGGATTATATTTGATTTGCATAGTCCTCCTGCAACAACTGTCCGACTGGAAGTGACCAGTATTACAACATGAACATGACAGCACATCCAAAAAAAAAACGTTGGTTCGTGGGAGTTGTTATGTTCTGTTCCTTCTGATTATTTTGCATACTCCTTCTGAATTTTAGCTTAAATTGTGTGCTGTAAAGTTTACACAAGTGTTCCCAATGGACGTGTCAGTATTAGCAGGTAGTTTCAAACAATTGTTGGTTCATGCAGGCAAGTTGGCATTGAAATAGGGCGAGTGCTTCCATAGGCCCCCAAGCCAACAATTGCATAAACGTACCATTATGCACGTGCTCCTTCCGCCGGCGCTAACGGGTCGGGTAGGTTAGCCCCCGAAGATCCGTATCGATTATACCCGTGTACTCGTTGAAGGGGTATACGGTATACCCTTGTACTCGTTGAAAGGGTATACAATGTATGTACGTTTCGGTGTATGTACGTGTCGGTGTATACGTCCGATGGATCGATGTGGTGGTCGTCGTCGGTTGTCACTTTCCATTCTCACGTACCTTGATCAGCTCGTCGCAGCCTCCAGCCCGGCCATCTCCGATCTAGATCTGCTCCGGTGAATACTGCTTGTCCGCCGATCGCGGCAAGGATCCGGCATCCAACCTTGGCCCGACTCCACCCCTCCCACGGCCGCCATTCATACCTAGGGTTTTGATCCCTCCGCCATTTTCACGTACCCCGGGCAATCGTAGCAGGCGTGGCTGGTTACCTCGGCGATCTCCTATCCTTCCCGCATCCGGTGGATCGTTGGCCGTCGCCGCGGTGCGCACGACAACGTTACGGCGGCGAACGTCTGAGTCATCCACCCTCCGCGGCTCCGCCTCCCCACGATCGACATATAGGTCGTTCCATTGCAAGGCAGAGCACCGCCGAGCCTAACTTCCCGTGGCTGCCCAGATTGCCACCGAAGCCCAGAAGAGGTCAGCCCCCCGTGCCACACTGTTATTCTCTTCTTATTCCATGTATACTTTGAAGGATGTATCGTCGCATTTCTGCTTAGTGTTTAATTTGTTTTTCAATTTTTTACCAATTTTTTGGTATATTTTTTGTTAATCTGCATCACACAATGAATTCCAAGCCGAGTTTTTATGTTGATTAGGTCAGTGATGTTGTTTTATTTGGACAGATGGACGGCTCTATGGCTTCTCGGATTGACAATGAGAAAGCAAGTACAGACGTTGATGACTCTAGATGGGAGGGTTATGATATTTCATCTTCAGAAGATGAATATGAAGTACCTTCGTCTGATGATGATGATAGCATTTTTGGTGATCCTGTATCTGAGTCTGATAATGTGAGTCACTCACATTTTCATATTTTATCAGTGCAGTATGCATGGTAATATCTTGTCCTTGATATTTGCCTCCTTGTTGCAAATTTTGTAGATGGACATCGATGATGAAGACAGCATAAGTGATACACATGATGAACCCACTTCTGAAAATACGAGTGATGTATGTTTTCTTTTATCTTACTTGCCTCTTCCAGGTGAAGATGAATATACATGTAATTTGCTATTTTCCTACAAACTGCAGGTTGTTGTAATCAGAAACAGTGAGCTTACCTACTACGGGGATTCTGATTTGGAAGACTTTGCTTATAAAGAGGATGTTCCTGAGCAGTCAAAATCATTAGAAGGGGGGTTTCACAGCTGTCAAAATCTGAATGCAAAAGCGAAGTAAGATTTTCTTTTGATGCATTGCAATGCATAATAGAACAAATCAAAATGTCAGTAACAATAACGCCATGTTTGTCATATTTGTTTAGGTGACAGGAAGTTCCCAGCTGGACCATACTAAGCACGAAGATTACAAGGATCCATATGATATTGATACTGAAATGAACAAACAGCGAAAGTATGAGGCTGTAATGGCCATGATCTTTGTTTCCGAAGAGGCTGCCTATTACTTCTACAACAAGTATGCCAAAGAACATGGTTTTAGCATTCGACGCGAGAAGAAAAAGGAACGCCTTGATGAATTAGGGACATCCACCATTCGGTATAGGCGGTTTCTTTGCTCCAGGGCTGGGCAACGTGAAAGCAAGTACTTAGAAATGGAAAACCGAACGTATAGGCACCGACCTGAGTCTCGCTGCAACTGTGGTGCCCATTTCAGTGTGTCGTATAACAGAAAAAAGGGTTTTTGGACTGTTCTGAGATTTGACGACAATCATAACCATAAGCCTGCTACAGCTGATCAAATCGCTTTTCTTCGGTCTCATAGAAAGATGAAGGATCATCAGAAATCTAGGATCATGTCACTGGCAGCTGCTGGGATGAGATTATTCAACATTATGAGGTCATTTATCAGTGACAGTGGAAAATACAGCACGGTAGGATTTGTAAGAAAGGATCTTTACAACATGTCTTGCCGTGAAAAGATGAAGATGATTGCAAAGGGTGACGCCAACACAACCATTGGCATTATGGAGAAGAGGAAGAGAGATGATCCTGAATTCTTTTTTGATTACAAGCTTGGTAAAGGTGGAGAATTGTTACACCTGTTCTGGTGTGATTCTCAGTCTCGGCAGGACTATGCCGACTTCGGTGACGTGCTGGTGTTTGACAGCACGTACAAAACAAATCGGTATGCTATGCCGTTCATACCTTTTGTGGGAATAAACAATCACCGCCAGACTACTGTTTTTGCATGCGCCATTGTCTCGGACGAGAAGGAAAAAACATACAAGTGGTTGTTAGAAACATTCCTGAAGGCCATGTATCAGCAGAAGCCTAAAGGGATCATCACTGATGGGGACGCTGCAATGATCGCCGCTGTTGGTAAAGTCTTTCCAGGCGTGTGGTACCGTGTTTGTACGTGGCATATTGAGAAGAACATGAAGAAGCACCTAGACTCCGTGGCTCACAATGAATTCCGGTCGCTGCTGTACTACAGCACTTCGGAACAAGTATTCGAGGAGAGATGGAGGGCATTCGTCGAGAAGCACCAGACGGCATTAACCAAAGAATGGATGAAGAGGATGTATGCTAGGAAGAAGTTGTGGTCAGCCGCTTATCTAGCGAATGGATATTTCCTTGGAATGAAAAGCAACCAGAGGAGCGAGAGTTTGAACTCCACCCTACACACCCACCTTGACTTTGGACTGACAATTGTGGATATGGTTGTGCACTACGAGAATAACAGTAGCCGTGTCCGGGAGGAAGAGGCCCGCCACGACGCCATAGACTCTCAGACACTACCGGTTGCAGTTACCAGGTACAAGGATATAGAGACGTCTGCTGCCCATAAATTCACTGCTGCTAACTTCTACCTCGTTCAAGAGGAGCTGAAGAAGATTGGGGGCCTAGAGATTGTAGATCAACTTGGATGTGTTGGTGGGGTATCAACCTTCGTTGTGTCATGGATGAATAACCGTAAGTATTTGTTTTCAGTGGATTACAGACCTGAAAGCAAAGAGGAAACAATAACGTGCAGCTGCCGAAGGATGTATCGGAAAGGGCTACCTTGCAAGCACATCTTGTTTGTTTTGCATTATGTGGGGTGCTCTGAAATTCCAAACTGTTGTGTTCTCCGAAGGTTCTCGAAGAATGCAAGGTATGGTTTGCCCTCGAGACGTGAGAGTGATTTGTACGGATGGGGATGGGAAGGGGTAGCTGAGCGGAGAAAGCATAGCGAGCTTACCATGATTGGAGCAGAAGCTTTTGATGCCGCATTGCATGACCCAGAATCTTTCAGCGAGCTTATGCAATGTATGAAAGGCATAATATACAGGAGAAAAGGCGCCCAGACCAGTCATTCAACGGCTTACCATGAGGACGCACAAAACAGAGGAGATGCACCAGTAGTGGGTGATCCTGATATGGCTGAGACCAAAGGAGCACCTAAACAAAACAAGAGGTACTATAAGGACAAGGATACAAATCAACAGACGTCAAAACATGGCAGGATACTGGCACACGACGAGCGGAAGAAGGAGAGGTTGTGCACTGCTTGCAATCAACCAGGTCATAACAGAAACAACAAGATGAAGTGCAGGCTACATAAGGAGTGAGTGTCTGGTTCAGCCCTACTTAAATCGCTTGCACTAATCTTCTAATATATTTTATGTGCCACTGACTTGTGTGTTATTTCATGAAATGCAGATATGAGGGACCATCGGAAGTATGAGGAACCACCGGAAGTTCTGACAAGCATATGATGATTAATTGCTTGTCTACATTATGAACTACACTACTTGTTGCACTTGTGTATTATTTGGTGTTCAAACATTGGTCTGATTGTCAAAGGCCGAATTTTGATACTTGCAACACAAAGGACAATTTTGTTCACGAATGACATAGAGCACAGCTTATGTCTTGCACACATTGCGAATATGATTACAGACTGCACAGATCACTGTATGATACTTACAAAACAATATGGAGAATTTGTTCACAAATAACATAGAGCACAACTATGTCTTGGACACATCACGAATATAATTACGGCCGCGCCTATAATTACAGACTGCACAAACACACTAGTACTTGCCCCGTTGATTCTTATCACTCCCAGGCTTGCTTCTGACGCTTGTTCATTGATGAAGATTAATCCTGATTTTTGCATCTGGGGCAGATGTGGCCTGATCTCTGGAGGTGAGCTTGTCCCTCGTTCACCGTGTAGATCTTGTTGTATATCTCATAACTGAGATAGCCGTCAATAGCTGCGTATTCGAGGTTCATCCAGGACAGTGGCTTGCATTCCCAGAAAGAATGCCCTTCCTTCCGAAGCCGGTTGTACTTGAAGTCCTTCTTCATGTTGGCAAACTTGGGATCAATGAGCTTTGCTGCAAGATCAGCCATTCCAGCCTGCGGTTGACCTTTAATCTTGAAAATGTCCTGGATGTCGATGTGTCTCTCTTCTGGAACAGGAAGACCGGCCGCACGAAGAACTTTTGTGTCATTTCTTTTATCAACACTTGTAAAAGTGTATTGCTTGTCCTTGAGAAAAGTCAGTAGGCGCGGACAATGATCCTTGCACCTTTGTCAAGAGCAGCACAAATAAATTCAACAAGTACTGTAATGAAAATGTAGGGACGCTTTAGATTCAATGTAGGGACATAAAAATCAATGATCCTTGTACCTAATGTAGTGGAATACAAGAACGTGCTCCCTCATGGCGATTTGCATTACCGCCAACTTGTGTCCGCTAGAGTCATACTCGAGATCCAGACCAACGAACTTGAACCTGTCCTCGTCCTCGTCGAGCCAACCCTCGTACATACGAAGAATTCTATCAACAGTCGCCGCCTCATTGGTGTAGACGACGTCGATATATGTACTCCCGTGCGCAAGGATGCGGTACTTCTCCGTCGTGGACTTCTCGTCTCCGGCCACGACGGAGGAAGAGGCAGATGCCATGGACAGCGTGGGAGGAAGGGAGCACTGGGATGCGGTAGACGAACGGCCGGGGTTGGGACAGAATGGTGGAACTGCCACAGTATTGGGCGGATATAGGGGCGGGAGGCGAACATGCAATTAGAGGTCTGGCGGCCCACATTGGCCCGTTACATGTCTGACGGCCTAACTGAAAAGTTTTTAAATTTTTATTTAATAAATCTGCAGCACATCAGCTGGTTAAATTCGCAAAATTCAAAAAAAGTTTTAACCAACGGATTATGTTCACAAAAACGTGTGACATATTGGGTAAAAAAAACTGGATTTTTTTCCAAGGTCGAAAAATCGACTAGCTTAGAAAAAGTGGTTTGATGTAACCCAAACGATTCCGTTTCTAAGAATGTGGATTTTTCGACCTTCGAGAAACGCTCCAGAAATTTTAGCACACAATCTCGTATCCATTCTAAGACGAAGTGTGAAGGTTTTTTCAATTTTTGAATTTCTGTGAAAATAAGCAATTAAATTTGAGTTAAATTCGAGTTGAAAAAGAAAACAAAAGAAAACTGGAGAACCCTGATGGATGGGCCATGAGTGTTCCTTCCCCGCGTCCATGCTACACGTTAATGGGCTTAGTACAAACCGCGTTACATGTCTTTCGGCCTAACTGATAAGTTTTTTAGTTTCGATTTGAATAAATCTGCAGCACATCTGGTTAAATTCGCAAAATTCAAAAAAGTTTTAACCAACGGATTATGTTCACAAAAACGTGTGACATATTGGGTAAAAAAACTGGATTTTTTTCCAAGGTCGAAAAATCGACTAGCTTAGAAAAAGTGGTTTGATGTAACCCAAACGACTCCGTTTCTAAGAATGTGGATTTTTCGACCTTCGAGAAACGCTCCAGAAATTTTTGCACACACTCTCGTATCCATTGTAAGACGAAGTGTGAAGGTTTTTTCAATTTTTGAATTTCCGTCAAAATAAACTATTAAATTTCAGTTAAATTCGAGTTGAAAAAAAACAGAAGAAAACTAGAGAACCCTGATGGATGGGCCATGAGTGTTCCTTCCCCGCGTCCATGCTCCACGTTAATGGGCTTAGTACAAACCGCCTTTCGGCCTAACTGATAAGTTTTTTAGTTTTGATTTCAATAAATCTGCAGCAAACCTGGTTAAATTCAAAAAATTCAAAAAAAGTTTTAACCAACGGATTATGTTCACAAAAACGTGTGACATATTGGGTAAAAAAACTGGACTTTTTTTCGAAGGTCGAAAAATCGACTAGCTTAGAAAAAGTGGTTTGATGTAACCCAAACGGTTCCGTTTCTAAGAATGTGGATTTTTCGACCTTCGAGAAACGCTCCAGAAATTTTTGCACACACTCTCGTATCCATTGTAAGACGAAGTGTGAAGGTTTTTTCAATTTTTGAATTTCCGTGAAAATAAACTATTAAATTTCAGTTAAATTCGAGTTGAAAAAAAACAGAAGAAAACTAGAGAACCCTGCTGGATGGGCCATGAGTATTCCTTCCCCGCGTCCATGCTCCACGTTAATGGGCTTAGTACAAACCGGCCTATTATTACCTGTCCGGAATGTTAACCGAATATATCAGCAGCACATGTGCATTTAGGGTTGAAACAGAATTAACCAACGTATTATGTCCTAAAAAACGTGTGACACTAAAAACGCACGAATTTTTTTGCTGAAATAAAAATAGTACAACGAAAGTACAAAGATGAATTACAATTTCTCCTTTCATTCTATGAGGATTCATCCATATGCATATCTTATAATGTGATATCTTCAATCTCAAGCCTGATGCACAAATCCCTGAACTCAATCTTCAGACATACTAATGAACCTATCACAAGATGAGCTGCTACACAGAACGCATTCCATCCATCTACAAACTCAATATGCTGCCCCTTGTAGATTGTATAAGCTCCAACCATTTGTCCATTAATAGATCTGCTATAAAAAATAGCAGCACCTTCTCTCGGCCTATAGTATCCACGTGCAACATCAAATGGAATGAGCTACAAAAAAGTAAAATATAAACAAAGAACACGTTAACACTGTTAGTATGTTATGAATGAAACTTAAAAACAAGTGAAAAAGTTACTAACCAAACGAGTAAGAGAAGATTCATTCAACCTCGTCACAAAGAACTGAGGTACTTCAAAGAAATCGAGGAATTCGTTTTCCTCCACTTTATTTAGCTCTTTGAATATAGCCCATGTAACTGCATTCATCTCTGCGGAGTTAATATCTAGCAAATTTGAGAAAATGGTTTTCTCAAAAGTAACTCTGCAGCACTCCAAAACCTCCCAACAATCTGAACAAACAAAAAAATAAAACAGAATGAACAATGAGAAATATGTGAAAACAATATCACAATAATAATTAGAAACAAAGAAACATGCCTGGTAACTGAACCCATGGTTTTTCGTCACGGTCAGCATTGAATACAACAACTTCAAACTTGGAAGTAGTTTCATCATATGTGAACTCCACAATGTCATTTTCATCCATAACATAAGCGTCTACAAAAGAACTCCAGAATGGTCCACAAAGGTAAGTTCTTGCTTCAGTCTTCTCCACATGGAAATGATAAACAGAACCATGATTGCATTCAGCAACAACCCACTTATCTACTAAACTATGTAGCATCTCCCTAGCATGGCAAGGCACGGCCTGAAGAATTGAAAAGAAAAAACAATTTATTTAGAAAAGATCAAACAAACAAATGCAAATAGTACTAACGGCGGGGAAATAATGTATATCTAGCTTGTACTATGCAAAACATACATACAATTAGTTCTTCAAACAAATGCACCATCGCTACATCAAATGAAAATGCACGACGCTTGGACCGGAAGCAGTTAGTGTCAGGCTGGCCGCAAATAAGACATCCTGCTTCTTCATCCATCTCTGACAAAAATAATATAACATATCAAACACATTCGAAACATTCCAATAACAGAAATCCAAAGAATTAAATCAATGTTCACAATGAACTACAAACTCCTGCTGATGTCCTAGATTTCTGGGTACTAAGTACTAACCCTAATAGATAGCTACCCTACATCAGCGGCGGCGCGCGGCAGCAAGTCGTGGAGGGGGGCGTGCAGGATGTACTGCAGGGGCTCAGAAAAGTACCACCGGGGCTACGACCAAAAGAAGAAGCGCCTCCGCTCTCGCTCTCGCCGTCGCCGTCGCCGTTCGCCGTCGCTCCTCGCCGCTCGGTGTCCCCGCTTCAACAATAACCGCAGACAATCTCCGCACAAAAGCCTCGGGCTATAAAAATGGGCCAACAAAAACCGGGCACAACAGAAACAAAAGGCCCAACATGTGACTAATTCCAACTGACTACACGGTTATTTCATGTGAGAACCCTACGAGACTTTGTGAAACCAATGCACCTTTAGTCAACAAAATATATAGGGCATATTTCATTTTGAACAAAAAAAAGAGGTCTATTTTTTACAAACTATTTGTTTTGGGTTCACAAGTCTACCAATATGTGAATATTTTTTACTCATTTTTTACCCTAGATCTTAACCAAGCTACGTCTTTTGAACTAATAAACTAGAAAATGCAAGAAAGTTAAGACACCTGGCATTAAAACATAGGGCCGACAGGGGATTTTCATTTCTTCTAAGTTTCTTACACAAGATTGAACAGCGAAGGGAAGAAAAAAACACTAAATCGGCGGCCTCTACATCTTGCTTGTCCCTCCAAGACATGCAACCCGGCTAATCCTCTTCGTCGGAGGACCACCATTTTCCGCCCTCCTCTTCGACCTTGGACTCCTGGAGCGCCTTGGACTGCTGGAGCGCCTGGGTGAGGCCCGGTGTATCGGCTGGGTCATCGTCAGCCCTCATCTGGGCCTGGTAACTCAGTTCCACATCTCCCAATATCAAGTCCTCATCGTCGTCGGAGGACCACCATTTGTCGTCCTCCACTTCGGCCTTGGACTGCTGGAGCGCCTGGGTGAGGCCCGGTGTGTCGGCGGGGTCGTCGGGAGCCCGAATCTCCGACTGGTAATGGAGATACGCAGTCCACCTCGGCTGCGGCTCGGGCTCCGGATCCGGTTGCGGCTCCGGCTTGGGAACGCGCAGATGAGGTGCAGGGCCGCGAATCGAAATTTGGTCCCGCGGCTCGCTTGTCGCTGGAGGTGGAAGGACGATCCCTTCGTGGCGGCGCGGCGGAAGAGCTGGAGGTGCCCGTGGTTCGCCGTATGGTGGTGGTAGGCGGCGTGGCGCGCCGCGAGGAAGAGGGACATAGCCGTGCGCCGCGAGCACGGTGTCCACGTCCTTGCCGGCCCAGAAGTTCTGCCGCCCTAGTTGATTGTACCTCCCGCCGGCGTACATACCGTACTGGTTGGCGAGCTCGTCGAGGCGCTCCATCTCGAACCGGGGCCTCCACAAGGCGCTGTCCTCCCCCCAGTCTGGGTTCGCCCGATCCCACGGCGTGAGGGCAGCTCGACGGCGGCGGATGTAGCCGCGCAGATCTTCGTCTTTTTCAGGCACCGGCGGGATGGCGTACCCGGCGGCGCTCACCCTCCAACCAGCTGGCAGGTGCCAGTACGGCGGAACGAGCAGCCGCGCCTCGGCCAAGATCGTCGCTTCGTCGGGGTTGAGGCTCTGAGGACGAGGGGCCGCACGACGGATTTTAGCTCCGCGGGCGCTGCTCCCTCCGGCTTCGTGGTCGTTGAGGCCCATCGCTTGCTACGGCTGCTCGATGGCGGCGGGTTTAGGTTATGGGCTAGCTAGGGTTTGGTGCGGGATGGCCTGATGTGCTCCACTGGATGGGATAAAATGGACTGTCGGTGAACCGATCGAGTGAGTGGTGCTGCGGCCTTGTACGCGTGTTCGCTGTTGACGACCTGTTGACTGGGAGGCCACGCGTGTTCGCTATTATGATGCCACCGAATCCGTTCCCCGCCTGTTTAATGGCTCGCCGGTTGTGAAGCGACATATCTAGTTGGGACGCCACCGGTAAACCACGCGCAGGAGCCACTGGTTATCCACGCGCAGGAGCCACGGTAAATGCGTCGCCTAGGCTGCCGTGCAGCAAATTGGGTCGTCAGTTGCCCCAATGGACGGTCAGTAAATGTATACATACGGACGTTTTACTTACGAAAACACTTTACGGACTCACGATGGAGCAACACACACGGAAGTCCATGAACAGAAAATAAGATGAAGATAATAAATCGATGACACAATGGTTCTTGAAAAACATAACAAAATATTTGGAGTATGAACTAAGTGTTCATATTTCAGAGCCTATCTACTACCATCTTGAATTCACCATCGACGACGCTTCGACCAAAAGCGAAGATGAATATGTCACTAACTCTCATATCGTGCAGTTTCACCAGTTGCTTCCAGTTCGATGTTATCATGGCACCTCCTTTGGCTTTGCCTTTCACCTTTGACTTGTCCATCACCATCTTAACTTTGAGGCTAGCCTTTCCTACGAATAGGACTTCTACTTCTGATGGCAGTTCAACATTAGGGATAATGTGGCTCATGGTGAATCTCTTCGAAAAGTACTGCATAAAAGAAATCAAACATATTAACAACAGTTACGGTGTAGAAAATAAATAGAAATCTCTTGTTTGTACTGTAATGTTTACCATTTTTGATTTACCCTCCTGGACGTGTGATTTTTTTATGGTGCAGACATATATGGGTGTTTTCAGATTTGTTTCCTCAGATTTACTTCTCAGATAATCAACTGTATCTCTCAGATAACGAAATTCTCCATCATCCATAGCTACTCGATTTGCATACTCAACAAACAACTCGAACTCATGCTCGCACTTTATTCTAGGACCTGCGTAAGTATTAAATTAATACATCAGGCCCAACAATAGAATCGCATATGGAAGACATAAATGGGAGGTAATTTCGGACCTCTTATATTCAGCTTTTTGTGCAACTTAAGAGCAGCACGAACATGACGAACACGAGCAAACGATGCCACCTAGTTGAATATAGAAAAGATGTAACACAAATTTGAGTTCTAAGATGGTTAGGGCATCGATCACCGTCAGAGAAAATAGGGCATCGGGCAATCGGAAGAGACGAGTTTGTACTTGACTAGATTAGATCTGATATTAAATATAGACAACACGAGATGAGTTGCGTATGACTTACAGCATCTTCCATTGTAACTTCGCACACGCCGCTCTTCCCGTCCAGGCTTCGATGAGAGACGATATGAGGTTAGATGAGGCGATTATATAGGTGGATGTGTGCAAAAGGCGATCATAATCTTGTTACCTTAATTCGTGGGAGGGTCGATATCAACGTGACAAAGTTTGTTTCCCTAAATAATGTCGTTACCGTAATTAGTGGGGAAGGTTGGGATTTGATAGTTTGGAGGCGTAGTCAATTACGGGGATCGATTATTAATGTTGTCCCCTTAACTTTTTTTTTAGGTAAATGTTGTCCCCTTAATTTAGTACAATCAAGGTACACATTTTTGCATTTCACGCTAATTCATGTTGTTACCTTAATTAGTACTACTCATGTCGTACTACTACTGCAAATAGAAATTAATTTTCACACCTTATGCGCAAAGTAATCAAAGTAGCTCAACCAGATTCTCTAAGCGACGGCGTTTGATAGTCGGAATGAGAGGCGAGGGACGGAGAGCAAGGTTATTTCACGGCGTTTTTTAGTGGTTAGAGTATAATTGAATATAATTTCATCAAACTTAAAATTTGAACCACTACTGATATTCATGAATAATTTGAAAACAGTACGACATAAACGTCAAATAAAGTTTGCAACAAACATCAAAATGTCTAAGCATGACTTACAACTTGGACAAATAAGCTAATTGTAAAAATAATGTAATGCATTTGTTGATTTCAAAGAATATCAACCAGAAGCTTGAGACCACCACCGCGGCTACCACGGAACCAGAACACAAACACGTTTTTAACTCTCATATTAGTCTTCTTCACAACCTCCATCCAGTTTGTTGTTATCATGGCACCTCCTTTTCCTTTTCCATTGACCTGTGACTTGCTCATCACTATCTTAACTGTTGCAATTTTAACATTCATTGAATAAACTTCTATTTCTGCTGGTAGCTGTGTATGCCTAGCAATGTGGTTTAGTGTGAAGCCCCTCGAGAAGTACTGCATATAAGATTACAATCAATTAGATAATTCAATCAGCTATGTTAGGAAATTGTGAAAAATTTGGTGTGTAATCCAGCGCTTACCATTTTTGCTTTATTCTTCACGACGTTTGATTTTTTGATCGTGCAGACATACGGTGGCTTTCTTGGCATGTGCTTGTCAACTAACTGTTTCAATGTAGCAAATTGTGCATCATCCATTCTTACGCGATTGGCATACCTGATGAAACCTTCAAAATCCTCACCCTCCTCACAGTTAGGACCTGCATACAAAATTATATACATAAACCATAATGTTACAATTTCCCTGGAAAACAATAGTGTCGTAAATTTGTATACCTCTTACGATATGCTTTTTGTTCTTCCTCACAGCAGCACCGCAACGCCGTGGGCTAACACGTTGTGCCACCTAGCAAAGTGTATAACACATACAACAGATGAGTTCTTGTGTGGAATACTCAAGCGTCCCGGATATAGAGACCTAACTCGTGGCGATTAGTGCAAATCATTGCGATAAAATAAGAAGGGGACAATCGATTATTTACACAAACGTTAATCTGCCCTGGATGATCTAACCAAGTTTATTGTACGCGGTAGATTACACAATAAGAACATGGCGGCCTAAGAACATTATACTTCTGTTTATGATCTACCCGAAAGGGGTTTTCGGAGAACTAGAATCTGTTAAGTATAAACTAATAAGTATGAAGCGCTCTAGCCAATGAGATTTTGGATCTACTGAATCTGGTCGATTCCCATGGCGGCCTCCCATACCTTATTTGCGATCTATCTCGAGGACAAGTCAAATAATATTACGACAGGTGAAAGTCTTGACATACCTGATCCATGGCAAAGGGTAGCCGTCGATGATCAACACTACTACTCTCAGATGAACACGTGAAAGATGTTGCTTGGCCGGCCGCCCAGACGTCGCTGAGATGAAACGGTGTGAAGAGACGACGATGATATAGTTCGTGGGGGTGTGGGTTACCCGTGATGGGTAGTACGTGCTGCCGCAAATTACGCCCTACACAATTAAAGTTGTTAACTAATAGGTTGGGTCGGTGGGCTTGATCGTTTCGTGCCGGAAAATCAATTCGTGGGCCGGATCATCGTCCAGGTAAGGTAGGCTTTGTTTAATATTTTTTCTTTTCTTATATTTAAGAGGGAAAATATAGGGTTTTAGGCCTAAAACATGCACTTTTTGGGTGCACCATCGCATGCCCCACACTTCTACCCTTGTCATCTACATGAATAATCTGGGGTATACCATGGTAAGTTGCACCCACACACCCCAAATATAGGGTTTTAGGACTAAACATGCACTTTTGGGGCAAACCAGGTGGGTGGGGATGCCAGGGTGAGGCCACACTTGGCACATGGGTGCACCATTGCATGCCCCACACTGCTACCCTTGGAATCTACATGAATAATATGGAGTAGACCATGGTGAGTTGCGCACAGACACCCCAAATATAGGGTTTTAGGCCTAAACATGCACTTTTAGGGCAAACCAGGTAGGTGGGGATGCCAGGGTGAGGCCACACTTGGCACATGGGTGCACCATTGCATGCCCCACACTGCTACCCTTGGAATCTACATGAATAATATGGGGTAGACCATGGTGAGTTGCACCAAGACACCACAAATATAGGGTTTTAGGCCAAATCATGCACTTTTGGGGCAAACCAGGTGGGTGGGGATGCCAGGGTGAGGCCACACTTGGCACATGGGTGCACCATTGCATGCCCCACACTGCTACCCTTGTAATCTACATGAATAATATGGGGTAGACCATGATGAGTTGCACCTAGACAGCCCAAATATAGGGTTTTAGGCCAAAACATGCACTTTTGGGGCAAACCAGGTGGGTGGGGATGCCAGGGTGAGGCCACACTTGGCACATGGGTGCACCATTGCATGCCCCACACTCCTACCCTTGGAATCTACATGAATAATATGGGGTAGACCATGGTGAGTTGCACCCAGACACCCCAAATATAGGGTTTTAGGCCAAATCATGCACTTTTGGGGCAAACCAGGTGGGTGGGGATGCCAGTGTGAGGCCACACTTGGCACATGGGTGCACCATTGCATGCCCCACACTGCTACCCTTGGAATCTACATGAATTATATGGGGTAGACCATGGTGAGTTGCACACAGACACCCCAAATATAGGGTTTTAGGCCTAAACATGCACTTTTGGGGCAAACCAGGTGGGTGGGGATGCCAGTGTGAGGCCACACTTGGCACATGGGTGAACCATTGCATGGCCCACACTGCTACCCTTGGAATCTACATGAATAATATGGGGTAGACCATGGTGAGTTGCACCCAGACACCCCAAATACAGGGTTTTAGGCCTAAACATGCACTTTTGGGGAAAACCAGGTGGGTGGGGATGCCAGGGTGAGGCCACACTTGGCACATGGGTGCACCATTGCATGCCCCACACTGCTACCCTTGTAATCTACATGAATAATATGGGGTAGACCATGGTGAGTTGCACCCAGACACCCCAAATACAGGATTTTAGGCCTAAACATGCACTTTTGGGGCAAACCAAGTGGGTGGGGATGCCAGGGTGAGGCCACACTTGGCACATGGGTGCACCATTGCAGGCCCCACACTCCTACCCTTGTAATATACATGAATAAAATGGGGTAGACCATGGTGAGTTGCACCTAGACACCCCAAATACAGGGTTTTAGGCCTAAACATGCACTTTTGGGGCAAACCAGGTGGGTGGGGATGCCAGGGTGAGGCCACACTTGGCACATGGGTGCACCATTGCATGCCCCACACTCCTACCCTTGGAACCTACATGAATAATATGGGGTAGACCATGGTGAGTTGCACCCAGACACCCCAAATATAGGGTTTTAGGCCAAATCATGCACTTTTGGGGCAAACCAGGTGGGTGGGGATGCCAGTGTGAGGCCACACTTGGCACATGGGTGCACCATTGAATGCCCCACACTGCTACCCTTGGAATCTACATGAATAATGTGGGGTAGACCATGGTGAGTTGCACCCAGACACCCCAAATATAGGGTTTTAGGCCAAAACATGCACTTTTGGGGCAAACCAGGTGGGTGGGGATGCCAGGGTGAGGCCACACTTGGCACATGGGTGAACCATTGCATGGCCCACACTGCTACCCTTGGAATCTACATGAATAATATGGGGTAGACCATGGTGAGTTGCACCCAGACACCCCAAATACAGGGTTTTAGGCCTAAACATGCACTTTTGGGGAAAATCAGGTGGGTGGGGATGCCAGGGTGAGGCCACACTTGGCACATGGGTGCACCATTGCATGCCCCACACTGCTACCCTTGTAATCTACATGAATAATATGGGGTAGACCATGGTGAGTTGCACCTAGACACCCCAAATATAGGGTTTTAGGCCAAAACATGCACTTTTGGGGCAAACCAGGTGGGTGGGGATGCCAGGGTGAAGCCACACTTGGCACATGGGTGCACCATTGCATGCCCCACACTCCTACCCTTGGAATCTACATGAATAATATGGGGTAGACCATGGTGAGTTGCACCCAGACACCCCAAATATAGGGTTTTAGGCCAAATCATGCACTTTTGGGGCAAACCAGGTGGGTGGGGATGGTGTGAGGCCACACTTGGCACATGGGTGCACCATTGCATGCCCCACACTCCTACCCTTGGAATCTACATGAATAATATGGGGTAGACCATGGTGAGTTGCACCCAGACACCCCAAATACAGGGTTTTAGGCCTAAACATGCACTTTTGGGGCAAACCAAGTGGGTGGGGATGCCAGGGTGAGGCCACACTTGGCACATGGGTGCACCATTGCAGGCCCCACACTCCTACCCTTGTAATATACATGAATAAAATGGGGTAGACCATGGTGAGTTGCACCTAGACACCCCAAATACAGGGTTTTAGGCCTAAACATGCACTTTTGGGGCAAACCAGGTGGGTGGGGATGCCAGTGTGAGGCCACAATTGGCACATGAGTGCACCATTGCATGCCCCACACTCCTACCCTTGGAATCTACATGAATAATATGGGGTAGACCATGGTGAGTTGCACCCAGACACCCCAAATATAGGGTTTTAGGCCAAATCATGCACTTTTGGGGCAAACCAGGTGGGTGGGGATGCCAGTGTGAGGCCACACTTGGCACATGGGTGCACCATTGAATGCCCCACACTGCTACCCTTGGAATCTACATGAATAATGTGGGGTAGACCATGGTGAGTTGCACCCAGACACCCCAAATATAGGGTTTTAGGCCAAAACATGCACTTTTGGGGCAAACCAGGTGGGTGGGGATGCCAGGGTGAGGCCACACTTGGCACATGGGTGAACCATTGCATGGCCCACACTGCTACCCTTGGAATCTACATGAAAAATATGGGGTAGACCATGGTGAGTTGCACCTAGACACCCCAAATACAGGGTTTTAGGCCTAAACATGCACTTTTGGGGCAAACCAGGTGGGTGGGGATGCCAGGGTGAGGCCACACTTGGCACATGGGTGCACCATTGCATGCCCCACACTCCTACCCTTGGAATCTACATGAATAATATGGGGTAGACCATGGTGAGTTGCACCAGACACCCCAAATATAGGGTTTTAGGCCAAATCATGCACTTTTGGGGCAAACCAGGTGGGTGGGGATGCCAGTGTGAGGCCACACTTGGCACATGGGTGCACCATTAATGCCCCACACTGCTACCCTTGGAATCTACATGAATAATGTGGGGTAGACCATGGTGAGTTGCACCCAGACACCCCAAATATAGGGTTTTAGGCCAAAACATGCACTTTTGGGGCAAACCAGGTGGGTGGGGATGCCAGGGTGAGGCCACACTTGGCACATGGGTGAACCATTGCATGGACCACACTGCTACCCTTGGAATCTACATGAATAATATGGGGTAGACCATGGTGAGTTGCACCCAGACACCCCAAATACAGGGTTTTAGGCCTAAACATGCACTTTTGGGGAAAATCAGGTGGGTGGGGATGCCAGGGTGAGGCCACACTTGGCACATGGGTGCACCATTGCATGCCCCACACTGCTACCCTTGTAATCTACATGAATAATATGGGGTAGACCATGGTGAGTTGCACCTAGACACCCCAAATATAGGGTTTTAGGCCAAAACATGCACTTTTGGGGCAAACCAGGTGGGTGGGGATGCCAGGGTGAGGCCACACTTGGCACATGGGTGCACCATTGCATGCCCCACACTGCTACCCTTGTAATGTACATGAATAATATGGGGTAGACCATGTTGAGTTGCACCCATACACCCCAAATATAGGGTTTTAGGCCAAATCATGCACTTTTGGGGCAAACCAGGTGGGTGGGGATGCCAGTGTGAGGCCACACTTGGCACATGGGTGCACCATTGCATGCCCCACACTGATCCCTTGTAATCTACATGAATAATATGGGGTAGACCATGGTGAGTTGCACCAAGACACCCCAAATATAGGGTTTTAGGCCAAAACATGCACTTTTGGGGCAAACCAGGTTGGTGGGGATGCCAGGGTGAGGCCACACTTGGAACATGGGTGCACCATTGCATGGCCCACACTGCTACCCTTGGAATCTACATGAATAATATGGGGTAGACCATGGTGAGTTGCACATAGACACCCCAAATAGAGGGTTTTAGGCCAAAACATGCACTTTTGGGGCAAACCAGGTGGGTGGGGATGCCAGGGTGAGGCCACACTTGGCACATGGGTGCACCATTGCATGCCCCACACTGCTACCCTTGGAATCTACATGAATAATATGGGGTAGACCATGGTGAGTTGCACCCACACACCCCAAATATAGGGTTTTAGGCCAAAACATGCACTTTTGGGGCAAACCAGGTGGGTGGGGATGCCAGGGTGAGGCCACACTTGGCACATGGGTGAACCATTGCATGCCCCACACTGCTACCCTTGGAATCTACATGAATTATATGGGGTAGACCATGGTGAGTTGCACCTAGACACCCCAAATACAGGGTTTTAGGCCTAAACATGCACTTTTGGGGCAAACCAGGTGGGTGGGGATGCCAGTGTGAGGCCACACTTGGCACATGGGTGCACCATTGCATGCCCCACACTCCTACCCTTGGAATCTACATGAATAATATGGGGTAGACCATGGTGAGTTGCACCCAGACACCCCAAATATAGGGTTTTAGGCCAAATCATGCACTTTTGGGGCAAACCAGGTGGGTGGGGATGCCAGTGTGAGGCCACACTTGGCACATGGGTGCACCATTAAATGCCCCACACTGCTACCCTTGGAATCTACATGAATAATGTGGGGTAGACCATGGTGAGTTGCACCCAGACACCCCAAATATAGGGTTTTAGGCCAAAACATGCACTTTTGGGGCAAACCAGGTGGGTGGGGATGCCAGGGTGAGGCCACACTTGGCACATGGGTGAACCATTGCATGGACCACACTGCTACCCTTGGAATCTACATGAATAATATGGGGTAGACCATGGTGAGTTGCACCCAGACACCCCAAATACAGGGTTTTAGGCCTAAACATGCACTTTTGGGGAAAATCAGGTGGGTGGGGATGCCAGGGTGAGGCCACACTTGGCACATGGGTGCACCATTGCATGCCCCACACTGCTACCCTTGTAATCTACATGAATAATATGGGGTAGACCATGGTGAGTTGCACCTAGACACCCCAAATATAGGGTTTTAGGCCAAAACATGCACTTTTGGGGCAAACCAGGTGGGTGGGGATGCCAGGGTGAGGCCACACTTGGCACATGGGTGCACCATTGCATGCCCCACACTGCTACCCTTGTAATGTACATGAATAATATGGGGTAGACCATGTTGAGTTACCCCCAAATATAGGGTTTTAGGCCAAATCATGCACTTTTGGGGCAAACCAGGTGGGTGGGGATGCCAGTGTGAGGCCACACTTGGCACATGGGTGCACCATTGCATGCCCCACACTGATCCCTTGTAATCTACATGAATAATATGGGGTAGACCATGGTGAGTTGCACCAAGACACCCCAAATATAGGGTTTTAGGCCAAAACATGCACTTTTGGGGCAAACCAGGTTGGTGGGGATGCCAGGGTGAGGCCACACTTGGAACATGGGTGCACCATTGCATGGCCCACACTGCTACCCTTGGAATCTACATGAATAATATGGGGTAGACCATGGTGAGTTGCACACAGACCCCCAAATAGAGGGTTTTAGGCCAAAACATGCACTTTTGGGGCAAACCAGGTGGGTGGGGATGCGGGGTGAGGCCACACTTGGCACATGGGTGCACCATTGCATGCCCCACACTGCCCTTGGAATCTACATGAATAATATGGGGTAGACCATGGTGAGTTGCACCACACACCCCAAATATAGGGTTTTAGGCCAAAACATGCACTTTTGGGGCAAACCAGGTGGGTGGGGATGCCAGGGTGAGGCCACACTTGGCACATGGGTGAACCATTGCATGCCCCACACTGCTACCCTTGGAATCTACATGAATTATATGGGGTAGACCATGGTGAGTTGCACAGACACCCCAAATATAGGGTTTTAGGCCTAAACATGCACTTTTGGGGCAAACCAGGTGGGTGGGGATGCCAGAGGCCACACTTGGCACATGGGTGCACCATTGCATGCCCCACACCTACCCTTGGAATCTACATGAATAATATGGGGTAGACCATGGTGAGTTGCACCAGACACCCCAAATACAGGGTTTTAGGCCTAAACATGCACTTTTGGGGCAAACCAAGTGGGTGGGGATGCCAGGGTGAGGCCACACTTGGCACATGGGTGCACCATTGCAGGCCCCACACTCATACCCTTGTAATATACATGAATAAAATGGGGTAGACCATGGTGAGTTGCACCTAGACACCCCAAATACAGGGTTTTAGGCCTAACATGCACTTTTGGGGCAAACCAGGTGGGTGGGGATGCCAGGTGAGGCCACACTTGGCACATGGGTGCACCATTGCATGCCCCACACTCCTACCCTTGGAATCTACATGAATAATATGGGGTAGACCATGGTGAGTTGCACCTAGACACCCCAAATACAGGGTTTTAGGCCAAAACACGCACTTTTGGGGCAAACCAGGTGGGTGGGGATGCCAGTGTGAGCCACACTTGGCAATGGGTGCACCATTGCATGCCCCACACTCCTACCCTTGTAATCTACATGAATAATATGGGGTAGACCAAGGTGCCCAGACACCCCAAATATAGGGTTTTAGGCGAAAACATGCACTTTTGGGGCAAACCAGGTGGGTGGGGATGCCAGTGTGAGGCATGGGTGCACCATTGCATGCCCCACACTCCTACCCTTGGAATCTACATGAATATGGGGTAGACCATGGTGATTAGTTTTTTTTAACCAAAACAAAACATTTAGTTGATTAGCACACAGTCCTCTGCTAAAACATGAGAGAGGTCTGAAAAACTTCGACCGTCCATCTAACGATACGGTGCTGAATTGCATCCGTTGGATCGGTCTTCTAGAAGGAATTCGCGGGCTATCCGCGAAAGCGACGATTTGGCGACGTGATTGGCTGGCGTTTGTTTTTCCTTTCAGCGTCTCGCGGTTTGACAGGAGACGGTGAAATACCCGATGGGCTGGCTCGCGCGTGTAGGCCTGTCTAGCCATCGTCGAACGAGCCCGTCTAGGCCTGCCATGCATGCGCTGCTCCAGAAACGCTGAAACGCTGAAACGAGGCGTGCAGATGTGTCGCATGGCAGTGGTAACAGCTCCACGCGGGCGTGTCGGTCGGTTCGATTTTTCCGTCACGCTGAAAAAGGTTTGGATTCACACGCGCAGTTCTATATCCACGCGCCGAATTAATTGACACACTTAAAACCGTGCGCCGCTTCGGATGCCGTCCTGCGTTTCAATGTGCAGTTAGTGGTTAACGCGAAAGCAGCTCACAAGCCCCCGCACCTCACCCATCCACGCATATTTAACGCCACCATTGTGCTCACTCTGTCTCACACTCATCCAAGCCATCTCCCTTCCCATCTCACCGTCTCCAAATCCAAGACACGCCACATCTCAAGGGGATCGCCACAATGCAGTTCAACGGCCCTACGTTCCGCCGCCCCGCAACCATGCCGGAGAGACAGTACCCGGCCGGAGTCGTCTGCGAGAACCAGCTGCGCGTGTGGGCCATATCGAGGAGGAGGGACCCAATGGAGCTAGCTTCATTCTTCCTCTCTTCCGGCTACCGCCACCTCCCTCCGGGCTCGCCACGCATGTTCGAGCTTGAGAAGTACTACGACGGCAACCCCAACTACGTCATCGGCCTCTTCGTAACTTTCGCCAACAGGTTCGACGCTCACCATCTGCTCGGGCAGGTGTTTTGGTGCGGGTGCGAGTTCATCGCATTCACCAACTACAACATCTTCACCAACTTCCACGCCATCTTCCCCACCCCGGGCAACATGCACTGCCTCCCCTACATGATGCCGGAGGACGAGCAAGCGAGGCTTGCGTCTCTGAGGGGGCAGCGTCGCCGGCAAGCTCCACCAACGCCAGCGGCCATGCTCCACCGGCAGATGCGCGAAGCTAGGGCGGAGAGGCGGGCACTGAGGCAGGCGTCAAACGGGAAGGACGAAGACGAGTCAGGCCAATCGAGCGCCCCAACCGACGGCCTGGCAAATTGGGTGTTTCTCTGATGTTTCGTCATTTGGCCCAACCGACGGCCAGTAGATTAGGGTTCGTTCTAGTTGCTTGTTTTTAACTTTATTTTGTGTGTCTCTTTGATGTTTACTGTTTGGTGCAACCGCTCCCCAAATTTGGGTTCGTTCGGTCATGTTTACTGTTCTGTGCAAGTACTCATTTAAATGCTCCATTTTTATTTTCCAATATTGCCCCTAACTAATCTCTCCTCCTTAAATCCCTAAACCCATTAAGGGATAACGTGGCTCATGGTGAATCCCTTCGAAAAGTACTGCATAAAGAAATTAAACACATTAACAACAGTTACTTCCTCCGTCGATCTCAAAGGATAAGGCGTAAATATTTTTCCAAAATTTCGTCATAGCATAAGGCGCACGATGCGGTGTATACGTTTTCTCCAAAACTACCCTTCGATATTATTTATGTCGCCTTAAACATCGGAAGTGGAGCAGTAAATTGTGTGGTTGTCATTGCCCTTCCACGACGCATGCGGGAAGCCGAGCCAAAAAATCCGGAAAGGAGCACAATAGATGCTTCATCATAAACAAACAGATGATAGAAGCAAAGTTTCTTGACAAGCAAATACGTACAAATAATTAACTAGGCATGGATCTTTGGAGAAGTCGTCAGTAATTGCCTGGCTTCGTCAGCCACGGATTATCACTCTTCGGGCTCTGCTGATCACTCATCTCCGTCGTCCACGGATCATCACTCTTCTGCTCATCACCAGTCCACGACTTCCTCAGGTTCTGCCAATAATCACTACTCTTCGGCGCATCACTACTCTCCAGCCACTGCTCATCATTCATCTTCCTCCGCTTGCCATGAGGGGGACTTGTCTGCTGGGTGTTGTCGCTGGAAGCTGGTGCCTTCAATCTTGCTAGTTCAGCCTGCACGCTTGCAAGTTCAGCATTTAACCTTGCTATTTCAGCTGCAGCATTTTTCTGTGCACGTTCAACTTCGATCTCTGCTTTATTGCATTTGGCACACAAATGTCCCCTCAGCGTGTCTTCCTTCTTGCAACCGGGGCAAAACACAAGGTAACGCAGAAAGAACCATATCTTAACGTAGAGCTGGTAGCTCACGTAAGCATCTTTAGCTGCATACTCCAGGTTTAAATCAGACAACGGCCGCTCTTCCCAGTAATTGTGCCTCTCTGGAGGGAATTTGTCCTTCATCTGGCTGTACGACTCGTCGATGATGCTAGTTGCAAGACTAGCCATTCCATCCCTCATTAATTTTCCTCTCTCGTTGAGACCTTTGACGTTGACAAATTCCTGGATATCGATCCAGTTCTCCCTAGGAATTATAATCTTCTCGTAATATAACTTCATAAAATCTGCTCTCTTGTCAACGGTGCAGAACACAATTCCTTGATTTTGAAGGAATGAGCGCAGCGCCGGACATTCCCCGTTGGTCCTGAAAGCAAAAATTTATTACTTGCGAGATCAACACTTGAATAAAATTTGGGACTACGAAGCTAGTCTATATGCAATCTCATAGCTTGAATATAAAATTTGAAACTACATAAGTTTAGTAAGTTCATGATCAACAGTCTGAAAATTATCTAGTCATAATTCATTTGGTCCTGAAAGCAAAAATTTATTACTTGCGAGATCAACACTTGAATAAAATTTGGGACTACGAAGCTAGTCTATATGCAATCTCATAGCTTGAATATAAAATTTGAAACTACATAAGTTTAGTAAGTTCATGATCAACAGTCTGAAAATTATCTAGCCCTAATAGAATGCATGAACAACACTTTTATGAAATGTGTAAGTGCAATTGTTTAGTCATTGAAATTTCATTTTGCATCATATAATTTTGAAACTAACAAAAGTCTATTAAATGCAAGATCAAGACTCCGGAAATTTGCTTGTGATAATTAATTTAGTATAATGAAATCCAGTACATGCTAGATGAGCATATGGATAGATTCAATTTGATGCAAAAATTTAGTACTTGCGAGATCAACACTTGAATAAAAATTGGGAATACGAATGTTTAGTCTATGCAATCTCATAACTTGAATAAAATTGACATAAGTTTAGTAAGTGCATGATCAAGAGTCTGAAAATTATCTAGTCATAATCCATTTGATACTAAAAGAATGCATGACCAACACTTTTATGAAATGTGTAAGTGCAATTTTTTAGTCATTGAAATATCATTTTGCATCATTAATTTTGAAACTAACAAAAGTCTATCAAATGCAAGATCAGGACTCCGGAAATTTGCTTTGTGATAATTAATTTGGTATAATGAAATCCAGTACATGCTAGATGAGCATATGGATAGATTCAATCTGCAAGATCAGGACACCATGCTTTGTGGCTTTTGTTACACAAAACACAGAAACAAAACTAGTTTTGCAGCTAGCACGGTTTGTAGTTTAATTTGTTGCACCTAGCCCAAAACAGAGCACTCGAGATTAACTAAAACAGATCAAGATTAACTAAAACAGAGCACTCGAGGGTGACTTGGTTCATGCACTAGCGATTAACTAAAATCAGAGCAAGATTAGGTAAATCAGAGCAAGATTAAGGTCTACAAACCAGGAATAGTGGCAGACGAGGACGTGGTTCCTCATGGACAGTTGAACGACGGCGAGGTAGTTGTCTTCTTCGTGGTTGGGGTCCTCCGGAGTGTACTCGAGATCCAATCCTACAAATTTGTTCTCTTCTTCTTCCGCATACCACTGCGCGTACATCTTCAGGTACTTGCTCATCGTCTCCTCCTCGTTTGTGTACACAACATCGATCTCCTTGCCGCCATGGACGGTGAAGGTCCTGATCTGAGTAAAGGCCTGCATGGCTGACGGCGGAGAAGGCGGAAGCGGTTGCGGAACAGAGGAAGAGGAAGAAGAAGCGTCCATGGCGCGGAGGAGGCAGAAGCGGAGGAGGAGGGTTTTTCGTCTAGTGGGGTGTAACCGGCAAGAAGCGGAGAGAAACGAGTGGGAGGAGGAGTGGAACCGTCAAGAAGTGGAGAGGCGGAGGAGGGTTTTTCGTCTGTGAATTTCTGATTTATTAAAATTAGTAAAAACAGAGAATGAGGGTTCCATTTTACCTGCTGGCCCCTAATCCACATAAAATTACCGGAAATGGCCCAACCCAGTGGTATCTACTGCTAGATGGCCCCACACGTCAGTGGGTGCCATTTTGCCCCACCCACCCCAAAATGTCCTATACCAAAAGCAACTTTATCCCCTGTGAGGCCACACTTGGCACATGGGTTCACCATTGCATGCCCCACACTGCTACCCTTGGAATCTACATGAATAATATGGGGTAGACCATGGTGAGTTGCACCCAGACACCCCAAATATAGGGTTTTAGGCCTAAACATGCACTTTTAGGGCAAACCAGGTAGGTGGGGATGCCAGTGTGAGGCCACACTTGGCACATGGGTGCACCATTGCATGCCCCACACTGCTACCCTTGGAATCTACATGAATAATATGGGGTAGACCATGGTGAGTTGCACCCAGACACCCCAAATATAGGGTTTTAGGCCAAAACATGCACTTTTAGGGCAAACCAGGTGGGTGGGGATGCCAGGGTGAGGCCACACTTGGCACATGGGTGAACCATTGCATGCCCCACACTCCTACCCTTGGAATCTACATGAATAATATGGGGTAGACCATGGTGAGTTGCACCCACACACCCCAAATACAGGGTTTTAGGCCTAAACATGCACTTTTGGGGCAAACCAGGTAGGTAGGGATGGCAGGGTGAGGCCACACTTGGCGCATGGGTGCACCATTGCATGCCCCACACTGCTACCCTTGGAATCTACATGAATAATATGGGGTAGACCATGGTGAGTTGCACCTAGACACCCCAAATATAGGGTTTTAGGCCTAAACATGCACTTTTGGGGCAAATCAGGTGGGTGGGGATGCCAGGGTGAGGCCACACTTGGCACATGGGTGCACCATTGCATGCCCCACACTCCTACCCTTGGAATCTACATGAATAATATGGGGTAGACCATGGTGAGTTGCACCCAGACACCCCAAATATAGGGTTTTAGGCCCAATCATGCACTTTTGGGGCAAACCAGGTGGGTGGGGATGCCAGGTGAGGCCACACTTGGCACATGGGTGCACCATTGCATGCCCCACACTGCTACCCTTGGAATCTACATGAATAATATGGGGTAGACCATGGTGAGTTGCACACAGACACCCCAAATATAGGGTTTTAGGCCTAAACATGCACTTTTGGGGCAAACCAGGTGGGTGGGGATGCCAGTGTGAGGCCACACTTGGCACATGGGTGAACCATTACATGGCCCACACTGCTACCCTTGGAATCTACATGAATAATATGGGGTAGACCATGGTGAGTTGCACCCAGACACCCCAAATACAGGGTTTTAGGCCTAAACATGCACTTTTGGGGAAAATCAGGTGGGTGGGGATGCCAGGGTGAGGCCACACTTGGCACATGGGTGCACCATTGCATGCCCCACACTGCTACCCTTGTAATCTACATGAATAATATGGGGTAGACCATGGTGAGTTGCACCTAGACACCCCAAATATAGGGTTTTAGGCCAAAACATGCACTTTTGGGGCAAACCAGGTGGGTGGGGATGCCAGGGTGAGGCCACACTTGGCACATGGGTGCACCATTGCATGCCCCACACTCCTACCCTTGGAATCTACATGAATTATATGGGGTAGACCATGGTGAGTTGCACACAGACACCCCAAATATAGGGTTTTAGGCCTAAACATGCACTTTTGGGGCAAACCAGGTGGGTGGGGATGCCAGTGTGAGGCCACACTTGGCACATGGGTGAACCATTGCATGGCCCACACTGCTACCCTTGGAATCTACATGAATAATATGGGGTAGACCATGGTGAGTTGCACCAGACACCCCAAATATAGGGTTTTAGGCCTAAACATGCACTTTTGGGGAAAACCAGGTGGGTGGGGATGCCAGGTGAGGCCACACTTGGCACATGGGTGCACCATTGCATGCCCCACACTGCTACCCTTGTAATCTACATGAATAATATGGGGTAGACCATGGTGAGTTGCACCCAGACACCCCAAATACAGGTTTTAGGCCTAAACATGCACTTTTGGGGCAAACCAAGTGGGTGGGGATGCCAGGGTGAGGCCACACTTGGCACATGGGTGCACCATTGCAGGCCCCACACTCCTACCCTTGTAATATACATGAATAAAATGGGGTAGACCATGGTGAGTTGCACCTAGACACCCCAAATACAGGGTTTTAGGCCTAAACATGCACTTTTGGGGCAAACCAGGTGGGTGGGGATGCCAGTGTGAGGCCACACTTGGCACATGGGTGCACCATTGCATGACCCACACTCCTACCCTTGGAACCTACATGAATAATATGGGGTAGACCATGGTGAGTTGCACCCAGACACCCCAAATATAGGGTTTTAGGCCAAATCATGCACTTTTGGGGCAAACCAGGTGGGTGGGGATGCCAGTGTGAGGCCACACTTGGCACATGGGTGCACCATTGAATGCCCCACACTGCTACCCTTGGAATCTACATGAATAATGTGGGGTAGACCATGGTGAGTTGCACCAAGACACCCCAAATATAGGGTTTTAGGCCAAAACATGCACTTTTGGGGCAAACCAGGTGGGTGGGGATGCCAGGGTGAGGCCACACTTGGCACATGGGTGAACCATTGCATGGCCCACACTGCTACCCTTGGAATCTACATGAATAATATGGGGTAGACCATGGTGAGTTGCAGACACCCCAAATACAGGGTTTTAGGCCTAAACATGCACTTTTGGGGAAAATCAGGTGGGTGGGGATGCCAGGGTGAGGCCACACTTGGCACATGGGTGCACCATTGCATGCCCCACACTGCTACCCTTGTAATCTACATGAATAATATGGGGTAGACCATGGTGAGTTGCACCTAGACACCCCAAATACAGGGTTTTAGGCCTAAACATGCACTTTTGGGGCAAACCAGGTGGGTGGGGATGCCAGTGTGAGGCCACACTTGGCACATGGGTGCACCATTGCATGCCCCACACTCCTACCCTTGGAATCTACATGAATAATATGGGGTAGACCATGGTGAGTTGCACCCAGACACCCCAAATATAGGGTTTTAGGCCAAATCATGCACTTTTGGGGCAAACCAGGTGGGTGGGGATGGGTGTGAGGCCACACTTGGCACATGGGTGCACCATTGCATGCCCCACACTGCTACCCTTGGAATCTACATGAATAATGTGGGGTAGACCATGGTGAGTTGCACCCAGACACCCCAAATATAGGGTTTTAGGCCAAAACATGCACTTTTGGGGCAAACCAGGTGGGTGGGGATGCCAGGGTGAGGCCACACTTGGCACATGGGTGAACCATTGCATGGCCCACACTGCTACCCTTGGAATCTACATGAATAATATGGGGTAGACCATGGTGAGTTGCACCCAGACACCCCAAATACAGGGTTTTAGGCCTAAACATGCACTTTTGGGGAAAATCAGGTGGGTGGGGATGCCAGTGTGAGGCCACACTTGGCACATGGGTGCACCATTGCATGGCCCACACTGCTACCCTTGGAATCTACATGAATAATATGGGGTAGACCATGGTGAGTTGCACCCAGACACCCCAAATATAGGGTTTTAGGCCAAAACATGCACTTTTAGGGCAAACCAGGTGGGTGGGGATGCCAGGGTGAGGCCACACTTGGCACATGGGTTCACCATTGCATGCCCCACACTGCTACCCTTGGAATCTACATGAATTATATGGGGTAGACCATGGTGAGTTGCACAGACACCCCAAATATAGGGTTTTAGGCCTAAACATGCACTTTTGGGGCAAACCAGGTGGGTGGGGATGCCAGTGTGAGGCCACACTTGGCACATGGGTGAACCATTGCATGGCCCACACTGCTACCCTTGTAATCTACATGAATAATATGGGGTAGACCATGGTGAGTTGCACCAAGACACCCCAAATATAGGGTTTTAGGCCAAAACATGCACTTTTGGGGCAAACCAGGTGGGTGGGGATGCCAGGGTGAGGCCACACTTGGCACATGGGTGCACCATTGCATGGCCCACACTGCTACCCTTGGAATCTACATGAATAATATGGGGTAGACCATGGTGAGTTGCACCCAGACACCCCAAATATAGGGTTTTAGGCCAAAACATGCACTTTTGGAGCAAATCAAGTGGGTGGGGATGCCAGTGTGAGGCCACACTTGGCACATGGGTGCACCATTGCATGCCCCACACTGCTACCCTTGTAATCTACATGAATAATATGGGGTAGACCATGGTGAGTTGCACCTAGACACCCCAAATACAGGGTTTTAGGCCTAAACATGCACTTTTGGGGCAAACCAGGTGGGTGGGGATGCCAGTGTGAGGCCACACTTGGCACATGGGTGCACCATTGCATGCCCCACACTACCCTTGTAATCTACATGAATAATATGGGGTAGACCATGGTGAGTTGCACCTAGACACCCCAAATACAGGGTTTTAGGCCTAAACATGCACTTTTGGGGCAAACCAGGTGGGTGGGGATGCCAGTGTGAGGCCACACTTGGCACATGGGTGCACCATTGCATGCCCCACACTCCTACCCTTGGAATCTACATGAATAATATGGGGTAGACCATGGTGAGTTGCACCCAGACACCCCAAATATAGGGTTTTAGGCCAAATCATGCACTTTTGGGGCAAACCAGGTGGGTGGGGATGCCAGTGTGAGGCCACACTTGGCACATGGGTGCACCATTGCATGCCCCACACTGCTACCCTTGGAATCTACATGAATAATGTGGGGTAGACCATGGTGAGTTGCACCCAGACACCCCAAATATAGGGTTTTAGGCCAAAACATGCACTTTTGGAGCAAATCAAGTGGGTGGGGATGCCAGTGTGAGGCCACACTTGGCACATGGGTGCACCATTGCATGCCCCACACTCCTACCCTTGGTATCTACATGAATAATATGGGGTAGACCATGGTGAGTTGCACCCAGACACCCCAAATATAGGGTTTTGGGCCAAATCATGCACTTTTGGGGCAAACCAGGTGGGTGGGGATGCCAGTGTGAGGCCACACTTGGCACATGGGTGCACCATTGCATGGCCCACACTGCTACCCTTGGAATCTACATGAATAATATGGGGTAGACCATGGTGAGTTGCACCCAGACACCCCAAATATAGGGTTTTAGGCCAAAACATGCACTTTTAGGGCAAACCAGGTGGGTGGGGATGCCAGGGTGAGGCCACACTTGGCACATGGGTTCACCATTGCATGCCCCACACTGCTACCCTTGGAATCTACATGAATAATATGGGGTAGACCATGGTGAGTTGCACACAGACACCCCAAATATTGGGTTTTAGGCCTAAACATGCACTTTTAGGGCAAACCAGGTAGGTGGGGATGCCAGGGTGAGGCCACACTTGGCACATGGGTGCACCATTGCATGGCCCACACTGCTACCCTTGGAATCTACATGAATAATATGGGGTAGACCATGGTGAGTTGCACCCAGACACCCCAAATACAGGGTTTTAGGCCTAAACATGCACTTTTGGGGAAAATCAGGTGGGTGGGGATGCCAGTGTGAGGCCACACTTGGCACATGGGTGCACCATTGCATGGCCCACACTGCTACCCTTGGAATCTACATGAATAATATGGGGTAGACCATGGTGAGTTGCACCCAGACACCCCAAATATAGGGTTTTAGGCCAAAACATGCACTTTTAGGGCAAACCAGGTGGGTGGGGATGCCAGGGTGAGGCCACACTTGGCACATGGGTTCACCATTGCATGCCCCACACTGCTACCCTTGGAATCTACATGAATTATATGGGGTAGACCATGGTGAGTTGCACACAGACACCCCAAATATAGGGTTTTAGGCCTAAACATGCACTTTTGGGGCAAACCAGGTGGGTGGGGATGCCAGTGTGAGGCCACACTTGGCACATGGGTGAACCATTGCATGGCCCACACTGCTACCCTTGTAATCTACATGAATAATATGGGGTAGACCATGGTGAGTTGCACCTAGACACCCCAAATATAGGGTTTTAGGCCAAAACATGCACTTTTGGGGCAAACCAGGTGGGTGGGGATGCCAGGGTGAGGCCACACTTGGCACATGGGTGCACCATTGCATGCCCCACACTCCTACCCTTGGAATCTACATGAATAATATGGGGTAGACCATGGTGAGTTGCACCCAGACACCCCAAATATAGGGTTTTAGGCCAAAACATGCACTTTTGGAGCAAATCAAGTGGGTGGGGATGCCAGTGTGAGGCCACACTTGGCACATGGGTGCACCATTGCATGCCCCACACTCCTACCCTTGGTATCTACATGAATAATATGGGGTAGACCATGGTGAGTTGCACCCAGACACCCCAAATATAGGGTTTTGGGCCAAATCATGCACTTTTGGGGAAAACCAGGTGGGTGGGGATGCCAGGGTGTGAGGCCACACTTGGCACATGGGTGCACCATTGCATGGCCCACACTGCTACCCTTGGAATCTACATGAATAATATGGGGTAGACCATGGTGAGTTGCACCCAGACACCCCAAATATAGGGTTTTAGGCCAAAACATGCACTTTTAGGGCAAACCAGGTGGGTGGGGATGCCAGGGTGAGGCCACACTTGGCACATGGGTTCACCATTGCATGCCCCACACCCTTGGAATCTACATGAATAATATGGGGTAGACCATGGTGAGTTGCACACAGACACCCCAAATATTGGGTTTTAGGCCTAAACATGCACTTTTAGGGCAAACCAGGTAGGTGGGGATGCCAGGGTGAGGCCACACTTGGCACATGGGTGCACCATTGCATGCCCCACACTGCTACCCTTGTAATCTACATGAATTATATGGGGTAGACCATGGTGAGTTGCACACAGACACCCCAAATATAGGGTTTTAGGCCTAAACATGCACTTTTGGGGCAAACCAGGTGGGTGGGGATGCCAGTGTGAGGCCACACTTGGCACATGGGTGAACCATTGCATGGCCCACACTGCTACCCTTGGAATCTACATGAATAATATGGGGTAGACCATGGTGAGTTGCACCCAGACACCCCAAATACAGGGTTTTGGGCCAAATCATGCACTTTTGGGGAAAATCAGGTGGGTGGGGATGCCAGTGTGAGGCCACACTTGGCACATGGGTGCACCATTGCATGCCCCACACTGCTACCCTTGGAATCTACATGAATAATATGGGGTAGACCATGGTGAGTTGCACCCAGACACCCCAAATATAGGGTTTTAGGCCAAAACATGCACTTTTGGGGCAAACCAGGTGGGTGGGGATGCCAGGGTGAGGCCACACTTGGCACATGGGTTCACCATTGCATGCCCCACACTGCTACCCTTGGAATCTACATGAATAATATGGGGTAGACCATGGTGAGTTGCACACAGACACCCCAAATATTGGGTTTTAGGCCTAAACATGCACTTTTAGGGCAAACCAGGTAGGTGGGGATGCCAGGGTGAGGCCACACTTGGCACATGGGTGCACCATTGCATGCCCCACACTGCTACCCTTGGAATCTACATGAATAATATGGGGTAGACCATGGTGAGTTGCACCCATACACCCCAAATATAGGGTTTTAGGCCAAATCATGCACTTTTGGGGCAAACCAGGTGGGTGGGGATGCCAGGGTGAGGCCACACTTGGCACATGGGTGAACCATTGCATGCCCCACACTCCTACCCTTGGAATCTACATGAATTATATGGGGTAGACCATGGTGAGTTGCACACAGACACCCCAAATATAGGGTTTTAGGCCTAAACATGCACTTTTGGGGCAAACCAGGTGGGTGGGGATGCCAGTGTGAGGCCACACTTGGCACATGGGTGAACCATTGCATGGCCCACACTGCTACCCTTGTAATCTACATGAATAATATGGGGTAGACCATGGTGAGTTGCACCTAGACACCCCAAATATAGGGTTTTAGGCCAAAACATGCACTTTTGGGGCAAACCAGGTGGGTGGGGATGCCAGGGTGAGGCCACACTTGGCACATGGGTGCACCATTGCATGCCCCACACTCCTACCCTTGGAATCTACATGAATAATATGGGGTAGACCATGGTGAGTTGCACCCAGACACCCCAAATATAGGGTTTTAGGCCAAAACATGCACTTTTGGAGCAAATCAAGTGGGTGGGGATGCCAGTGTGAGGCCACACTTGGCACATGGGTGCACCATTGCATGCCCCACACTCCTACCCTTGGTATCTACATGAATAATATGGGGTAGACCATGGTGAGTTGCACCCAGACACCCCAAATATAGGGTTTTGGGCCAAATCATGCACTTTTGGGGAAAACCAGGTGGGTGGGGATGCCAGTGTGAGGCCACACTTGGCACATGGGTGCACCATTGCATGGCCCACACTGCTACCCTTGGAATCTACATGAATAATATGGGGTAGACCATGGTGAGTTGCACCCAGACACCCCAAATATAGGGTTTTAGGCCAAAACATGCACTTTTAGGGCAAACCAGGTGGGTGGGGATGCCAGGGTGAGGCCACACTTGGCACATGGGTTCACCATTGCATGCCCCACACTGCTACCCTTGGAATCTACATGAATAATATGGGGTAGACCATGGTGAGTTGCACACAGACACCCCAAATATTGGGTTTTAGGCCTAAACATGCACTTTTAGGGCAAACCAGGTAGGTGGGGATGCCAGGGTGAGGCCACACTTGGCACATGGGTGCACCATTGCATGGCCCACACTGCTACCCTTGGAATCTACATGAATAATATGGGGTAGACCATGGTGAGTTGCACCCAGACACCCCAAATATAGGGTTTTAGGCCTAAACATGCACTTTTGGGGAAAATCAGGTGGGTGGGGATGCCAGTGTGAGGCCACACTTGGCACATGGGTGCACCATTGCATGGCCCACACTGCTACCCTTGGAATCTACATGAATAATATGGGGTAGACCATGGTGAGTTGCACCCAGACACCCCAAATATAGGGTTTTAGGCCAAAACATGCACTTTTAGGGCAAACCAGGTGGGTGGGGATGCCAGGGTGAGGCCACACTTGGCACATGGGTTCACCATTGCATGCCCCACACTGCTACCCTTGGAATCTACATGAATTATATGGGGTAGACCATGGTGAGTTGCACACAGACACCCCAAATATAGGGTTTTAGGCCTAAACATGCACTTTTGGGGCAAACCAGGTGGGTGGGGATGCCAGTGTGAGGCCACACTTGGCACATGGGTGAACCATTGCATGGCCCACACTGCTACCCTTGTAATCTACATGAATAATATGGGGTAGACCATGGTGAGTTGCACCTAGACACCCCAAATATAGGGTTTTAGGCCAAAACATGCACTTTTGGGGCAAACCAGGTGGGTGGGGATGCCAGGGTGAGGCCACACTTGGCACATGGGTGCACCATTGCATGCCCCACACTCCTACCCTTGGAATCTACATGAATAATATGGGGTAGACCATGGTGAGTTGCACCCAGACACCCCAAATATAGGGTTTTAGGCCAAAACATGCACTTTTGGAGCAAATCAAGTGGGTGGGGATGCCAGTGTGAGGCCACACTTGGCACATGGGTGCACCATTGCATGCCCCACACTCCTACCCTTGTATCTACATGAATAATATGGGGTAGACCATGGTGAGTTGCACCCAGACACCCCAAATATAGGGTTTTGGGCCAAATCATGCACTTTTGGGGAAAACCAGGTGGGTGGGGATGCCAGTGTGAGGCCACACTTGGCACATGGGTGCACCATTGCATGGCCCCACACTGCTACCCTTGGAATCTACATGAATAATATGGGGTAGACCATGGTGAGTTGCACCCAGACACCCCAAATATAGGGTTTTAGGCCAAAACATGCACTTTTAGGGCAAACCAGGTGGGTGGGGATGCCAGGGTGAGGCCACACTTGGCACATGGGTTCACCATTGCATGCCCCACACTGCTACCCTTGGAATCTACATGAATAATATGGGGTAGACCATGGTGAGTTGCACACAGACACCCCAAATATTGGGTTTTAGGCCTAAACATGCACTTTTAGGGCAAACCAGGTAGGTGGGGATGCCAGGGTGAGGCCACACTTGGCACATGGGTGCACCATTGCATGCCCCACACTGCTACCCTTGTAATCTACATGAATTATATGGGGTAGACCATGGTGAGTTGCACACAGACACCCCAAATATAGGGTTTTAGGCCTAAACATGCACTTTTGGGGCAAACCAGGTGGGTGGGGATGCCAGTGTGAGGCCACACTTGGCACATGGGTGAACCATTGCATGGCCCACACTGCTACCCTTGGAATCTACATGAATAATATGGGGTAGACCATGGTGAGTTGCACCCAGACACCCCAAATACAGGGTTTTGGGCCAAATCATGCACTTTTGGGGAAAATCAGGTGGGTGGGGATGCCAGTGTGAGGCCACACTTGGCACATGGGTGCACCATTGCATGCCCCACACTGCTACCCTTGGAATCTACATGAATAATATGGGGTAGACCATGGTGAGTTGCACCCAGACACCCCAAATATAGGGTTTTAGGCCAAAACATGCACTTTTGGGGCAAACCGGTGGGTGGGGATGCCAGGGTGAGGCCACACTTGGCACATGGGTTCACCATTGCATGCCCCACTGCTACCCTTGGAATCTACATGAATA
Organism: Lolium multiflorum; assembly: GCA_030979885.1. Classification (NCBI taxonomy): domain Eukaryota; kingdom Viridiplantae; phylum Streptophyta; class Magnoliopsida; order Poales; family Poaceae; genus Lolium; species Lolium multiflorum. Next base: position 51,917,401 of record CM061748.1, read on the forward strand.
ATATGGGGTAGACCATGGTGAGTTGCACACAGACACCCCAAATATTGGGTTTTAGGCCTAAACATGCACTTTTAGGGCAAACCAGGTAGGTGGGGATGCCAGGGTGAGGCCACACTTGGCACATGGGTGCACCATTGCATGCCCCACACTGCTACCCTTGGAATCTACATGAATAATATGGGGTAGACCATGGTGAGTTGCACCCATACACCCCAAATATAGGGTTTTAGGCCAAATCATGCACTTTTGGGGCAAACCAGGTGGGTGGGGATGCCAGGGTGAGGCCACACTTGGCACATGGGTGAACCATTGCATGCCCCACACTCCTACCCTTGGAATCTACATGAATTATATGGGGTAGACCATGGTGAGTTGCACACAGACACCCCAAATATAGGGTTTTAGGCCTAAACATGCACTTTTGGGGCAAACCAGGTGGGTGGGGATGCCAGGGTGAGGCCACACTTGGCACATGGGTGCACCATTGCATGCCCCACACTGCTACCCTTGGAATCTACATGAATAATATGGGGTAGACCATGGTGATTAGTTTTTTTTAACCAAAACAAAACATTTAGTTGATTAGCACAGTCCTCTGCTAAAACATGAGAGAGGTCTGAAAAACTTCGACCGTCCATCTAACGATACGGTGCTGAATTGCATTCGTCGGATCGGTCTTCTAGAAGGAATCCGCGGGCTATCCGCGAAAGCGACGATTTGGCGACGTGATTGGCTGGCGTTTGTTTTTCCTTTCAGCGTCTCGCGGTTTGACAGGAGACGGTGAAATACCCGATGGGCTGGCTCGCGCGTGTAGGCCTGTCTAGCCATCGTCGAACGAGCCCGTCTAGGCCTGCCATGCATGCGCTGCTCCAGAAACGCTGAAACGCTGAAACGAGGCGTGCAGATGTGTCGCATGGCAGTGGTAACAGCTCCACGCGGGCGTGTCGGTTGGTCCGATTTTTCCGTCACGCTGAAAAAGGTTTGGGTTCACACGCGCAGTTCTATATCCACGCGCCGAATTAATTGACACACTTAAAACCGTGCGCCGCTTCGGATGCCGTCCTGCGTTTCAATGTGCAGTTAGTGGTTAACACGAAAGCAGCTCACAAGCCCCCGCACCTCACCCATCCACGCCTATTTAACGCCACCATTGTGCTCACTCTGTCTCACACTCATCCAAGCCAGCTCCCTTCCCATCTCACCGTCTCCAAATCCAAGACACGCCACATCTCAAGGGGATCGCCACAATGCAGTTCAACGGCCCTACGTTCCGCCGCCCCGCAACCATGCCGGAGAGACAGTACCCTGCCGGAGTCGTCTGCGAGAACCAGCTGCGCGTGTGGGCCATATCGAGGTGGAGGGGCCCAACGGAGCTAGCTTCATTCTTCCTCTCTTCCGGCTACCGCCACCTCCCTCCTGGCTCGCCAAGCATGTTCGAGCTTGAGAAGTACTACGACGGCAACTCCGGACACGTCATCGGCCTCTTCGTAACTTTCGCAAACAGGTTGGACGCTCACCATCTGCTCGGGCGGGTGTTTTGGTGCGGGTGCGAGTTCATCGCATTCACCAACTACAACATCTTCACCAACTTCTACGCCATCTTCCCCACAGCGGGCAACATGCACTGCCTCCCCTACATCATGCCGGAGGACGACGAGTGAGCCTTCCAAGGAGGAGGCAAGGAGGATGATATGACGGCGTTGTCACTCGGGTTTATCTAGTTTTTATGTGTGTTTTATTATCTAAGTCTTGTAAGGCAGCTATCGTGTCCCTGTCGTGGTTGGGGATGTGTTTTTTTAAACATGCATGGTCCTGTTAAGTAATGATGAAGTGTGTTGGCCAGTTAATCGCAGAAAACATGCATGGTTAATCATGTGATCCACAAACTAAGTAAAAAAACAAACAACATAGTAGAAAATTTGTAGCAATATATCTTGCTAAGAGTACACAACTTCTAAAGCCTTTATTAGTTCTTAAAACCCAAGAGTACAATTACAATACCCAAAAGTATCGCTATAATCTGAAGCATTGACACAATTTCGTTCAGCTTTATTACTATTGTTTTCTTCAGGTGCTTCATGTCCTTGTTTAGTGCTACTTGCTTCTGTAGTTCTCCATCTCCTCCGTTTTCTTCAACCACTTCTCCTTCTAGGGGAATCAGCATAGGTGAGTTTGCTGGAACAATACCCTTCTTCACGAGTAGATCTGCGTACTTTTCAATCCAATACCAGAAGTTGCATCCTCCTCTAACCGGCTAGAAATAACGAACATTAAAGATACGTATAATTTTGGCATAAATCCTGTTGACAATAGACGGGTATTGAACAACATTAAAAACATCTTACATTGTGATTATTGCACCTGACGAAATCGCCGGCGTTGGACGTTGTGGAGGCTGTTTTCCTCTCCACGACGCGCCACCGGCAGCTCGTGCACTTGATCATTGGGAGGGGACCATAACTTGGGTGGCGGATTATAGTGGCCGAGCTCGAGGAAGACATGACTTTGCCGGCGGCACGACGTTCTAAGATGGAGGAAGTCGTAGATGGAGGCGTTGAAGGGGAACTGTAGGGTTTCTACTTTGTTCGTTCCTAATAAAGCGTCTTGATCTTGTGGGCTTGGGCCGCACATAATTAGTTCAGAAAAGGCTAAGCAATCCAACCTAATGGCCCATCCGTTAATGGTCAACGCACCGAGCGCGCAATTACCCCACGTCCTTCGTGCGATGAAGGAAACTACCATAACTTACGCACGATAATCACGAAGATTGGCAGGGTAAGCTCATATTCCACATTTTTTAGGCGCGAGCACTCTCGCCCAACGCCGCCGCCAGCCGTGAGATCTGACTACCGCCGCCTCCCTCCCCATCCCTTATCGGCGAGGAAGCCTCCTCTAGCTGCTCAGAAGACATGCACACATCGAGGTATTGCCTTATTGCTTGTATGCAGTACGTGTTCTTTGTTTGGGATGTTTCTTACGTATGATGCCCTCATAGCTTTTGTGGTTATGATGAGATCATAGGCAGTAATCCATGTCAATTGTTCTTTGAATTTTAGATCTTAACACTTGTTAGTGCAAATTTTTTGTTGAACGCAAATCATCTAAGAAAAGATCCCTTTCATATGTAACATACATATGACTTTAAAAATTATGTTGCATGGCATTATGCTTGCACACAAATTTTGACATTTATCTACTCGTTTTTATGAACAGTACGTTGAACATTGGTGTGTGCGATGTGGGTCGTTGGGTGGGGTTTGTCACAAGAATGACCCCAGCTCAGCTATGTAAACTCGCCGAGGCAGATTTAGAAAGCTTGATTCACATGAAGACTATAAGTCCACGATCGTCTATACTTAGGCTCATGTTTAAGGCATTTGACCCAGAGTCAGAGAAGTTCAACTTGCAATTAGATCAACCCTCGATTAGTATAAAAGGAGTCGATGTGGAGGAGATTTTTGGATTAAAGGACAAATCTGCAGATGGGCTTGATATTGACACCATCCTTTTTGAGGATGGGAGATTTGCAGAAAATCAGATTCCACCTCGTTTTCTGAACAAGTTAACCGGCAGTCTCAGCATTGATGGATTGATCTCGGACGCCATCAAGAGCGGATTAGCCGACGATGACTTCCTTCGGAGAGCTGCTCTTGTGGCCCTTGGTACAGTTCTTGCACCAACGTCCACGGAAACAGTTCCGTTGGAGTATTGGGCAATCGTTAAGTACGTGTCGCGGTTGAAAAAATTAAACTTCAATCGTTTCACACGTGATTTTTTGATTACCAATATAAAGAAACTGGGAGGTGAATATGAGAAGGTGCGATGGCCATGCGGCAACCTAGCCCTGCTGCAGGTATATTTCTCCTCACCACGTCCATTGTCTTAAAAAAATCCAGCAATTTATAAAGGTGTATAACTGTTGTGCCAACATTTGCAGTATATTTACTATGAAAAAGTGCGCCCAATTGGTTCACCATTAACGTCATCAAGGCCGTTGATGAGGAACTGGACAGAAGAAGAAGCGAAAAAGAGAGACAACGTGGATTACAATGATGGACGAGGAGTAGGCTTGGTAAGTTTTCTTTTACTCATGTACTATTATGTTCATCATTTCATGTGGACTTACATCATCATTTCATGTGCATGCCTTCTAGATTGACGACGACATATCTGCTAAGCACAGAAGGGAGGTGATCCACACACCTGACGTTGTTCCAAAATCAAAGAGGAAGCAAAGTAAAAGAGCTAAAGCTGCAGCTTCTAGCATGAAGACGGCAGGTCCAGTGGATGATTCAATAATGGAGGTCATGTTTGAGCAGGTTCTGACTAAACTGACCAAACACATAGACACAACAATAGAAAAAAATATGGAGAAATGTGCAGACGCATCTGCTCAGGTGACATGGACTATTTTTTGTATGCTTCTATCTGCTGAAATGCATGTCTACACAACGTGTCATTAATTACCTTCTGAATTTTGTTTTGCAGAAACTCCTAAAAATGCTTAACTCGAAGGGAGTTGCATACAGAGCAGGCAAGGCTGACATGTCTGATGACGAAGATCAGGAGGAGGAAGCCAAAAAGGAAGGAGTGGCCTCCACACCTAGCCATGGCGGCCTTCCGCCTAAAGATTTCATGGACATGGACGTTACCAAGTCAGACGGCAGTGCATCATGGTTGAATTCCGTTAAGGATCAACATGACGATGAATTGGAAGATGCAAGTAAGAAGAGTGAGCCGGTGGAGGATTCGAACTTCGTGACACCCACCGACAAGAAGAAGACTGCTAGTGCTGGGTACACGACCCCGGCGCCTAAGCACGGAGATACTCCTGAAGTGCCCATAATCATCGACGACAAGGCTACTCCTGAATCATCCTGCTCGGGACCTATTGATTTAACTCTTCCAGATGCTTCAGAAGAATTTGAAAGCTTGAACACGATCTGCCGCAAAGCGATACAAAGTGCGAAGAAGGAGGAGAGAAAGGATGATGTATGTGCGAAAAAAGAGGAGAGAAAGGATGATGTATATGGGAAAAAAGAGGAGGAAAAGGATGATGTCTGTGGGAAGCGCAGACGCAAACCTCCTCGCAAATTAAGTTCCCCAAGCATTGTGATGACCTCCAAATGTCCTAAACGGATTCGACGTACAGTCAGAAAAGGTATATTTTGTGAAATATTTTGCACTATATCAAGTATTCATGTTCACATAATTAACTATGCTTGTCTATAGGTCCTGAAGCTTTGTTCGACAACGAATATGCCACGGATGGATCAAATCAGCTGACACCGGAGATAATTGACGCAGCTGTCGAGTATATTCGGATAACAATGAGAAGTACAAAAAAGGGCCGATCTGGTAAGACTGTGTACGAGAATGCAGACGGGGCTAGGGCGAGTGCTGAATTTCTTAAACCTATCCTTGACAGTGGATGGCTGTGCGGTGCTGTAAGTCCAACAACCGATGTCATTCTTTTATTTCTCCTACGCTTGAATACATATGTGCTCCAGAGTGATCAACTGTTTGAATTATATGCAGGTCATTGAGTGTTACTTGGGTGATCTTAGATTAAAATTGAAGGATAGAATAATTTGCCCTGCATGGAGGGCAAATTGTATGGTCGAACGTAAACCTAATAGGAAGCACTGGAAAAAAAGTAAGAAACTTGACACGAAGGATATTACAGAGATGTCAGGTTGCTACGCAAAATGCGAGCTGGAATATTTTGCCACAAACAAGGTAATGATGTCTTGTACATTATTAACTGAGAGGTTTCAAAATTAACTATTAATGCATTAATTACTAACTCTGTATTTTTGGTAGGCTTATTTCTCGGTTAACATCTCCGGTTGCCACTGGGTCACCGTCGTCATGCATAGTGACAAGGAGGAATTTCAGGTGCTAGACTCGTTATGGAGCCTTGATCAGAGCAAGCGATTTGTGGAAATTCTGGTATGACTTTTGATCACGGAATGTAAGACCACCTTGGTACTCAGTGCACTGTACTTAAATTTTATGCTTCACAGAGAGAAGAAATCAATAAGGACATCGAGTTTGCGAACAATGAGTTTATGAGCAAGAAGTATCCAGACGTTTCGAAATGGGAAATTAAAAGCTATCCAATACCAAAGCAAAGAGATACGTGAGTACACCGTTAATCTTATGCCATTACTATTGATGCCTATTGCTGATAGTTTTCCTCTGATCTATATGCAGGAACTCATGTGGACTCTTCCTGTTAGCATGTATGGAGCACTGGGATGGAGATGAACTGACGGCCGAATTTTCGCAGGTTACCTCTGATCTGTAGTATATTTGTTACAAACATGTTTATCTCCCGCAATTCTAAACTACATAATAATTGTTGCAGGAAACGATAAACAAGAACATGAATAGGACTGCTGCCGAAATTATAATGGCACAATCAAACCTGCTCGAGAACACGAAGAAGGCTGTCCTAGATATCGCGGCGAAAGCTCGTGCGTGAAAACATTTAGTATCAAATATTATTTCCACTATTTGTAATGCAAGGGTGGATTTGTGTCCGGAAGAAGGTCTCATAGACCTGTAGAACTTTTTTACTTTGGGGGGTAAACTTATTTGGGGTTGTGGTTATTTGTGGCACAGTGAGATAAGTACTTTGTTTATTCATGTACTTTCAACCTTTCGCACATTCAAACGAGTAGCACACGACATGACATAGAAAAGTAATTCAACCTTTCGCACATTCAAACGAGTAGCACACGACATGACATAGGAAATAGTGGGAAACATAACAAACACATGTTAAAACTAATGGAAACTAAAACATGACCATCCTCAACAACTAGCCCCGGCAGCTTCACCCCCATCGTCAACTTCACTCCTCCTCCTCCTCGTCGTCGTCGAAGTTGTAGGGAAGGGTGTGCATCATGTTGTGTGTGGGGAAGTGGCACTCAAAGTTTGTGTAGACGTTGAACGTAGTGAATGCTATGAACTCGCAGCCGCACCAAAACACTTTGCCGAGGAGCTCGTACGCGTCGTAGCGGTTGGTGAAGGTGACTGTGAGGATCAAGAGAAAGGCGCGCGTGTGGTCACGGGCCTCGTCGAGGCGAAACATCACCGGCGCGTCCGAAGGGAGGTGGGCAAAGCCGGCGGTGAGGAACGCGCGGGCGAGCTCGACCGGTCCCCTCCACCTGGAGATGGCCCACACGCGGAGTGTGTTCTCCACGACGACGCCCGCCGGGTAGCGCCGCTCGGGCACGGTAGGAGGCCGACGGAAGACCGGTGCGTTGAACTGCATCTTACCGGTGCGTTGCAAGGTGTTGGGTGGGGATTTGCTTCAAGTGGAGAATACTATATGGACTGTGTGTCGCGGCGAGTGGAGAGGAAGAGACGGGGGTATAAATAGGCCAGATCGATCAACGACGCGCTGTTTCCCTGTCCGCGTAATGGGTTGCGCTTGTGTATCCGTGTCAATGCGGTGCGTCTGAATCAGTCTTCCTTTATTGCTCTGAATCGGCGACCGTAAATAGCTTGGCTGCGTCGTCTGCCTCGCTGAGCGCTCGCATATGCATGCACATCTGACGTGGTGCGGCGCATGCATGGAAAAGTCTGCGACGGGAGCTAGCCTGCATGGTGCGGCGCATGCATGGCGAAGTTTGCGACGGACAAAACCGTGCACCGACGCAACCCAACGGTCCAAACCACGTCTCCTCCCTATAGATGGCGTCCATCCAACGGGGTAGAGCTAGGTATTGTAGGGCCCGCCTGTAGTCGCTTCGACCGCCACGTTAATGGCGATTCCTCGGCTCTCGAGCGGCCGCCGCCCACCTCTGCCAATGAAGTTATTGGGGACGCCACGCGTGCCCAGCGTCCGCCGCCCACCTCTGCCAATGAAGTTATTGGGGACGCCACGCGTGCCAAGCGGCCGCCGCCCACCACACGGTTGCCTGCGGCTTTATATAGGGGCGCTCGCTCGGCTACATCATCTCCTGCGCGCACAAACCCTAGCCGCCGCACAACATGCACCGTAGCGCAGCATAGCTACCCACAAGCCCGCGAGGGAATCCATGGCTGGTTCTGGTGGCCGGCGAGGCGGGCGAGGCCATCGAGGCCGCGGGCGCGGTCGCGGTCGCCGTGGCCGTGGACGGCAAACTGGAGCAGCATCACCCAGCCGCTCGCCGTCGCCAGCGCCGTCGTCGTCTTCGGAGGAGGCGACGTCCTTCGAATTCATCCTACGCATCGACGATGACCCTCTCGGCATCAAGCGGCTTCCGGACAAGTTCGCCGAGTTCGTCGATGGCGTCGAGCCGGCCGAGTTGCAGCTACGGGAGGCCTGCTGCAACTTTTGTCGATGGCGTGTCGAGGTATTGTTCGACGGGCAGGGCAAGATGTACCTGCACACCGGCTGGGACAAGTTCGCCCGCTACCTCGATCTCGAACCAGGCTGCCTGCTCACCTTCTTGTACGAGGGGAATGGCGACATGGTCGTCAAGGTGTTCGACGGCACATCCTGCCGCAGACACTACCACATCAGTGAGTCAAGCTCGAGCGCCGACAGTTAGAGACTTTCGAGTGTTCTTTCTTTGCAGCGAAAATGGGCACGAGCCAATAAAACCACTAGTGTACGTTTCCAGCCTGGGTGCCTGGGAGTGTTCTTTCTTGGCAGCGAACACAGGCAACACCCGAGGACAACACTAGTTAGGTTTTCTCATTTTGCAATGTTCTAATCTTGTTTTAAACTATGTAATCGTTTGTGTAATGTTCACATCTGTGTTTAAATGAAAAAGAGAAAAAAAATAGGTAAAAGTTATTCGTTTGCGAATTTTTTTATTTATTTGAATTTTTGTAATAATAAACTTTTAAATTTCTGTTAAATTCAGGCGAAAAAAGTTGACAGATAAAGCCATGGCCCATGAGTTCCCTCCCGCGACCAATATCCACAACGTCGCACGTTATTGGGCCTAGTACAAATCGGCCTATTACCAGCCCGAAGTGTTCCCCGCGTGCATTGGCCCTGTCTGACGGCCTAACTGAAAGTTTTTTAATTTTTTTTAAGTCTGCAGCACATTATCTGGTTAAATTCAAAAAATTTAAAAAACGTTTTAACCAACGGATTATATTCACAAAAACGTGTGAGATATTGGGTAAAAAAAACTGGATTTTATTTCGTAGGTCGAAAAATTGACTAGCTTAGAAAAAGTGGTTTGATGTAACCCAAACGACTCCGTTTCTAAGAATGTGGATTTTTCGACCTTCGAGAAACGCTCCAGCAATTTTTGCACACACTCTCGTATCCATTGTAAGACGAAGTGTGAAGGTTTTTTCAATTTTTGAATTTCCGTGAAAATAAACTATTAAATTTCAGTTAAATTCGAGTTCAAAAGAAAACAGAAGAAAACTAGAGAACCCTGATGGATGGGCCATGAGTGTTCCTTACCCGCGTCCATGCTCCACGTTAATGGGCTTAGTACAAACCGCGTTACATGTCTTTCGGCCTAACTGATAAGTTTTTTAGTTTTGATTTCAATAAATCTGCAGCAAACCTGGTTAAATTCAAAAAATTCAAAAAAAGTTTTAACCAACGGATTATGTTCACAAAAACGTGTGACATATTGGGTAAAAAAACTGGACTTTTTTTCGAAGGTCGAAAAATCGACTAGCTTAGAAAAAGTGGTTTGATGTAACCCAAACGATTCCGTTTGTAAGAATGTGGATTTTTCGACCTTCGAGAAACGCTCCAGAAATTTTTGCACACACTCTCGTATCCATTCTAAGACGAAGTGTGAAGGTTTTTTCAATTTTTGAATTTCTGTGAAAATAAGCAATTAAATTTCAGTTAAATTCGAGTTGAAAAAGAAAACAAAAGAAAACTAGAGAACCCTGCTGGATGGGCCATGAGTGTTCCTTCCCCGCGTCCGTGCTCTACGTTAATGGGCTTAGTACAAACAGGCTTATTAAATGTTCGGAATATTGTCCAACTATCGCGCCTAGCACTGCGTGCCGGCGTTAATGAGCGCCACCGCTCCCGCGGCTCACTCTGGCCTATAAAAAGGGCCGCCTGTCATCGTCCCTCTCACACACAAACCCTAGCCCAACCCTAGCCGCCACCATCTCAACAAGAGTCGACGCCATGGGTGGGAGAGGCGGAGGCCGAGCTCGCGGTCGTGGTCGTGGCCGCGGCAGAGCTGCACGCTCGCCGTCGCCTGCCACACCGTCGGCTTCATCGCCGGAGATGGACGTTGAGGGGCCCGTGCTGTTCGAGTTCCTCCTCGTCCTCAAGGGCGACCCACGCGGCATCCAGAGGCTGCCTGACTCCTTCGCCGTCTACGTCGCCGGCGACGACCGCCCGGGCACGATGCATCTGCGGGAGGCTTCGTCCGGCTTCTACCGGTGGATCGTCGATGTGATCTACGACGCGCGCGGCAAGATGTACCTCCACATCGGCTGGGAGAAGTTCGCGCGCCGCCACAGCCTCGAAGCCGGCTTCATCCTCCTGTTCTCCTATTTTGGCGACAGGGACATGAGCGTCAAGGTCTTCGACGAGACGCGCTGCCGCCGGGACAAGCACGACAACCACGGCGACAGCACCGACGAGGAGGACGACTGATGAAGAGTGTTGTTTCTTCGCAGCGAATACGTGCATCGAGGTTTCTGTCTGTTCTTCCTCGCAAAGAACCAACAGGGGCACCGTCACCAGCTGGATTTTCCAGTTTCGGTGACTAGGTGTGCCCTCGAGTGTTCTTTCTTGGCAGCGAACACATGAAACCTTCGATGCACGGCCTAGTTAGGTTTAGTTTTTTTGCAATATTTTTTGTTTGTGTCAACCATGGTTCAAACTATGTATTAGTTTGGGGAAAACCATGTTCCTAATTATGTCTTCGTGTAAACCACGTTCCCAATTATGTATTACTTTGTGGAAATTGGAATAAGAATGCCAAAACAATGTTGAAATCTACATGAATAATCTGGGGTATAGACCATGGTGAGTTACACCCAAACACCCCAAGTATAGGGTTTTAGGCCAAAACATGCATTTTTGGGGCAAATCAAGTGGCTGGGGATGGCAGGGTGAGGCCACATTTGGCACATGGATGCACCATTGCATGCCCCACACTCCTACCCTTTGCATCTACATGAATAATATGGGGTAGACCATGGTGAGTTGCACCCAGACACCCCAAATATAGGGTTTTAGGCCAAAACCATGCACTTTTGGGGCAAATCAAGTGGATGGGGATGCCAAATCAAGTGGATGGATGTGGATGTGGATGGGGTTGCCAGGGTGAGTCCAACTGAGTGCATGGTTATTTCATGTGAGAACCCTAGGAGACTTAACACAGAATGGGATATGGTCTATTTAGTCAACGTCGAAATAATCACAAGTACACAAATACTCCCTCCGTCCTGAAATAGTCTATATTCTAGCTCTAAAATTTGTTCTGAAATACTCTACATTCTAGCTTTTAGTCAACAACAACGGTGGAAACGAGATGGTTTTACTCTCTTTATTGGATGTTGTTATTTTCAATGTAGTTTGGATTGGTTGTTCAAATATCTAAGTAGTACTAATAAATGCACTACTAATTTGTTTTATTTTTTCTAGAATGTAAACTAAATCAGAACGGAGGGAGTATGTGACTATTTTTTACCTCAAGCTTATATGTGACTATTTGTTAAGGGTTCACAATTCTACCAATATGTGACTATTTTTTACTGCTTTCTTACCCGTAGCTTCTATGTTAATAAAACTTGTTGATTTTAGCTAACATCTCTACGTGGCAATGACTTTGTTATCGAGGGATTGAACAAGATTGGCTACGGGGACTGAGCTGTCTATGTGAAAAACAATCTATGCATGAGAATACCAAACAAGGCATTCATGCATAACAGTTATAACTAGCATTTATCTAGATAAAAGAATAACAAACAAGGCATTCATGCATAACAGTTATAACTAGCATTTATCTAAACAAGGCATTAATGCATAACACTGGAGATATAATAAGTTCTTACTACTAAGACATTCCATAAGTAGAACTTAAGGTTCTACATACACACATTAAACCTAAAAGTTCTTAGTTATCCATTACAACCAGACAGACATAAGCTCAAAGGGACATAACATATATACGGCGGCGAGGCATCGGGCTGAGGCATGCATGGTAGGTTCACATGTTGCGACGCCTCTTGAGGATCCTGCCGGAACGGGGAAGGCGCGGACCCAGCAGAAACCTTGCAAGTGCCTCGTGGTCTGCCTTGCCCTGCCACTCGGGGGCGCTGTGGCGAGTGTCCATAGCATGCATCTCAAGGGAATTCAGCAAGCCGTCCTTCACCTTGCAGGGACAGAAGGGGCAAGCATGCCTTCCCCTACGCACTGTCTTCAGAATCCGAGTCTCGAAACCCTTGACCTGCCTCTGCACGTAGGACTCAAAGTTGTCCTCGTCGACGTCATCATCTGTGTTGTACTGCAAATAAAATTAGTTAGTCATGTGCTTCATATATACATGGAAGGACAGTAAACCAATACAAGGACAGTATTCATTTTATTGAACAAAACAGACAACACATGAGGAATAATCGTACAAGAAAATTAGAACCGATGAGACATTGGATATGCCTCACCTGGAACATACTTCATGTGGAACATAGAACTATTACAATTGGTCGCCAATGATGAGAGGTAGCTAACAATAATATGAGAGGTATAGGTAAAAATTCCCATCATAGTACTACAGACAAATGTGTGTTCCTTATTAGCTTTGCAGGATCAGGGTCACAGCACCGAATTGGCTCTGCCCATAGATTCCAATTTTTCCCCATGATTCGTTGTTTGTAAATTTTGTTTTCCCAAAGTTCATTTATACATACATTTCATGCCGTGACAATTTCTACAAAACATTGTTCGAAAAAGAAACCTTTCACTTTTGAACCGCTCTAACCAATCAGCAGCTTGTTTGTTATGTGATTATAGGACGTGATTAATTAGCAAATTGAATGAAAGCATGCCTTATTTGTTATGTGTTTTGGAACAAATAGTTCTTCACTGAAGCCCAGAATAAGTAGCCTTATTTGTTATGTGGTTTCTTAATGTTGTTTATTGGTTACTAGCATGCACAACATTTATAAGCACCTAAATTAAAGCATCTTCTTGATTAATGAGAAAATTATTTGACAGAATACGGCACTTTATTGATTAATAACTCATATCAATAGAAAGGGTCTTCCGGATGCAAGTCGGAGCATATAATTGGAAATAAAACCTAAAGACGCTAGATTACAGGATCTAGCTAAAATCTGTGCCGATTAATTCATAATTGGAGCGTTTAACATGCTAAAAGATGCAACAGAATAGTCTGCAGCATTAGGTTGATGCCCATTACCAACATTCCCACCTGAGACCGATCATGCACAGTGGAGTTTAGTCGCTGGATCAAGGACAAGCAATCAGTGACGAACACGCATTTGAAAAACCCCTATGTCTAGTTATCAGCAGAGATTGTCGAACAGCCAAAGCTTCTGCAATCTCCGGAGAGGTAAATGATTGAACGAATGAGGGTTTTTTTTTACAGAAAGATCAAGGTCTCTTCAAAACCACGCGCATCCGCTTATTTGTGGACGGAGGGAGTAGATCTACCTCGCAGGGCTCGACGAACTCGCGGACACAGCAGCGGTTACCAGATCGACATAGCATCCACTCGCATCTAATACATCGACATAGCAGCGGTTACCAGATCTGAGAGGGGAGACAGAGCTTTACCTCGCAGGGCTGGACGTACTGGCAGGCTTCGTACAAGGCGTCGATTTCCTTGTACGCCGCCTCCCTCTCCGCAGCAGCCACCGCAGCAGCCACCGCATCAGCGCCGCCGCCCAGATCAGCACCAGCCGGTCCCGCTCCGCCATCCACCACCGCACCAGCAGGCGCAGCCGCTCCCGCTCCCGCAACCGCTCCCGCAGCCGCTCCCGCATCCGCTCCCGCTGCCGCTCCCGCTGCCGCTCCGGCTCCCGCTCCGGCAGCCGCCCCCGCAGCCGCAACCGCTCCCTCTCCGCCGTCCAAACCAGCATCAGCCGCGGCCAAGTTCATGTCCATGGCCGGATCTGTGCTTGGACTAAGAAATGGGAGTGGAAAGAGAGGCTTTGGTCGAACTAGGGTTAGGGTTTGCTCTCCTCTGCTTTTTGCCAGAAATGGCGATGGTGGGGAGGGGATGAGGCCGAGTGGGGTTAAAATAGGCGACTCTTTTGGACTGTGCGCGTGGGCGTGGACCCTTGTGTGGACCCGTGTGTACGCGGAAGAGAAACGGACGGTAGTGTACGCGGAAGAGGTACGGGCGTACGTGTACGCGGAAGAAGTACGGGCGTACGTGTACGCGGAAGAGGTACGGGCGCGTACGTATTCTCGCGGTGATACGCGTACCCCCTCGGCTAACGGGTCCTGCGGGTTTTGGAGCGGGCATTTCTATACCCGAATCGAATTTGAAAAGACGATCCTGCCCCTCGCCGCGGAGTAATCTGGGTCGTCCTTGTGTTCTGCTCGAGATAACCGTTCGCGTTGGGGGTCTATGGAAGCACTGGACTTGAAATAGTACTGACTGAAGAAAGAAAGAAGAAACTACGAACATTCCGGAGCAAGTGTGGCAGAATCTCCTTTTCTGTTTCCTGCTTGGATTGGCCAGTCGCTGAAGAATCTGGTTCCTACCACTTCAAATTTATCCATAATAGAATACCACGTGCATCCCTGAACAGACTTTGTGAGATTTTCTTCTTTCTTTCCAAGCACCCACGGAGAACATCCAATCGTTGCTAATGAGCTTGATAGTTGAATTCGATCAGATCAAATATGTTATACGAGATACGCGGCTACACATCAGAAAAGGCGACGATGCCATTCCCCCTTGGCCCATCAGGCATTCGGCAGAAAGTGGAACCGAACAATGTGATGCACGCTTAGCCTTGTTCTAAAAGCGTTCCGGCGAAACCGTTCAATGTTAGGGCATGTACAATACGGTGATCTTAGCCTTCTCTTAGAGCTGCCAGGTAGAAATTTTACTGAGTTAGAGGAGAGAGAATAGAAAAAAAGAATGTTGCCTTTCCTTAGCTAAGGGATTATCCCTTAGAAACCAAGAGAAGATCAGTTTCACCATTGTATCACATATTTTTCCTTAGCAACATGATTTTCTACCAAAATTAATTAATTCTCATTAATGGTTAGGGATGGCAATAAAAGATAACGCATTATACAAAGTATATAACTTTTGCCTTCTCTAGATGATGTGGAGAGCTAGGGAAGGCGTGATTTCTCTACCATTGTACATGCCCCTTCTAACATCAGTATGTAGTGCATCGTGAAACAGCTTAGTGGTACCTAGTAACTGACCTACCCGTTGATTAGGGCTCAAGACTACCTAGGCCCCTTGTGTTGTGTAACAACGGTATCCACCACCGATGATGGATACCTGAGGGTGACACGAGAGTTGCTTCAACAATGATGCCTTCAGAAAGGAAATAGAATCGACATTGTTAGGCCAAATCATGGGTTTTCGCCCTTTAAAGACGTCTGAGTAAACTCCTAAAAAAATTGTTGGTTATATTAACCTAGGCGGAAATGATCCCCTCTCGGGCACGTGTTACATGTTTATATAGGGTAGGAAAAATGCCCTACCGTGGCGTATATTAGGAGATACAGTATAGGGTGGTGTACTACACCATGCCTATAGCTATGATACATATAGTCTATCATCTCCCTTTATCTAAACTGGTACAAAGGTTTAGATTACGCGTGAACTCATGAAGTCCTTCAACTGGAAGTGTTTAAGTGAAGACACCAACAACCTGATCTTTTCTAGAGACAACCCGAATAGTCAGACTCCCGCTAGCAACTCGTTCTCTAACAAAGTGATAATCATATGCATGCATGAACAATAGGATTAGCATACAAGTAAGTTTCTCTTAAATTGTCACACCATATACATGACATTCATCCATCATGACACCAAGTTCTCGAAGAAGAGTTTCAACCCAAATTAGTTTTGCAGTAGCGTTTGCAAGAGATTTATATTCAGCTGGAACATGACACCGTGGCCTGTTTTCTGGCACTTCAAGAGACAAGGTTTGGACCAACAAAGATGGCAAACACCCCGTGGATCGTCTTCCATCTATACATCCAGCCAAATCTGCATCTGAACATGCACTAAGAAGAGTAGAAATTGATGGGCTGAAAGAAATGCCAACCTTCAAGGTATCCTTAAGATACTGCAGAATCCTCTTGACAGTTGTCCAATATGCAGATATCAAAGCATGCAAATATTGGCAAACTTTGTTAACACAGAAAGATATATCAGGATGTGCCAAAGTAAGATATTGTAGAGCACCAACAATGTTGCGGTAGCGTGTAGTACTAAGAAAAAACACCACCAGTAAGAGACAATGGATCTGTGGTTGACATTTGAGTAGGAGCATATTTGCAGCCATGCATACCGACCTTAGAAATCAAATCAGAAGCATACTTAGTTTGTGTCAAGAGTAAACCACCTATGTCTTGGCCACCTCAATGCCCAAAAACAAGTGTAAATCACCAAGATCATTGATAGAAAAATTCTCATTGAGGTCTCTAAGAAGATTAGTAATCGCCTGATCTAAAGAGCATGTCATAACTATATCATCATCATAAATCAACACGAACTTAGTGATTCCGAGATATCAATCTTAGATGGTATGAAGACAAGATCATGAAGCTTGGAACTGAGACGAGAGAACCAAGCTCGAGATACCTATTTTAACCCATAGAGTTCTTTGTCAAGTTTGTATATATACTGAGTAGAATGAGGCTTCTCAAAACCCGGGGTTATTTAATGTAAACCTCCTCTTCCAGAACAACATGTAAAAATGTGTTCTTGACATCTAATTGCCGTAAATTCCATCATCTGGGAACTGAAACAGCTAAGACAATATGGATAATTGAAGCTTTAATCGTCCATCTAGAACTCTCATTGGTTTGTGACTTTGTTCGTCTTGAGGCTCTATTTGACTTCGTCTTTCGCTTTCTATTCTATCTTTACTTCAGGATCATTGTTGGGAGCTTTTAGTGGATACGTCCTTTCTTGATCATGGGTAAAAACTTGGGCCTCTATTTCTTTCTCTAACTTCATCTGCTTTGTTATATGCTAATGGAATCAAGTGGGACCTTTGATTTAACTAACCAATTCTACAAAAATAATAAATGGTTTCATGCAACATTTGATGTAGATGATCTAGGTTATCCTCCTTTCCAAAAATAATAACAATGGATGTCAAATACCAGGTCACTGTATATGTAGTTTTATTGGAGGATAGATATATGTTTTGTCAATTTTTTCAAAACATGCCTTTGTACAAAATAGTACGCCAGTTTTTAAGGACTACACATATATGACCCCAATTTTATTAAATAGTTAGTTTTTTTCTTCGAAATGAGGCATCCCCAGCCTCTGAATCAATCGATGCACGCGACTTTCTTTATTAAAAGCATTCGGTTATTACAACTAGCGAAGAACATTCAGACATTATTACATTTCATGGATCACTCAAAGTTGCTGCAAAAACAAGCCATCTAAAAAGCACTAGAATGAAACGCCTTTATATATTCATGTTAGCCTTCGATTAGCACGCAAACCACACTGGCTGTAAAAATTCCATACTACCGTTTCCAGTCAGTTGCATCAAATATCCATAGCAAGGCGCTCCTTCTCTGGGCGCAGATAGGACCACATATGGATCCAATGGGTAGCCAAAGGAATAACCTGCAAAAATGATGGAAACCTTTTCTTGTTAAAAATGCAATCATTGTGCAAGTTCCATATTGACAAAAGCAAAGCACACACTTCAACTCTAATGTGGGTTTTCCTTGTTTTATCTACCCCGTTTAGCCACTTGCCAAACAAATTAGTTATATTCTCAAAGATGGAGGTATATTGAAAGTCATATAAACTACCTTCCAAATCAACTTCGTAAAGGGACAAGATATAAAAAGATGATGTATTGTCTCATCATGATCACAAAAAACAACATTTGGCAGAACCATTCCAATTACATTTAGCCAAATTATCTTTTGTGAGAATCTCTTTTTTGTGGAGGAACCACATAAAAATCTTTATTTTTAGTGGCACCTTCAACTTTCAGATGTGTTTCTTGAGAGAAACCGTGTCTAGATAGAAGATCATTGTACATGGACTTCACTAAGAAGATAGCAGAAGCCGTCAAGTTTCATTTGAACCTATCCTCACTATTAGTTAATTGTACCACAATAAGTTTGTGTAGGAAATGTGTCCATCTTTCTCATAAAAATATATCATATATCCATATTTAAAAAACATTATGCATGACTTTGATTATTTGAGAAAGATATCAATGCATAATTTTATTATAGAAATTATCAGCCCCATCTATGTATTGGTCCATGCCGATGGACATACCGGGTCCAATATTACCCATATCGGATGATATAGGTCTATATCAGTTAATATGTGTTAAATTGATATTTCTGAAATGATATGTTATATTGGTATCAGTAGAACTGTAATACAGATATATCGACCAATACATCCATCATACCGGTCTTGATTTAGAAGCTTAAAGTCTAACACGTAGAGTTTCGTATTTTCCTCGAAAAAAGAGGATACCTCGGCTTCTTGTGCATCGACTGACATCATCTTGATGAGAATGTTATTTTAGTAAATATTATAGCAGTAAGAAACCGCATATAGAAGCTCAAAGAAAAACCAAAACATATTTCATTCGCACATATGCATGACTGGTCTAATCCTATTGATATGATACCACCCAAAATAGTTGAACAAACTCTGAGGCACCTAGAGTTTAGAGAATCCCGCTCCTGTATACAATAAAGTTAATTCCAAATTCCTAACATAACGAACACACCTCACCCGAGTTTGAATCTTAAGTTGTCTACTAACTGCATGCTACAAATTCTTACAAATATTCGAGGTGTTTGTGAGCGCTGGAAAGTTGAAAGTACAAATACCACGCTTCACACAAGCTTGTAACAGGGAATTCCCTCTGTGCCAAATTATGTCTGGCTTATCACAATAGCAACACTTCTTGTTAGCAATTTAGTTTCCTTTGGGAAGGTTATATTTCATGACGATGACCAGTATGCAAAATTTTAATCTTTAGAGACACTTTAAGTTTCCAAATGAATTTCTACGGAAAGGATGGTTGTCATTAATCAATTCAGCATACATACACACAAATTTTACCATAAAGGAGACATATGAAAGGAATTTCCACGGAAACTCGTGCGGTTGATGCGTCGGATTCATGGACATTAGATAATGAACTAAATGTCAGGATGTCCATTTGTCACCAGCTAGGAAGTGCGGAAACTGCACCGATAATACGATCAAGATACGGCTCGATACATAACTCGATCGTACATGGGAAAAGTGGAGTAGAGCAGGTGCGCCCTGCGCACCCATATCAGCACCGTTCGTTCCTCGGATTTCACCAGTTAGCCTGTTGCATGTGACTTCATTAGCGGTGTTTAGTGCATATGTCCAAACAGGGGTTTGACCTTTCCTCTCATGCATGAGCAGCAGATCATCTTTCTTTCTCTCTCTCTCTCTCTCTCTCTCTCTCTCTCAAGTTTTTCTCCTCTGAACTCTCTCTACTCTGTACTCTCTCTCCTTTCTTTTCTAAAAAGTTGCCATTGTTCTCTCTCACACCGAGCACTCATCTCTCTCCTTCACTCTCTCAAAAGTTGCTTTTATATAATTTTAGTTTTGTTTTGTAGTGGAGGGGATGCATCCAGCACACCCTCTTCCCTGACATGCCTGCACATCCTCTTCCTCTTTCATTTTTTTCTTGCTTCCGATGGCAGAGAACATGCATAGAGTGAAAGAGAGGGTTCCATGCATGACGAGAGAAAGAGAGAAAACTTTGTCAGATTTATTAGAGAGAGAAAGAGACATGCGAGTGCATGCAACCTGTGTGCATTTTTTGTCTGCATGTGCATGTACACAGTAGCAATCACAGAGATTACAGAGCGAAACTGTACATAGGGTGCGCAGGGCGCACCTACTCTAAAAATCCTCTCTCCTCGTACATATATCTCCAATTTTACAGTAGAAAAATAGCAATACACATGGGGTACCTCAACAATACATACGTTCAAATACCACAACCTAGTAAGCCCGCGTGATTAAAAAAATCAATAAATGAAATATATTAATATCTCAAAGATGCCATTTACACCCAGCCTCCAGAACAACACAATACCCAAATAGAAATACGAATGCACACAACCAAAAAGGAAGAAAAAAAAATCCCGCTATAGTTTTCCAGTCCTTGTAGCAGCAACACAAACACCACCAAGACACACTAGTAGGAAAACCATTATAGGTAGAAACAACAACTGTGGCGCACGAAACTATCCATGCGCCACAAAATTATTTCTGTGGCGCACCACATTCATGCGCCACAAAAATTTGACCGTTTCTGTGGCGCACCGTCAGCTCCATGCGCCACAGAATGTCGACTTTCTGTGGCGCACTATGGCTGGTGCGCCACAATTTCCATGGGGCACGCGGGGGGTCCCGCACATGGGCGAAGTGAATTCGTGGCGCATGGTGGCATGTGCGTCACGAAGTTCAAAATACAGCGCATGGTGGCATGTGCGCCACGAAGTTTAAAATTACATGGCACATGGTGGCACGTGCGCCACAAAATTATTAACCACGTGGCGCACCAACAATATGCGCCACAGAATTCTGGGTTTTCTCCCCACGCTCCACCCCCCTGGATCGCCTTTTTTTGTTTAAAAAATAAAAGAAATAGATAGAAATTTCAAAAAAAAATCCTTCGAGATTCTCATATATTATGTCATCTAGCACCACTGAAATTTAACAAACATGGATTTTGACTTTTTTTGCAAAATTGCGTGGGAAAATCATCAAACTGGATTTCTGGTTGCATACGAACTCGAAAAAAAACGCACAATATATCAAAATGTTCCCACGAAAATTCTACATTCGAATTCACCGGGGCTTGCCCGGTTGGACAATTTTTAGAATCACCAAATTCGAAAAGAGTAAAAAGTTACGGCCAAAGTTTTTTTCCTGCAAAATAGAAAAATTGAAAAAAAAATTCTGGCGCATCTCTGCCCCATGCGCCACGGTTGAAATTTTGAAAACCGGAGGCGCCAATCTCTTCCTCCTCTTCACCTCCACCACTTCTCCTCACCACTTCTCCTCTCACTTCTCCATCTCCTCACTTCTCCTCCCACCACCACCACCACCACCACCTCCTCCTTCTCCGGCCACCACCTTCTCCTCCTCCGGCGACCACCACCACCACCTCCTCCGGCGACCACCACCACCTCCTCCTCCGGCGAACAACTCCGGCGACCAACACCACCACCACCACCTCCTCCTCCGGCCACCACCACCTCCGGCCACCACCACCACCACCATCACCACCTCCGGCCACCATCACCACCACCACCACCATCAACACCACCACCACCACCATCACCACCTCCGGCCACCATCACCACCACCACCACCACCACCACCATCAACACCACCACCACCACCACCACCACCACCACCAACAACAACACCAACACCACCACCTCCTCCACCGGCCAACACCACCACCTCCTCCACCGGCCAACACCACCACCACCACCACCACCACCACAAAAAAAACGGCGAAATTCCAGATCTAGATCTAGATCTACATCTAGATCTGGCCGCCACTTTTTTTGAAATTCGAAAAAAATTCTGTGGCGCATATTGGCATGGTGCGCCACGAAGTTTGACAGACAATTCGTGGCGCATATTGGCATGGTGCGCCACAGAAGTTTCAAAATTCTGTGGCGCACGTACATATGCGCCACAGAAGTTTCAATACTAGTCGCGTGGTAACTGTGGCGACCTGGATATGCGCCACAGAATTCGATTTTGGTGCGCCACAGTTAGCCTTTTTTCCACTAGTGACAATACATGAAGCCTAAGTTCTCCAAAATCAACGCCTCCAAGAAAAAACAATGCATAAGCGTCATCATCGCCCGATAAAGGATCTTAAGTTTCACCCTAAAAAAGTCTCCGCTCTTAAAATAGTGCCTTCAACAAAGACATTATGAGGTACAACTAATTAAGACCATACCTTGAACTTTCATCTGAAAATATAAGTCTTTGAACTTCTCCGGTGGTATCGCCCCCACTTACATGCCGCTGATACGAATCCCTAATCACCAAGCAAGTTTCTCATCACTTCAAAGGCACCAACTACATTACTAGTTCTCCGATCCCGGCTTCCATTCCATTCTACGCCTATGACTTCACCATTTAACACAAAGGCATGCTCCATGATGGCAACAGATAGCAGAACTTAGCGCTGCTCCCTCTTGAAACCAAACGGCCGGAAAAACACGGGTGCCTACGACCAAATTCCATTCAATCCAGCAATCTCCATGCTTAAGGAGCCCAAGGGAGTTCGTAAATACCCTCAATCAACACCCACTTCTTCCATGAGCCCCTCCCTCTTGCTCGGCCAACGATACATTTAGGCTTCTAACACCTAATCAAGTTATTAGAATTCCTTCATTTTGGGGGGAATTATTAGAATTCCTTAACTAGTTGTTTTATTTACGCACAGGTATTAATCCTATGAAAAATTATTACTTTATGTATTTTTAAATAATTCAGATATATATGCTAACATATCCCGGTATATGTGTTTTCGAAAAATCAATGTATCACGATGTCCCCACATCGCGTATCGGATATGTATCCAAGTATCTAGGCTTCCTAGGTCCTAGGTCACCAGTGAGTCTATGCCGAAAGATAACATTGACCGGATCCTCGAACATGAAATACACCATCGTTGCATGTTTTCTCTGAAGGTATTGCTCACCAAGTGCCCACTCAACCTACTATCACAGTACACACTACACTATGATTCAGGCCAGAACACCAGAGACACGTGATTGAACTGGACTAACAAAAGTTTGCTTAATAAATGGAAGGATATGCAGCCAGGCATGGTTAATCCTCGCATGTTTCTCTGATACTTGAAGTTGGTGACTCAATTTCCTTTTACCAGAACTCTACAGAAGTAACAAAAGCATGGCAGAACCAAATCAAATAAGCAGGGTTTGGCAGGTTTGCGTGGAAAAAACTGAGAGAAAGAACTTTGAACATTCCTCAGTAGCTATGGTAAAATCTGCTATTTTGGAATGGTCGATCAATTAATGGAGAATCTCCTTCATGCAGGACCTACCACAGTGCCACTTCCCCCACTTGAAACCTTATGCCCTGGGCATCTTGCTGGTTGCCGCAAGCATAGGAATATAATCCAAGGAAATCCCTGCAGAGAGCTACACGGCGGATACAATACCTACGAGTAAACTAAGGAAAATGGATGAAGCCATTCTCCCTCACCCCGTCAGGCAAAAAGTTATTAGAATCGAACTATGTGATGCATACTGTCTTAGTAGCCTTGTGTGTAAAGGGAGATGCAATGCTCGAGCTAGCCTGAAAGTTAGGTCGCCCTCCACCAAGAAACGAGATATATAACATTCAGATTCAGATCATCACCCCTCCCTCGCAGCCTGCAGATAGAAACGAATAAAGCTGCGAGATGCACGCGTGCGTGAATCGAGACCAGTATAAAAGGAGGCACAGCCTCGAGAGGCTTCAGACCATCCACCTTAGCCAGCACAGCCATCTCTGCAACTGTAAGGTTTAGCTATCCATGGCGATCAGGGGAATCCAATCGGCGCGCGGGATGTCTGTGGAGGAGTTCAAGGAGTGGCTGAAGCAGTTCGACGTCGACGGCGATGGCCGGATCAGCAGGGGCGAGCTCCGGGAGGCCATCCGGCGCCGCGGCGGGTGGTTCACCACCCTCAAGGCAGGCCGCGCCGTCCGCCACGCCGACAGAGACAACAGCGGCTACGTGGACGACGCAGAGATCGAGAACCTCGTTGCCTTCGCGCAGAAAGACCTTGGGATGAAGATCTCCGCCTGGTAGCTGCCTAGGCTAAGCTCCATGCATGGAGTTTTTATCAGCTCTGCTTAATATTAATGATCGAAGACCATTACATCAACCCCCTCTCCTATATATTGCTTTGTGCGGTAGCTTCGACTTGACATGCGAACTTCTCCCGAATAATATGTGGAAATTTAGGAGAACTAACTAAGGTTTGCATCTTTACTAAGCGTCTATGCATGTATGGCTATGCTGGGGTTTAATCTTCGTAAAGATGAAACTGAATTGGCAATAACAAACTGTTGAACATATTAGATGCCATCAATCCGCTTCTCATTCTCATTATATTATGAGAAGTAATAGATAGTGTGATTCTGACAGTAGACACGACGCATCCTCAGAACAAATTAAGACGCGAATTTGGCAGTAAAGGACAAGCTAGTTAGTACGTCAGTTCAGGTTCAGATCGAAGAGTGCAAGTGATATACTCCTAGTCTTTAAATTCACTAGAGCAATGGCACGATAAGCCGAAGGTCTTTCATACGCCGGCGGTCAAAAGTCGGGGCCCTCGGCATATGGCCCGGTCTGGCCAGCCTGCCCATCCAACCGTTGGCGTAGCGTTTCGGTTGGCGTAGAGAGGTCTACGCCGAGGGCAGCCCTCGGCATATCTTTGGTCCTAGGATCCTCGGCGTAGGCTATTTTTCAAAATTTTCTAATTTTGTAAAAATCATAACTAATTCATATGATGTCAGAAAAATGCGTATAAGGTATCAAAATGTTTAGAAAAACATCCGCTATCCGTTTATGTCAAAATCATGCATATTTGAATCATGTATAGTATCATGTTAACATAGTAACAATTCAAACACTTTCTTATATATCCTCGGGTTTCCGTTTTGGCCAGATGTCAATTTAAACGAAGTCAGAAAATTCCACGGAGCCGCATGGCCTCATTTTATGTGTCCTAGTAACCACTCCAAAAGACGGAATTGGGATATGGCAATTATTTTGGAAAACCCTTCAAGAACAGGGCTATCAAGTCCAGAGTTCTATGACTTCAGGGGAAATGAGTATGAAACAGCCCGTGACACCGCATAGTTTGTCGGAACGAGGTCATATTTGACACGTGTGTGGTCCCTGGGATGGGAAGCAAGGCCCCGGGAGCGAATTTCCAATCAGACCCATGGGCGATGGTTTTTTCATTTTCGGGGTGCCAAAACGGGTTTTGTGAAACAGCTACATGGGCGCATTTTAGTCTTGCGCGAGACCTCCGCGTAGGTAGGACACCGCATTCGCACCACATATCACATGCCATATGTGCGTGCTAGCTATCTGGGAATCCATGCGACTTCCTGCGATGTCCCGCCGAATCCGCTGGAAAGTGACCGGATTTGAACTAGGGCTACACTTTTCGTCGCTCAATAAATTCTGGGAAAAAAAACTTTAGGTCTACGACACATCACTTTATGTGCTAATTTTTTTACGTTTAGTGTGATGGTGAACGGGTGCACCAGCGCGCCTGGTACGGCCATACCGCATCTCCGTGGGGGCTTGTTTTGGCCGGATAACAACTTAAACAAAGTCAGAAAATCCCGCGGAGCCGCATGGCGTCATTTTATGTGTCCTAGTAACCACTCCAAAAGTCGGAATTAGGATACGGCAATTATTTTGGAAAACCCTTAACAAACAGAGCTATCACATCCGGAGTTCTATGGCTTTTAGGGCAAATGAGTAGGAAACGGCCTATGACACCGCCTAGTTTGTCGGACCGAGGCCATATTTCACACGTGTGTGGTCCCTGGGATGGGAAAAAGACCCTAAGAGCGGATTCCTAATCTGACCCATGGGCGATGGTTTTTTCATTGTTGGGGTGCAAAAAACGGGTTTTTTTTTTGAAGCAGCTACATGGGGCGCATTTTAGTATTGCGCGAGACCTCCGCGTAGTGGTAGGACACCGCCTTTGCACCACATATCACATGCCATATGTGTGTGCTAGCTATCTGGAAATCCATGTGGCTTCCTCCGGTGTCCCGCCGAATCCGCTGGAAACTGACCGGATTTGAACTAGGGGTACATTTTCCGTCGCTCAATAAATTCCCGAAAAAATGTTTTTAGGTCTACGACACATCACTTTATGTGCTAATTGTTTTCTGTTTAGCGCGATGATGAACGGGTGCACCAGCGCGCCCGGTACGGCCTTACCGCATCTCCGTGGGGTGCCCGTGTTGGCCAAATGGCAATTTAAACAAAGTCAGAAAATCCCGCGAAGCCGCATGGCGTCATTTTATGTGTCCTAGTAACCACTACAAAAGTCGGAATTAGGATACAACAATTATTTTGAAAAACTCTTCACAAACAGGGCTATCACGTCCGGAGTTCTATGGCTTTTAGAGCAAATGAGTAGGAAACGGCATGTAACACCGCATAGTTTGTCGGAACGAGGTCATATTTGGCACGTGCATGGTCCCTGGGATGGGAAGCAAGGCCCCGAGAGCGGATTTCCAATCCGATCCATGGGCGATGATTTTTTTCATTTTCGGAGTGCCAAAACGAATTTTTCTGTGGAGCAGCTACATGGAGCGTATTTTAGTATTGCACGAGACCTCCATGTAGTGGTAGGACACCTCCTCCACACTACATATCACATGCCATATGTGCGCGCTAGCTCTGAAAATGTGGCTTCTGCGGTGTCCCGCCGAATCTGAAACGACCGGATTTGAACTAGGGATACACTTTCCGTCGCTCAATAAATTCATGAAAAATGTTTTTAGTTCTATAACACATCATTTTATCTGCTAATTTTTTTCCGTTTAGCTTGTTGGCGAACGGTGCACCAGCGCGCCCGGTACGGCCATTTCACATCTCCCAAGGAGGCCGTTTTGGCCAGATGGCAAACTGAACGTCATATTTGGATTCCTATAATTTTTAGGCTCAAATGATGATATGGATGTTATATTTAGATCCCTCTCATTTTTCTGATCGATTTAAACATATTATTTGTGGAATTTCGATTTTTCGATTTAAAGATATTAATTACTCCATATTAAATAGAGAAACACCAAAAAATAAAATCATTTTATTATTATTTTAATTCAATATTATTATTAATTATATGTTCATTGTTGTTTACTCCCTCCATCCCAAATTGTAAGGCGTGTAAGGACTGGTTAAAAGTCAAACTTTACTAACTTTGACTAAATATTTAGAAAAATATATTTACATCTATAATATCAAATGGACATATTAAGAAAATATATTTTATGGTGAATCTATTCATGTTGATTGAGTACTGTAAATGTTTATATTTTTACATATAAATTTGGTCAAACTTAAATAACGTTGACTTTTGACTAATCCTTAGACGCCTTATATTTTGGGACGGAGGGAGTAATTATTTGGAATTCAAAAATAAAGAGGTGTGACATCACGGTCCAAGGTTTAATAGGGTTGATATGCTATTATTATCAGCAAGGTGTCAATTCTTTAATGGAAACTCATCCGAATAGAACAAAAAAGTTAGGCGTGCTGAGGCTCGAGTAGAGTGAGGATGGGTGAACGATCGGGAAGTTTAACCATGATTGTAATTTGCCCTAAGATTAAGTGTACTTAGAGTTAAAAGTGTATTGAATGAAAGATAAAAAAATAAAAAAATAAAGAAAATAAATGGTGTAAAATAAATTAAAATTTGAATTTTTTTGAAACTCTTGCCGTCGGCATATAAAAAAGATTTTTTTTTCAAATTTTTTTCGAACTTTTTTGGAAAAAAAGAAATTTGAATTTTTTGAATTTGTATGCCAACGGTTTTGCCGTCGGCGTAGCGTGCTACGCCGAGGGCCGGGCTACGCCGACGGCAATAGTGACTCTGCCGAGGGAGGTAGCCGCCGAGGAGCTATGCCGAGGGCTGTCCTCGGCGTAGCCTACGCCGACTGCCAAAACAGGTTACGCCGAGGGTACCCAGCTCTCGGCATATCGGCCCATTCCTATAGTGATTGGCCGGAATATTACATTTGATTTCAGCTTGTATGAGTCATTTTGTTATGTTGTCTATCTCCTTCTGATAGTCCGCTTGGTTTGTAATAAACATTACTCCCCCTGCCCATGAGGACTCGTTTGGCAGGCGTGTGTTTGAGAGTTTAAGCCGAAGTGTTTTGGATGGTTGAGGTGTTTTCACCGAAGACTGGGATACGCGGGTGTAACCAACCAACTCAATCAGCTGCTGATCCACCGTGGATCTACCGTAATCGATTGTTTGCCATCCTACCCGACGAGTATTTCAGCATATGGTAGGAGATTGATAGGCTAGACTTGTCCAAGACCAGGCTGTCGAACAATGGATGGAGTGTTTTAGCGTGAAACATAGAGTTGGTCTTGAAAATTACACCATAGAACTCTTTAAGCCCAGCCTGCCGAATGAGGCCTAAAAGACAAAATCTAAGACATCTTTCACGAAACGGAAGGTGTACTAATAATCAAAGGTTCCATCCATCGGTGATGTAACCTTAACCCTAACCCGCCACCTCCCTCTCCCGCCCCCCTCCTGGGCGGCGGCGGAGGCTCCTCCTCCCCCCGCGCCCACAGCCACCTGCCGCCCATCGCCCTCAGCCGCTGCCGCTGCCGGCCGCGGCCCCGATCCTGGCGTTGGCCTCGGTCCTGGCCCCCGTGCCTCAGCCCCGGCCATGGCCCCAGTCCCGGCCTGGCTCTGGCGGTGGTGGAGGCACCCCCTCCATCGAATCGGCGAGGGGGAGAAGAGGGTTTCCTTGGCGGCGTTTCATGGGAGGTGATGTAGCGCCGGTGGAGGAAGCCAGGCGGCACGGCTACTTGGCCGGGGCCTGAGGCTCTCTGTCAGTAGCCATGGACGATTCGGTGGAGCGGTGACGGCCTCTGACAAAGGATTAATTTGTCAATACCTACAGATTGTAGACTAGGGTTTTGCTAGAAGTAGAGGGCAAGTAGATCTCGAAGGTTCAGGCGAAAAGTACTCGACGATTGTGAAAACTAGGGTTATGTTGACAGTAGACTCGATCCTTGCTTCGTCCCTCGACTCCCCCTATATAGAGGGTGGAGCCGAGGGTTTCGTAATACACAAGTTACTGAGAGTCGGGAGGGTTTCGTACCCAACCCGTAAGATTACAAATCTCTATCTTTCCTAATACAAACTATCTTTCCTTAACACTAAATGGGCTTCCAAGTCTTCTTATTCTTCGAGTCCTGGGCCTTTAGTAAACCCCGGGTACCATCTTTGGCAGGCCCATTGGGGATGCCTATGTCAGTAGCCCCCGAGATTTTCTTGAATCGAAGAATCAGGGAAAATCTCCAACTTTACTCATTACATAATCTTTGGATATGCAAACACTATTTTGTACAGGGATAACGGTAGTTGGGGCTAGTTCATCTGACGGATCAGGTACTAGTTAACTGCTCTAGTGGCAATCCGCAAAAACCTACTTCAAGATCACGTCCCTGGACATGATCTCGGGATACTGGTGTAAACTTCGACAGGTGCCGCTTAAGGTCTTACCATTCTGTCGAGTCCCAGTCATATTTTATCGGGTACCTAACGCGTCCGTTAGGATTTTTCTTCGCATTGATACGGAAAAATAGCAATCCACCGTCGAGACGGTGCCACGCCACTCAGAACGGATCTGGGGTCTTACCTTCGCAAAGTTTTGCGGCATTCAGAGATTTTGTCGCGACTTTTAGCGCTCTGAGAATATATTGTCGAGTGCTTTTCGGCTGTTGGAATAGCACATTTTATCGAGTCATATTTGATGACTTATTTTGCCTTCCCGATGGGAGTATATGTAGAGTTATCTTTGTAACTCGAAATATATTCACTTCGGTTTCTTTATTTTAATCAAGATTCATCGGGTACGCGACCAGCGTTCCCGATGGGGAGCCCCCGAGGCTACAGCCAAGAACTTGTGCTTAGGTGTAGGCTCCACAGATTAGTATCCTCTGCCGCTATATTTATAATCTTTGTCGATATTTTTGTATCTATCGGGTGCGCGACCAGCGCTCCCGATGGGAGTAGCCCCGAGGCTATGAACAAATGCTTGCATTTGGTCATAGGCTCTCACCATTTCTATCTTGTCATACGCGAAATTTTCTATTTTTCCAAAGTAGCCCCCGAGCGTTTGGGCAAAAACTTGTATTTGATCAAAAGCTCCCGAAATAATCTTGCGTTGTCGATAATCTCTTCAAGCTTCATAGTCGAGCTTTTCTTTTACCTTGATGACGTCGTTGCTGATGATAGCTACGATTTCTGTTTTGGAAACATGCGAGAACCGCTTCTCTCACTGCCTTGTGGGTCCAAATTCCTTATCTGATTGACACGTCGTGCTAGTGGGGGACACATGTTCTCCACTTTTCTTGGCACACGTTCCGTAACCTCCTCCATGTTAAAATACTTTTTTACCCTTGTATTCACGTGGCTGTCATCTACCACATCTCTTTTCCATCCAACGGTCCAACGTTTCGCCGCACCCCTATATAAGATCTTCTTCTTCTTCCTCGAGCACTTCTGCTCACGCCGTTCTCCCCTCTGCAAAATCTTCTCCTGCGCCCCAGAACTTCTTGCGCTCATCTTCTCCAAGCTGCACGCCTACGCCATTGTTGATGCCACCGCGTCGTTTGATCAAGCACAGCACGCCTGAATCATCAATGGCCGCCGCAGATCTGGGGACCGCAGAATGGGAAAGGTCCAAGATCACCAACCAAGACATCAATCTCCTGAAGAAGCTGGGGATTAGCAAGAAACCCAAGGCGGTGTGCTTCCCCAGTGAAGAAAGCTACCCAACCCCTCCAATGGGGTATCGGGTAAGTTTCGTCGATCATCTCATCCGCGGTCTTTCCGCCCCCATTCACCCTTTTCTTCGAGGATTGCTTTTTGTTTACGGTCTCCAACTTCACCATCTCACGCCCAACTCAATCCTCCATATCTCCATCTTCATCACCCTTTGCGAGGCCTTCCTTG
This sequence comes from Lolium multiflorum, assembly GCA_030979885.1. NCBI lineage: Eukaryota > Viridiplantae > Streptophyta > Magnoliopsida > Poales > Poaceae > Lolium > Lolium multiflorum. The sequence goes on from CM061748.1 coordinate 51,948,338, forward strand.
GTGTCCAGCCTAACTGGGCATTATGGAAGCGCATTTTCTTTTGTCGCCGTAATGGCTCTCCCAATGTCGCATATAATATAGGCGGCGTTGTTATTTCCATTCGCTCCACAGTCAATTACTTCGACGTCAAACTCCCGACTCCGTTCAAGGGTGGCGCAAGAAGTGGTTGTATATTCGGGAAGAGAACCATGGATGTGCTGAAGACAATATCCCTCCTTTCGATGGTGCGAGAAAATCCTTCGCCGCCGTTCTTGGGATGCGGAGGCTACCGAAGAGGAAAGAGCTTCGACAGAGGCCTTGATGACTCGCATCCATGAGTTGCAGAATACTCGTGGCAAAGAATTGTCAGGTATTCAAATTACAGCGTATTTCCTTAGAACCAGTGCAGCCTCTTCAGGCTCGCAAAACCCTCTCTGGAATTATGCTGGCGATGAAGACACAGATCGTTTGTCGACAAATTTGGAAATCAAGGACTTGGAGAGGCTTGTCCGAAAAATCTCGTCTCTCAACAAAAAAGATCCTATCCCTTCCTCTTGTCGTGTAAAACCATACAGCGCCACCAATGCGCTTCCTAAGGTAAACATTGTCGCTTAATTTGTTATTGCCTTGCTATTTTTATTGTTACTCCTTTTTTGACATCTTCCCTTATTTTTATATAGGACCATCCAAATCTTGTTTCGCTTCCTCCCCTTCCTGAAGGTGGAGAAGTCGAAGAAAGGGCCGTTATCTCCGACGATAACCAAGATGCCCCCTCTTTTGTGAATGAACCCGCAGATTCTCGAAAATCTGCGGGATCTGATGAAAAGGAGGGTGCCTCTGAAGCCACTGCATCGGCACAATCTCCTCCTCCTGCTGTTTCTCCGAAGAACAAAAGGAAAAGGAATGATGCCGAGGATTCCGGCACCTCCAAACCCGAAGAAGCTGTTCCTTCACGCCAGAAGGCAGCTTATGATCCATATCTCGAGACCCTCATCAGTTCGTAAGTCCTCTCTCCCTCTTGTTTTATTGCACTTGAAGATTTTTGTCTATCTTGCTTTTTATGTTGTCAACATTTAATCGTAGTGATGATGAAGAAGAAGTACCAGCTCCTGATGTGGCTGCTCGAACGAGTACGTCACATACACTAGTCGCCTCGGAGACGCCAGTTGAAGGAGAAGAAACTTCGCCTCCTCAACAAAACGTCGGCACTGCTACTCCTCCTTCAAGCCCCCTTGTCCCTTCTCCAAAAAGGGCAAGGATTGAAACAATCCCGGAGCCTACTCTCCAATTGAGTAGCTCCTCTAACCCTCTCTTGGATGATGTAAGTTCTTAATTTGCTTGTTACTGTCTATATTTCCTCTGCTTGCCATCATTTTTCCCATACCGACGTTTTCTTTTCTTTGTCCTTCCTTGATAGCCTACGATCAAAGAGCTTCTTCGCATTGGTGCCCAATTCATTGGGTACCGTGAATATGCTAGTAAGGCTGAAGGTAAGGCCTGGCTACTTCTTTTTGCTTCTGCTTTCTTACTCCTTTGTTGTCGACGTTTTTAACTAATGTCAACTTTCTCGGCAGAAAAACTGGCAGAAGTCAACGAGCGTGCCAATACACTTGCTCAAAAATTAGAGCAAAGTGAAGAGGCTCGTAAGAAGGCCGAGTCAGATGCCGTTCAAGCTAGGCGAGAAGCTGACAAAGCCAAGGCCGACGCTGCTGGTGTCGAAGATCTTAGGAAACGTCTTCACGATGCCGAGACTTCGTTAAGCGAGCACATAACTGCACAATCTGCTCGTGAAGAAGCGATCCTTAAGCGTCTAAGGACGCAAAATCGTCGCTTTGTCAGTAAGTATCTGAACCACTTCATATCCTTTAGATTCTTCTTTTCTGCACTCATTTGTTGATCGGAATTTTTTTTATTTTGACAGATAAGACTTCTCAAGAATTTGAGCTTGAAGATCCCGACAATGATCCTCTTCTTGACGCCGTTTCGTTCCTTGAATTTCATGGGACAGAAGCACGTGATGGCATTGATGAAGCTAGGACAGGGCTGTCGCGGCTCTTCCCCTACTTCTTCCCGAAGAAAGAGGAACCCGCGACTTTCCTTGCTCTTGCCAAGTGCTTTAATCCACCCGAAGATCTTGGACTGAAGATGCGTCATGAAAATATGAAGGTTGCCGTTGAAAGCACTGTTGCCTTGGTTGCTGATAGTCAACAGACCATCGACTGGGCGAAAGTGGGCAACACGGAGCAGATAGAACAAGCAAAATGGCGATCATTGATCAAGGCGGCAAAGCTGAACACGAAGAAAATCCTGTCTTATCTCGGGATCAAGCCATCTTCAACTCCTAGCTCATCAAGGCCGGAGGTCTAGTTGAATGCTCCTTTGCTTTGTTTTTCTTCTTAGTTTACCTCCTTCTTTTGGTACTGCCGCCATAGTGCTCCTGGCGATGATTAGGTCTTCTAGAGGTCCTTCTTTTGTAACAGACATGTATATATTATGAGAATGAATGGAAATTTATCTTTGTCTCAATGATTGATGTCGACATTTATTTTTTCAGTTAATTTTTGACAACTATACGTCAACTCCTGGTCCTTCCGAAGTTTTCCCTTCATTCCTTCCGAAGAAAACCCCTGTCGCTGTTAATTTTGTTGACGATTCTGCGAGTAAGGATTCGGCAGAAGAGTTGGAAGAACTTCGAGGACAACTCCAATCCATGAAGAAGCAATCACTTATGCTTATGGAACAATCCAGGAAATCTTCGGAAAGGGAAAAAATTGCGCTCCAACAAGCTCAAGATGCCATAACTGAAAAGGACGCTGCTGTTGCTGAAGCTACTGCAGCTACAACCCGCGAAAACTTTATGCTTCAACTGCTGACAGATGCGAGCTTGGACATGGCAGGTATGCTTCATTATCATTGTCGTGCTTTTTCTTTTCCTTTTTACTTGTCTTCTCTTTGCTCACTGGTTCTTGTAAAAAATAGGTTCTTTTTTGGACTACTGAAGATGAGCGTGTCGAAGCTCGATCCAATGTGCTTCTTCGTCTTGCCAAAGATCATGGTTCAAGTTTTTGGAGCACACCTGAACGAACTCGCCAGATTGTCAGGTTTCAGGATCGCGCACTCCAGGTTCGCGATTATCTTGACTTCTGTACAAGGACTCTATCTCTGGTCTATGGCACTATGTTTCCTCGGAACAAGATGCCAGAGACTCTTCCTGCTTTAATGGATAAGTTTCGGGATGCTCCTCGGATCCATGGCTTTGTGCGGGCCCAATTGGCTGCTGGCGCAAGATTTGCTATGATTATGATAAAGATCTGCTACCCGAAGTTAGACGTGGGGCAAATTGTTCCAAAGTGCTTGGCCAAGATGTCGAAGAGGAAGAGAAGCTTCGGCAAATATGATGATATTGTTACTCCTGTTGCCGAAGACATGATGGATGAACTTCTTCGGATGGATTCCGAATTCTTCGTGAAGGGCAGCTATGCTGAGCATAGCACTCGTGCTGTAAATAATGAGCGCTTAACCATAGACAATATATTGGGAAATCCTTGAAGATAAACTTGTTCCGAAGATTGTTTCTTGTATATATGATCTGTATTGTAAAGTCACTATATTTTTATTTTTACCGCCAAGCCCCCGGGCGTTTTGATTGCAGTATTTTTGTTTTTATAATGCGAGGTTGTCCCAAGGCAAAATAAATTATATTTTGTACTATTTTTGCGGGTATGAGTCTCCGAGCTTTATATTGACCGCTATTTTGTCGATATTTTTATCTTGGCGAGGTACTTTATACCAAGGCGAGATATTTTTTGCGAGTTATATTTGTCGACACTGTGTATATATATATTGTAGCGTTTAGGAAGAAGCCCCCGAGCCTGTCGAGAAAAGATATATAATTCCACTATCTTTATTATATTGCAGCCGCGAGCCCGCCTCATTAAAAACCTTTTCAAGCCCCACTCGGTGCCCCGAAAAGGAAAAGAGTGCGTCGAAAACTCGCGGGCGTTTCAGTACATTTATGTTTTAGAGGAGACTATATTTCGGCATCTAAGCGTAAAAACGTCTGAGCTGCGCCACATTCCAAGGATTTGGCTCGGCGATCCCCGTCTTCTTGTCCTTGATTCTGTATGCTCCTCCTTCGATTACTTCTGTTACGATGTAGGGTCCAAGCCATGGTGACTCGAGTTTTTCATGGCTTTTTTGATTGAGTCGCAAAACCAAATCGCCAACTTGGAAGGATCTTGGCCGCAATCGTCGACTGTGGTAGTTTTTCAAGTCCTGTTGGTATTTGGCGACTCGTGACAGGACTTCGTCTCGAGCTTCATCAAGTGCATCGACATCATCCTCCAGAGCTTTTCTCGAAGTTTCTTCATCATATTCTGTGACTCTTGGAGAATCATGCTCTATTTCGATCGGCAGGACTGCTTCGGCTCCATGGACTAGAAAGAATGGCGTTTCCTGCGTCGCCGTATTTGGTGTTGTTCGAATACTCCACAACACACTTGGCAACTCCTTCGGCCAAGTATGCCGAGCTTTTCCAATGGTCCTAGCAGGCGCTTCTTGATACCATTGCAGATGATGCCATTGGCCTTCTCGACTTGACCGTTGGTCTGTGGATGTGCAACAGACGCAAAACTCAATTTGATGCCCACTTCTGCGCAGTATGCTTTGAACTCCTTAGACGTAAAATTGCTGCCGTTATCGTGACAATGCTGTGAGGGACTCCAAATCTAAAGACGATGCTTTTCACGAACTTGATCGCCGACGCGCCATCCGGTGAATTTATCGGCTTTGCTTCTATCCATTGAGTAAATTTGTCGACAGCAACGACATATACTCATATCCTCCTGGCGAAGCTTTGTGTAGTTTTCCCACCATGTCGAGACCCCATTGAGCAAAGGGCCAAGACAGTGGGATTGACATAAGTTCTGCTGCGGGAGAGTGAGGTTTGGCGGCAAATCTTTGGCACGCGTCGCAAGTTCTTACTATTTCCTTTGCGTCCTCGATTGCTGTTAACCAATAAAATCCTGCTCTGAAAACTTTAGCCGCGATAGCTCGGCTGCTCGCGTGGTGCCCGCATATTCCTTCGTGTACATCTTTCAGGATGATTCTTCCTTCTTCGGGTGTAACACATCTCTGTAGCACTCCCGAAATGCTTCGTTTGTACAACTCCCCTTTTACCACAGTAAAAGCTTTTGATCTCCTAATTATTCGCCTTGCTTCAACTGGGTCGTCGGGTATTGTTTTCCTTAGGATGTATGATATATAGGTCTGCATCCATGGAATTTGCACCATCATGACTAGCTCATGTTCCTCTTCTTCTTCTACTGGGTCTTTGGTGGTACTCGAGGATTTCTCTTTTTTCTCCTTCTTTATTTTCGCTGGCTTTGTTGATCTCTCGCTTATCTCTTCCCAAAACACGCCTGGAGGGATCGCGAGACATTGTGACCCGATGTTTGCAAGAACGTCGGCTTCATCGTTACTCAGCCTGATGTGGTTTACCTCGCATCCGTCAAACAATTTTTCCAGCTCATTGTACACCTCTTTGTATGCTATCATACTTTCGTTGACTGCATCACATTGGTTCATAACTTGTTGTGCCACCAATTGTGAGTCGCCGAAGATTTTCAATCGGGTTGCACCGCAAGCTTTCGCCATCTTCATCCCATGTATGAGAGCTTCATATTCTGCTTCGTTGTTAGACGCGTTTGGGAACGTCATCCGTAAAACATATTTCAACTTATCGCCTTCGGGTGATACTAATATCACGCCTGCTCCACCTTCCAATCGTTTGGACGCGTCGAAGTTCATGGTCCAAGTTCTCGATAAATCTGGAGGCCCCGTGTTTTGTAGCTCCATCCACTCTGCAATGAAATCTGGTAGAACCTGCGATTTTATTGCCTTTCTTTTTCATACGTGATGTCCCGAGGGAAAAGTTCTATTCCCCAAAGGGAGACACGACCCGTAGCTTCTGGGTTGTTCAATATGTTTGACAAAGGAGCTTCATTGACCACTATTATCGGGTGCAAAAGTAGTGTCGCAATTTTCTTCTGTCGTGAATACTCCATACGCCGGTTTCGATATTGCGGGTGCTGTTTTGAAGGCGACAGTACTTGATGAAATATACTGGCCTCGAACTCCATGAAGCTTTCCTTCTTCTTCTCTCTCGACTACTAGGGCTGTGCTGACCACCTGAGGTGTGGCTGCAATGTATAAGAGGAGAGGTTCTTTCTCTTTAGGCGCCACCAAGATTGGTGGTGTCGAAATTGGCCGCTTGAGGTTCTCGAAGGCCCTATCTGCTTCCTCGTTCCATTGAAATTTTTCCCCCTGTTTGATCAATGCGTAGAACGGCAATGCCTTTTCTCCTAGCCTGGCGACGAATCTGCTTAAAGCTGCGACTCGCCCCGTTAGCTGTTGTATTTCTTTCAACTTTGTTGGCTTTCTCATAGTGACGATGGCCTGGATTTTTTCGGGATTAGCTTCAATCCCCCTTGCTGATACTAAGAACCCGAGAAGTTCTCTGCGGGAACTCCAAAGAGCACTTTGTCGGGTTCGCTTGAGGCAGAACTTGTCGAGGTTGTCGAAGGTTTCCTTCAAATCTTCGATCAGAGTCGACCCTTTCTTTGATGTTATCACGACATCGTCGATGTAGACTTGCACATTTTTCCAATCTGTGTTGCTAAGCATGCATCATCCGATATGTTGCTCCCGCGTTTTTTAAACCAAAGGGCATTGTTTTGTAGCAAAACACGCCGTAAGGTGTTATGAATGATGTCTTGGCTTCATCTTCTTCTTTTAATCTGATTTGGTTATAACCAGAGTACGCGTCCAAAAAGGAAAGACGTTCGCATCCTGCCGTGGAGTCGATGATTTGATCCATCCTTGGGAGGGGAAAGTGATCCTTAGGACAATGTTTATTGACACATGTAAAGTCGACACACATGCGAAGGACTTTTGTGTGTTTCTTCGGCACCATCACTGGGTTGGATACCCACGTGGCTTCTGTAGATATTTCTTTAATAAAACCAACATCTTTGAGTCGATCTATTTCTGATAACATAGCTTTGCGGTTGGGTTCCGAGAAACGCCGCAAAGGTTGCTTGATTGGTCTTGCGAGAGGATCCAAATTGAGGTGGTGCTCGGCAAGTTCCCTGGGTACTCCTGGCATGTCAGCTGGACACCATGCGAAGATTTTCCAGTGCTCACGGAGGAACTCGACGAGCGCGCTTTCCTATGCGATATCCATGTTTGCTGCGATGGATGTCGTTTTCTTTGGGTCTGTCGGGTGGATCTGTACCTCTTTTGAATCCTTGGTTGTGTTAAAAGTTGGCTCTTTAGAAGACCTCCCTACCTCTGGCAGCACATCATAATCAGTGAACCTTGGCGCCATATATTCTGCTTGCATCCCGAAAGTTTCTGACAGTCGATGAAAATCCTTGTCGCATTTATCAGATAACGCGAAACTTCCTTTGATTGTGATAGGTCCCTTGGGCCCGGGCAACCTCCACAACAGATATGTATAGTGCGGCACTGCCATGAACCTCATACGCTGGTCGTCCTAACGAGCGTGATATTGCGACGGGAAATCCACAACTTCAAACTCCAAATTCTCTATCCTGTAATTTTCTCGGGTTCCAAACTGAACGTCGAGATTGATCTTGCCCAGCGGATAACTTGGCTTCTCTGGTGTGCTCCCGTGGAAACGTGTATCGGTTGGTTGCAGGTTTGCCAGGGATATGTTCATCTTCCTCAATGTATCTGCATACATAAGGTTTAAGCTGCTGCCGCCATCTATGAAAACTCTCGACACGTCGAAACCAGCAATTACTGCGGGTAAGATGAGTGCCGATTGTCCGGTCGAGGAACTTGCTGCGGATGATCCGCGATTGTGAAGCCAATGTCTTGCCCCGACCAATTTAAGTACTCAACTGTTGGTGGAGGCATCTTTTCTGCCATGAACACTTGCCGTGAAATTACCTTCTGCGCCCTGTTAGATGGCCTAGCTTTCTGAATCATTGAGACCGCACCGTTGGAATTAGGATCAACATATGGAGGTGGGTGTGGTGCTGCCGCTATTCTGAGCTGGTGCCGATTTTCGTCCGTGATTGCGGGAGGAGGTGGAAGGTGGATCTCACTCCTTGGCCCCTGAGGATTTCTGTTCATTGCTTGGGCATTTGCAATTCCTGCGGCTCGCAACATTGCCTGAAAATTTCGGCAGTCTTTGTGGAGATGTCCTGACAGCCTCTTTCCATTGTTGTCGAGATAAAAGTGCATTTGACACGGACCGTTCATCATCTCCTCGGGGTACACATAAGGTCTTTGAAACCTTGGTCCACTGTTTTTCATGTTGCCGCGAGAATCACCTCTATTGTCGCCTTGTTGCTCATTACTCCTTTGATAATCATCTCGACTATTCCCTCCAGGATTTCCCCGAAAGCCAGCCGATATATGGCCAGGAGCGTCGTTGTTGTAGAACTGGCGAGAAAATCGCCTTCTATTTTGATAATTTCGACCACGATCCTCTTCTGGCGACCTGTGTCGCTTGTTGTATATCGCGTCTTCTCCATCTGCCCACTTATTAGCTATCTCCATTAGTGCTGATATGGTCTTAGGGTTAGTTCTCCCTAAGTCCTCGACGAAATCTCCTCGCCGAATTCCTGCCACGAACGCATCTATTGCTCTCTCGTCAGATATATCCTCTGCCGAGTTTTTTATGATATTCCACCGCTGTATATATTTTCTCATCGACTCATCGTGTCTCTGTCGACACGCCCTCAATTCTTCCAATGACGCAGGTTTCTTGCAGGTGGATCGAAAGTTTCTTACGAAGATATCCTCGAAATTATCCCAGCTGTCGATGGAGCCTGGGGGAAGTTTCTTTATCCAAGATCTTGCGCACCACTCAAGTGAACTTGGATACTTTGCATAGCTGTTGCTCTGGTTCCTCCTACCAGCTTCACCATCTCGAGATAATCCACGAGCCAATCCTCGGGATCCTGCAGGCCGTCGAATTTCTTGAAATTCTCGGGTAACTTGAACCCTTTTGGGACTCGAGTCTTTCGAACTCTTCTCGTAAAGCACGGGAGTCCACACATATCTTCGTCGGCAACTTCTGGTGAGTGTTGACGTTCCCTTCTTTCTTGTCGCGCTCTATCCACCCTTACTTGAACTGTTGTATCTCTTGCTCCACTTGTTCTCGGTGGATCTTGGACCGTTGTAGCAGGTCGTGGACTATTTTGCCTAGGATTTCCTTCGGGAGGCGTGGCTGCAAACGCTGTTCCCATAACTCCTACTCCAGCCATTGCCATATTGAACAATGGTTCTCTCGGGTCCCCAGGAGGTGGGTGGACGCGAGGATGTAAGCTTGCGTTGCCATGTAACCTGCTTCGGCGTTTTCGGGATGATTTTCCCCTTGTATCAATCGTCATGAAAGACATGTCGAGATTTTGAATTATATTTCCTCTCTCTGCTTGGTATATTTTGCAGCCGAGATCTCGCTCTCCTTCGAGCCTCTCTATGGCTATCTCCCGAAGTTTCTGATTGTCGACTGAGCTCTGCTCGCCCTGCTGGACGGAAGCTGCCTCTTTTCTCCTATTCAGGGATGCTGTCTGTTTTTCCAACTCTCTACTTACCCGAGCAAGTCTATATTGATATGCTTGTAGTTCTTGTACAGTAGCAGTGGTGGTCATTGGTTCTGAACCATCCATGGCTCTTGCAGCCCTATCCCACGCTGCTTGCGGGAGTTGGACTTTTGCTCGAGTTGAAGTCCCAGCATATTTAGTGCCTAAGCCTTTTCTGAGATCAGCGGGATCGATGTAAGGATTTTCCAAATCATCGAAAGCCTCTGACGTTTCTGGTTCTGATCGGCCTGCCTCTTCTATCGCATAGATCTGATGATATTTTGCGTATTGATTTTTGTCAGGATTGGTGACACCATCATATAGAGTGGTGAAGACCTTTCCGATGGCAGCAGATTTGTCGATGAAGTTGAAGCTGTCGACGCTGTCGGAATCGCTGCTTATAAAGGAGTCCGCAGACGACTCGAAGGATGTGTTGCTGAAGATCTTGGTGAGCTTTGCCTTGCTGTCGATGAAGCGTGGCGACGAAAGCTCCCCGTCACTCGACGAAAAGTTAGAATCGACCGCTGAAAATTCCGACGAGATCGGAACTTCGAGACGGTAGGATCCTTGCTTGTTGACGCCAAATCGGAATTCTCCGAACGTCATGACGATGGGCTCCTCCAGATAGGCACATGCATCCACACGGGAGGGCGGGTGAGGAATAAAGTCGACTAGATGAGTTTTTTCCTGTTTACCTCGATCCATCGCATTGCTAGCCACCGACGAACTCGACGATTCTGGACGTGCCATCGAGATCAGCTCCTTGCAACCTCTAATTCCCACAGACGGCGCCAATTGACAAAGGATTAATTTGTCAATGCCTACAGATTGTAGACTAGGGTTTTGCTAGAAGTAGAGGGCAAGTAGATCTCGAAGGTTTCAGGCGAAAAGTACTCGACGATTGTGAAAACTAGGGTTATGTTGACAGTAGATTCGATCCTTGCTTCGTCCCCGACTCCCCTTATATAGAGGGTGGAGCCGAGGGTTTCGTAATACACAAGTTACAGAGTCGGGAGGGTTTCGTACCCAACCCGTAAGATTACAAATCTCTATCTTTCCTAATACAAACTATCTTTCCTTAACACTAAATGGGCTTCCAAGTCTTCTTATTCTTCGAGTCCTGGGCCTTTAGTAAACCCCGGGTACCATCTTTGGCAGGCCCATTGGGGATGCCTATGTCAGCCTCCGCCCCCGGTAACGGTTCGGCGGCGGTACGCATGATCCGCGTCGTTGTCCTCTTCCTTGGTGATCCGGCAGGAGGGATTGGCGGCGTGGGGGCTGCTGATCTTGCTTTGTTTTTGGTGGCGGTCCTCGGGTTTCTCGCATGCGAGGATGAAGATCTTTCGGAGGTCAGTTTGCTTTGATCTGGCTGGAGAGATGAGTTCCGAAGCTCCGCTGGAGAATGGAACAATGCATCTTTTGCCTGCAGTTTGCTGGATCGGGTGGTATTCGGTCGCGCACACCCATGTTTTTATTCCGACCGTTTGATTCCGGAGGGAGCGGCGCGAAGCTCTATTCTGTGTTGACATCAGGTGACTTTTTGTTCCATGGTGAAGTCAGAAGAAGGAATATCATGAAGGTCGGATTGGTGTACTGGCTAAAGGAGGTTCGAGTCTCCGTGATGCTGATGGATCTGCTTGGCGTTCCGGGCTCTGCAGCAGTGGTATGCATGTGGGGGCGGCAGCACAAGTTCAGAGTCTTACCTCTCAGGGTGAAAATCTAAGGTCTGACCTTAACTGTGTGCCTGGCAATGTTCTTGTTGGAGGCATTGTTTTGAGAGTGGAGACTATCTTCAGGCTGAAAATCTAAGACCTTTGATCGGGCGACGACGGCGCTAGTGCACTGTTCCCTTCTTGGAGGCGTTGCTTTTGGATAGTCTGTACTTCAGGTGTTGTCACGGTGGTGGTTGTATTGCTGTTGCTAGGTCTAGAATGTTGTAGCGGGACTTTTATTTCTTAGTTTTCTTTACTCTTTTTTGGCTATGTGCATCCGTACTGCCATTAGGGTGGGGCGTTGTTGCAGAGGCTGGGTGTAATTGGTATCTTTTGATATTAATATATTCCCTTTATAAAAAAAATCGGTGATGTAAAAGCCATGGGTAATAAAGCTTTTGTTCTCTAAATGTAAAAAACAAGACCCAACACTAACTGATCTTCCTGCCTCGCACAGATAAAAGCTCTAGTAAAACTTTGGGTTGTCCGGAGTCGACAAAGGTGGACATCAGCTCAAGACCATTATAACATTTTAGGCCTGTACGCTCGAGTAATTGGAACAAGACTTTCACTGTAACTAATAAGGTCGAACCAGGCAACATTTTTCCACACATGCCCCACGGTGTCTTCGATGGGCCCAAAGTATATTAGCCTACTCATATCGAAGATTTCATCTTCTCTCACCCCGTTAACTTCGAAGTCGTAACGGAAGATAAAATTGCCTCGTCGTAAAAGAATCCCATCGCTGCCAAGCGCCGCCATGCTGCCAAGTGAGGCCATCGGACGGCAGTCATCTCGGAGATCGATTACGTAGCGGCAACCCCATTGTGGATCCTGAACATCTCTTGTTATCCAGATTAGTAGCCGTTGCGAAGACTTGGAAACGTAACTACAGCATAGCTCCCCGTCTAGCTCTTGGGCGAAAATATCTTCGTCATCAACCGCTGACTCCATGTTGGAAGGGAACGGAGTGACACCAAATGTTTCGTCTTGGAGGCTGAAACGTAGCAGGCCATTTGGGGGTTGTTCCTGATGGTGCTTATTGATGAAAAAGAGCAGATGTCCCTTGCAGTGGGTGCCGGTCTGCGCGCTCTGGACAGGGTAGGGTGGATGCACCAGGGTTTCTCTCCAAGAAGGGTCCTTGTCGTCTTCACCACCGCCACCAATGGTGAATACCTCCATCCCCATTGTGTCAATATCCCAGCGTTTGATCTTGCGGGCGCGGAAAAAGAAGCGCGCTACCTTATATCTGCCGGTGGAGGCATCGAGAACGAGGCCAGCAGGAAGAGCCATGACATTCCGCAGCATGTTGCGCTGGCTCGCCGGCAGAGCAAGGACATCCCCAGTCGCCGGGTTGAAGACGTAGGCCTTGGTGCTGGTGGGGAGCAGCACCAGTCCGTCGCAATGCGCCAGATGCGACACCGCCCCGAACTCGCCGTCGGGGAAGCGCCTCCTGCAGATGAGCGTGGTGGTGCTGCTGCTGCAGTCGAACTCTCTTAGATTCCACCGGTAGAAGTGGATGTCCGTCGACATGGCCTTGACGGCATGCTCCTCGGCGGTGCAGTCAGGTTCGAGTAGAACCTGGGGGGTGATGAGGAACGAGGACGGGTCATGCCGCTGTCGCTGTTTGGAGCAGCCGAGCTGCGCACGGATGAAGAACGGGTCGGACATAATGGCCTGCCAGGCCTTGCTGACGGCCTTGAACCTCACCAGCGATTTCACGGGCAGCCGGATTAAGATCTCGAACACAAGCTCGTCAAGGATAGTTCCCTGCTGCTGCTTCCTCTTGCTCCTCATTATTTTCTTCATGCCCATCGTTGGCGCCGAGAACATGCAGCACCGGGGAGCTATGTCCTCGACTTATATAGGCCATGCGTGCTCGATCGGTACATGGATGATTCATGAGCGAATTCTACTCTTACTCGGAATCACTTGCCTTCTCTGTTCCGAACTGGATTTCTTCCCGGACTGTAAAACGCGCATCTTTCTCTCGGATTGGCGAGCGGCCAGCTGACAGAACAAAGTTGCCCCGATCCCAGCTTTAAGGCCATCATCAAATCTTATACCCAGACCGATAAGAGAATCATTACGTTGATACCGAAAAAAGAGAATGCAACACAAATTCAATAATATACACCGCTATGCCTACTTAATGTAAGTTTTAAGATTTTTACGAAAGTTGGCACGAATAGAATTACAAATGTTGCACCTAACGGGATAAAACCGATACAAACAGCGTTTATGCGGGGAGACATATTTTAAAAGGGGTAGTAGTTTTGCATCAAACCATCCATGAACTTCATCGGAAGAAAATGGATGGTGTACTCTTCAAAATTAATTTTGAAAAAGCCTATGATAAGGTTAAGTGGTCTTTTCTCTAACAAACCTAGCGTATGAAAGGATTCTCCCAAAAATGGTGTCATTTGATAAGTACATATTTTGAGGGATGTAATATCCCAGAATTTGGGGTTACAAAAATAGTGGAAACAGATGTGTGCATTGCATTCATGCATAGAAAATCCGGGGAATTTTCGCGCTTTAAAGTAAAACAGTCACAGTAACTGAAGTTTCACTTGACCTTGGTGGAATTGAAGTAGCTCATTAAGTCAAGCGCTATAAACCTCAATGTGACTTCGCTAAAACCTTGTTTTGGGTAGTAATGATTTGATCTAAGGAGTTAGATCAAATGGAACTAAAATCAACACAATAACACATTAATCAAGGATCAATTGCTTGATCTTATAAAAGATCATAATATGGTAATCCTTGCCATAACATATGAACATCTACTCAACTACAAATTAAGAAACCATCCTTGACTTATCTTTTCCATGTCTTTAACAAATAAATATTCCTACCATGAACCTCATGGTATTTCTTGAACTAAACTTTTGAATTTAACACCAACAAAAGCTTATCATTAAACCCTAGAGATGGGAGAGGTTTATACCCATCAAAGAGATAAGAAACAAACTCTAAATTATTAATACTTACAAGTTGAGCAACTACCTTGGGGGTATAATTTAATTCACTTTAAAACTAATTACAAAATATGGTAAAACACAAGGACCTAAGTGCATAAAAGCCACACATTGTTATTTTAATCATAACTTATTAAATATGTGGAATATCACAAAACTAAATTCATTTACATTACGAATTATAGTTCAAACTATTTGAATAAAATAAACTATGAGTATTTTGAAACTCATATGATCATGCCTTGGTAAATCAAACATCACCATTCAAAATTGGGGTATAATCCTTGTCTTTGACATGTTGATCCCAATTACAATATAAATACAATCACATATGATATAATGACTCACCCACAAGCATAAAATCATTCACAAGATATTTAGTAACAAAAGCCACTTGGCTATCCAAAAACAAATCACATGAGAGGATAATACCCATGCCACATAGGATGAAAATATCTACATAGCTTGAATCCTAAGCTATGCCACCTCATGCTTAAAGGATTGCTATGGATGAGAGCATGACAACCAAGCACCTTACTCATCAAATTAAAACAAGAGTCACCACCTATGTGTCATGATACTAGATCATGCTCAAGACTATAAAAGGAACCCTCTACCTCATTCATTCCATCATCTTGTACCATGATACAAGCAAACCAAAGAGTTGGGCCACTCCATAATTTAGATAGGACCAAGATGAAGCAGCTAGGAGGTGGAGGCATACCACAAGAAGCAGGTTTATTTTCCTGAAGAACAAGCTACAGAAGATAGCAAGGTAGAATTCTTAGGCAAACCACATGTTTAGATAATAATATCATCATTTCTTGAGTAGAAACCTAGATATTAGTCCAAGTCCTTGTGGAGTGAGAGAGGTAATTGGTATAACCCTAGACAAACACTTCTAGTGATACTTTGGGAAGCCCATACCATGCATGATCATCACCATTGGGTAATGATCATAAACCTAAGAACTTGAGGTAGAGTAATTAAGAACAAGTTGATCATGTTTAATACATGATCATGCTCTTGAGGTATGTGAGGATAAGTTAAATCCTAATAGGATAAGTAGATATGATACACCACATGAAATCATAGGGAGGTAACTAGTAAGAAACCCTAAGCTTATGTCCCAACCTTAACTTGTGATTCACTTGGTGATCATAAGTAGAATCCTACCACATTTATATTTCATAAATTAAAGAACCTAAGCAAACCTTAGAGTCAAACTATATACTTTATAAGGTGAGAAACCATCCATCCATATGACCAAAGTTAACTATAAAAATAACTAAATAAGAATAATAACAATAAAGCAAGTAACCATCTTATTGTAGATAGGGGGAATTAAACCCTAGCAAGTACAATATAGTGTCATTTCATATCTATAATCTAGAAATTATATCTCAACCCTAGGGGTGTATCACTTGGATGATCATAACCATAAACCTAGTTCACATTTGAGTTCCAAACCACATGCCATTAGGTGAATATAATTAGGACCCCAGAATTGTTCATTTGCTAAGTGCTATGCTTCCCTAATTAAACCTAAGAAACATCTAGTGCTTGTACTCACAATTAAAACCCATGTGTGGTGAATAACCACTCATACCAACCACTGATCTATATAATTAAGACCCAACCTTGAGGAGAGTAATATCTACTCTAGATAATTCAAAGTGTTAACAGACCATAACACAAATGCTAATGAATATGGGTTATCATTCAACCTACAAAACCTTAATAAAATGTTGCTCACATGAACTAACATGCAAGTGATTAATTTATCAAATAGGAACTAAGACATAATAACAACTTCAGAAATACCTTAAGAAGAAAGTATCAACTCTTATATTTCTAAACTAAATTGAACTCATAATAAAAAGGAAATCAAAGTGAAAATATAGTTCATGTCTAATTGCTATTCAGAAGAAGTCACTAACATACAAAATAATCTAATACAAAATAATTGTTTCAAATGAAATAGTGGTGAAATAGTCATTACATCTTCATTGAATTATCAGAATTGAGACACCTACAAAAATAGAAAAGAATTAAAATATGAATTCAAACCTGAATTCAAAAAGAATCCAAAACAGTAAATAAAAGAATAAAAAAGAAAAAGAGAGAGTGGGGTGCTTACCTGGGCAGGCCACGGCAGCCCAGCTGAAAGGACACGGATGTCGCCTAGAGGGGGGTGAATAGGCGATTTAAAACTTTTACGAGATGGGCTTAACAAATGCGGAATAAAACTAGAGTTTACTTTGTCAAGCCCAAGGCCTATATATTATTGTTCACCTATGTGCACCAACAACCTATTCTAAGCAATGGTTCACCTATGTGCACCAACAACTTATGCTAAGCAATACAAGCAAGTATGTGATAGCAAGATATATATAACTTTAAGCACGATGGCTATCACAAGGTAAAGTGCATAAGTAAAGAGCTCGGGTATAGAGATAACCGAGGCACGCGGGAGACGATGATTTATCCCGGAGTTCACACTCTTGCGAGTGCTAATCTCCGGTGGAGAGGTGCGGTTGCTTAGTGCTCCCGAACGCCACAAGAGGATCACCTTGAGGTGTGGTTGCTCGATGCACACCAACGCCACAAAGGCCTCACCCCAAGATGCGGTACTCACACCACACACCGAATGCCACGAAGGCGCCTCACCTAAATCTCCGGTGACCCTCGCCACAAAGGCCTAGGTCACGGTTCCACTAAGGGATTTCCTTCGAGGCGGAAACCGGGCCTTACACAAAGATTGGGGCACACATCCACAACTTAATTGGAGGCTCCCAACAAATCGCCACAAAGGCGTAGAATCCGTCTAGGGTTCCAAGAACCCAAGAGTAACAACCTTCTTGCTTTCACCACCACGAATCACCGTGGAGAACTCAAACCGATGCACCAAATGCAATGGCAAGAACACCACAAAGATGCTCAAGTCCTTCTCTCTCGAATTCCAACAAAGCTACAAAAGCTATTGGGGGAATAAGAGAGGAAGAACAAAGGAATTCACAAAGAACACCAAGATCAAGATCTAGAGAGTTCCACTCACAAAGAGATGGATTTGATTGGTAGAAGTGTAGATCTAGATCTCCTCTCTCTTTTCCCTCAAATGGGGGCAAGAATCATGGAGGGATTGAGAGATAGTGCAAGCTTCTCTAGTTCAACAATGGAGGAGAGAGAGAGTGAGAGAAGCAACCAGCCCAAGGAGGAAGAAGGGGGTCTTATATACCCCCTCCCAACGAAATATGACCGTTTGGGACCTCCCAGGCCGGAAAATCCGCCCCCCGAAAATCGCCCCTGGCTCGGGCCGGATATTTGGCCGGATATTGTCCATATTTTGGCATTCGGGCCGGATTATCCGCCCCCCAGAAAACTGCAGAAACACCAAAACTAAAACGGGCATAACTTTAGCATCCGGACTCCGATTTTGATGATCTTGGGCTTGTTTTAAAGCTAGGAACAAGCTCTACAAGATCATGCAGGAAACCATCATAGTCCAACAAGGGAGGATAGAAACAAATGATGAAAGGTTTGACCTATCTAAAAAAGACATACCGGTAAAACCTCCAATCTTGAAAATGCAACAAGTTGCCCATGCAAAAACCATTCTCAATGAACTAGAGCTTGTCATGAGAATAAGCACAAGCTCTAAAACATCACATGGATAAGATCCAAATAAAACCAAGAAATATGATGAACCAAACTCGAAAACGCAACAAGTGATCTATGCGAAATCCGTTTTCGATGAACTAGAGCTTGTCATGAGAATAAGCACAAGCTCTAAAACATCACATGGATAAGTTCCAAATAACAACCAAGAAAGATGATGCAAGGATGCAAAGGTTTGAGCTCTCTCCGAACGATACGATCGAGTTACTCACTCGAGAGCCCTCTTGATAGTACGACAACTAAACTATAAACCGGTCTCCAACTACACTATGAGACCGGTGAGAAAGAAACCCTATCAAGAGCAAACCTTATACTTGCGCATTCCACTTGAGCTCGATGACGACGATCTTGACCTCAACAAGATGGAACGCCTTTCTTGCTTGTGTTTGCTTGACGAAGTCTTGTGGATTGCTCCCCCATAATCCACCATGGGAGAGCTTCTTCTTCGGCGCATCTTCACATAACCATGACCACCATGTGGATTGCTCCCCCATAATCGACCATGGGAGAGCTTCTTCTTCGGCGCATCTTCACATATCCATGATCACCATATGGATGGCAAGACTCAAGCAAAGGACCTCTTCGAGATGGCTCATCTTGAACTTGCACTTCATTTCTTCATTCTTCATCATGTTGATGTCTTGAAGTAACTCTAGGGCTCACTTCATCTTCATCTTCAAGACATACTTGACACTTGATATCCTTCATCAATTTCTTCTTATTGCAACCTAATACAAACATGTTGATGTCTTGAAGTAACTTGAGGGCTCACTTCATCTTCATCTTCAAGACATACTTGACACTTTATATCCTTCATCAAATTCTTCTTATTGCAACCTTGAAGCCAACATATGGTTCAAGAATTGCCTATGGACAACTCCTACAAATATAACTCAATGCAAACATTAGTCCATAGGGATTGTCATTAATTACCAAAACCACACATGGGGGCTCCATGCACTTTCAATCTCCCCCATTTTGGTAATTGATGACAATCTCTTTGAGAGGGTTTATATAAGGAATTTAAGTAACAAATAAGTTGAATATATAGAGCAAACTCCCCCATAATATATGCATGTGTGAATGATCTTGACTTTCATTGCATATATTGGCATTCAAAGCCTAGTGGAGTTTCCTCTAAATATTCAACTATGCAAAGCAACAAGATGCAATGCAATAAAGGCACATGCTTAAGCACAAAGAAAAGACATAACCAAATTCCCTTAAACCCTCCAAACTTCTCCCCCATTGGCACCAATTGCCGAAATGGGTGAAAAATTTAGAAGGCCAATATAGTGAGAGTTCCTCCATAGCGTGTGCATTTCTCATAATTTGAGTGGAATCAAATGCACATATCCAATGACGAATATTCGGAAGGAATCACACTATAGATAGGATCAAAGATTGCAAAAAGATAACAAAGTCAAGAAGCTTCAACAAATGAAGCAAGCAACCAAATGAACCACAAAGAGGATACCAAAAGAAAGATAGATATTATGATAAGATCAAGAAGATTGCTCTAAATAATATGAGGAAGCTCCCCAAGGTTTGTGCACAAAACTAGACAATTTGCATTGGAGTATAAAGTGCACAAACATGGAATCATCACTCCCATAATATCATTCAAAAACAAAAGATACCAAGTGAATCAAACTCTAATGATCACCACAAGATAGTGCTCTAAATCAAATGAGGAAGCTCCCCAAGGTACATGCATAAAATAAAATGTTGCATTTGAATAAAATATGCATAACATGGAATCCTCACTCCCTCATTTAAAACACAAACATTTGTAATAGATCATAGATAGAAAAATAAGCTAAACACTTGCAACAAACAAATAGTTGAGCAACAAGTAAGAGGCACCATAATAAAAAGGCTCAACCAAGATGATATGTGAAAGGCATGATAAAGCATATTATAAGACTATTACAAGGATGAGCAAAAAGCATCATCATAGTCTTCAATGAATTATATTGCTTAGCATGACCAATCAACACGCAATAAATAAATAAGATATCAAAAGGAGATGTATCATCTCTTATGTGTATAAGTTTCTCTAAGTGGGCAATATCACAAAGATATTTATCCACAAAGAAACATGCACACACAAAATAGATACGCAAGAAAAATAGTATGATATCCAAGACGAAGTCATGCAATATACCAATAAGAATTTTTGCTTAATAGCATGGCCAAAGGCTCAATTTTATCTTATTGTACATTCATGAAATTCAACCACAATCATCTAAAATACATCACAAATATCAACAAGGGATAGAAGATAGTTGGGATGCATTGAGATAGGCAACAAGTATCACAAACGAGGATACCAAAAGAAATAACTAAATTTGCACTTTCATCTATATTGCACATGTGAGAGCCTTGAGGAATTGATATGCACTAAAATTGCTAGATAGGCATAGTTGGGATGAATGAATCATGAGCATGATTTAAAATACTTCCCAACAAATGCACTCATCTCAAATTACTCATATTCACAATAAAGAGGTTTCATAAAACCTTTTTCAAGAAGCACAATATTTGCAAATCAAGAGATTCATGCCAAGATGCAACCATAAGGTTGGATACAAGAAAAGTATGCATGAGAAGATACTTGTTACCAAGATAGCATTGGTGTGGATGTAGTAGATATGTGTTCGTTGACCATCCTAGCTTGCCTCAAGTTACCATTGAGTCACCACTTCTTTCCAAGAGTGAGACAAGCATCCAATGCATATCCATTGTACCTAACACAAAGGTAAGTACAAAATGGTCCCCAAACTAATTGGGTCCGAAGTAGTTAGACACACTACAACATATAGGACAAACTCCACAATTCTATGTGCATATAGATATGAAAATGAATTTCATGCACATCTTAGCCAAATTAGGATTTGATGGAGTTTACCCTATATATTGGATCAAAGAAAGTAACACATGCCATAAGATATACATATATTAAATATGCATGCATAATACTTTCAAGAACCAAAGGAAGATACAATTTGGACAAAACACTAAATAAATCAAGAGACAATGGTTGCCCAAATTATATCAAAGAATCAAATCAACACAAGATTGACTCCAAAGAATTATCTCATTATAAGAAGCTAATTAAACCTAAACACAAAGGAATGAGATAACCAACTCCCAAGAGAGCAAGGTTCCAACAAATAAACCAAACCCTCGAAACTTTTTATGATGGCATAAAGTACCAAAAAGAAAATTTATGTCTCCCAAAACCAAATTTTTGATAATGATCAAGAGATGTTAAGCATTCTAACAAATATAGGAGAGCTCCCCCAAGATTAGTGCATTATCTAGGATTTTGCATATGAATACAAAATGCACAAAACTAGGATCATCACGCTACCTATATCTACTAAAAATGCTAAGAAAGTTTAGACAAATTAGATCCATAAGATGCAAGGAAGACACATGGGAGTCAAAGCACAACTAATTCATGGCAATGAATAAGGCAATTAAACACATGAGCCAATGTAAATATGATCAATAAATATCTACCTCATAATAGATTGCCAATTGTCCTAGGACAAGAGGTATTTAGGAAATATTTCCCGGTGGTAGTTTGTAAGTATACCTAAGATCATATTTACAACAAATAAAGCATATGGTAAAAGATAAGATTTAACCATCATGCAAAGAGAGTTTCTTGATAGCTTCAATTAGTCATACCAACATGCAAAGCAATTAATAGTATTCATACCAACATGCAAAGCAATTAATAGTATTCATACCAACATGCAAAGCAATTAATAGTATTCATACCAACATGCAAAGCAATTAATAGTATGACTTGAAGCATATGGTTTTCCAAAAATGTATTGAGGGACACATTGTGAAAAACCATGCCAAGAAAAACTTTCACAAATAAGATCCACAAAGATATTAGCAATGAAGCCATTTAAGCAAATTGGAACTTGTTTGAGAAAACATGTCACATATGAGAGATAATTTACAATATCAATTCTATGTGACACAACCTCAAATGTTCACATTTCCTAGGCTTGTAATATGCACAAAGCTTATTACTCCCCCATAATGTGATAAATAATATATTTTCACAAGAGGCAAATAAGATCCAACTAGAGATATTAATGGACATTGGAATTTGAATTTCTCATGACGATGACATACCACATAGAGACTAGATAATCTTGCAATATCAATTCTAAGTGATATTCCTCATGTACACACATTGTTAGGATCATGAAATTCCCAAAGGAATATCACTCCCCCAAAACGGGATAGTCCATTAATCTCTCATAAGAGCCATATAAGATACAACAAGATGCAAAGAGGCTCCAACACAAACACAAGTACACGGTGTGCAACCCAACATACATAGACTTGATTTCTCAAGAAAAGCAAGTAGGAAGCACAACATATACAAACACATGCTAGGAACAAAACTAACACATGCAAAGGGGCGAGTAACTTTCAATATAAGTGAGTTGAGAACATGTTACCGCAAGGAGGAACATTGAATACATGATAGAAGCAAGATAACCAAAAGACTTGGCTTGAGATAATATAAATGATGAAGATCCCTTAATTCTTCATGATGTAGCCAAGTCTCCAATGCCCTCCAACAAGCACCTATTGATCAAATTTTGGATTGTTGGTCCCCAACTAAGTTGGGTCCTAAGAGGTTAGTCACAATAGGCTTGGCAACCCAAATGGTTCTTTTCTTGACACCACTTTGAGCACCAACATATTTGGCAAACACATTGCCACCCTCATCCTTACGAAGAGAATAAACATCATCAATGGTGATAGAGTTGGATGAGGTACCAATAGTGCACAAGGAGGAGATGTGGCCCTTCTCACGGCATATGTAGCAAGTTCTTTTCTTCTCCTTCTTCTCACTAGGTTTCTCCACAATGGGAGCATTGGCTTGTTTCTTCTTGGGAAGTGGTATTTCTTCAACTTGAGGTTGAATATGAGTTTGAGCTTGAGGCCGCTTCCCTTTTTGCTTCTTCTTCAAAGGGCAAGATCTAACATGGTGCCCTTCAATATTGCACTTGAAGCAAACAATCTTGGTCGGGTCTTTGACTTGTACTTGGCCCTTCTTGTTGTTGTTGTTGTTGGACTTGTTCTTGTTGTTGGATTTGAATCCAAGTCCACTCTTGTCATTGGGGGATTGTTGCATACTCAACATCGTGTCAAGTTTGCATTTCCCTTCATGACCCTTTACCAAGTCATTCTTCAAAGAAGTGACTTGGGCCTTGAGCTCTTTGATTTCCTCTACATGGTTAGTAACAACACAAGTACTAGAGGAAGTAGAATCTTCATTGTTAGAGCAACAAGGCAAGGAAGATAATTCATCACAAGATTTAGCAATATTATGAGTGGATGAATTACTAGGACTAGCACATGGCAATATAGCATTTTGAGTAGTAGTGCTAGTATCCACATGAGGCTCACAAGGTGTTGCCTTTGATATGATAGCCTCATGAGCTAACTTTAGCCTATCATGGGAGGCTAGAAGATCCTCATGGGAGCTAGAAAGCTTTCCATGATTTTCTTCCAATTTCCCATAATTGCTAGTTAGCAATTCAAGTTGAGCCCTTAGCTCAACATTCTCCTTCAAGATAGATGCTTCACAAGAAGTAGAGTTAGTAGCACAAGCATCATCACAAGACATATTAAGAAGAGAGGGTAACATAGCATGCTCTTTTAAATAGGAAGCTTGAAGTTTCTCATGGGACTTGGTGAGGATAGAGTGTTCGCTCTCCAAGACCTTGTGGGCCTTGTCTAGATCATCTAGATCCTTAACAAGTTTATCATGACCAACACCAACTTTGGAATTTTCCTTTTTAAGCATTTTTACTTGAGCTTTAGCATGGTCTCTTTCCTTAGTGAGTTTAGAAACTATTTCATTTTGAGACACTTCAAGGGTTTCAAGTTGCTCTTCAAGAGAGGCTATGGTCTCTTGTTCTTCTTCAAGGTCATTCTTTAGGGATGCTACATCATTGGCATACTCTCGTTCAAGAGCACCCTTTTTATCAATGGTGTTCTCATGCATCCAAATAAGTTTTTGGCTCTCAATAGCGATAGTCAAGATTTCAAAGAAGTGAGTGCTAGCAATTTTATCTTTGCAAATAACCTTGAATACGCTCTCACCCTTATCGCGTAGAGAGACAACCCAATCCTCTTCTTCATATTCATCCTCATCCTTATCACCACGAGACATATTAGGTTCCATGGTAGGAGGTACCGTGGAACCCTTGGCCATAAGGCATATATGAGGACCGTGAGATAAAGATGAGGAGTTACTTGAGGCTCCTTTCAAGATCTTGTCTTGACCAATAGAATCTTTGGTTTCCTCTACAATGTTAGTCACACAACAACTAGAGGAAATATAAGCATTTTTATCATGGCCACAAGACAAAGCAAGCATATCATCATTAGATTTATTCAAGCAACTTACACATGATATGCAAGGACTATCAACACAAGCATGTAAATCATTTCTAGTGCTAGATGTGTTTAAGTCCGAAGATGAAGCATTGCAATGAGATAGAGATGAAGAATCATCAATAGTAAGCTCAATATCAACATTGCAATTTTCATCACCACTCACCATATCATTACCTTGTGTCTTACCACACTTTGGTGAAGTGGATGAAGATGAGAACTCATCACGGCCGGAAGTGGAAGCAATACAATCATCCTCAATGATATTGGACACATCATATTTATCTCGAAGCTTTGTCCATAATTCATGAGCGCTCCCAAAAGGCATGATTGAAGAAGTAACTACATTGCTCACAACAATGGAAAACACATGAGAAGCAAGAGCATCGAGACAAGAGTTTTTCTTCTCCTCATAAGATAAATTTTGGGGATCCTTAGGAGAAGAAAAACCCATGTCAAGAAATCGCTCCATGTTCGGGGAAATACCCCGCAAAATATTAAGCACATAAATTTTCCATAGATCATAATTTGTGCCATCAAATATAAACAAGTTATTGTGATCTAATCCCCTAACCGACATCTTTACTCTCAAGGCGGTGAAGCCTAAGAATGAGAGACCTTGCTCTGATACCAATTGAAAGGACACGGATGTCGCCTAGAGCGAGGGGGGTGAATAGGCGATTTAAAACTTTTACGAGATGGGTGATACGTCCAAAACGTATCTACTTTCCCGAACACTTTTGCTATAGTTTTGCCTCTAATTTGTGTATTTTGGATACAACTAACACGGACTAACGCTGTTTTCAGTGAGGCTCTGGTGTCTCGTTTTTGTGCAGAAATCCAACTTTCGGGAAAATCCTCGGAATTTATGCAGAAGGCCCTATTTTCCCAGAATACGGAGCCAGAAGGACAAGTGAGGTGGAGGCCCGAGGGCCCCACACCATAAGGCGGCGCGGCCTAGGGGGCCCACGCGGCCCTATGGTGTGGCCCCCTCGGCTGGCCTCCGACGCCCCCCTTCGGACTACTTATCGGGTTCGACCTAAAAACGCACGGAGAGAAGTCGAAATCGCCAGAAACCCTCCAGAGAGCCGCCACATCGCGAAACTCCGTCGCGGGAGCCAGAAGTCTCCGTTCTGGCACTCCGCCGGGACGGGGAATTGGAGGAGATCTTCACCGCCATCACCGCCAACGCCTCTCCATCGACCAGCCATGTTTCCCCCATCCATGTGTGAGTAATTCCCCCGCTGTAGGCTGAAGGGGATGGTAGGGATTGGATGAGATTGGTCATGTAATAGTCATAAGATTGTTAGGGCATAGTGCTTAGTATCCGTAGATGTCACTTTTATGATATTGTTGCAACTTGTTATGCTTAATGCTTGTCACTAGGGCCCGAGTGCCATGATCTCAGATCTGAACATGTTATTGATTCATGAAGATATTCGTTGTTTATGATCTTACCTGCAAGTTGTATACACATGTCGCTGTCCGGAACCAATGGCCCCGAAGTGACAGAAATCGGGACAACCGGAGGGAATGGTAGCGATGTGAGGATCACATGTGTTCACGGAGTGTTAATGCTTTGCTCCGGTACTCTATTAAAAGGAGTACCTTAATATCCAGTAGTTTCCCTAGAGGCCCGGCTGCCACCGGCTGGTAGGACAAAAGATGTTGTGCAAGTTTCTCATTGCGAGCACGTACGACTAAATATGGAACACATGCCTATTGATTGATTAGTACTTGGATACCGTTTTATTATTATCTGCAAATGCCCTGCTTTGATTGTTATATGAGTTTCTCTCATCCATGCAACGCCCGTTAATCCATCTGTGCCTACGTATTTTAATCCTGCTGTTTACTATAATCACTACTGCTGTCTTTATTTCACCGCTTGTTATTTCACTATTCCTACTGCTATAAAACTGTTACTTGATAAACTCTTGCGAGCAAGTCTGTTTCAGTGCAGCTGAATTGACAACTCATTGTTAAGGCTTACAAGTATTCTTTGTCTCCCCTTGTGTCGAATCAATAAATTGGGTAATACTTCCCTCGAAGACTGTTGCGATCCCCTATACTTGTGGGTCATCAAGACTATTTTCTGGCGCCGTTGCCGGGGAGCATAGCTTTATTTGGAAGTTCACTTGGATTGATATTGTTCGCTGCAAATTCTCCATCATGGGTAAACCTCGCGATACTAAGATCGCCATATTACCATCCACTACAAGAAAAGGTACAACTCTTAGTACCTCTGCTGCTCTTGATTCACCATCTGTGATAAGTAAACTTGTTTCACCACCACAAGCTTCAAATGCTGGTACTTCTGCTGAATCTGAAAATTCCTCTCATAATTATGATGATGCTTCTGCTGTGCTTGATAATGATGGTTCGTTAGGATCTTTTCTAGATGCTACAATTGCTAGGTCTAGACAAATTGAAAATACTGAAACTCCTAATGAAAATGCTGCTACACCTGTTAATTCACCTGAGTCTGTTGAATATTCTAGTGATGATCTTGATGAAGATTATGTAGAGCTTGATGATGATTTTATTGAAAAATGCAATGCTACTACTGATGCAAGAAAAATTAAAAAGTTGCTTGCGGAACATGCTGTTAGATATAAATTATCTCCTGATCCTAAATTTGCCACATCTCCTATAAACATTAGGGATAAAGATTATGATTTTTCTCTTGATTTATCTCATATAGCTATTGTTGAGAAAACACCCTTTTGTGGTACTGAAAAAGAAAGTGCTGTTGAACACATGACTGAGTTATCTACTCTTAGTGGCTTGTTTTCTGATGATATTAAGATGCGTACTTATTTTGTCGCTAAAATTTTTCCTTTCTCATTAAAGGATGATGCTAAAACTTGGTATAATAATTTGCCTCCTGGTTCTATTAAAAGTCCAAAAGAATTGCTTGATGTTTTCTTCCGTAAATACTTTCCTGCTAGTGCTCAACATGCTTTGCAGAGAATTTATAATTTTGACCAGGAAGATGGAGAGAAATTGCCTGAGGCTTGGGCGAGATTTTGCTCTCTTATTAGAGCTCAGCCTGACCATGATTTGGAAAAGCATGATTTACTTGATATATTTTATAGTGGACTAACTATTGAGTCTAGGGCATACCTGGATAGTTGTGCTGGTTGTGTTTTCAGGAAAAGAACTCCAGACGACGCTGAAGAATTATTGGCTAAAATAGGCCGGAATCATGATGATTGGTCTACACCTGAACCAACCCCGACACCGATAGTGAAGAAGAGGGGTATGATTAAATTAAATGATGAAGATATGAGGGAAGCCAAGAAGTCTCTTAAAGAGAAGGGTATTAAACCTGAAGATGTGAAGAATTTACCTCCTATAGAAGATTTATGTGAGATAACTCCCCCTTCATCCATGATTGAGGTACACTCTCTTCAACGCTTTACTAGGGAAGATATTCCGTATTCAAAACCTCCTGCTCAATGCTTAGATGAGTTTGATAATTATATTGTTAAGCAAGAAAACTTTAATATGAGAGTAGAGAATCATTTAATGGAAAATTCTCGAGCTATTAGTGAATTGCATGGTATTGTGGAGAGAACCTCCAATGATGTTAAGATACTTGTTAAACATTTTCAAATGGTTCAAACTCAAATTGATCAACTTACTAAAGTGCAAAATGACTTGTTGGGAAATAATTCTAAAGAAAAACATGCTTATGAAGTAACAACTAGAGGTGGTGTTTCTACCCAGGATCCTCTATATCCTGAAGGGCATCCCAAAAGAGTTGAACAAGATTCTCAACTAATTAAAACTAGTGCTCCATCTAAGAAAAAGAAAAAGAAACATAAGAATGTTGTAGAATCCTCTGAACCTGTTAATGATCCTAATAGTATTTCTATTTCTGATGCTGAAACTAAAAGTGGTAATGAACATGATAAAGATAATGATAAGGATGATACTCCTGATAAAGAAGAAATTGAAAAAGAACCTGAAAAGCCTGCTAAAAATAAAAAGTACACTAAAGAAGATTTTATTGCTGAGAAACATGGTAATGAAAGAGAACCTTGGGTTCAAAAGCAAATGCCTTTTCCTGCTAAGAAACTAAAATCAAAGGAGGAGGAACATTATAATAAATTTTGTGATTGGATGAAACCTTTATTTTTGCAAATCCCTTTGACTGATGCTATTAAATTGCCTCCTTATTCAAAGTATATGAAAGATATTGTTACTAACAAAAGGAAAATCCCCAATGAGGAAATTTCCACTATGCTCGCTAATTACTCCTTCAATGGTAAGATTCCAAAGAAGCTTGGAGACCCAGGTATACCGACTATTCCTTGTTCCATCAAGAATAATTATGTTAGAACTGCTCTATGTGATTTGGGAGCAGGTGTGAGTGTGATGCCTTTTTCTCTTTATAAGAGACTTGATTTAGATAAATTGATACCAACTGATATATCTTTGCAAATGGCTGATAAATCTACTGCTATTCCTGTTGGTTTATGTGAAAATGTTCCTGTTCAAGTTACTCAGCATTGCTTGATATTAACTGATTTTGTTGTGTTGGAAATGCCTGAAGATGATAATATGTCCATTATTCTTGGAAGACCCTTTCTTAATACTGCAGGGGCTGTTATTGATTGCAATAAAGGCATGGTTACTTTCAATGTTGATGATAAGGAACACACTGTCTATTTTCCCAAGAGGATTGATAAAGTATGTGGAGTTAATACAATTTTTAATGTGAAAACTATCAAAGTGGGATCCATTGATTGTCCTATATATGAGCCTAAAGAAGAATATCAAACTCTTGTGATTGGATCCATATCAATTCAATATAAGGTAACATGATTGATTTGAGGTTTATTTCTTCTTATGTCATATAAAATTTATTTGGTAGCAAGACTTGATCAACCTTGTTAACAAGTATATTTTAATACATAAGAGAGCTAAACAACATTTCTTTCTTTCTTTCTCCCTCCACTTATTTTACTTGCTGTAGCACTTTTGTTTTGCAATATGCTTTAGTTGTTTAAGATTTTAGAAATCATTTTCCTGCGCAGTAATCATTAATTTAATACCCAGAAATGTGCATTTTTCGAAGTTCTCTAAAAATTACAAAAATTACACCGTTGGTCCTATTTTTCGACGAGGCACCTGGGAGCACCAGAGGATGACCTGTGGGGCACCAGAGGGTGCCACACCACAGGCCGGCGCGGCCAAGGAGGTGGGCGCGCCACCTTGTGGTGTGGGCCCCTCCTTGCCCCACTACATCATCTCTTCCTCCCAGCACCTTCTCTCTCCCGAAAAAACTCGTACCAAGTTCCTCTCACTCGTGTTTCTGCTCAAGAACTCGCGATTTTTCGATCTCCTTGCTCAGCCCAGATTTCTGTTTGAAATTTGGCACATTTACTCCTTGGTATGTGACTCCTTTGATTGTCCAATTAGAATTTTGTTTGATTGAGTATATCTTGAATATTTTGCTGCTGTAGATAACATGTTTAGTGAGCTTGCACGCTTGTTCTAAGTGGTAGAAATTACTTTTGATGCATGTGTAGTACTCTAGCAAGTTCCTATAGTAGTTCCCTTCAATTATATACCTTGAAATCAAATTTTATAATGATTGTTGAAAAATTTCAGAAAATGGAAGGGAGTATGCACCAACTTAACCAACAAGAGTTGGAGGTACAGCAAGTCATGAGAGTTCATCGTGAAGAGGGAGTATACCCCTCTTATTACCCATGCACGGATTTTATGCGGAATGCAGGAATCCTGCAAGATGTTCAAACACTGATTTCCAATGCAGGGTTGGAAGGTTTTACTGTTGGTGAACCTCACCAATATGCTAAACTAACGGTGTCGGTTGTGCAGGATTTCGAATTTCACCGGTCTCAAACTAACCCCATGGTCCGGTACAAGATTTATAACAAAACTATCAACTTGCCTTTTGATACGTCTCCAACGTATCGATAATTTCTTATGTTCCATGCTACTTTATTGATGATACCTACATGTTTTATGCACATTATATGTCATATTTATGCATTTTCTGGAACTAACCTATTAACAAGATGCCGAAGAGCCAGTTGCTGTTTTCTGCTGTTTTTGGTTTCAGAAATCCTAGTAAAGAAATATTCTCGGAATTGGACGAAACTTTCGCCAGGGTCCTATTTTTGCACGAAGCTTCCAGAAGACCGAAGACCTAACGAAGTGGGGCCACGAGGCAGCCGGGGGTGGCCGGCGCGGCCCAAGCCCGCGCCGACCTATCCCCTGGGCCCCTCGTGTGGCCCCTCGCGTTGACCCTCCGCCTACTTAAAGCTTAGTCGCGAAACCCCCGGTCTGAGAGCCACGATACGGAAAACCTTACGAGACGCCGCCACGAATCCCATCTCGGGGGATTACGGAGATCGCCTCCGGCACCCTGCCGGAGAGGGGATTCATCTCCGGAGGACTCTACACCGCCATGGTCGCCTCCGGAGTGATGAGTGAGTAGTTCACCCCCTGGACCATGGGTCCATAGCAGTAGCTAGATGGTCGTCTTCTCCTTGTTGTGCTTCATTGTTGGATCTTGTGAGCTGCCTAACATGATCAAGATCATCTATATGTAATTCTATATGTTGTGTTTGTCGGGATCCGATGGATAGAGAGTACTATGATTATGGTGATTATCAATCTATTGTTCATGTGTTGTTTATGATCTTGCATGCTCTCCGTTACTAGTAGAGGCTCTGGCCAAGTTTTTACTCTTAACTCCAAGAGGGAGTATTTATGCTCGATAGTGGGTTCATGCCTTCATTGATACCTGGGACAGTGACAGAAAGTTCTAAGGTTGTGATGTGTTGTTGCCACTAGGGATAAAACATTGATGCTATGTCTAAGGATGTAGTTGTTGATTACATTACGCACCATACTTAATGCAATTGTCTGTTGCTTTGCAACTTAATACTGGAGGGGTTCGGATGATAACCTGAAGGTGGACTTTTTAGGCATAGATGCAGTTGGATGGCGGTCTATGTACTTTGTCGTAATGCCCAATTAAATCTCACTATATTTACCATGTCATGTATATGCATTGTTATGCCTTTCTCTATTTGTCAATTGCCCGACTGTAATTTGTTCACCCAACATGCTTTTATCTTATGGGAGAGACACCTCTAGTGAACTGTGGACCCGGTCCTATTCTTTACATAGCATACAATCTACTTGTTTTACTGTTTTCTTTGCAAACATCTTCCACTCGATACGTTTAATCCTTTGTTACAGCAAGCCGGTGAGATTGACAACCTCACTGTTTCGTTGGGGCAAAGTACTTTGGTTGTGTTGTGCAGGTTCCGCGTTGGCGCCGGAATCCCTGGTGTTGCGCCGCATCACATTTCGCGACCATCAACCTTCAACGTGCTTCTTGGCTCCTACTGGTTCGATTAAACCTTGGTTTCTTTCTGAGGGAAAACTTGCTACTGTGCGCATCATACCTTCCTCTTGGGGTTCCCAACGAACGTGTGAGTTACACGCCATCAAGCTAATTTTCTGGCGCCGTTGCCGGGGAGATCAAGACACGCTGCAAGGGGAGTCTCCACTTCTCAATCTCTTTACTTTGTTTTTGTCTTGCTTTATTTTATTTACTACTTTGTTTGCTGCACCTAAACAAAACACAAAAAAATTAGTTGCTAGTTTTACTTTATTTTTGTCTTGCTCTCTATATCAAAAACACAAAAAAATTAGTTACTTGCATTTACTTTATCTAGTTTGTTTTATTTACTGTTGCTAAAATGAATACCCCTGAAAATACTAAGTTGTGTGACTTCACAAATGCAAATAATAATGATTTCCTATGCACACCTATTGCTCCACCTGCTACTACAGCAGAATTCTTTGAAATTAAACCTGCTTTACTGAATTTGGTTATGAGAGAACAATTTTCTGGTGCTAGTTCTGATGATGCTGCTGCCCATCTCAATAATTTCGTTGAACTTTGTGAAATGCAAAAGTATAAAGATGTAGATGGTGATATTATTAAATTGAAAGTGTTTCCTTTCTCATTAAGAGGAAGAGCTAAAGATTGGTTGCTATCTTTGCCTAAGAATAGTATTGATTCATGGACTAAATGCAAGGATGCTTTTATTGGTAGATATTATCCTCCCGCTAAAATTATATCTTTGAGAAGTAGCATAATGAATTTTAAACAATTAGATACTGAACATGTTGCTCAAGCTTGGGAGAGAATGAAAACTTTGGTAAAGAATTGCCCAACCCATGGACTGACTACTTGGATGATCATCCAAACCTTCTATGCAGGACTAAATTTTTCTTCGCGGAATTTATTGGATTCAGCTGCTGGAGGTACCTTTATGTCCATCACATTGGGGGCGGCTACAAAACTTCTTGATGATATGATGATAAATTACTCTGAATGGCACACGGAAAGAGCTCCACAAGGTAAGAAGGTAAATTCTGTTGAGGAAACCTCTTCCTTGAGTGATAAGATTGATGTGATTATGTCTATGCTTGTGAATGGTAGATCTAATGTTGATCCAAATAATGTTCCCTTAGCTTCATTGGTTGCTCAAGAAGAAAATGTTGATGTGAATTTCATTAAAAATAATAATTTCAACAACAATGCTTATAGGAACAACTCTGGTAATAACTATAGGCCATATCCTTCTGCTAATGGTAATGGTTATGGTAATTCTTATGGGAATTCTTACAATAATAATAGGAGTGTACCCTCTGGTCTTGAAGCCATGCTTAAAGAATTTATTAGTACACAAACTGCTTTTAACAAATCTGTTGAGGAAAAGCTTGATAAAATTGATACTATTGCTTCTAGAGTTGATAGACTTGCCTCTGATGTTAATCTTTTAAAGTTGAAAGTTATGCCTAATAATGATATTGATAATAAGATTACTACTACAGAAAATGCCATCCAAGTTAGAATTAATGAGAATATAAGATTAATGGCTGAGTTGCGTGCTAGGTGGGATAGAGAAGAAAATGAAAAACTAGCTAAAGAGAATAATGTAGCTAAAGTTTGGACTATTACCACCACTAGTAATGCTAATTCTCCACATGTTGCTGCACCTCCTACTATCAATGGTAATATAATTGGTGTTGGCAATGTTTCTACTCCTAATGCAAAGCGAACAAAACTGCCTGAAATTGCTAAAACTGCTGAAACTGCTTGTGATAAAACTGCTGAAATTTTTTCCAACCTTGGGAACAATGATCCCATTGCTGTAGCTCATAATGATTTAGATTTTGATGATTGCCACATCTCTGAAGTTATAAAGTTCTTACAAAAACTTGCTAAAAGTCCTAATGCTAGTGCTATAAATTTAGCCTTTACAAAGCATATTACAAATGCTCTCATAAAAGCTAGAGAAGAGAAACTAAAACTTGAAACTTCTATTCCTAGAAAGTTAGAGGATGGTTGGGAGCCCATCATTAAAATGAAATTCAATGACTTTGAATGTAA